>CM022472.1:11599693-11934320 GCA_011952105.1 Coreoperca whiteheadi | reverse complement strand
GTAGGGCCATTTCCGAGCCCTACCCCCGTTCCCCGCAAATTGCTCTTTGGGCCTTTTCTTTTACTTGCCCCTGCCTTTCTTTCTCCCCACGCCCCCCCCCCCCCCCCCCAACAGCACTAAGGATCCCCCTGCAAGTACCAGGCACCCATCCCCCACCCACCTCCTCCACACGTACACACACAACCATACCAGCACAGAAGCTAACCCCACCCTGCGTCTAGTCATGTTGGTTATCTTGTGGCATGTCAATTCACAAATGTGTGTGTGCTACTCTTATTTCCTCCGGCCACCCCCGTAACCCCCTCCCAACACACACACACACACACACACACACACACACACACACACACACACACACACACACACACTTCATTCCCATCTTACCCACCCTCCTCTTTCCTTTCCTCGCCTTAATTTAGTTAGATAAATTTTGAATGACCCTACTCGGCTCAGTACCAGATGTCTACAAGCTGTTTAACACCCTCTAAATTAAGAACCATCGACAGTAATTATTTCATGTATGTTTTATGCAAAAAAGCCACTGAGCCAACATTTATTGAGTGATGGTCGGAATGATTTGATTTCAAACACTCAGAGCTATCGTTGCTGTTTATTTCCCCTCACTTTCTCTCCCTCTATGCCTCTCTCTATCTGCTCTCTCTTTTGCTCGGTCCTACTAACTTGCCATCTCTTCAGCAACTAATTCATCAGGCTGTAATCCACCCCGTCTCTATCCACATGAGGCCGTTTAATAGGGACTGGGTGCAGCTATGCCCTGCTTTCCTAATGCCTCTCCATGTGGCTAATAAGCAGCAGTCTAATATACGCTTTACCTGAGAGGAGGATCTAAGTGGATTTGTGAAGAAGGGGTCTAAACTGAGATGCTGTCTTATTTAAAGCACCTGTCAACTGATTTGTTACTGTAAAGCCTTCAGCGTCTCTTATCTCGCAGCGGTCTTCTTCAGCAATATGTGTGGTAGGGGCTCCTGGAAGTACAGTACTTCAGTGCCTACGGAGGTTTGGCCTAAATAGTCCCAAATAAAGATGTCAGACTCGTTAAGGCTACTGACAAGTCTTTGTTTTTTTTCCCTTCCTTTTTATCGCTGCCTCTGGCTTTCTCTCTCAAGTTTTGAGCTGCTGAAGGCAGCTGACCATTTTGAGCAGATCAGCAGTTTTGTTCGAGAGCGGGACAGAATGAGAGCAAGGGGGCATGGAGAATATCATTCTGAATTGTATTGAATTGTTCTCTTAGTAAGAATATGTAATGTATGTGTTTATGATTGGGTTTACATATTTCATATGCTCTTAATTAATGCTGGAATACACTACATTACAGATGCGTGACAAATTATTGACAAGAAAAGGATTTACATGGAAAAACCAACAAAGTGTCTTGGTCAGGTGTTGGGCTACCACTTGCCATCAGAACAGGTTCAATGTGCCTTCTTATAGATTCTCCAACTCTGGAACTCAACCGAAAGATGTGTGTGCCATTCTTTCAAAAGATATTCCCTCATTCGATGTTTTGATGATGGTGGAGTGCATTGTCCAGCACACCACTCCAAAATTTCCCATTGGTGTTCAGCTTGGCAGAGATCTGGCGACTGTGAAGGCCATAGCAAAATGATTCACTTCATGTTCATGATCATCGCACCAATCACTGACCCCATGTGTCGTTTATGGAAGCGTCTTTCGTCATTTCTCCATTCTTTTATTCAGATTTTTCTTTTTCACCCGTTTTTATTTGACCTGCACAGTTTTGCATCCAGTCTGTAGATGCACAGACATGTTTGAGAACGCCACACACAAACACCATCCCCCCTGAAGTATAATCCCCATGTACTAAGGCTGAGTCCTTACTGCAGGGGCCCAGGTTTTCGATTCCTACCTGGGGGCCTTTGCTGCATGTCATCCCCCCTTTCCTATCTCTCTTGTTCCTATCCAATAAAGGCAAAAAGCCCCAAAAAATAATCTTTAAAAAAAAAAAAATAGAAGAAGAAGTGGTGATTAGTGATCCTCAGCAAGTCCCTGTGCCCCTTCCAGGCCAGGTTTAACCCTAACTAGCCCCAAGCCTTGTCATGTTCCAGTTAGATCCTCTCTCTGTGGTCTTTACCTCTGCTGCTTCTCCCAGGCCCCACCTTAATAAACCCGCCAGCGTAAATGTCACTGGCTTCCACCTTCACGTCAAAGGTCACTGTCAATAAACCTGTGTGTGTGTGTGTGTGTGTGTGTGTGTGTGTGTGTGTATGTGTCTCTCAGGAAGCCCTTACCGTGTGTCCATCAGATGCAACTTTGCTTGGCTCCACTCAGCCGTGCCTCTCACACACGTCTGTCACACACAGAGGGCTAATGAAGGCCACAGCCGCTCTCATACATGTTGATGCATTCACCATCAGCACCAGACACTGCAGCTTTTCACTTAATTTACACCCACATTTACACTTCCAGCTCAGAAATTGGATGGGACATTGATTTTCTGTTGGTGGGAGGGCGGAGGGCAAATGCACATATTTTTGCTTGATGTCAACTAAATCAACCATAAAAGGTAAATTGGATTTTTGTCCAATGGTGGTACTTTCAGAGCCAGGTTGTGGGTTCAACTTCTGGTCTATAATAACCCTTCTCATGTTTCTCTACAGTGACAGTGGTGAAGAGTACTTGGACAGTCTCAACAGTGTGCCCTCAGTGACAAAGCCTTATAGACAACACACTAACAAAAAGGTTGGTCTGCCTTCATCCGTTAATTATTTTTGTATTTTAAAAAAAAAAAGGATTAAACATCTACTGTCAGATTGTATTGTCAGGGTAGTGTGTATACTAGAGAAAGCCAGCCTTTGAATAGTTTTAGACTGCATACAGGTTTTGTTCGAGTTGTTTCCGGCTTGTTTTAAGCTGTATTAGTGCAGTATAACAATTGTACTTTTTGAACTTTTTTAATGGTTTACAATGTGATAGTCATCATATTCAGAGTAAATTGTTCCTTATGTATTAAGTAGGAATCTGTCACGGTACACTACTAAACAAAATTGCAATTTAATTTAACTCAGAATATTCCTATGTGCACAGTTATTTACATCTACTTAGAACCAGGCAGGATTAATTGCCACCCCAGTGACAATGAAAGCGAAGCCCATGTTATGTTTTATTGTGCCTCATACAGTAATTTAAGGAATGTACTCTTTGCTAAAATGTCCTCAGTGTCTACAGATTTACTCTGACAGGATGATTGTTCGAGTTGTAGGACAGGAACTGGAGAGTGGACAAAGTATTGTATTGATGGTGCAGAGTGTGTCTTTTAATTCACGTTCTTTTGGACATGTCTTTTTATATCACTGCAACGTTACAGCTGACCTCTTATAAGCCTAAGCTGCCCATTCTTTACCATAAAGGCACAAAATAATAGGTAGTATTTTATTGAGGTTTATGTGATTTCTCCTGTATCTAACGGTTGCATAATTTGGTCCATGCCACACCATACAACTTTTAATTGGCCACTTCTTTTGCTCTTGAATTCAAAAAGGCTTCCCTATGTGTGGTTGCCGGTGCTCCACACATAGGGAAGCTCTCCTCTCCACACCATGAAATCAATAGGCCCAGACCGTTGCTCTTGTCCGCATCAAACCACTTCACAGCAGGACATGGCAGCTCCAAACCCCAGAGAGATTTGTCCGTCAAGAAGAGAGATGAAGAGAGGAAAGAGGGGGACCTTTAAAGACATTCTATCTTTCTCTCTTCTCCTCTCTTTTTCTTTTTCTCGAGAAGGTGGAGAGGAAGAGAGGGTTGTTGTTGTACATGTAGCTAGGGAGCTGTCAGGACCCTTTCTCTCAGATCCCCTTTAGTCTCCCCACTCCAGAACCGCTAAATGTGCTTATCAGCTCCTCCGGGCTCATCGCTATGACAGCCCTGGCCCGTCACGACGTGCTATGTCACAACACAAACCAAAGGGTTCATCTCCCCTCTCCTCTCTGCAAGGCACCGTGTGATCAAACCTGGCACTGATCAAATCCTACCTTACTCCATATACAAAGGAAACAGGCAGAGAAGAAGGAGGAGTGTGATGGTGGGGTCGTGGGGGGAGGGGGCTTCTTTGATATCGCTACAAACGATGGTGCAGTTGGGAGGTGTCACACATACACACTTATGAGTGCAAAGGACTATATACACACACGTCATACTGTAGGAGTAAATCAGGGCTTCAGACAGTGATTGAACAAAGACGGCATTTGCAAGCATCTGTCACAAGTAATATCCGGGCTGAGAAGCGTTCACAGTGAAGTCGGTTGAACACGCTCAGGTGAATTATTAAAGCACAGGGTGATTTGTCTTGTTGCGTTAAACTGAGAACCCCCTGTGATCATAGTGTCATTATAAGCTGCGTTGCAGGAAGCACAACATGTCAACCGGTTTTGTTACGTTTAACAGCTGCTTTTCATCTCTGTCTCTGACTTTTCTGTTCTTGCAGTCCTACAGGTGTTCACTGATCTCAAACACGGATTCAGCCGCAGCAGAATCTAACAGAAAACAACCTGATGTTCTGGCCCAAGGTAGCGTAAGTTTTCCTTTTTCGCACCCATGCAAAACTACAAAAATCTAATCAACTATTAATTGAAGCAGGAAGAACACTCAATGTATCTACATGCTGTCGATCGGAAACAAGTCTTTAAGAAGTTAACAAGCTTTGTTTTTTTTGTTTTTTTGTTTTTTCAGAACTTGACACTCCTGAATTGGTTATAAATGGAAAATGTTAATCATTCAAGTTGTTAAATATATCACAGTTTTCACTTGTGCATACACAAAGGCGCTTTTACATACACCTGTTAACTCCCAGCAGTAGCTTCTAAATAGGGATTTGTTCTGTGCACTTGTCAACTCTGAGGTGCCAGCGTGTACTTCCTCCTGTTAGATGATAAACAGCATGAGCCCTGGGAACGAGGGACGGGAGGGGAGAAAAGGAGGTGGAGGAGGAAGAGGATGCTAATGAAGACCCAGCACTGCTCCTCCTCTTCTCTGCAGCAGCGCATAGAGTCCCTACAGCGGCACATTGACATACTGCGAAGTGCCAGGAAAGATGCTGTGCTTTCAGCCAGAGAGCTGCGTAGGGCCAACGAGAAGAGCACGGCACAACTCAGCTCCCTCACTGAGAAACTCTGCGGCAGCAAGCAGCTCATACAGGTAACTTGGGAAAAACACAGGGAGATGAGTAAAGGGGAGAGCCAGTTGTAAGTGTTGGGAAGTTTCTTATTTTTCTGTCTTTGTCTATCTTTTTGTGGTTCCTTTGTATCTGCTGGGGGCTGAGAGTGCAGCAGTAGCTGGTCCTTTGCCCTTATCATGCTTAATAAGTGTGGCTGACAGGCCTACCCTCGCCTGTTGAGGTCAGCACCTGGGAGCAGAAGAGAGGAGGAGAATCTCTCTCTCTCTTTTTCCCTCTCTGACTCTGCTGTTGTCTCGTCCCACTGAATGTTTCAGCAAGCCAGTTCTCCACAACAATCTGTGTCACTAGCAGTTACTTTTCTCCAAATGCATGCACCTGTGTGCACAGATACACATAAGGTGACTACTTTTTGAGTCCACTGCCACACACCCATTTAGTTATTTAGTACCTGCCTCCAGGTAGGAAACTCTTAGACTTGGTATAGACTATAAATAAAACACCAAGCACTTTTGCCCTAAACAGTATCTTTCCTGTCAGGCCCTCCTTGTACACGCCAACATATGAAAACACACATACATAGACACACAAATACACACACACACACACACACACACCAACTCCTAGACAGGCACGATCGTTAATCCGACAGGCAGGAGACTTCTTTTGGTGAATTCAGACATAGCCGCAGCCAGCGGTTGCCCACTGGACACCTGATTAGGCACACGTGTCTGTATATTTACTGTGTAGAATAGTACAGATACAGTATATTGGACATGTACACACAGGTCAGAGTGCAGCCCTCATATTGTTGCTACCTAGGAAGTGGCCCTTGTGCTCCCACCCAGGCATCTGATTGCTGCGGCCCAACGAGACCTTAGACTCAGACACAGCAGTAAAGGCACACGGGTACACACACGTATACACACACTATTGCGTGAATGAGTGGACAGAGAGGGAATTGTTGTCTTCCTGTTTGTTTCGTCTTTCCTCCTGCAGTATTAATGCCACTCCACCAGAGAAAGTTGGAGCCGACTGACTGGCCAAAGCCAAGTCTTGTTGCCCTCTCTGGATAGGGCAAGAGGTGATGGACTTTGGGCCTGTTCCAGCCGGTCCTGGCCAACTCTCCAACTAAAACTCTCAGCTTGTAATTGGCTTAGGACAGCCTCCACAGGGGCCATCATGTGAGAAGTAGCATGGCAGTTTCACAGAAACTTGTTTGTGTTGCTGTGTCTCCTGATCCTTCGGCCATTCTGTCCTTCCCTTGTTGCTTCCTTCTTTACCTCCTTCCATCATTAAGTCTTATCTCTTTATGCCTTCCTTTCTTACTTGCTTTCCTGTATGTTCCTTTTTTTTTTCTTTTATTCCTCTTCCTTCTATGTTCTTTGTATGAGTTTGGACTGAGTTTCTAAATGTCTTAAGCACTGCATTTCAGAAGAAGAACAGACCTGCAGTGGAATGGTGTAATGATCTCATGCTGCACTCAGATCTCCATGTCCCAGCCTAAGGGCAACATGTGTTCAACTGCACAGTGACACTCTTGTCACTCCGTCACCAGCACCATGTTATCCCCACAGATGTCTTTATCAGCAACAGAATGTAACCCTAACTCCCAGACCTACAGTGCAAACATTTGTGGATGCTTACTTTTCTTCCCAACATATTAATCTTAAAGGATGATTCCTATTTATTGCATCGGTTATGATGACATTGCATTCATAAAACTAATTGCTGAGATCTGGGAACATGGCAATATCACTGCAACTGCAAAGTCCAGCGTTGCAAATACTACGAGCAGTCAGACAATCATACAGGTTGCAAACAGATAACCCAGATTATCGAAACCATTTTATTTGGAGGTAAAACCAAAAGGGAGTGACCTCACAATGTCAGCAATGATCCCTCATTGCACAGGAAAACTCTCTTTGTCTAACCTGAAGATTTCTTTAAAACCTGTCTGACCAGCCGTGTTGTTTTTTTTGCCCCATGTGACTTTTAGTAATAGTGCCATATTCCTCGATCTCATCAATTACCTATGATCTAAATGTTATTATTACTGATAGAAATAATGGCCAAAAACTGTGAAAATAAGACTTGAGTTGTAATAAACCAGAATTATCCTTAATGTGGCGTAAGAATATGTATATAAAAAAAAAAAAACTGAGGTGACAAGTGAAGCTTACCCTCCTAAGTCTCTAGCCCTTGATGAAATGTGCTAGTCACGCATATCATCCAAATACCGGATCATTTGGTTGCTTGGATTATCTGCCTCACTCAGTCATGACTTCCCCGTTTACTTCACTCTGCAGTGTACTGTGACATCGCCTCCTGAATTTACCGGCCTTATCTCTTTACATGTGGAGTGTCCTACCCTCCTCTAACATGTAAAGTGCTGGGATTATCACAGGATTAGGGGGTGCAACAGACAAACTGACTGAATTTAAAAAGCTCCAGACATTATTAGAATTTTAATGATACTTGCACTACAAATGACATAAAAAGTCTGGCCAAAGGGATGAATACATAGTGATTGAGGAACTTGTACACTAAGACATTGTGCTAGCGTTTTAATTTATGTAGACAAATTCACTTTGATTTTTACATGCATGCATATGTGACCACATGCATTCTTATATGCTCTTAGACGTGTGGCTAGTTCAGCAGCCTCCTTTTACCTATTTGCCTTTTCCTGCTAATGATTTGGTATAATCGGAATAACATCAGTGAGACCACTACTCAGATGAGAGAGAGGTGTCCTCTCTGCCAGCCTACTTGACCACCGGCATATCAGTCAGTGAGAGATGTCAGTGTCATCTCTCACCAGGGCTGTGAAATCAAAGCCTGTTTTACCGGAAGTGCCGTCAACGCCACTCTTAATTCGTGCACCACTGCCACTGCAGCCATAGCCTCACTATACATTCTCTACTCTCGCTACCACTCCTACTTCTCTCTCTCCCACCCTCCCTAGGGATATGGCATGTGCATCTTCAACAGAGCAGAGGAAACCTAAAACAAGAGGGATTCTATTAAAAGGTGTCAGCCAGCAACCAGATATCAATAACCTCCATGTATGCAGAGCAGAGAGCAAACCCCTGGGAATCTGCGGTTTCACTTGGGGGTGTGTGTGTGTCTCTGTGTGGGCTGCAGCATTTACTCCATGTGTGCAGCATACAGTGCATCTCCATGTATCATGTCTCCTCTTTGTGCCATTAAGCAATCTTGATGTTTGAAATGATACCAGATCAGCTAATTGTGGCATTATTGAACCCAACGTAGAGACGTGTTTCTGCCCCATATTTTCTTAATAATCAGGCAAGGAGCTGTTTTGCACTCCATCATGCACATGTGGTTAAAAGTGTTTACCCCCGATGCTGATGTTCAGAATCATGGATACTCTGTACATTGTACATGATCAGCTAGTACCATTATCGTTCATCACTCTAAACCCAACCACTCACCAAATGCTGAACTCCCTCTGTCCCAAAGTGCTCTCTGATTCTGCAGGATGGCTTTATTATGCATGCCAATCACAGTGAGAATTAGGCCCTATTGACCAGGCACTGGCATAATCTGTTTCCTAATTAGCATAAAAAAGGAGATTTATCACAGCTGAGATATTAAAGCAGAGCCCACAGCTCTCCTGTGGCTAACGCATACAGTATTTCCAACATATTGTGTTTACTTTGTCTCTACATTTCATGTAATGTGAATTTAAAATTAAGACTCTCTTAAGTCGGATGATTTTTTTTTTCTTGCAATACTAATACATTTTTTTCATCTTAAAGCAGAGAAAGCTAGGTTTTGGTTTGACTCAAACTTCTTCAACTTAACTTCAATTTATGTAGCAGTATATCATGTGTCCCATTACTTTTTAACTCTCGCCATCCTATAGCAAAAATATAGGTTGCCCTGGTTTAATAACAGTAGGAAAAACTGTTGTTTTTAGTTGTGGTATCATCAGCAGTAGC
The DNA here is from genome assembly GCA_011952105.1 of Coreoperca whiteheadi. Classification (NCBI taxonomy): domain Eukaryota; kingdom Metazoa; phylum Chordata; class Actinopteri; order Centrarchiformes; family Sinipercidae; genus Coreoperca; species Coreoperca whiteheadi. The sequence goes on along the minus strand of CM022472.1, from coordinate 11,925,203 downwards.
CTAGCCCACCAATTCTGTCTGTCGGTCAATGTGCAGAAGCTGACTTCTGACCTGGCCGGTACGGAGCAGCAGAAAAAGGTTCTGGAGATGGAGCTGGAGCAGTGGAGGCAGATCACATTCCCCCAGCAAACTGCACCAACACCACCAGCACCATTAAACACAGTGTGTTCCTGCCAGGGAGCCCCAGCTAATCCTGCCCCCCAAGCCCTGGGGGCCGAAGTCAAACAACTTCAAGCCAAACTTAAGGTTAGTGCCAGAACGAGTAGAGCTCTGGGGTTAATGAATTGCCCTCATGCTTTGTCTTATTGTGTACGCCTTATTAGATAAATCTCTTAATAGGATGATGTTCATTCCCAATTTTGTGCACTATGAAGCTCGAGTGGCTAATACCATCAATAACAAGGAACATTTTGCCTTCATTTTTGTATGTACAGGCAAGTTTATGGACAAAAGTAAGAAAACATAGTTTATGAATTTTATACGTTTCAGTTTGAAGTTCTTTTTGGTTGCCTTTGTGCTACTTATTATGCTGTATCAAACAGTCTACCAGTGTTGGAATACACATTTGTAGTTAGAAAAAAACATTTTCCTGGTATTTTATCAAACATCGATATTTCTGAGTCACTTAACATCTCACCGGTTTGAACAGCCCGCAGTCCTTGAGGACTTCAGAAACTGAAAGAGACTGTCATGGTTTTACTTTCAAATCATGTAGCTTAAAAAAAAAACAACAAATTCCTGAGCCTTTCAATTTACACTCAACATCACCTGAAATTACATGCGATTTCAACATGAATTAGCATTTCTTATCATTTGATCTTATTATGGGGTACCTGTCAGAAAGATGAGAAATGGGGAATAGCAGTAGAGACGTGCCTGACATCAATGGGAATAAGGTGTGAGTGGTACCACAGTATTATCACCCTCTCTGCTGCCAGCTCATCAGTGTCACCGAGCAGATTGCTGCTGTCATTACACACAGCCGAGGAAGTCATGTCAGGTGACAGCAAAAGGGAGAGGCAAGGGATGCACTGTGGGGGTGCGCGCACTGAGTTAGCGCATTGTCAACAGCTTGTACTGCTACAGTTTCCACAAGAGACATTGGGCCCTTTTTAAAGCAAAGTGAACATGCACGTTCAAATATCCATCAGTCTTACGATCAGAAGCCAACCTGTCATCGTGAGCCATATGTCATAATGCAGAGATATGAGATAAAAACAAGAAGATATAAAAGGCAGTCATTTAGTTTAATAACACAGTGTTTGCTGCTGGATTTTTATACACAATCCCCATTAAAATATATTCAGTCATATAGTTCTATAAATTGTTATTTTTCCTAATTACTCCTCTTATCTCATCCACTTTGAAAAATACAGCTTTCCTCTTAACCTCTTTTAGCACCTTCCACCCTCCTTCTGTAACTATAATGAGGAGGCATGCTGTGCCTGACCTGTCATCAGCTGTGTCGTGAAAACGTCCCCCACCCCCTATCTCACACACGCACACACACGCTCAAAACACATTAACAAACACACATCGTGTGCCCTCCCCCCAGAGTGCAAGTGCGGAGGTCACAAGGCAGGTGGCAGCTAACAAAGCCCTGCGAGGCCAACTCCAGGAGAAGGAGGACAAGCTCCGCCAGCTGCAGGACAAGTTAGTTTCACACCTTTTTCTTCATTAGTATTAGTGGTTTCTCTTTGTGCTTCTTTCTTAACGGTTGCTGGGCAGTACAGAGCTTACTTTTCTTTTTTTCTCTCTGCACCCCTCTCTCCGTCTTTGTCTCTCCGTCTCGGTGTGTCTCTGTCTGCATGTTTGCACATTCTCTGCAGCTCTCATCTGTAGTGTTTGATTCCACCATGTGGCAGCACTCTGTCTGCTGCACTCCACTTAGGCATGGTTCTCCTTTGCCTGAATCATTTGTGAAATTATGCATGGTCTCATGAGCGAATGACTAAAAACGACGGAGCAAAGCGAAGGAATTAGTGTGTATGCACATGTGTGCATGTGGGCCTCTTGTGTGTCATGTAGTGTGGTGTTGCTTATGTGGGAAGCTTATGTGGAGTGCTGATCAAAGCAGTGTATTGATTGTTTGTGTGCCGCAGGAGGGATCATTTTGGCCCATGACACTAAAACCCACACAGCATCACTCTGGCCTGTGGGCCACAAGTCCTAATGAGTTACATGGTTCACCTACTGTAGCACTCTCTGTATTACATAGTCAGAATGTATAGCTATAAAAAATTCACTCAGGGAAGCTGTCGAGATTTGAACAGTGTTGTGAAATGCGTGCATTTTCATTCTGCATTCGGATCTCATCTTTGCGAGAAAGGTGCAAAGAACAACTTCGCTTTTCTCCTTCCCGTTCTCTTTGTCTAGTATGCTGTGTCCTCTGCCTGCCATTCTCAATAATGCATCCAGGGCATGTGTACAATCACAGTGGGTATGTGTTTCTGTGTGACCAAAGCACAGCGGATCACAGCCAGACAGAGCGAACATCCCTCAGCTGAGTTTCCACGACAGCCTCAGCCTTTCCTCAGGCTCTTGTCACACACTCACTCACTCACTCATGCGCATACACACACACACACACGTAACTCGCCATCTCTTCTAGCCTGCCTCTCCATTTGCCTCCATGGAGGGACCCCTTCTCAGAATGAAAGACATGTCTAGACGTCTCTGAAATATACATCTCAGCTCACACACAGGGAGCAAGGCTGCTTCGCCTTAAAGAAGAGAAGGGGGAAAAAAAGAAATGAATTTCAAAGTATACCGGCATGTCCTCAGTCAATATCCGGCACTATGGCCCTGCCTTATTTATGAAGCTGCTTCTTTCATCTTTAGCCCTGTTGTCTATCAGCCACATGAAACGTCCACCCGCACTTCATTCTTAACAACATACACAGAAATGTGCGCTCTCTTACGGACACACACTTCAGACCACTGACTCTTATCATTACAATACACGCATGTTTGATGAACAATATTGCCAACAAGCGCAGAACAAAGGGAACAAACGCGTGAGTGATTGGGATATAGTTTGAGGCTCTCTTTCTCTCTTTCCACTAACACTCATAAATAGAGATCACACGCTCTGGCAGAAGCACCATATATCCTTCATTCTTTTTTATCCTCTATTCTTTTTGGGTTGCAGAAGAAGAGAACATCTAAAATAAATGTTGTCGATCTAATTGCCATTAGCATTGGGGCAGAGGGAGCTGCTGGGGCTCTTATTGCTGCTCTCCGTCTTTAAGTCAACACCAGACAGTCATCTGAAAGGTTCAATATGGGTTTTCTCATTAATGGCCAAATCCATGGGGTAACCAGCCAGCGCGACTTCCCCCCAAAGACCCCAGGCTAGACTCCTCTCTCATTTAATTTAATGTCACTCCAATAGGACAAGCTCACATTTATTTAGCCAGTCTGCCCTCAGGCATTCATCCACCTAGGGAGACAGGGACATTTACTTACACGAAAGCATTTGCTCTAGCGTTGCGTCATCTGTTTATTTAAAACACACAAGCCAAGATGTGTGTGGGAGCTAAGAGATCCACTACATCTTTTGAAATAAAAAAAACGGCAAGAACCATTTTAATTAACTGCATCCTTATGATCTTTATTCTATTTGTTCTTATTCCCCAAGGTATAGACAACCATGAAAAATGCCTCATGTTTGCCGTTTACGAAAACAGAATAAAACATACTAACATACTGAGCCCATTTAAAACAAAGCCTCACTATAATATGGCTGTGCAGAATGCTGGCATATTAAACATGTCAATACACCAGATTATCAAAATAGGAAGTGACATGTGGTGCATGTTTGCACAACTGAAGACATGAATACAGTCGCCTTGCCTCTCTATCGGGAAGTATTATCAGCACAGTACAGCACGCAAACAAATAACATTTTTTTAGAGCATATTCCTTTCATAATCAGTCTTTCCCAAGCCAAGTCCCCCTGCTGACATGTTTTTATGTGTGATTGCTGTAATGCTGAGGTGAAAATAATAAACATTTAAATATTGATTACAGTCTTTCAAGTAGTGTCACTGCTGATTCGAAATGCTGTTTGTCATTGGACTCCCCAGTCACACTTAGTGTGGCATTCCCCGCCAGAGCACTTGTTCTAATATATGCCAGTTAGAATTATATATGCATCCCTATTTCACCCCCCTCCACTAACCCAAACAGCATGCCAGTGTATTTAGTTGTCATAATGAGCTGTCATGCCTGATGCACTGCATGAGGAGACTGTGCCTGCCAGCTTTTTGTCTGCGTGTGTTAGGGTGTGTGTGTGTGTGTGTGTGTGTGTGTTTCTGTGTGTGTTTCTGCTATGTAGATGCTCGAGTGTGTGCCTGTGCATGAATGTGAATATCTGTGTAGAATGCATATACCCGTTTATGCTTTATACCATATTTGTGTGTTTTTCCTTATTCGCCTTTACTATGTTTCCAGGACGAGTCATGCGGAGCGAGATGTGAACATGAAAAGGCAGCTGGTGGAGGACTTGAAGACAAGACTGAAGTTCCTACAGGAGATGGAGAAAAGTTACCGTGGACAGGTGGAGGAACTAGAGAAGAAGGTGCACATCATACTTAGTTTGATGCTCCTCTGAAGAAATTAGCTATTTCTCATATCCTGGATATTATATGTCCTGGACGACTAAACATGAAAGGAAATCATTTTAGGTACTGTTACATTAACTTATAGAATAGATCTTTACTTCCTTGATTTGAAGGAAACTTCAGATGAATATATGACTAGAGTACCTCCATCACAACAGAACAGGGTGCCCTCACCCCATTGTTCAGCTTAATTTTTTACCTTCCTGTTTCCCCTTGCTCTACCTCTCTACAGGTGAAGACTTTATCTGAGGAGGCCACCAACAGGAAGGCCCTCATTGAATCTCTAAAGAGGAGACTGAATGTTGCAACCACAGAGAAAAGCCAGTATGAGGCCTCATGTACAAAACTGAAGGAGGACCTGGAAGAGAAGGTAGGAAACAGAATTATTTCAAATGTACATTTGAAAAGTTTTTTAAAAAATGTATTTTTGTTTGTAACAATTTGCTTTGTGCCACAGCACTTTGGACTGTGAGAGGCAAGTTCAGTTCTGGCACACATGTTGCTTTCAGCCCATTCATTCTCATTGTCCCCAGATTGCCACAAATGTCTCACAGGCCTATGCAGACTCTACTCTCTGAAACAAAATAAAATTGTTTGCCTTCAGCTCACCAGTTCTGCCTGCTAATTGTCTTTACAGGAGCAGCGCATGCATGCCTTGCAGGCTCGTGTGGGAGCCAGTGAGCAGGCTTTGGCTGCACTGGAACAGACAGCCACTGAGCAAATGGAGGGGCTGACCCAGCACAGCTCCCATGCTTTAGACAGGGTTCAGAGACAGCTAGGCCAGGCCTACTCCCACCTGGAGCAGCTTCATTCTTTCATCAAGGTACAGTACTAAAGGAGAACGGGATCAAAGGCCATTAGTCCAGAGTTTGTCTAGTCAAATCATCTAACTCGCCTTAAACAGGATGGTGTGGTGTGCCTGCAAGTTCTTTGCTTATGAATTATTATGATATTCCTTGGGTGTACCACCTGAAAGGTTAGGTGTAGGGGTCTGGTGCATTGTTAATTGGGCAAAAAAAATGTGAAGGCGGGGGCCATGGCATGCTCATTGCATGGCTCATTGGACACAGAATGTCACCTCCCTCGTGGTGCTGTTCCAACTAGATGCTGTGTAACAGGGCTCACTTCTATGCACTGCACCTGCTTTAAGGTCTGGACTGTCCTTGTCCATAGTTGCCCAGGTGGTTGTGGAAATATTCACAAGCCCCCAGTGGAGCGCCAGTATCTTGCCATTTTCGCCAGAGGATCAGCCCATATGTCAGTGTGTGTCGTGGAGAAAAAGTTCTCGGACTGTTGCTTGAGTCTCTGTGCCGAAAACCAGTTCAAAGTATTCCTGGAGTCTTTGATTGGAAAGTTCTGGATAGTATTGGGCTGTCTTTGTTGACATGTCTCTTCAACGTTACATGGAGGTCGGTAGCAATCAAACCTACACGAACTTTATACTCCCAGAAGGCTTATCATTGTGTCCCCTAGGATGTCTTGTAGGATGTCTTCAGGAATTTGGGATGAATGCAATACCCAGCAGTGACAGCTGAGTCTCCTTTCCAGGGATAGGAAAGTGTCCAGTTTGAAGACCTATTTTCTCTCTACAGATAGGTCCTACCTGAAACAACAAGGTCTGTGGATTATCTTGAGTAATCGTGTCATGGAAAGTTGCTGTTGAGTTTTTCAAATGTATTTTTTGGCCTTTTGAGCACCACAAGCCGAGTGCCATACAGTCCTGCAATATTAAAAAAACGCAGATATCTCTACAGGCGATACCTCTAGAACTCGGCAGCTCACACCAAAACAATCTTGATGGAAAAATAGAAGTACAGGTAGGAGGAAAAATATGTACTTTTGATTTTGGGGTGAACTGTCCCTTTAAGCCCTAATCCATCACCTTGAAGTGTGTTTGTGTGTATGTCTGGCATAGACTGATAAAGACTGTCCATCTTCTCTGTTCAGCTGACACCTGTCTATCAAAGGAGGAAAGGCCTTGGCAGAGATAGATAGTGATGGCAGTGTATTTGCACACTCACATAAATCAAGTGACAGATTATGGACACAGTTTAGTGGCAATTTTCCATTGCTTTTTCCTCACAAGCAAGAGATACTAGAAATTACTGAAACTATTCTTCTCCTGGTATGGCACACTTGCAAAAGAGGAGAATTGGAGGTGGACATGATGTGTTTTATCTTCTACTTCCTTATCCAACCTCTGATTTCTTTCACCCAACTAAACCTTGAGCCTTCCTTTTTATTCACGTATTCGCATTTATATAGTAAAGAAGACACGCATGCATGCAGTCTAACCTAAAAATAGAAGCTGCATCACATGTGAAAGTACACGTGTATAGACATGCATACAAAAATACAGCTCACGCTCATGTAACTCCTCTCCTCCATTCCCATAACCCTAGGCTGGTGGGGCCATTGTGTTTTTGTTGAGGATTCGCATCATTGTTTGTCTCCCCCTGACTCCTGTGATTCCCTATAAGAACACCAAGCCCTTTGATTGGACTGCCTGACGTCCGGAGGAGATTTACTCTTGTCATGTATTGATCAGGACCGGAGGGCTGCGTGTGTGTGTATGTGTGTGTGTGTGTCTTTATGAGCTTGTTTTTTTTTTTGTTCTTTGTGGCTGTATGTGCTCTGTGTGTGTGTGTGTGTGTGTGTGTGTATTTGTGTGTGGAGATTTTTCTTTATTGTGTGCCAGCAAACCCTTTTGGCCCCTGCACACGCCCCAGGCTGTAAGCACTGCTGTTGAACTGCTAAACAGTGGCCCTGCATGTAGTGACTACTCCACAACACACATACACACACAGACACACACACAGAAGGTAGTTCTCTTTTAAAGAATATTTTGGCTTGTCACCCCTGCTGAAAGTATTTTTGTAATTACATAAAATTTCTGTAGGTCTTAGGTGTGAGGTACCCTACAACATTGATGTAACAACACATTTACCTGTGATTACCTTACAGTAAACCTTTCATATACCCTTTCATATATTCTGTGAAAGGTGCTTACATAATTAAACATCTTACTCAGATGTGTAGGGTATATGAACAGCAGTAAACGGGGTTTTTTTTTACAACCGTGCCTGCATAATCTAACAAAGTAAAGCCTTTTTTCCTCCCGCTCTGCTCTTTATGTTTTTGAATGGCCCTTTGTGTCCTCATGTGTGAAGAGGTTCAGAGGTAGCTAGTTATTAAAGAGGATATCTTTTTGCTGCTCATTTGATCCCCATCTCTATGCCCTAATCCTCGTCCTGTTTAAATTGCCCCTCTGGCAATGGTGATTGTGGTACTAGGCAGGCTAAGAGCTCCTAACAAACTCACACAGACGCATACACACACACACACACACACACACACACACAATACCTTCCATGTATGTATTTGTAGTATAGCTTGTATGTGCGTGCGCGAATGCTTGCATATACCCCTCCCACCCTTTCTCTTTCCCAGGGCTGAGAATGAGTGATAAATTCACCCCTTAATTTCTTCCTGGATTATTCCACATGCAGGGTTTAGGTCAATTGAATGTAACCCTTGATTAGCGACAGTGAATATCTATTAGTCTGTAAATAAAAGAATAGGATCTCCGACTGTTCGTTAATGAGCTGTGTGTTCCTTAAGGATAAACACAGCTTTCAGATCACCAAAAAGACCTAAAGCTGCCTTCAGGAAGAGGACGATGGTTATGATTTATTGTCATCCTCTTTAATAAGTGCTTTTCTGCTTCTTTTTTTTATTTACACCTACTTGGATGTAGTAGGTCAAAAATGAAACTGGAATGGAAATTTTTATGAAAATTTAAAATGGAATTTACTTAAACTGGTCACTCTTCGGTTATCTAGAAGAAGCAAGTCAAAAGCATCTGGACTTGGATGACTGAGAATCTTCATAGACAGTTCACACTTTTCTTGTTTTATACTGTAACAGTTTATATTAGACTTGAGATCGGGAGTTGAAAAGTCAGTGTTTGCTCTATGATTCGATTTAGATAAACCATTGTTTTTCTATTTTCTTTATTTTATTATTATTCAAATCTTTTTGGGATTTGTATAACGTGAACCTGTTGTTTTTCTTACACATCTCCATTGAATTTCTGAGTGTCTGAGCTCTGCTTGTGTTTTATTTATTAATTTTGTTATTTAATGTTGCTTATAGACACATAGCAACACTGCACAAACTCCAGCTGCAAGCCTCCAACCACTCACTCAGCACTCTCCTGTGAGAACCACCACTGGCTTTGTAAACTTCCCCTGGTCCACCTGTGTGAAATTAAGAGGGAAGAGGGGGGATGTTTGCCGCTATTCAACACTGTACATCTGTGATTACCCTTGTTACTGTAATGCACTTGAGTGTTTTCGTATGTTTGTATTTATGTTTGTGTAATGTGTGTACACACTGTGCTGCTTGCTTGCTTTGTTATATTGTGTACTGGCCAAAAGCAAGTTGTACTTTGTTTTTGTTTGGTTTTTTTTATTTTGTTTTTGTGTACTGCGAGTTCTTCTGTCTCTATCTTTCCCTCATCTGACCATCTATTCCAAGGTCAGCTTTTCAGCAGGCTTACAAGGGAATGATACAGAAGATTATTGCCTCGATCAATAAGCCCAAAATGAAGCAAAGGGGAGTTTACTTTATTGACTTTCTCGTGTACAGTGGCAGTTTTAACATTTAATTGTCTCTCTGTATTTAGAGCAAAATCCCATTTAGTGCCCGACAACTGTTCCATCCCAGGCCTTCCTTGTCTCGCTTGCCATTCACTCGGGCACCATTTAAAACAGCCCCTCATAGCTTAATTATTAACTGTGTTATGCTGCCCTGTTGTACTGTGAGACATTCAGAAAGCAAATAAATAAATGAATGGCTGTAGTTTCAGTAGCTCTCTGTCTTTCTCTCTCTGATGCATGATTCTCTGTCTGTGGAGATTTTAGCACAACTTGGGGTGCGTTTGGTATCAAAGCTGTGTTCCCTCAGCTTTCAATCGACAGGGCAACAAACCCTCAGGTCCACATTCCTACAAGGGAGCTTGAGGCGAAACCGAAGAGAATCTGAGTGTGTCAAACTCAATATTCCTCCATAATGTACTAGGCCTCTCTGGCGCATGCTTGATCAATTTCATTTATTCATCTGCCAGCAGAGCTATCCCTCTTGTTTTTCTATATCCATTTCATCATCCTCTTCTTTTTTTATTCCTTCATCTCCTCCCCCTTTAGGCCCTGGCCAGTGAAATACTTTTAGACGTTCAAGAGGTCAAGCAGCAGTTGATGAAGAGGAGGAGGTTAAGGCAGGCCAACGCTGTGGCAGCAAAGGGCAGCCTCTCAGCCAAGTCTATGATCAAAGCCAAGTCCATCGCTGCCTCCATCCTCAATATCTCAGAGAATGATCTCGCGGACATAATGGACACTGACCAGGTAAGGCCAAGGGACAGTGGGTCAACATTTCATACAAACGCTAACTTGAGGATTTATATCAAGTCTAGATTATGCTCAGAGCACTCATCCTACCTATAATAGATTTTATGGCCTGTAAAATTTCAAAACATCCTAAAAGTTTTCAGGGGGTTTTGCTTCGTGATTGCACCAGAGGACTGATAAAGACATTAGATTATCAATATCAACTTTCAATTTTGGGTATCTTTGTCAATTGAGACTAAATGCGTTGCGAGGAGTTCCTGTAACTTTGGCCTATCCTCTGGGGACAGATACTGTAGATTGGCATTGGTGTAGAGGGCAGGAAATATGGAGAAACCAAAGCCTTCTGTTCTTCGTTCACTTCACCTGTATCTAACAGTATTTAGCCTTGCTGAAAATCTCTGCTTCTGTCTGACTTTCTCTTATTGATGGGTAGATAGATTTTGGCAAGTAAGCAAGGTTGAACACCAAGAAAAGGTGAACCACACACCAAGGCATGTCACTAATAAGCCGGGAAGTTGCAGAGCAGTAGAGAAGGATGTGGCTTCATGTTTAAAGCCGGTGTTCTTGCTCTCGACAAGATCAAAAAGCTGTCAACACCTGCAGCACCTGTCAACTTGATATAAGATTTAATATGGCACAAGTTGAGTAAGTACAACTCTTTTCTTTCTGCTGAAAGTAGTTATTGAACTGAAAACCCTTGCTATTGACTGTTGCCCACGTGCAAAAGTCTAAGTTACACTCTTTTTTTTTTTTTTTTTTCCCCCCAACTTGGTGGGCCCTTTCTCTACCATAGATCATACCCAGCCATGTCATCAATTAGCAACCCCATGTTACAATCAACCTCCCATCCCTGGGGACTTCCTCCCATCTATCACAAGATGAGAGAGGGCGCACCAGGCACTTACTCACACTTGAAACCAATTTTAGCCCTTTGCAGCCCAGCTCCACCCAGGAGATGACAGGGAAGAGTTTCTCACTTGACGAAAAGTCCCCCTCATCAGAGCTGAAACCTCCTGTGGGTAAAATCACTCTCTTCTCCTCACCACTTGGTTTCTCTGTCGTATAAATGGTGGTTAATGGCGGGCTGCTTGGTGCCTTAACGTGGTGGGTGTGTTTTGTTAATTGAACATTCATAGATCACAGTGTTGTTGAGAATGCGTGCACCCACCAGCGAACTGTAAATGTTGTCACAGAGTGAGGGTAACAGTGTAAGTGTGATTATGTGTTACTTAGTGTAATTATAAATGCTGGAAATAGATCCCAAGATAAACGGTTTGTTTCTGTACGTGTATCTTCCTGTGTGTTTAGGTGGGTGTCATGGAGAAACAAGGGCCATTTCACTTGTGCACTGACTGAATCTTCTTCGGGCCACATTAAAAGATCTGCATGGTAGTGTGTGTCTTTTATGTAGATGTTAGTCAGCTTGGGGTTGGAGGTAACTCAAAATCAAGTGCACCTTACTTAAACCAGCCTGAACTTAACTATGCTTTAGCTGTGCAGACAAAGCTTAACTAGTTTTGAGCATTTAAAATATTGAACTATGGTGTACAACTATCCACAGTCTGAACTGAGGCTGGTTTGTGACACACTATGTTGAAAATGCTTTCAAATTTTGTTACAGAGCTGAAGTTTCATGATACTTGTTTCACAATTGGGATTTATTTTTCCCCTCACTCCAAAAAATGTATGGAGCTTTTTCAAGACCTTTGTAGAGTCTATGTTTTTCTTTGGTCTTGAGGACGGGACATGAGGTTATCTGGATGTCCCAGCAGTCTTCAACAAGTCCAACACATAGCAAGTAGATTAATTTATTCACTTGGTTGTGCGATACCAGTGTGTTGAATTAGCGCTCAGGGCTCAATGGGATTGCTTTTACTTTTCAGTTTTACTTTTAAATGAGAATAGTCCATTGCCAATATAGCTACTTTCCTTTAGTTTGGCAGATTTCTCTTGTCAACAATATTTGCAGAAGTTTGAACATTGTAGGGCACCGGTACTTGGTTTTGAAATCAATGCATTTTTGAATTTCAGGCGAAATGAATTATTCCACGGTTGTGGTTATATTTCAGGCTAATTTTGGGAACAGATGACCTTCGTGTAATGAACATCTTTCTCAAAGGCTACATATTTTCTTTCCTCCAGAGTATTAGTCTTGGTTTGTTCATTTGTCCCTGCAAAAAAAATCGGATTTGTGCAGCTGGTTCTGTAGTTATTGAAATCATAGCACCGAGAGCACCCTTTTTTCAGGAATATCATGGGAATGGGGAATTTTTTCAACAGTTTTTTTCTATTTCTAATGTATTAATTAATTTTTAAAGCATTTAAAAGTCATACAGAAACTTACAGCTGCTCCATTACACACAAACAGGCACCCACAAAATCAACGTTATGTATGTACATAGATGCAAAGAAGATGTGTGTAGTGTGCTCAAACTACTGCACAATTGCTTTCACACATGTATCATGCGGCACACTGTTGTTTGCCTCTATCCTCTCCATAGCATGTAACAGAGGACCAGAGAGGGCAGAGCAGCTCCAGGCTCCCTGGGCAACTTGTTGTGGAGTTAATGATCCAGATGTAATAAGGCTGTAATTGCCAGGCCAGTTTGTTTTGCCCCTAATGTTTGATGGAGGGTCAGTGCTTTGTTATACATCTACCAAGGGTGGACAAACACACTCACTCCCACGCACATACACACTTTTACACACCATGTTCCCCCCTGTGGGAGGCTTGAAGGCAGTAGTCACAAGACGGCCCCCTTCGCTCACCCTCTTTTTCTCGCTCGGTAATATAACCACACACACCCCCTCCCTTGGTCTCTACCTACTTCTCAGTTACTCTGAGCACCAGTCACAATTACACTTACACTGAAATTAGCCTGGACTACTGCTGTCAAAAAGGATCACACATACTGTAGGGTACCAGGAAGCTGGGGAACACCAAGGGGAAAACACATGCTTTATCCAAATTTGAACCCCCCAGACCTGGGGATCGGGCCCAGGTCAAGGATGTTGGGCTACAATGCGCAATGAGACGAGACCTCAGACCTCACTCGTTGCTATAGATGTGACCAATGCCAAAATCTTAACCGTCCCAGCCCACTCGCTGAGTTTCTTTCTGAATTGATCTGAATTTTGTCCAGAAGAAAGGGAATGGGTGCGTCCCACAATTCAAGGCACACTGCTATGTTAAAGTACAAAAGTGAAAAAGCCTTTATTATTGTGGCTGATGATTAAAACAAGACCAACGCGCATTCTGAATTTTATTCCCATTTGGGAATTTATGCAGTTTAAGATAAATATATAGAAATTATATAATGCTCGATATGCACGGTAACACGTCCCATGACTTTGGCTTAGCATTATTGTTGCCAATATTTTTCTCAACTGAAGGTCCTCAAAAACATAGGTGGCTAGATTTTTTCCTTAGTAGGATTAACGCCAGCATTTGTCTGCCCGACTCACATTTATATTGCTTTGAATATTGGGTGATCTTCAGAGCGCACTCTGGTGAAGTCAGCACCTGAAGTCGAGCCTTTTAAAGTTCACATAAAGTCTGCATGAGCCCCCTTGTGTGCTTGTGGCCTTCGACGGCCCTTGCCCCCCCCAGATGTCACAGGACAATGTCCATTAGGTCCACCAGTCTGCAAGCACAGGGACATTTACATTCAGCCGCACACACACTTTCCCCCCTCCTGCCCCTCCCCAAGTCCCTGTGAGGCAGTACAAGGCTCGTCACATCATTTCGAGCAGCAACACCTGGGATTTGAAGTGAAGAGGTAACACATTAGTGCTGAGGTGTGCAGTCGCTCTTCTCCCTGTTCATTAGCAGTAACAAGGCAACCGCTCTGTTAGGTCTTTATACATGAGTCGCATACAAACGTATACTGGCATACCTTACCAGTGAGTCTCCAGAGAACTTCTTCAAGGTCCTGGCTGGTGTGATGCTACAGTTCCCCCCTCCAGCAGGAATGTTAAGATACAGTTGCAGGTTCTCTCTAGAAACATCAGGCATGCCTCTGCTCTGATTCACTTGAAAATTAGCACATTTTATTCACGTACGAAACACTAAAATTCCTAGGATTTATTCGAAGGTATTTTCTCTAAACATCAGCACGATTTCTGTTTCATGGGTATCTTTCAGTCTCCATCTTGTCATTGAAATGTGTGCATTTGCTGTTGTGCTTGCAGGGGACTGAGGCCTGCTCAGAGAGTCCAAGAGACCAGGAGTGGCTGCACCACCTCAACCACATCCTCCAGCAGAAGGTCAGTCTCACCCATCTGCCATAATGATCATGCAATGCACATACACAGGAATGAGAAGTGCAGCTATTAGCAGCTTCCCTTCATAGTGAACTATTTTTTTAGCCTTGCACAGTTCTAAGTTGAAGTGTAGATTTGTAGAACAACTGTTGTCTGGAGTGTGAAAAGGTAACAGAAAACTACCTTAAAATTTAAGGTAACGCAAATAAATTGAAATGGAGCAGAGTGGTACTTTATCAAAGACAACAAATTCTAAAGAATGTGCAAAAAAAAATCTTGCACTGGTTTCATTTCCTTAAGATTTTAATTACAAGTGGGACTATGATCTGGATTGCTTTATATAAGTAAAAAGTCTAAGTAATTATCACTCCACCACTATTTAATTTTTTCTGTCACTCACTCAGCATCAGTGACAAAGGGAAAGTTGAATTAGTGGGGAGTTTCTTTTATCTATTTATGGCCAGATGTTTGCATATATTTCTGAATAAGCTATACAGTATATTGTTGAAAGTAGTTATTATTACCAAAGTAAAAGTTTGTTTTCAGAGCAATACCTTTTAAAAATGGATGTTTTGTTTGATGATTTAGTTTCAGAATAATTAATTGTCAATTCCATTTAGTTTTACTTTTTGTCAGTACATAGAAATACTTTTCAGACTTCTTTTGTTTTTTTGGTGCAAACGAATGTAGCCTTGATTTTTAAAGCTCGATATCTAGATGTTTGCATTTCAATAAGGGTTGGACATTTTGTCTAGATACCTCTCATATCAAATATTTTAGCCTAACATTGCAGATATGCCGCTTTGTCAGTCTTCAGTGTAGAAAAATGTGGGCACCCAAATATAGTAAATGGAGGATGAATTTTAGTTCCCATCCCAATGTGTCCTGCTCCAGGCTCTGGGGAAAAAAAAAAAACAATAATGCAAAAGGAAAAGCAACTGCATCCTCACTGTGTGTGTGTGTGTGTGAGAGAGAGAAAGTCTTTGTGTGCACAGCCACTCATCTGTGAGTGCTCTGCTGGAGCTTTACTCAAGTGCTGTCAACGTCAGCTTGCTGTGATATGTGTATGATTGAGAGTGTCGAGTGTGTGTATGTGTGTCTTGTCTGTGTTCTTGTCAGCGGCTGCCGCAGGCACTCATGCGTCGCCTCCGCACCACGACACACACCAGACACTGTTCTCTTGTTCCCCAGATCTTCATCTGACCTTTCCACCTTCCTCTCCCCCTCCCACACTAACACACACACACAACACTACTGAATCCATGTTTTTCCCTTCTAGCTGGACAGCTCTCAGTCCCTGTTCTCTGTCTCTCTGCCATCCTCCACTGTCCTGCATTCCTCTCTCTCTCTCTTTCTCTTTCTCTCTCTCTCAGACCCCGAGGCAGCTTGTTAGTGGGGAACTAAATATTGATTTGGCGGGCCTGTCGATGCCGGGAGAATGAGCTAGTGTCCACAAGAGACCTCGGCACCGGCAGCCTGCTATCGACGTTTTCCGTGGGCAGAACAGGGGTGGTGGAAAGGGGGGTGGGGGCTGGAGCTAGTGTGTGGAGCGGAGGAGGAGAAGAGCGGAGTATGACAAGGCTGAGACTTGCCCCTAGGTCCCTGTAGGGACCGCTGGGACCACCGCAGTCATCCCCCCTCACTGCAACAGACTTTTTCTATCCCCTTTCAAGCCCATCTTGTTCTGTTTTTTGTTTATTTATTTATTTCATTTTTCCTCCTCCCTCTATCTTGCGGTTTCCTCTCTGGTTTTTAAAAGCATACTGTCGTATCAAGGGGACACCAGACTCTGACTCTGCCCGTGTCTCTGGTCTTTTTTATTAAGGGCCAGTGTGACATCTCACATGCTAAGAGATCAGGGGAGGGGTCTATGAAGATGCTTTTAGCTCCTCTCTGTTGGTTTAATTAAGCTTGATCTCCTAATTTGACGTTTTTAAGAGCACTATGATAATGTGCCTGTACTACTACATGTCTGCTGGTGCATAGGAGTGAGAGTTTTCTTAGTGCGAGAATACACTTCAAGAACTCCCTCTGCTTTTCTACTCTCTGTCATAGCTTATGAAAAGCTCACCAAGCAGAACATCTGTGAAGTGGAATGGCCTGGCCTGTCACCCTGCCTGTGACACTAATAACACACTCCCCTAATAGTGATATGATCTTACTCCCGAGCTGCACTCGCACACGCTTCTTCAGATAAAAAGACACAGAGACAGAAATAGACCCAGTGAAAGGAAAGATGAGAGCGCGATCCATGTCCTTAACTGGCTGGCTGTCACTGAAAGAGGATGAGGATGTGTCCATCTGTGTGCGTGTGTGTTTCTGGGTATGTGTACATATTCGTGTGTGCATGTGCACTCTCACGACCGCCTCATCCTGTCACTGTCAGTGCCTAATGGAGCTGCCAGTGGGACAGCACTTTATTATCTCAGTGGCCCTTTCAATAGCAAACCCATCACTCACTCTGTGTGTGTGCCTCTGTGTGTGTATGTGTGCAGATGTGACATACGACTGGTATGTATGTGTGATTCTGTGTCTCATGTGTGTGTGTGGACCATTGTTCGCCATCACTGTCACGCGCTGGCACATGTCAACATAACAAGAAAGAGAGACATCCACAATACGTCGGCCAAAAGTGTGTTGCAGGCTGGGGAAATACGTGACTGTGAACGTGTTGAGTTACTGCTCCCTTCATGCCAAAGAAGTGGCATACATTTCTGAAGCCCCCTCACCGCTGCCCCACATGTCCACTCAAAACCAAATGAAACATTGCATTCATTTTCTCGACTCTCACCTCCACTGGTGAGTTAATGAAATCAAACCCTACGCCTCTCAGTGGAGAGCCACCATAAGCAGTGCTCCATAGCCCAGATCGAGGGACGGTGCTATCTAATAATCATGAGCAGGCCAGGGGGTGTGCTGTATGGCTCCACTGCAACCCACCATGAATAAGGCCAGCAGAGAAGATGGAGTGTCCATGTGGGCCATGGGGTCCAGGCACCAGCCCGGGGAAGCATTGATTTAATTGCCTTTGGTTTATTTGTGGAGTCCTAATTATTGACTGGAGGTAGAATTTAATGGGCCAAGTCTTTATGAAGACAGGGAAATGACTGGCTTCTGCTGCTGGCCAATAATAAACAGGAGGAGCATGTGCATGCAAGCTTGTGCACATGCATTCAAACACACACGTTCCCTCCAGATCATTTTTCAGACTCATTTTGTACACACACATACCCATCTCAAGCCTCATGACAGCATAATAACATTTAAAAAGTCATTGACTCTGTTGATTTCTTTATGAGAGGACAGTGGTTTGGTTTACCGGTATGGGGTGGCGCTGGGGGGCTGCTAACATTTACCTCACAATCACCCCTGAGGGAGACGTACAAGCATCACATCTTATCAGCCTCCAAACTATAACAAGCAGGTGAACATTACGTTAAGACAGTCGTAGAGACAGGCTGCACCGATCAGGACTGGACTTGTTATAAAACATCAAAGGCGTTTATGGATGGACTGCAGGGCTGAAATAATTCCTGTAATTTCAAACCCATATCGAACTTTAGGGAGGGCTTGCTGTAGCCCATTGCTACAGCGCTGAATTGCATCATTTATCTAAAGTTAAATAACAGACTGTATTCATGTCACTTCTTGTCAAAGCGTCTCACCACATTGGCACTTCCATAGGGCATTACATCAGTAACCCTTGTATTAAACATATCAAAGGCTCCATGCCTTACAGTGCTAATGCGCTGAGAAAGTTTTCTATTGTTGTCAGTGCTGTGAAGGCGAGGGCTGTTGTGTGGCTCATTATGCCTCTGTGATGACAAGGAACAGCTCTGAGTCCCACACTTCTCTCTGAAGGAAAGTGACTCTAATTAAGCCTCATTTAATGATTGAGCTAATTAAATCAGCCACTCTTTTTCCATCTCCGTAAGTGTGTTTGTATGTGTGTGGAGGGGACTCGAGCAGAGCCTTTGTACTGTAAATATGTCACTGGAACAGCGGCGGGGACTAGGAAGCAGGGTTCCCAGGAGGAGACTGGTGTTAGAGTTGTTGTTAAAACCAGAGCACGCTGTGGCTTATTCTGTATGTTCAACTTGCATTTCACAAAAATAGAAACAGCAGATGCATGTTCTTGGTGCCATTAAACTTTTGGGTGATTACTTAACTACAACATAGCAAACATTGCAGGGGGATCAGTTGAAATAGGCCAAGCGAATAATCTTTTTGTTATTCTTGAGTCACGATGCTATTTTGGAGCTTTAAGGTTTATAGCAAGTCTGGTTTCACCAGTGGACTTTCCCACTTTAAGTTAACAGAAAAAGAGAATTAATGATGGAAGGAGACATTTCCTTATTGAATAGTTGACTAGACGTGTTAAATTCCCCTATGTCAGTGAACAAACATTGAAAGGCAACATTTCTTAGCACCTTCTTGTTTTGTATGTGACAGTCTGCTGCAGGCACAGCCACTTTTGTTGATTGTAACTGCTTCCCAATACATTACCTCAGCCATACTGTTAATCACGGGTGTGTTCTTGATTGCTGAATTCTACCTAAAGGTTGCATCTCGTTTGTATGGATATCACCTTTCTAAATTTATACCCCAATCGTGCCTGAATCACCTCATTTTCACACCTAATGAGTAGGAACCTGAAACAAAGACCCGGTGCTTTCCTGTGTTTAATCTAGGGTGTATTTAGGTCAGATCCCTAACAAATGCATGTTGCGCACTGAAATGATGTTTCCAAACAACGTATCAGGAAAAGGAGAGATTTTTAATTACAGTATTTGTGGCCCCAAGTGTCCAATTCCCTTTCATATCAGTCTCCAGTGGCCTAAAGGGGAGAAAAGAGAGGGATCTGCTCCGCTGCAGGGGTAGGTAATTACGAAGGAGAGCGAGAGAATAGGCTCGTCGGTGCTTTAGTGATTTTCTTACCTGAGCCCCTCTTTGCAAATGTGACATATTCATTATCAGAGATAATCAAATGCAAGACTTTTTAGTATGGTGCCTTTGTGCTTGGGCTTTTTTTTTAATCTATTTATCATGCTGCTGTTGTTGTTGTTATTCCCCCGTTTGATAAATTTGATTTTCAAACAAAAGTGAGAAGATCAAAGATCAAAGAGCTGTTTTTCCCCCTCTGTGATAAAACTACTGTAACTACTTCTCCCTTACCTTGAATAGTGGCCTAGATTGGAGACGGCTCACCAGCCAGGGACCAGGATTAATAGCGAGAATCCTTCACCACTGTGAAATTTCTCCTGTCGTACCAGTCAGATCCGAAACCGTACAGTTTTACGGTTTATACAATTAACCAGTAGTGTGCTTCCTTGTTTATTACACTATATATAAGTTATGATGTTGTTGCAGGTAGACACTTTTGTGGGACTTTGAAGAACCCAGTAGAAACCTGTAGTTAAATTAAGCAGCAACATCTGCCCAATTATATTTGGCTATTACAATTATATTGATGAGGTGGTATAGTAGTGGATAACTGAGAGAAAACACTCCGTAGACACTTGCAAATTTGGATGATGTACCCCCCTTATATCTCTTTTAGGCTCTCTGATTCACCCTCCCTCTTCGTTTTTACTCATTTAGATATCTCCAGCAGCCTGACACCATCTTTACAACTACTCACAAATTGGGCCCTTGGAAATAATTGCACTAACCGGTTCCGAGGGAGAAGACAAAAGAGCGGGAATGATCGATCTTTTAAGAAAAAAAAAAGTTGATGTGTGTAATGCCACTACCAGACAATGGTTACTGGAGTGCTGCAACTTTGAGCTGCTCCTTGCCTTGAGGTGTGCCCCAGGCTGTAGAATAGCAATGTCACTTAATTGGCTCATAAAAACACCTTTTGCTTGCAGCCCCTATCCTTGTCTTGACACACACACACACACACACACTTGTCAGTGTCTTTACGTGTCAGTTCACTTCTGAAAGATGTTCATGTAATCATACCTAGACAAAAGGTCTGCTCTGCAGGGCCTGTTGAATAGTAATGAATGTGAGTTAGCATGGCTTAATGCTACAGTAGCTTTTTTAGTGATGCCAAAGGGGACAGGGCCTCTTGCAAAACAGTGGCTGTGTTGGTTAGTGCTGGTGCTGGCTAGCTCTGCCAAAGGGGACAGGGGCCCAGCTAAATCAACTGTAGCATAACATTAGTGGCAGTTCCTAACACTGCCTTAAGCAGCCCAGGGGATCCAGTAGAGCAGCTGCATCACAGCTTACCTCCAACCATCCTGCAGGGTATCGGTCCCCAGCAAGTGTGCCAGTTAGATGAAAGCGAACGATAGTCCTGCTTGTCCCGTTTGTGAGCGCTCGTTTTTTTCTTTGTGCCAGAATCGGCTGACCATAGCGAGATGAATCAGAACGGGAGATATTTTCTCAAACGCAACAGAATCATTTCTCAACCAATAGACCAAAAAGTTCTCTCACTGTACTTGGTGACATATATCAACTTTAATGAAGCTTTATGAAGATGTTGATGCCTACGCTCATACGTTACACAGTTTTTATGCTTAGGATTTCTCATGAAGGAATTGAGAGGGGTACCCCCGTGGTTTAGGCGTTCGCTCCGACCATGAACTGCAACATCTGGGGACTGGGGACCTTTTGTTACATCTCTCTTTCCCTCATTTCCTGTCGTCTCTCCACTGTCCGTGACAAAGACTTAAAACGACCCAAAAATGCTTAGGGTTTCTTTCGTAGTGTTAACATCTGTTTTGGGGTTAAAATTCACTCATGTCAGTTTTATCTAGATCATGTTTACCTGTTAGTGTTGTTTACCCATATTCCCATATCGGTACTTTTAATGATCCCGTCTCCCTCTTTTCTGTCCCAAAGAGCCTTGTGTTGTGGCTGTGTCTCTATTTTAGTGGGTTTGTTTGCATAGTTAGTGGCTCTAAGTGCAATTAGCTGATTAGGAAATTGCGCGTGCGTGCGTGTGTGCGTGCGTGTGTGCGTGCGTGTGTGTGTGTGTGTGTGCGTGTGTGTGTGAGAGTGAAGTGTCCCAGGGGGGCAGAGGCAGAGGGAGATGTCTCAGCAGTTACTTCAGTGTGGTGGTTCTCTGAGGAATAGCGCTGTGTGTTTGATGCATCCAGTGCTGCTGGAACTGACTCCCCACTGCACACATGCTCAAGTGCACACGCGCTCTCACATGCACTTCCCGGCACACAGGGCCTTGTGTTCCCTGCTCGTGTTACCTTTAATGAAGAGGAGAGAGGTGTCAAGGGGCAGGGGGGGACTGTGTGTGTATGTGAGTTTCTGAGGTTCTCACTTTTCCAGACGTGTTGGAAATTGATAAGACAATAGTTTCAAATCACATCACAGTCCTTTGCCGGTGTCCTTAAAACATGTCAGCTGCAGACCTAATTCCAATATTTGTTGTGAGTTTGTTTTCACTTCAAAGCAACACGATGCCTTGTATTCCCCAGTGCAGATGTTATTCAGTAAAGTTTGTTACAGACTTGTGTCAGCCAGATTCTCTTTGTATGGTTCAATAGCTTATGTTTTCACATTCTCTTTTAAGAGATAAAAAGTGAAAGGTTTTATGATATTGAAGTCACTATTTTCAGCTTGGCCAGTTCACTTCTCATCTCATGTCATGTGACTTGGGAAATTGCTCAGGGAGTGAATGTGTTTCCCTCGCTTGAAAAGGGCACTTGTAAAAGGCTGCACATAGCTTGAAGTAAATATTTATGGGTGATACAGTATGAATGCCTGCCTTTGATCAGGCACCCTAATGACCATAAAATCCTTGTGTCGATTCAGAGGAAAAACTAAATTAGCCAGAACTCTGAGGAGAAACCTGCCCACCTCTTTATTTTCACTTTCCCATCATTTCCATGACAACAACCATTCACATATAGCAAGTTGCTTCACACTCAACCTTTTGTAATCCTGTATGATTAAGTGGATACCAATTGTCATCCTCAAACCTTCCCAGCATAAAATACAGTCCAGTAGAAACACAACAATGCTGTAAATGTCCCCAGTGAATGCCTAGGGATGTTTTATTTATGCCTTGAGGCATGTCTGCTGAAGAGTGATCAACTTAAGCCTCTGGGGAAAGCATAGTGCAATGTTTGCCATTTTTCTGTACTCAAAAGATAGTTTCACATTTTATCGAATCAGTCGTAAAACACTACTCACATGCCCATATGTACATTTAAAAGAGTTTTTGAATGCTGTAATAATTCCTCCCGTTATTGGCCACGAAGGAAACCTTTTTTGACACGTTTCCAGTATAAGATGAGGGACAAAATCCACAATCAAGGCAAAGTTAATTCTAAATTTTTGCCGAAGCTTCTATGAGGCTTCAGCAGTCTGAGTTTGTTAAAAACAAGTGGAGATCCTCCAACTTAATAGCCATTTTAGCACAACATTCGTTTCCTCTTGTTTCCCCCTTAAGTGTTTTCTTGCTGAGCTGCAATGGAGGGATAGTAACAGAAAGAGGGAATTTTGAACGTAACTAACCCTTGATTAGTCTAACTAATGCCTCATATTGGCTTTACCTTGAACCTAAGAATGCATTTTTTTTTGCACAGAATAACCACTGTGGATATTGTCCCGTATCTCTTACGTTGAAATTTCATTAGGAAGCAATGTCTTCACTGCCACTGTGGACATGAGAAACAACTTCAGTGAACAAGAACTGTTTAAATGTGCATATGGCCATGTGAGGGTTGCCTTAAGACAGACAGATGGGAACCTATCCTTTTAATACGTAAGAATCGTACATTACTGTACCATTGCTTGAGAATGGAAGCTTAGAGAAAAAGCAAAGTGAAGAAGTAGTAGTTGAACTACTGCTGTGTAGCCTGTTTTGTGAATTTCTTTGTCAAAACACTCAACATGGACGGTCCCTGAAAAGTTTCGTAAGTCCACAGGCCCTATCTGAGCTTCTGTTGTTTCACAAAACAGCAAATAGGCTCCCTGAAAAGCTGCCAGGTGTCAAAAATCTGACTTTTTTTTTTAATAGTGGTGCATTTGTGTGTTTTCCTCATTTTCTCGAACCCCTTCTACCGCCGCCCCCACACCCTTTTTTCTATCCTTCCCCTCCCTGCAGATCCCCTCTGCCGGCCAGCTAATGGAGGCTCTGCGCGTGAAGATGAAGGAGAGGAAAGTGCTGACAGAAGAGCTGGCCACGCTCGCAACACCAGTCAGCGAAAAAGCCTGACTCCCTGGGCTGAGGCTGGGAAAACTGTCATCCTCTTCTTTTTCTCTCCCCCTTCTTCTCTCCCTCCCCGGCTCCTACTCAGTGGGAGCTGGGCTGAGCCAAGCTGAGCCGGGGCAGCAGAACCAATATTTGTGAGGAAAGCGCTGTCGACTCACTCTGGGCCACTGGCTCAACACAGCAGCCCGGTTTTTGTAAATGAGCCCTCGACATCTGTGTTAGCGCTCAGTGCACTATGTCTATCAGACAGGGCCCTTTAGCGCCAAGCTAATTTACAGTGCAGCCACTCTCCCCCACTCTCAACACAGACCTGGGGTGATAAGGCAAATGCTTACGCTAATGTTTAAGTTAGACTTTTTTTTTTTACACTCTTATACCTCTCCCCCTAATTTAGTTGGCACCTCAAGGACCTTGGTGCAGGGACTTGACCTAGCAATGCCAAGTCGACACTTTGAGAAAGTCAAGAGTGCAGCACAGAGGAAAATGTTCACTTTAAGAGGTTAGATGCATTTATCAGACCTGATACTACACTGCTCTTAGAGACCAAGGATTTAAGCACTGCAAATATTTATTTCTGAAGGAAATTATCTTCGTTTGTAGATGTTTAAAATATGTTACAGCTTCTACTCTGAAAGTATTTGTTCTGTAAATAAATTAATAGGTAATTATGTTAAATATCAATGCATTTTTTTCTGAAAACCTCTTCTTAATGTCTAAATAAAAACCCATTTCACTTATTTTTGTCTATATTTTGTTCTTCAAAGACTGTGTGATTGTGACCATCTAAATGGTCTCTTGTATTTCGTTCATTCCAGCAGTTCAAAGGACTGTCAGTCAGTGTGTGTGATGGTGACTGAGGGTGCTCAAGTGGACAGCAGGGTCCTCACACCTCTCTCATGATTGACAGCTGACTGTCCGCATGGTTCCCGTCTGTAACAAGTGACCCCTGCTGTTGACATCATTAACAAGGGTCCACACTGGCACACACACACACACGCAGCACAGCGCAGGGGTGTACTAGAGGAGTGGTTCCATCCTTGACATAGCTACCTCCAACCCCTTTTATCTGTTTCCCTTCTCCTCCCTCTCTTATTATTCATTTTGAATATTAAACCATGATCTGGTCTCCTCTGTCCTTGAGTTGGCATCCTACACAAGAGACCACACACTCCTCCCGTTTTTTTTTTTTTTTTTTACTACTTTCTTTACCTCTCCTAGCTTTTGTTTTCCTCTTCACCACTTTCCTCCTTTCTTTTTATTATGTATAATTAACAATGGTGTGAAGAATCCTCCGTTCAGGAATTAAAAAGAAATAATTCCACTTTTTAATCCCCCCTCCCTTCTCAAGTATATGCTAATGATGTCGTTTTCCTTTATCTTTTTATAATAAAGGATTAGGCCAGGACTGTCTCTAGCTGCAACTCGGGGACCAATTTAGCTGGGATCCAGGAGAGACAAACCCTTGTGTTTAATTACCATTCATTAACATAGTTTGCATCTTTTCTTCTTCTCCAATACCCAAGAGCCATCTATTGTCAATATTTGTCCCATATAAATTTTTGCAGCTTTTTTTCCCCCAGTCACTGTCCTCCAGCGTAATGCAGCTAATGACAAACATTAATAACTCAGAGAAATCCGGTGGCACAGTGGGTATAGAAGAGCAAAGCATTGGTGCCACGCATATTATCTGGGAGCCCCCACCCCTTGCTGTCTGACTGTCTCTATTTCGCTCTCTTCCTTTTAGCGCGTAATGCATAGTCAACATGTTTCCTCGCCCGGCCTCGGCTGACACGCGCATGCTATTTCTGTGACATATTCAAATGCGGGCCCCCTCAGCTGGTACTCCCTTGGGTTTAATTAACCTGGCCTAGCCGCTGACGCTCCCTCAGTGAAGACGTAAAAACGATCTTGAAACATCCTTCAACCAACCCCCCCCAACACACACCCATGTCTTCCGCTAGGCGCTGTAAATGATTCATCTCTTTATTTTCTGTGTAGGAATGGCGTGCCATACTCTTCTTTTCTTCTCTTTCACTCTCTCATTGTCTTCCACCCTTCTTTTCTTGTACAGCTCTCATTAAGAGAGGTTTCCTTTGGGAATTACTTTGATCAGTAGTTCCAAATGCAAAGTTTTCCTCCCTTTCCCTTTTATTCATTCCAACACAATCAACTCGGTGTCATTTTTTTCCTCTGTCTTTATCTCTTTCTCTCACCCTGACTTCTTTTTAAATCCAACTTTCTTGTATTTTTTTTTTTTTTTTTTTTTTTTTTTTTTTTTTCTTTTTGTTTTTTTTTTTTTTTCTTTCTTTTATTTTTTTTTTTTTTTTTTTTTGTTTCTACAGATTCCTGCAGGAGATTGTTCCTGGAGGGGTAGAGGAGGTCAGGGTCACGGGTTGACTTTGGGGTCGATCAATGATTTGTCTACGTGTGTGTGTGTGTGCGCGCGTGTGCATGTGTGCGTGTCCCAAGGCTTCTCTGTTGTACTTTTAAGTTCCCTCAGTGTGGTGTGAGTGCGTGCCACTTGGGTGGGAAGGCGGGTAGCCCACAGTACAAAGAACAGTCAAAGCACAGACCGAGAATTTCTGCAGCCTCCAACTGATGCACAATTAGTCCTTGCAGATCTCGTCAACCAGCTGTGGAGTGAAGAGAAAACAGCCTCTGGTGATTTCCCTTACTTCACTAACACAGTTTCACACCCCGGCTATTGCTGCCAATATACCAGTCTGCTTTGATTTCACACGCACAGACACTTGGCACTATCTTAAATAACAAGGTACTTGTTATTGTGACATTCAGCCAAATGTGTTTTTGACAAATGTATAATGCAACATGTTTACAGTTTTCATTATGTCTATCCTTCATGTTTGAGCCAACGTTCAGAAACAAAAGGTGCTGTTTACAGAGTGTATGACAGAAATCTCACCACGCTGTTGTATTTACTCCTGATAGTGGTGTGACATTTTAGTCTACTGATAATTATTATTTCAACTTTTAGATCACGGACATGTCTCCTCAATACATCCATGTATAATTTTCTTTTTCATGAAATCAGATGGCACCTTAAAAAGAAAAAAGGAATCACACTCTCCTGATGCACATAGGCTATGTATACAACCTCATTGATCTTCACTTGAACAAGTCCCTTATCCTCCTCTACAGCGCTCCAGACATGAAACGGCAGCAGATTATGGGTGGATGCGGCCCGCCGTGGGAAGCTAGGGAGCAGATAAAAAGGCCAGCCACTCAGGGGACTAAAGCTATGTTTTGATGCTGTGTGATAAAGCAGAGGCATAGGGCGAGAGGAAGGGGAAAGTTACAGGATATGTACATATATATATATATAATACTGTATATGTATATCCTCTAGCTTTCATTTTTGGATTTCTCTCACTTCCCTCACTTCTTTGTCTTGTCCAACGTAACCTGCACTTTTCTTGTTCTTTGACACTCACACTTTTTTCATCCCCATGGACTGTCCTAAGCCTTGCTCATGGCAGCTGTCTCTAAAGCCATGGCCTGAGCTCCTGGGCAGGGAAAAAAAACCAAAGAGATTGAGGAAGGGGTTGATCTGGTCTCTAATCCACCTTGTCTTACAGCGTATGAGGGAAGCTGCAGTCCTCAACACCACCTCAGAGAGAAGCGACTCTTTGAATGTGACCACCTGAACCCTCTGGTGTCCTTATGACTAATCTGGGATGTTGTCTCAAATGGTGTAGAAAATGTGGCTCCTAATATCACAGATCAGTCAAACTGTCATTCTTGGGTGCACGATTTTGTTGTCAGAGATTTCATGCTTTCAAATATGCCAAGCTTCTAAGCAGGGGATTTTTTGTTCTCAGGCTCAGAGTTTGTCAATTGGCACATTATCTATAGTACCATTTTGTGCATCAGAATCAAAACCAACAGCTACAGAATCAGTCTTCATTGGTCCTAGCTGTTAAAATAGGCAGCCATCCTTTGTTTTCTGCTCCAGCATATATAGTAACACCTTAGTCTGCAGTGTATAGCTCCTCAAAGCACCTCTCCACCTTGCCTAACTTTTCCAAGCTCTCATTAGCGGACTGGCTGAAGTTTGGAGGGTATGAAACGGGCTGGCAGATTACCCCCTGTAAAGTAGCACACCTCAGGTAATCACACTAATGAATTCAAGCACCCCCCCCTCCACTCACCCACCCCTTATTCCTTTCTCCTTTTCCCTTTACTTACTTTCTCCCTTTCTTCCACAGTGGCGGGTCGGTGCAAGAAGTGCCAAACAACAAAGAACTGTTTGTTTGCATAATATTAGCACTGCACGCTCGCACACAGTGGCGGGGGCCTGACTGCAGGACTGACTGGAGGCTTCCCATGAACGCAGGTGGAGCAGGGCGAGCATCACTGGGACCAATTAGAGCAGAGCACAGGTACATTAGCATGTTTGAGTGGAGTGGGATGGCGTGGGGATTGGTAGGCCTTACGAAACACACAAACACATGACTGTGGCCTGTTGTGTGTTAGTTGTTTGTCTCCAGTGACACGACTGGCATATGTGTGACAAATGACCCCTGGTCTGCTGTCACAGCCCATCCTGTCTTTTCCATCTGCACCTAAATACACATTTCCCCACAGATATAATTGCAGCTTCTTTTATTTTAAAGATAATTTTTTCAGCATTTCTGCTTTGATAGTCACAGTAAATAGAGAGATAGAGACCGGGAAGACCGGGAAGACCGGGGGTGGGGGGGGGGTTGGCAACATGCAGCAAAGGGCCCGGGCTAGATTCAAACCTGGGCCGCTGCGGTAAGGACTCAGCCTTCATATGTGGTATGCGCTCTACCAGGTGAGCTACCAGGGCGCCCCTAATTGTAGTTTTTTTCAGACTGAATATGTTCGGGGCTTTATTGATGAGATAATATTAACAAGGCCATTTACTAATGTTTTAAAGATTTGTATAGAAAAAAGTGAAGTCAGTTTCTTGTGTGTATTGTTGCCTCAAAGGTGAACAGAAACAATGTTTTTTGTTAATAGATGCAGACGACGAACGTAACGGAGTGCAAGAGCAGGTGCTCCCAAGCATTAAGACACCTCTTAGTTAAGCTACCATGGTTTAAGATTAAGGTAAAAACTCAACAATTAAGTAAAGTGAAAATTAAGGATCTCAAGGTGTTCCCAAGCCAGGTGCTGTGGGTCTGCCCTGTGGTGTCATTCCAGTTGGACGAGTCTAGAAAACTGCCACAGAGAGGATTCTTGGTGCCTGAACCACCTTAACTGGCTCCTTTCAGTGCAAAGGAGCAGCGAAGCAGCAAGCTCCTTCTGAATGTTTGAGCTTCTGATCTCACTCTGTCCTTAAGAATAATCCCATACAACCTGCAGAGGCCACTTGTACCTCTGATCTCATTCTTGCACTCGCTACCCAGAGCTCAGGATCATAGGTACGGGTTGGAACTCAGGACTTCTGGTTGGCGTTAAAGAGGTTCTGGCAAACTGTGAGGCAACTCAGGAAGGGGAGGCAGGGCCTTGCCAAGACGGTTATCAGCAGCGAAAGGAGATCCGTTGATCTCAACCAGGAATATTGGGATGATGTAGGGAACACGTTGAGGAAATCCTGAGCAGCCGACACATGCTCTGTGGATGAAAGAGAGTTGAAAGAGTCAGATGAAAATTGGCCCATTTCTCTGGCAGAGGTCACAAAGCTAGTCAAAATGAATGCATTGGCAGAGGTGGATGAGATTCACTCTGAGAGGCGGAAAGCTCTGGATTTTGTTGGGCTGTCCTGGTTTACATGCCTTACCACTGTCATGCAGAGGTCACAATCAGTGGTTCTTGATAGGCAGCAAGCGGTGGTGTACCCGTTTTTAAAAAAGGGGACTGGAGGGTGTACCCCAATAATCTGGATATCACACTGCTCAGTCTCCCCAGGACAGATTATACCAGGGTGCTGGAAAGGATGATCAGCCAAATGCAGATTCAAGCCTAGTCAAAGCAAACAAGTCCTTTACTCTCTCAACGCGCTTTACTTTTGCAGCGATACAATGAGGGGTCGTGGGAGTTTGCCCATCCAGTCTGCATATCTGCTTGTGATTTTAAATAAACACAATTTCTAGGCTCGGCGTCCAGTTTGCTTTTTGCCGATAGTGTAGTTTTGTGGGCCTCATTAGACTATGACCTCAGTTGAGAGTCAAAGCCTCCACGTCTCCACAAGGCCATGGTGTCCTGGAAATAGTTGGTTACCTCCTCAGGTTGGGAGCAAGTTGTTTTCCCAAGTGAGTTTGACAGATATTGTCATATCTTTTTTTAAAATAGGGTCTGAAGGTGAGGAATATTTTACCCGCCTAGCTCAATCAGTCAGCATTAAAACTATACAGAAAAGCTTTTGCAGATGAACAGAAGTAGGTTTTGAGCTCTAAATCCAACATTTACCACAGAAATAAGATTCTAATAAATATTACTGTCATACATGTTAAAAACAAGCTCCCGTTGCTCTGTAAAAGAACGTGAGCATGTTAGTGTTGTGTGGATCAGAAACTCCTACTATTCCAACTTTCAGTCAGTGACATAAATGAGACCAGGAGTCAGTGTAATAAAGTTGATGGCGACAATCTCATATTTCGCTTGAGCGCAGCCTCCATCCGTCCGTACGGTACAGGTGAGATTTATAGTCTCAGGAGTTAAGACAAATGGACACTCGCCTGAGGCCACACGCGGGCGCACACAGATCACTGAGGCGTTGGACTAAGCACTTTATCAGAGCGGCATGCCGAGGACAGCGAGCAGGAAACCCGAGCAAAGAACTGCACTCAGGTCCCTGTCACTCGGTTTGATGTATCACTCGTACTTTCTGTGTTGGCCAACAAGAGCTAATCAGACAAAATAAATGTTCGGTGTTCCACCTGTACGTCTTATACCAATATATCTGATAAACCCTCAGACACATGCTGCTTTCACTGTGGAGCTGGTCTGATCTGATATAGTAACACAACATGCTGTAATCGTGTGTGTTGCATGGCAGTTTTCATCGTTGCCGGATCGCTTCTTACCACCAGGTGGAAGCAAAGCATCATAGATTGTGACTTTTTAAGCAATGGGTAGACATAACACGCAAAGTATATATCTGTGTAACATGCAAAAACAGGAATTGTATAGCTCCTCACATAAAATAGAATATATACTTTGCATTTTGACACCCTCAATGGTAATGCTTTGAATTTTGACCCTTGAAATCCTGTATTTTAGTGATGCAGACATTGCCCATGGTGGTATCCCTTGTAAGAAAGCTGAAATTGTGAATCAGTGATTTATAAAAACATGATTAAATTACCTTTCCAATCCATTTTTAGGATTACCTTGTGACATGAAACTGTTTTCTATCTTGGTATGTGCAATAGACGGATAGAAACACGCCTTCTGACTGAACGTATGTTCAGAAACGTACCACATGGTGGCGCCACTAACATAACAAATGTTTCTTCTCATTTTGAACCTGCACTGCCTTTACATTATCCGCTGTGGTGGAATTTGATCATTACAAGAGTACAGAATTAGACAACGTTTTTACAAACAATTGAACAACAGCAAAATAAGATAAAGCATCGATCACACCGCGGTGATGATAGAGTTTGCACTCGAGGAACACATTAATTGTTTTAATAGATAAATATATTTACAAAGGAGATGTGTCGTGTGTATTTAACTGTTAATGTCAATTACACATGCACATCTGGCACTGCTTGGATTGATCCCACACAGTCCAATCTGCAGGGCAACAACTTGTGCATTACAAGTGTGTCGTTGCCCTGCATCTGACAGTGAACATACAGACACGTCAGCAGGTGAAGTCTACAAATGCATGTTGTCAGGTGGTCAAATGGCACATCATCTCCCCAGGGAGATCTCTACTTCAGGGCTTATTTTGGTGATGCATTGCATACTTGCGCTTTTGCATTCCTTACACCCAGGCTGTGGTCTGATGGTGACAAATACACCTCCCACACAAGTAACAGTAGTTTATTATTATGCACACACATTTGTATTTCAGCACCTAGCACCTAATTACTTCTCAGGGTAAAAAAAATGAGCTGTATTTAAAGGCTTTTATAATATTGGAAAGGAAGAGGTAACAATGAAGGTTATACAATATAACAAGTCACAACTCTACTATATCCTAAATGCTGCATGTGTTGACTGTTTAGAGTTAATGTCCTACACGGAATGCTTTGTTTTATTTGGACACTTCACAGCCGCAGATATGGTCATATTTAGGATTTTATAGCCTATTTGGTGTTCGTCACTTCATGTCTTATTCCAGGGCTGCAGTAGTGGCCATATGGGATGCGTCTCCGCCGAAGTAGGCCTAGTACCACAAGTGGCCCGCCATCTGGCGTCGAGCGGCTGCCGCTGAGCTGACAAATGTGTGCAGGTGACTTCTTAGCTTTAATTCAGCGCAATTACTCGCATTAGTCCCGCAGATTCGTGCAGGGTTTTAATCGAATCAGCCAAAGAATATCGTGATGAGCCGATTGAGTTTGGGTCTGATGGCACGAAAAGGGGACCGATAAATTCCGGCTAACAGTATGTGTGCAACAGCAGAAATGGGCACATTTTGCTGCAGCACAGGATCTTTAAGCCTTCATATATGCATTGTTCTGTTACAGGTCGTGCCCACTTTAAAGCCCACATTCACTATTATCTATGATTGAATGTCGTCGACCCACTCATCTATACTTTTGTTTGAAATTGACCAGGGTTCAGCATCTAATGTAGTTGTGTGTTTGTTCCTAATGGCACGAAAACAACTTGTTTGTGTTTGTGCCATTACGCACAAGTAGGCGCAATCTGAGTTTGCAGATTGATGACACTAGTACATGGTTTTATTCACCACAAACTGTAGTTAGCTGGGAATGTTATTGTCCACACTGTAAAGTTGTCTTTGGCTTCGACGCGCAGCACAACACAATGACAAAACAATGTCACCACAAGGTCCCCTCTCCAAGTGCTAATTTAGATTAAATTAAATAATTCATTAATTTAAATTTAGAGCCTCTATAATCCCATCACAACTGGGCAAACTCCATCTGCTGAGGAGGATCCATGCATAGGACCGAAAGCCCCAGAACAGCTACTTATGGTCTTTGCGGTGAGATTGTATCGTCAACTGCTGTTTCCAGGCTCAAGAATGAACTTGCAATCTCGATATAAGCGCAGTAATTAAAAATGAATTTCCTCCAGCTACAATGAAATATTAATGTAGCCTACTTGTGTAAAGAACAAATTAGACGCTTAAATCCGCTTTTTGATATTATATTCGTTTTACTGCTTACTTATTAAAGGTCAATTTCACCGGCAGAACAGGAGGACGTTAGTTGGGAAGTTAGTCGGATGTCGTGGGACGTCTGTCTGTCCGTTGATGGGTGCTGTCCAGATTGCTGGTGAAGTAAGTGCGCTGTGAGTCTCATTAGGGGGGCAAGAACCCAAACTAATCGTATATACTAGTGTTTTTGTAGTCTGTCTGTCTGTCTGCCTTCCTTCCAAGGTGATGAAAGTGTATAGCCAGTGGTGGAAGAACTAGACTACTCATAGCCTATCTTTCACTCAAAGGTCCAGTATGTAACATTTAGGACGAGCTACTGGCAGAAATGGAATATAATATTTATATGTTTTCATTAGTGTGTAATCACCTGAAAATAAGCATTGACGTGTGAGCCGTTTTTCTCTACAGAGGGAGCGCGTCTCCTTCCACGGAGGTCGTCACGTTGCACCGTCACTGGCTCCAGGTAGCGCCGTTCGCGAGTTTCGCGGCCACCGTAGTTTCTCCTTACGCGCTGGGAACGGGAGGATGATTTCACCGCTAGATGCCACTAAATCCTTCACACTGGACCTTTAAGTAAAAGTAGCAATACCGCTCCGTGAAAATACTCTGTTAAAAGTAACAGTCCTACATTTTTTACTTAAGTATTTTACTTTCAGTATTAAAGTAAAAGTACTTGTTGGTCCATTTTAGGGAGGTATATTATCATAGGCCTATACAGTAGGCCTATCATTATTGGAGTATTATCACTGATGCTTCAACATGTACGCTGCAATTTAATTAATGAATGTATATATGTGTAGATCCCTTTAATGTTACAGCTGGTGGAGGTGGAGCACAATTTAACTACTTCATATAGCCTACTGTTGGGTAATTTAATCTGTAGCACAGTATCAGATTTTATCAATTGAACGTATGTTTTGTTGTTTGTAACATCTTAATCTGTAAAGTAACTCCACCTGTCTGATAAATGTAGCTCGGTAAAAAGTACAATATTTCCCTCTGAAATGTAGTGGAGTAGAAGTATACAGAAGTATAAAATTGAAATACTCAAAGTAGCCTACTCAAAAAACTCAAAATTGTAGGCTACTTAAATACAGTAGCCTACTTGAGTAAATGTACTTGGTTAGTTTCCACCACTGTGTAGCCCATTCATCTAAATTAAAGACAACTATTGGACCACTCACATCAACTCACATTTCAGTCTGCAACCAGCAAACTTGATCTACCAAGCTTGATGCTGCGGCCGGGTAATGTTTTACTTTGCTCGGTATCCTTCCATCCTAATGTCAGATTCAAGATGAATTCAGTGGAGAACGAGCTCAGATTAGGAACACCTCATCCTCCTGCATCCAGTCCAGACGTGGCGAGGAGGCGGCCGCTTTAAAGGGAGCTGGCTCCGACGTCAGCGCCGTTTTAGACATGTGGGTTTGACATCCAATAGCCTGATCGGGGCTTTAGTCAGCCCCCTTTCTCACAGGAGATCCCTCCGGTGAAGACCAGCGTAGACAGGAGTTAGTCACGGCTGCAAGATCACCACCTGATACAATTAGGACCGAGATTTCCTCGTCACACACACACACACACACACACCTGCAGCATCCGTTCATATTCCCAGCTAGAAACCACCGTGTAGCAACCATGTCTGTAGCGGGGCTGAAGAAGCAATTCCACAAAGCCACTCAGGTAAGAGGACGCGACGTCCCGAACACCAGATCCCACCAAATCTTCATGATAAGGTGTCACAGTGTTGGGGAGCCGTTTGGACGGGACAGATTCGCCTCGACTCGTGTTGGTGTTAAACGGCTCCTCGTGCTGCACTCACGTGTAGCGCTCTGCTGTAGCGCCATCTGTGCGTCACTTGCTCATCGCTGTCCTGGTGCTGAAATGCGCTGCACTGAAAACACTGGCGTGGTGCAGCAATGCGCCAATAGAATAATTTATCACTCGTGTTTTGCGCTGCAGCCTCGGCCGTAATTTACTACGGTTGTTTGCTGCGTGACGGGAAGACACCACGGCCATTATTCGGCGTTGTGTGTGTGTGTGTGTGTGTTTGTGTGTGGCCGTCTGGGAGGCAGCTGGCCCGACAGTGCGATGGCAGTGATGTCGGGGACGTCAGCTCCTCTCGGTACCCTTCAGATGACATTCCGCGCGGAGCACCGTCAGTGCCGCAGCTCATGGCAGCCGCTCACGTTTGCAATGCGCGAGTTGTTGCCCTTAATGAAGGACGGTTCAAATCAGTGTTTCTTTCAGCCAGCCACAGTGGGAACTCCGACGCGCAAGATGTTATGCAATCGCTCAGTGAAATCCGCTCCTACCAGCAGCGGCACGCCATGACCTCGGCGCCCTCTAAACGCGTCTATCGCCTATTGTGGGGCACCAGTGATGAATTAAATGACGTCTTCCCTAATGCTGAATCATCTGTTCATTTTTCGATGTAGGCCCAGTGCATGGGAAGATACTCAGTTCAAGGTTACTCACAGGCTTCCTCCACCCACCTCGGTATCCTTTAGTTTGCTTACTCCAAAGAGTTCAGACTCAAGAGTTTAGCCATCAGTAGCTATGGAGGCCATCAGAGTGGTGGCCATTGGACACCAGTGGGATCTCGATGGTCAGAGGTATGAGCAGATCTGCCCCCCCAGCCTTCCACTAACTCCAGGGCGCTAAGTGACTTTTATTTCCATTGTTAGCTGGGAGCTCCAGCACGTCTGAGGGAGGCTGTCAGTTTCTGGGGCTGAGTCAGAGTGACACTGACAGTCAGCTTCAGGCCCCACACAGCAGGACACCCTGAGCCTGGCTGAGGCGAGCACACGCACACGCGCGCACACGCGCGCGCGCGCACACACACACACACACACACACACACACACCTCCTCCTCCTTGTTCTTCAGTTTACCCAGTCTCCAAAGGGCCTTAGTTACAGCTCCTAGTTTGCATCATTCCTCATCTTCATGAGCAATTGTCCCATGAGATGGGAGGGGGGAAACGACTTAATTGTGACACTGATAATAGTGTATCACTTGAAGGTCAGCCTCTGAAGATATTAACCTCTTTTAATTGCATGTTGAACCGGAATAACTGATACTAAGGTAGCAGTTTGGGAGGACAGGAGTTAATTGACCCATTTTACAGCTGGGATGCAATATGGTGATATAATGGAGTCTAGTGTTAAATGTTTAGTTAATTTATCCTGCCATTAGTCATTTATGTTGTTTTGTTAATGTCATAGTGACATTTGTGAGGCTTGTGTAGATAATTATAGCCAGACACAGGAATATTGTTATGAGTTTCCATTTGAATACTCTTGAAGAGCAGCACTTAAAACAATACCTGGCGGAGTTTCATCATGGTTTTTTTTTTGGTTTGTTTTTTTAAGGATTAAAGAAAAAAAAATTGCAAAAGCTTGTTTTTTTGCTGTTAACACACTTCGCAGTTATAATCAGGAGCTCATTTGATCAGGTTGGAAGTAAAACAGCAGCCCACACGGGGCATTAGATGGCTGCACAGATTGTGTTAATTCTGTGTGATGACTCTATTGTCACCCATTAGCAGAGCCCTCTCCCTCTCCCTGCTGATATTCCTCTACAGCCTCAAATGTGTGTGTGAGAGAGAGAGGGGCGACGCTTGCATTAGAGCATTTATAACTGTAAATATGCATAGTTTTGTGGCTCTGCGTGCATGCATGAAGAGGTGTGGTTGAGTGTGTAAATTTGCAGTGAGTACATCAGAAGTTGTAGATTTTTACACTGCTCAGCCTTCATTACTCGGTTTTATTCCCAGTGCGAGTCAATCAGCTCTAGGCTCAGAGATGGCTGTGTCTGTGGTCTCCTGCCGTCTGCTCCTCAGCGTTGCACACACACACGCACACACACACACACACACACACACACACACACACACACACGGGGTCTTCTTCTCCAAATTCCCAGTGGCAGAAGGCTCCCATCAGCCCCTCTGTTCACGTGCCACAGCCCTGTAATCCAGGCCCAGACTCACAGCAATCTGCCTACTTACACACACATCCCCCAACCAGAGTTTAGCAGCACCCCCACCCCCAACACATGAAGAGGGGGTCACAGGGATTAAGGGATGGGACTCAGATAGGCGTTTGGCAGAATGTGTATCAGCATTAAAGGAATAGTTAAAATTTTTCGGGGAAATATTATATCTACAAATATATTATTCGCTTCCCTGCCGAGAGTTAGATGAGAAGATCGATGCCACCCATGTCTGTATGGTAAATATGAAGCTACAGTCAGCAGCCTCTTAGCTTAGCATAAAGACTGGAAACCGGGGGACACAGCTAGCCTAGCTCTGACCAAAGCTAATGGAAGCCATTTTATTGGAGGGTTATGTGCTGCCCTATTTCTTGGCCGGGAAAAATAACTTCCTGGAGTCACTGCTGGTTGCAGCCAAGAAATAGTCCAGCACATTATCCCTCATAAAACGGCAAATCTTCATTTTTACACTTTACTTTTTTCTACACTACACATTTTTGCAAGGATTAACCAAGCGAAATATAACGAGTTAATCATTACTGAGCTTTAGGGATGCTAGTAGGTGGATTTTGTTACTGTTGGACAGATCCAGGCTAGCTGTTGCCCCCTGTTAAACCTGAATAAACCTTTTCCCCTAAATGTCAAAATATTCTTTTAATGGCATTTAGTTTACACAAAATGTACAAACGTTGGCTCTTTTGTTATTGTCATCACTCGGGACAGCACGGTGTATGTAATTTTATGTAACAATATAAATATATTGTGATACAGTACCAGACAATAATGCTAATCCAGCAAATTAAATACACAACAAATCAAGGTTCTTTATCAAATGAATGCGAGGCTTCTTAGGCCTAATATCTGTGATGATCAAACATGTCCATAAATAAATGGAGCTGCAATGAAATGGACCAAACTGGTGTATATGTAGACTGGATCAGATTGCACATCCTTAAATGCAGCGTTGACCCTTCAGTCCTTTTCGTCATTGATTGCTAATTGGCTGTGCGGCTTTGTCTGAAGTTTAAATGTACGGCGTCTGATTTGTGAGTGACAGAAAAATCCTCATTCTTGTGCATTTCTTCATTACAGACTTTATGCACTCTGCTGAGAGACACGGCCCATAAAAGGCCGAATGCCAAGAAGTGACTGGAACTTTCTGAGATTCACTCACGCACGCACCCAACCTCACTTTCACCTTCTCACATACATCGCTGAGTAATTTATTTCACACAACCGCAATCACGCTTTTCTCGGTTGGAAGACCTCTCTCTCACTCACCCAAGGACATCGGGCCTCGGAGTGGTGCGTTAATAACGGGGGCCATTTTAAAAAGACAGCAAGCACAGGGCATGAAGTCCCAGCAAGTCCACTAGAAATTGCCTTTTTAAAAATATTTATCCACCAATCCATTACTCATTCTCACTATGGACTGTCGTAAAGTGTAACAGATTTGAATGCCTTGAGACAGTTTGTACTTTCTTAGGAAAAACATCAGCCTGCTATAAAAAGACACCTTTTTATTAATTTAAGTTAAGACACAGTGTTTCTGTCTGCCATTTTTTTGTTTTTTAAAGGAGACATTTGCTCGATTATTATGTCACAAGTCGACTTCACCTCAGAGCCAACTGAGCCATTCTTTGAGCAGATGCTACTTTCATGATGCCTCTGTTCTCATGTAGAGAGTCGTGTATGTGTGCAGCTGATTGTGTGCGTGTGCGTGCATGCATGCATGCATGCGTGTGAATGTCCTAATGTGGTGATGCTTTTTATTTGGGGCTGTTATCTCCACTCAACTACTGGTTTAGGAGAAGAGTAAACGGCATGGTGGATTTCCTAAAGCCTCAAAGTCCTGCTTGTTATATTTTAATCAAACCCCAGTCTTTATATTTATCTTGAGGCTGCAGAGAGCATATTTTATCTCAGTGTAGTGAGTTTGTGCTGGCAGCAGCAAGACAAAAATATGTTACTTAAATAGAAACTGCAGGAAAGAGAGGGGCGATGAAGATGATGGTTACAAGTCTTGAGAAAGTGTGCCTGAGTGGGGTGGGTGGGGGGGGCGCTAAAAGAGGAGTCTTTGGGGGGTTTGGTCTTGCACCTTTTCCAGATAAAACGGTTGCTTTGCTTCTTGTCAATGTCAGAAAGAGGATAACAAGTTTCCTCACAAATTTGGCTACTTCCAAATGCATGTCATGTATAAATCCATTGAGTCTAAAGATACTTATTTTTCTTTTTTTATGTCAGGTTAGTGTGTTTGAGTTTGAATTTTTTAACAGTGTTAAAATCAGATATGATTTACTAGATCCTATTGTCTGTCGAAATGTTGAGGTACCTTTTTTTCACCACAGTGAAATTTACCTGTGCTACTTCTTAAATGAAAGCAATAGAATATCTGCAGATTGGAGAGACACGTCCAGTGGTGAAGTATTCAGATACTTTTTCTGAAAGTACTAATACCACACTGTAAAAATACCCCATTACAAGTCCTGCATTGAAAGTGTTACTTGAGTAAAAGTATGTAATTATAATCAGGAAAATATACATATGGTAAAAAACGTAAAAGTATTCAATAGAAAGAAAGATTGCCTCTGACTATTTTTTTATATATAAATATCATTAGATTATTTTTACTCATGCAATAATGTAAAAGCAGGATTTTACTCTTTTAGCTGGAGACACTTTTTAAAAATTTGGTAAATTATTACTAATGATGATTTTCATTTGTTTGTAAAAATTCAGAACACAGTGAGAAATGCTGTCACAATTAGCGAGAGCCCAGAGTGACACCATCACAATGTTTGTTTTGTCCAACCAACAGTCTGAGCCTCAAAAGTATTAAAGATAAATCAAAATAATTCAAAGGAAAACCAGCAAATCCTCACATTTGAGAAGCTGGACCCATGAAATGTTTGGCTAAACGACTATCGAAATAGCTGCAAATTAATTTCTGTCAATCAGTTCATCGTTTCAGCTATACTTGTACATTTTCATGTTTTTGTTTTTTATTTCCCTCTAAATTGTAGTTGAGTATAAGTATAAAGTGGCATGAGATTACTCTAAAGTACCTCAAATTTGTACTTAAGTACAGTACTTGAGTAAATGTACTTTGGTCTGTTCCACCACTGGGCATATCACATGGTGAGATCCAGGTTGCGATGTCACCATTACGTTCTGGAGATGATCTCTTCAGTTGTTTTAACATGAGGGATGCTGGAAAACAAAGTGGGTCTCTTGGTTTTGTTTATCAGCTTCCCTCAGGAACAGCTGAACGAGCAGCGTGAAGGGTTATATCAGCCCAGTTCTGCGGGGAAACAAAAGTATCTGTCAAGATACGTATGTGAAACCTGTGTGATTGTTGGAATCCGCATTTGTCTGGATACGTCTAGGTGTTATAGATTCAAGAAGCTGCCATCCAGTTTAAATGGGGTATATTTCTTACAGTGAGAAGAGCAGTAATCCCTTATTTTTTAGTCAACATTGGTTCGACTAGAGGACCTCCCAGTGTGTGCTGAATACTAATATCAGCACTACATGTCTTACCCTCAGTGTGTTATGTATGCAGCATTATGATTTGTCAACTGGAAACCATTTCATTTTAGCTTAA
This sequence comes from Coreoperca whiteheadi, assembly GCA_011952105.1. Classification (NCBI taxonomy): domain Eukaryota; kingdom Metazoa; phylum Chordata; class Actinopteri; order Centrarchiformes; family Sinipercidae; genus Coreoperca; species Coreoperca whiteheadi. The sequence continues at coordinate 11,884,844 of CM022472.1, read as the reverse complement.
AGACAAAGAATTAAGTATCTGACTTTTTTTCTTGGTCCATATAGATAAAACGTTTTCATGTATGTGTGCGCATACAGACATTTCTGGCATTTCCTTCCTTGCTGCAATGTGCAAGCGTTCATAGATGTACATCTGTGCGTGCCCGTGGACAGCAGTGGGGTCCTTGGATGTGGCTGACGCCTGCAGGGCTTTAGGGCGGCAGATTGTGAGTGGGTGACTCATCCAGCCTGGATCCTCCTCACTAGGCCTACTGCAGTGCAGCGTAAAACCGATCCAGCTGGGAGATAACCAATGGGGCGGGAGGGACAGAGAGAGTGGAGCAAGGAAAGAGAGATAAGAGAAGTAGATGGAAAGCAGCCTTGAGCAGGTAGAGAGATAAAGGGAGAATTCAGCCAAGAGATACTGAAGGCGAGAGCCAGAGGAGGAGCCAAGTCAAACAGGAGAGAAAGTGTGGAGAGCTGTCGATCTGCAGGGATTTCCTTCCTCGCAGGCTTTAGGAGACATTTTTACCAACCTGAATTTTGTCAGTTGATGTTGGTACTATGCCAGTCTATATATTTTATTGTATTTATCTTTTTCTTATTAATTTTATTTAGGGCTGCTACTAACGATCGATTTCACCAGTTAATTGTGCCGAAACTACTTGTCTAAAAAATCGTGAAAAATGCCCATCAAAATTTCCCAGAGCTCAAGCTGACGTGTTAAAATAACGGAAATATTCTGCTTTCTACTATATTTGACAAACAAAATCCTCACTTCTGAGTAACTAAAACCAGAAACCGAAAATGATTATTTGACATTTGTTTAAGATTCATTTCTTTTTGATCACCTAATTGATCCATCAAGTCATTGTTGCAGCTCTGTTTCTGGGAAATGAACGCCATCTTTTGCAATAGAGTTTAACTGATGTCTACAAACAGCCTCAGTCGTCTAGGTCACAGGATTCATCGTGTAGTAGTGATTGTTTGTAGAGGACGTGAATACTGGACAGTCCTGGAGAGCACCAGATTACATTCAATGACAACATTCGCTTTATGCAATACATAAAGAAATTTCGTGTAGAAATATTGTTACAAGTTAAACTCTGCATTAAAATTTTTATTAGAGTAAAAGTGTTTCAGCTTGAAAATATACTTAAAGTAACAAAAGTATAAATGATTACGGTTAATAAATGGCACTTATTAAAAAGGCAAATGTTAATTTCAGGTTTGAGACAGGAAGCAAACTCCTCTATATCTTGCACACTACCTCCTGCATTAGCACTGAACTAACGTCCAACGTGGACGTACTGTAATTCCTAAGGACACTGGGCTGTGTATCGAGTGTAGATGTGGTGTGTCATGTCTGTTATTTGCTCCTGAGTCAGAGGACCAAAATCTCATTGTTAAAATGATTTAAGAACTCAATTGAATGCACTTGTGCCAGCCAACCCAGTTTTGGCAAATTGTGGATCAGCAATGCAGCAAAAGAGATGCTGCACTGGATCTAGTCCAGCACTAGAGTACCTGCAGCAATGTAGCTCCCATCCTTTTATCTTGATTTACTTCATTCCCTCACAGTGCTTCTCGTACTCTTCACTTTTGCTTGTCAAGTTTTTATTTACCCCAGTAGAGCCCTTTCTCTGATATAAGACCTTTTCCCCTGGTACTCTGCTTGCTAAACAGGCATACATTTCAGTTAGCCCTCTGACAAGTGCAAACAGTATATCTCTCAGATATTTGGTCACAGTTTCTGAAGGCTGCTCCCTTCCTGACGTTTTCCAACAGGAAAGCCTTTCACTGGTCCTCAGACATGTTTTGTGATATATATTAAAGCAGCGGTTTTTCACCTCCATCACCTCACCTCTAACTAATGTCCTCATTAATTTCCCAGACACCGCATAAAACCTTCTTTAGAGAGCATTACGACGACGTTTTGTCTGTTGACTCACGAGCATGTGATAAACATGACTCACCATCGTCAGAGCTGCTGCTACTACACACTGCAATGTGCTTTGACACACTGTGTATCTCAACAAATCCCATAGATTTAGAAGTATTAAAGAGAAGAGGCCGAACTTCAGCAGAAACTTTGAACAAACTGTCAGCCGTATCACTCCTGACAGGGGAGCACACGCAGCAGCCAGAGGGATGAAAACTGGACTGTGGAGTTGTCAGCGTTCTGACGTCAGCTTTGTTCTGGAGGTTAATGACAGACGGACACGGCCTGTACCAGAACTATTTTTAGCTAGTCCTGTGGTCAGATGCTGTTGGCACATTTTGCATAGGGGAGTGGTGAAGTAAACTCATTAAATATCCTCATCCAGAAGAAATGTGAAGGAACAATGTTTAGCCAGTTTCGACACTGCTGCATGGTGCTCTGTGTTTGACAGTCGATTGAGGTTTTTGGTCTTTCTATAGAAATTGAGCTGCTGTTTGTTTTTCTTTTCCCTAGTTCTCATTCTCCCTCTCTCCAAGCATCAGTATTCAGGCCATGGTTGATGTTTTATTCAGGACTGGTATATTTTCTGGGTATCAACCACTGCAGGAGAGACTACCGATGGCTTGGGGCTGGAGAAGAGAACAGGACCTGTTATTAGCTACTGGGTAAAGGTTTGTGTTAATGACTGGAGAAAATGAGTGCTGGTACTTTTTTGTTTTCATTTTCAAATATTCTTTTAAAGATATTGACCATTAATGACTTGCTGAAAGTCCGGTAATATTACACACCAAAAAAATACCATCAGGTTTTAAATTATATGATGATTCCACAGTTCATGTGTTGCCATTCTTGCAGAGAGCAAAGCAATTTACTTTCATGCATGGAAATAGCTGGAAACACTGATAAGACTAAATTAAACCACCTCCATATACACACGCACGCTTCTACTTTAGGGACATTCAGGTCACATCATTATTACCCAAATCTATAACCCAGACGCCTGCAGGACACTCTCCTAGAAACCCATTCACCATATTGGTTAAAGGGTTTTATTATAGCTGCCGACATGTTGTGGAAATAATGAAGGGCCATGCAACAGCATTTGCAGTTATGGATGTTTTTACATCCCAAGAGACCTTGTGACGGTATTGTCTGTCATGTGTAGTGCATTTGCTCAGTGTGAAAGGTCATTGTCTGAACGGAGGTCGTGGATCCAAGTTAAGCAAAGCCAATCACATTTTAAAGTAAATTTTTTAGCCATACTGGCCCCCCTCCCGATTTCCACCTGAAGTGGATCTGGTCGGGCCAATCACAACCGCTTCTCTGATATGGGGCGGGTCCAGTCTGCGTCTAGTCTGCAGGTGCATTCAGCGCAATGCACCAGGCTCACGGAACTTAGATCAAACTATCAAACTAGGCAGGGCTGAACAAACGAATAAAGATTCTGTTCGGCTAGCGTCATGGCTCTATGGGTGCTGATGTGGGTCAGTCGGTCCACCACTTGGGTCCAAAGTGAAATATCCCAACAACTATTGGCTGGATTGCCATGAAAAACAGACATTCATGATCTCAGAAGATAAATCCTAATGTCTTTGGTGATATCCTGATTTGAGTTGATATCTTTTAAAATTTATTTCATGGCATGTCACCCAACAGTTATCAAGACATTTTATTAAAAACCATAAATGTCATCTTGTTGGTGACACCAGAGGAAAAGTCAGGGGTTCATCAAGGAAGTAATCTTCGTACTATGGGGACTATTAATGTCTGTACACAATATTTCACAACAATCCATCCAGGGGTTGTTGACATATTTTCAAAGTTGCCATAGAGCTATGGCATGGCTAACATGGCTAATAACATAAACAACAAAATAAAATGACAGCATAATATGTACTTTACTTAATAGCCAGCAAAAAGAAATAAATGCAGCTGCTACAACATTAAAGAGGACATTTGGGCAGGACGTATGGAACGGAAAGCGAAATGAAAGATGACCGAGTGAGAGCGGGAACAGTGTGAAGCAGAGAGCAGGAAGAGATGAGAGAAGGAAGTAATGGGGTTGAGTGGAGAGAAGAGGAGGATGTAGGGAACAAAAGAGGAGAGGAGGCTGTGCTTTCAGACAGCTGAAGCATCATGAGCGCAGTCTAATGCCTAATTTGGTTCATGAAGGGAAAGTAATGTGGAATGGGAGTACTTTACATTGTCTTTACATGTCTGCTAAAGCAAGTGTCCAATAGGTTTTTGGGAGTCTATATTTTTGTGTGAGCGTGCTTGTGTTATTACACTCTCTAACACTTGCATGCTTCCCTTGTTATAGAAAAAAAAAAAAAAGCCATGTTAGTTGATCTAGCTGTGGACACAGTAAACTCTCTCGCCCTGTGCACACACATCTTCCTCCCCCCAACTGCAGAGTTGAGACTGAATGGCTTGTCAGGGATTATATTCAGATTAATCAGAGCACAGTGACTTTGCATGATATTGGAGCTGTGTGTGAATCAGAGCGCTGCAGCTGTAATCTGTGAAACGTGCTTCATGTGCCGGACCAGACCGCCAAATGTACCATGTGACGGGGTCAGAGATTCATGACTCCCTCTTGCTGTTTTTTACCAGAGCAGTATTTTTAGTTGATCTCTTCTGGGGATGTGAGTGCTGAAATATGATTTTCACAATCACCCACAACCTATAAGTCACCACTTCCCTTTACTTTTATATTGCTTTCATTTTGGTACAATTAAATATATTAATTGTTACTAAAATCTCTGTCATAATTGCTCTAATGTTGTTGTTTACCGTGCAGTTGAGTAATGAGTTATTTAATCACGGTGGTGCTTTGTGTAAACAAGCCTCTTCATCATCTTCTAGACATGTAAAAAGTGCCACAGGCTCATGGGTAAACAAAGTTATTTTTCTGCCGTTGAGACTTAATATGCCAAACACCACCCACAGACTGAGCTGTGGATTAGACATCTTGAATGAAATGCAAATGAAAAATATCTTTTTAATTAGACAGCGGGGGAAGACGGCCCTCAGTAGGCTTGCATGTAGGTGTAGGCGTGTGTGTTTGCAGCCATGTAAGCAGTGTGTTTGTAGTGGATAAATAGATAAACTGGTGTTTCTACTCCTATTTTATTGACTCCATTTATATCAATGAGGGTAGGCTAAAGGACAGAAACACGTCTGTTTGGGGGCGGCTTTAAATTGTTTTGTTTTTTGTCTGAACAAGAGTCTAAAACCCAACGATATTCAGTTTACTTTAATTTGTGACAAAGAAAAGCCTCAAATCAGTGAATGTTTTGAATCAAAGTAGTTGCCAATTCATTTTCTGTCAGTTGACTAATTAATTAATCAACTAATCATTTCAGCTCTTAAGATTGTATTTTAATAGTATGATTTATGCTGAAACACACATTCCTCAGTGGAAATAATCTGTCTTTGTATGAATATAAAGGTTCAGCAGTAGCCATTAATATTCTGGGCATCATTACATTTCTGCTGTGTCTGTCTCCTCCTGTCATGACCTTCTTTATGGACAGAAAATTAAATCAAATCAGACCGGTGTTGAATAGCAGATAGTCAATATCAAATATAGAGGACGCTGGTCCGCTGTGGCTTTTCAATTTTCTCCTCTTTTAATGGGTCATGCCAGCCTTTGGATGTATTAATATTATTGTTTATTTTGGGAGGGATCGGTGGAGTGTGATTGCACATCTGTGGTGTTTGGTGGATAAGGAACCTGGGGGTTTTGTTTTGTTTTTTTGCTGCTTTATTGACTTTTGTGTAAAGGCAGGGCTGCTTGTTTCTTTTCCTGGATCCAGTATTCTGTCGCTGTTGGATGGTTTAGCTTGAAGTTAGAAGTAAAAGACATTTGTCTTCATCAACAACAATAATGAATCTTCTTTCGTGCGAGGCAGCATTTGTTCAACTCCAGTCGGGTGTTGTAAAGCTCGATGTGTTGAGTTCAAGGACATTAGTGGAGTGTGTTGGTGTCTCCTGCGCTCTCACCAAACACAGGTAGTCTGTACACTGCTGGTGGGCGTGACAAGATGTTTTCCCTGTGTATATATACATGTTCATTACATATATTAAATTATAAACTCATAATGTTTACTTTATTGTACACAGGGCCTTGCACTTGAATACAATAGCAAATTATACAAAAGAACAACCACATTATGACATTACGTACATTATAGTAAGCTAGTAATATGTACAGATACACAAAAGAACACAAACATGTAATGCAGGTACAGAATGTAGTTTCACATTATCTACCTTCTTAAATTTACATACAACAAAATGGAGCTGCAACTAATATAATTTTCATTATTGAAAAATCTGCCGATTATTTTCTCTATTGTTGATTTGTGAAATGTCAGAAAATACAAAAAAATGTCCATCACTAATTTCTAAAGCCCAAGTTGACATCTTTTTAAAGATATTTACTTCACAAAAGAAAAGCAGAAAAGGACTCTTTTTTTTTTTTTGTGTCACTTTTCTAATGTCTAATGGTACTTTGACACTTATGCTTGAAAAATGTCTTAAATGATTGATCTATTATCAAAGTAGTTGCCAGTTAATTTTGTTGATCAACTAACTGACTTCTTGTTCCAGCTCTACTATGGAATATACAGAACCACGTAAAATTTGGATCTGTGACATTTATTTCACTTTCTCTATTTTTTATTTGCTTTCCACACACACATTCATTCTCTAAACTTTTCTTCCTTTCTCTTTTCAAACTTATGCATATCTTATGTTTGCCTTTGTCCCCTTAATTTAATATTTTCATTTACTCTTAGAAATCAATAATCAGAGCTTCTGCACCTTGACTGTCCCCTGAAGCTTTACATCCATTATGAAACACGGTGTTCACAGTATCGTTTCCTCCCACATAAAGATCTGGCTGAATCTTTAAGTGTTTAGTCTTGTGAGTGTCACTGAAAAGACTCAGTTTTTTGTGTTGTGTTGTAGATGGATTGTCTAGCTTTTTCCTGAGATTTTTTTCCTGTGAGATGCAGTTAAAAGCTCCAGCAAAAGTTAGTAGGTCGGTCTTGAGTTAAGATTATTTTGCCAAATGACTTTCTATAGTTTTGCTTCTTTGATGAAAGATTAAAAGGGAGCTAATGACGATTGTAATCAATTAATGGTCATGCTGTCTTTGGGAGGATTGTTTTTGACATCAACTGACGAAGTTCAGCTTGCATGTTTTGTTAAATGAGGATTTTGCTTCATTTTCAATATCAGGTACCATGTGTAACGAGTCGGGCATTGCTATCCCTGTTCTGTGTGTGTAGGGCTGTACAATGTGAGTGTATGAGACGGAGACATTTGTGTAAAAGCTCAAACACCTCATGAGTTGACACACCGGGGAGGGTCTTCCTACTAGGAGACACAGAGCAGCATCTGTCCTGAACCTCCCTCACGGTTTCCCCTCAGAGACTGAAATGATAGAAAACCAACACCATGGCTTCTCACAACAAGTCAAGAAAGAAGCAGATTTTATGAAATGGCTGCTGTGGTCGTTGATTTAACCCCAGAATATTGTATAATCTCTTCTTTTTTTTTCTGGATGTAGAGACAAACTACATTCCCACTGGATCACTTCTAATGTGAGGCTATGTGCTTAGCTTGTGTGTGTGAATTTTGATCATTAAGTCTGATGTATTAGCAGTTCACCTGCTTTCTAATAGCAATAATAACCCATGTCCAGAAATATTATTGATCAGATTGGATGCTGACAAGACAATCTGAGGGGCAATTTGATATAGAATCAATAAAAAAGGCAGTAATTAAAGCTGAAGCTAGTTTAATGTTGGTTCTTTATTACTAATAACCCAACAGATGGATCTACAGTACAGATCTATTAGCTCGACAGGCGGCTGGACTGTAATCTTAAAGATAAATTGTGTGATCATGAATCTGTGGATTACACACACACACACACACACACACACAGAGCGCGCAGGCAGCAGTCTAAATCTGAGCTTTAATAACTATCATCAATACTGATTTTCAGTGCTCATTATCCTAGACAACACCATCAATACACCCACGCAGATACCGCAGATACGACTCACGACAGTGATGGGTAAACATTAAAATGATATTACGATGAACTTGCTGTATGAATACAACATGTTGAAAAAGTCCAAGCCTCTACAGGCCTCAAAGTGCTGTCATGATTTCTTCTGAGAGACTCGCTTGCGTTTGAAAGGGAAATTGCAGAGTCAAGTAATCAAGTACAGAGAAAGCTAGTGTGTTGTTTATGTCTGTATGTAGCTGTGTGGGCTTCTACAGTTGCCTGTATTTTCTGTGTGTGTTTGAGTGAACGGTGAGTCACTCGATGTGAGGATCATTTATAAAATCTTTGTTTCAGGGTCACGTTCCTGTTGGTGATGAATAAAATTGAGACATTTTGGCTTTAGCCAATAATGATACTGAAAGATATCTTCAAGCTGAATATGCTAATAGCTGATATTTTGTTGTTATCTTTAACTGGTTCCATTTTGATGCCAGAACATGCCAAGTACCCAGTCCCTCCTCCAGGCTTTTTCTAGTAAAAAGCCTCTGAGGCTGCTTTTTTAGCTCTAATTTTATTATTTTTTATTTTCAAGCTAGATACACTAAGCACAAATGCTCTTATTCAGCAGTGACCAGCTTCACGTACATTCAAACATGGGTGCTTGCCAGTAAAACCACAGTCCCACCCGTTTGCCCCTGAGTAACGTTACTTTCTGGAGTCGTTTCTGCATAAATGTCTTGCTTAAAAGCACTAATTAGTCTACTCTGAATCGCCGCCCACATCTTAGATTTTTTTTTAAGAGATTCATATAGGTCTGGTGTTATGACTATTTGAGCCAGTTGAAGAAACAGTCAACCAGCCAGAGCTTAGGAGGTGTGATTAATGGGAATGCCAGCTAGCAAGCTACAATGGGGAAAAATAGCAATAAGCTTGGATAAGTTTGACACAGCTGTACAAATTGACTTACATTGACTTCTTTGATCAATGTGAAAATCATGACCCTACTCCCAGCAACCACTTCTGCAGCTTCTGTTTTTCGACTGAAAATGACAGCCGGACTGATACATCACTCGCTACTGTCTGGTTAGGGCAAAACATAATAACCCCACCTCTCACCAAGAAATCAGCTAACATGAACACAATGTCAGGCCGTATGAATGACATGATAATAAAAAGGCAATTCAGTCTGATTATCAGGCTATAATTATTCAGTTATCAGCACGATTTATCCTGCTAATCCCGAGATTAAACCCAGACTGACGGCGCTTAGACTATCCACTGAATCTTAAAGGTGCCCTGTGGCGTTAACTAGCAGTCATCTTCTTCCCTGACTTTGCTGGCGCATTGCCGCAACTCTTGGGGCATTACAGCCACCTGTTGGACAGAGGAATAGTGTGAAGCCCTTGGCTGATGTGCACAAGACAAACGAAAAGGGGATCCACTGCTTCTAGGGTTCAAGAACTCCACAGGTTCCCAGAAACATTACACCCTTATACGTTCCAGTGAACCCCAAACACATAAATACAATAGCTCTTTGTAGCATTGTGACCCAAACAAGTGGAAGCTCAGGTGTAGGTTATTACCGCTTTAAAAGTGTAACTTTAACACCAGATTGAAATGCAGTGTTTGTGGTTGGGAGTTTTAAGTCTGTTGCACATCCTGGAGTACATCACTTCAGCAAGGTGAGATGTTAAACCACATTAGGTCAGCCAAAACAAGATGTTCAACTGGTGTTAAGGCGCTCTTTAAATTAAGGCAATATTTGGCCAAAAATGATATTTAACAATTCAATGAATATATCAAAGGTACAAAGGAAGCTAGAATACAAATTAAAAAATGGAGTTTAGTAAACAGGTGAGTTTAGACAAAGCAAGCAAGGCAGTGAGTGGTTAGAACGCAATTGCGAGAAGGAATTAAGAGTGTGATTGTCCAGAAAATACTGGGCACTGAGAGATGTGCAGTTTATGATAGAAGCAATTTTAGCACAACAGCAGAGATACATCCAATGGATAAAGGACTCTTTTCTTTACTTAACAGCTCCATTAAAGTGTAAACTCCTGTTACCCCACTAATTTCCACGAACTTCATACACAGATCTGTTTTGCGATGAATTGTATAAACAACAGTGAAACTGCTAATGTCAAAATAAATATATAGCAATTTTGTCATGATCCAATCCAATCATAAAGCTCAGAAAAAGCGCGCCATCATTCATGTCGTGTGTGCCGCTACTCATCCTCCATCTTTGTCTCATCATCATTGTCACATATCCCTATGCTTACAAACTCTGGCACACTTTCTGCACTCGCACACACGCGCACACACACACGCGCACACACAGTGCCAGCTGGTTTCCCCTCCTCATCCTCCGCCTTCTCCCCCATTCACCGAGCAGTACATGGATGGATTTAAGTGTGCACACGTCTCCCCAGCTACAGACTCATCCATACTGTTACATAAGAGCCATTCAAAGGCTTACAAATCAGATTATAATAGCCACAGGCCACACACTCAGAGGATAGAGGTCAGTGAAGCAACATGGCCAACCAGTGGACTGATGCGGGTATGAGTCTGGACAGAGGAAACCCTGGTAACCGGTCTTGTCTGGGTGCTCGTCCAATCTGTCTGTGCTTGATGCCTACCTGTTTTACAGGTATTGGACTTTCTGAACTGAGCTGTAGTTCTATTTGTTGTTTCCTGTAAGGCCATTGTCAGTCCTTGTTTCTCTGTGGTTTTGTAACCAGGCGTAGAGTGGAATTTTGTCCCCACTAATGCCGCCTCGAGCCTTGATGTTCTGCGGGATTACCATCATCCTGAAACAGTTGTAGTTGGAGCAGGAACCAGCCACCCCCACGTTGTTTTCGAACACCAGGATTTAAGAATAAATGGCTTTTCCTTGATTCCACGATAGCACAGGTCTCTTCTCAGGACAGCCAGTACAATTATAGGTTTGCCATATAGTTATATATATAGTTTTGGTCCTTCTGGCGCTCCAGTATGTCCTTAGAAACACATACACTTAGAAATCATCTTAAAAAAATCACTTAGGCAACTTATCAAATAAAAGATTACATTATTTTTATTTTATTTGACTTTAATTTTTCCCTCTCCACTTTCTCACATTTTGCACATAAATCGAGGAAATATGTATTGAATAAATATACAATATATTTGTGTGTGTATATATCAGTTTATTCCTGCTTATTTTTATTGTCCCCTTTTTGTTTTTTGTTGTTTGTCTTACTTACACAACTTGAAAAAAAGAAATCCTGGTCAGCCTGAAGTCCAGGCTTGACGTTGGCAGTGTAGGTTCCAGTTATGGTGAATGCAGTCTGACATATTGTTGAGTCACAGTCCAGCAATGATTTTATTTGGCGCAGTGTTGCATGAGAAACATGACGATGAGAACAATGAGACCTTGAGGGTATTTGGAGGTGAGAAGAGAGAAAAGGGAGTGATAAAGACAGAGAGGAAGAAGACAAGAGAGGCAGTCTGAAAATGGAGGGGAAAAAAGATCAAAGAACTTCTGGCCGTTGTTATGCAATGGAATTACCAAATGACCCAAGCCTTTCTGTTTCTCTACTTCTGTCCTCATTCATCGTGCCTTTCTTCTCTCACAACGTAAAATGTGAAAATGGAAAGTTTAAAAATATACCAGTTATATCTTGGTACAGACAAATGTGAGGGAGAAATTGTAACCCCACGACATACTGGATGATGCTTCAACTCAGATCCTTCCCCACAAAGGGGTAAAAAAAAAAAGGGCAGGTGGATGGAGAAGGTGGGGTGGGATGTTTTTAAGGCTGTCAGGAAGAGTCAGATCCTCCTGTTGTCCAGCAGCAGGGGCTGTCCTAATAGCTTCACTAATCACTCTTGTCATTTTTAATCTCCCTCTTCCACCCTGGCGTATTTAAAGCCGGGGCCTCTGTGTGCCCAGCCAGGATTAGACTAGTGAGCAGGGGTGGGGGAGGAGAGCAAAGGCAGCAGCAGAACAGTCCTTGTGCACCTCACATTCGGTGCCATGTGACTGATGCTAATGCTAACTGAACAGCTGTGAATGCTAAAAATATAGGCTAGCACAAAGATGCACTGGCTGGTGTGTTTTAGAGGCCCGGCAGTAAAGAGATTGTTGAAAAAACACTTGTACTGTAATTTATGTGTCATCTAAATAAATGTAATGTATCTCAGTAGGTGATGTATGCATGGACTTCTGCGTTCATGCATAAGTCATCAATATACAGAACTATATTACATTTGCAAATTAAATGAATTATAGACACACATTCAATGTTTTTTATCCTGTTTTCACATACAGTATCAGCAAAATACATTATATTTATTCTCTTTTTAGCCACACTAGCAGTGTGACTCAGGGTCATGCTGACAATTAGCCAGTAAGACTTTTTCCCCATATTCCCCTTCATGCCCTAATACCAGCTAAACAAATGACATTCCCATCAGCCTCAGCTTTACTTTGTGTTTTAGTGCTGAGTAGCAAATGTTGAAAAAGGAAATGCGTGAATACATACGTTTGTCCGTACATCACCAATGATCAATGCTTTGTACATAACAACAAATAGAGATCGGATACATTTTTGTCCATGAATGAAGCCCACATTTTTTCAAAGCCTTTGGGTTTTCAGTTAATATAAATGTAACTTTTTCCACCAACATCCTTTTAACCACTGAGACAGAGAAATGATAAATGGTTGAAATGGGTTTTTCCCTAAACACAGCAACTGTATCTTCAGCACACAAAAAATATACCGACCTTTTTCTGTCAGACTTTAAGTAAAATACTGTAGGAAATACACCAAGTAAAGTAATATTAATACACCAGGGTAGAAGTTTACTGACAGAGTGGAGAGGGAGATGAACAAACGGCCTGTCTACATACGTTCAGCCCACTAACATGGTCAATTGCCTCTCAATCAAATGATCAAACTGGAGCTGTTGACAGGAAACACCAAAATAAAACAGGATGTAATGACCGTTAAAACTGGTTTTTAGAGTTAATAAGTAAACCTTTTTTTAAAAATGCTAAAAATATCATGCTTTCAATTGAAGCGTTTCTCTCCTTAGTCATTCTTTTGTAAGGATGGATCCAAAAATCCGCAAATGTTTGTCAAAACAAATTAATGTACGATTTAGAAAAACACTAACAGGTAGTAGAGCAAATAAGCCGGCATCAGGTTTGTTAGTATTGATCCCACTGTGTTCTGCAGTGATCAGCGAAATCTAATCATACTCTTCTGTTTAAAAGCAGCAACAGACGCTTTGTCTCCTGTCGGTTTCCTCCTCAGCCGTTTTAATAGTATTAGCTCAGGAAGTCTTACACAGGTGTAAAGCCCTGCTGTTTAAACTCTCCTGTTGTGTTTGCCAGGAGTGTTTTTCATTAATCTGTAAGGGCAGTTGACTTTCTAGAAAAGAAAATACCGTCGGCCTGCAGGTGTATTGATTAAATATAGCAGAGTGGGATCCAATATCTGGTAATGGTTTGTTATTTTGGGGACAGCAAGAGAAATTACAACATCTATCAGTGTTGGATGAAACCCTAAAAGTCTGGGGCAAGGCATTCCTCAGATGGTTACACCAAATTATTATTATTATTTTATTTTTTAAACTGTTCTCTCTTAAGGAATAGTTTGAAATTATGGGAAATAAATGTATTTGCTTTCTTTCATAGTTTGATGGGAAGATACCACTGTCTGCTTGGTAAATATGAAGCTACAGCCAGGAAACGCTTAGCTTAGCATAAAGACTGGAAACCAGGACCAACACTGAGCCTGGCTCTGTCCAAAGGTAACAAATTACCAGCACCCCTTTTACACTTTTTTATACAGATTAAACAAACAAGATAAAACATGTTAATTAGTGAGCTTTTGAGGTGCTGCTGGATTTTGTTACCGAGCCAGGCTAGCGGTTTCCCGAAGTTTCCAATCTTTATGCTAAGCTAACCTAATTTATCATACAGACTCGCTCTTCCTTTTTAAAATCTATACTTAAAATTTAAATTCCAATTTGAGATAATATAAACAAATGAGACAGCTCAGCTGTGTCATGGTTGGTGTCCTAGGTGTACAGATAACTTACTTTTTACCTTTTAGCCTAATTTTCATTTCACTGCCCTCACAATGAACTAAAGTGAACAATGTACTGTACTCAGTCTTTATTGTCCTGCACGGGAAACCTGTCTTGCAGCATGGCAAAAACACACATCGCACTCAAACATCTGTAAAACTAAATAAATAAGAAATGTAAGCCAGGAAAACAATACATTTTAACAATAAATGAAACAAATTAAAGCAGGTAAACACCAATAAATAAGAGCAAGTTAAAAAAGGAGATAAGACTGCTGGTCCTGTTGGTTCAGGATTTTCATTTAGATCAGTTTGGACTTGTCGGGTTGTGAGTACAGAATCCCTGTGTGGTCAATACACTGTAAAGTTAAACCAGGTGCGGTAAGGCTGAAAACCAGCCTGCTTTGTCACCTGAGGCTCTGTGAACACTGACGTGCTCTTTAAAAAGCCGCTGTGAGAGCATTTCAGGACACACTCTGCTGGCTGCCCCGTGTGGTGATGTAAGAGATTTTGGGACAAGGAGGGAGGGAGGAGGCGCTGAAGCCTTTGGCGAGATCTCCGGTCTATTTTCCTCTCCACATTTAGCGTCTTTAATCTGGTGTGATTTGGTTTACATGGGTGCCAGTTGGAGAGAAAAATGGAGAGTGAGGAGAGATCCAAAGCCTCATGTGAACTAGACCTGAAGGTTTTCTATGTATAGCTATGCTGCAGTTCCAGACAATTCGAATGTTTCCGACCTTGAAAAAGTACAATGGAACGCCACTCAAAGTCGGAGTTAGTACCTGTGAAGTCGGGGCAAATCCTTCTACCCTGACTTCATGAAGGAGTTGTCGAAGAAGCAGTACTTACTTATTTTTCTTTATACTTCTTTATATTCCCATTATGTTTATCTGCACTAAAAACACGAAGGCAAATTCCTTGTTTGTGTAAACATGACAATAAAGCTGATTCTGATGTCACACAACAATGGAAGCAACCACGGAAGCGCACATTGTAAATGTTAAACCATCAACTAAAATATAACGTAAAGTGTATTTGCCTGTATCCAATTAAAACAATATGTACTGTCACATAGTAAAACCTGTTCTGCATGTAAATTGATATCAAAATATGGTGCCAATGTTAATAGGTAGCTGGTTACCGTAAACAGTCTCTGAAAGTCATCTTCTCTGCTCAAAACTTATTTGGGAAAACGTTAAAAATACCCCCCAAAAATGTGGAAACATTAGGAAATTGCAACATTTAGGCAAATCTGCAAAAGTCAGATGCCGATACTTTCCAAAGGAACATCAGTTTGTCACGTTTTGCCTGGAGGTCGGAAGTTGGCAATTTCAACTGGGAAAATCCGACCTCCGACTTTGACTGGAACGCAGCATTAGTATTATAGTCGGATTTTATTTTACTTGACCTTGTTATTCTTGTTTTGTCTGCTGTTGAGATGCACCGATCTCCCTCTCCGGGTTCGTTGATGAGAAGGGATCCACACGAGACCTACCAATGTCTTTCAAGCAGTATTTATTTCCACACAAACAAACAATACAGACATATCTGGGGAAACACACAACACAGATATGTCTGGAGACACAACCTACAGCGCTTACCATCTTAACGCCACGACTCCCCCAGTTGTGTCCAAAGTTAAAGGCACAACGCAGTTGGTTATATATGTTAAACTCACACCCTGTCCAACATTCAGTAACTTTTATGGCTCTTTGTCTCCATACATTCCTGTTCACTTCTGACCTTGGTTTGACCTTTGCCCCACATCCTTTTCCTCTTTCCTATGCATGTGATTTCCGTCAGGATATGGTTACTGTGACTGGTAAACAATGATTAACAAAAGACACACATAGTGTGTGTGTGTGTATGTATATATATATATACACACACTAAGTAAAATACCTTTCCTAACAGGGTGTGTGTATAAGCCTTTTAAACACAACATATATTTTATCGATCACACTTTTACACATTTTGGGTTTATCATATTCACACTGCTTAATGTCAGTCAGTCCAGCACTTTTGGTCCCGACTGAAATATCGGTTTCATTGGATGCATCACAATGAAATTTTGTGCAGACATTCATGATTCCCAGGTGATGAATCCTAATGACTTTGGTGATCCCCTGACTTTTCTTCCAGTGCCACCATGAGGTTGATATTTGGTCGTCTTAAATGAAATGTCTTATGTTAAATGGTTTGCCACGATATTTGGTTCTTTCATGCCCCCCTCGGGACGAATTGTAATAACTTTGATCCTCTTAACGTTTCATCTAGAGACATCATCCGGTCAAAATTGGAATTTAATTTAACTTTATGACCATCGTATTAGGAATACCCCGGCACAAGCTCTGCAGTGAAACCTTATCCCTGCATAGCCTCTTTCTCTAGAGACATCACGAATCAGCTGCGTGTGCATTTACTCGCATGTATCAGCACAGTGCACAACAGTCTTCACAACGAGTGCATGAGCTTTGTATTTGACGTCACGTTACATATCATCTACGTCACTGTTGTTATGTCCCAGCAGCCAACTGCGCATTTAACTCTTCCCCGGGAGATCCGTTATGTGCGAAAGCACGGTGACATTTCTGGTTCCCCAGGAGGTTTTTGATTTCTTGGGCATTAGGTGAGATTGGTGGCTCGGGTCATACTTAGTGTGTACTGCAAGTAAAGGATCAGTCATCAGTCCCGTGATTAGTGGCTGTGCCATGCTTTACAGCCCTGTAGTATCTCTGAGTGTGTATGTTCATGCATGTGAGTTCATCCTGGTATGCATCGCTCTTCCATCGCTGCACTAAATTGCTATCTCGTCAGCTTGCAGCCATCAAAGAACATCACCAGCTCTGTCTTTGCACTTCACTTTGAAAGCGTCTGCGGGCTG
Source organism: Coreoperca whiteheadi (assembly GCA_011952105.1). NCBI lineage: Eukaryota > Metazoa > Chordata > Actinopteri > Centrarchiformes > Sinipercidae > Coreoperca > Coreoperca whiteheadi. The sequence goes on along the minus strand of CM022472.1, from coordinate 11,867,935 downwards.
AGCATGCGTTGACAGCAGCCATAGGCAGCAGCGTGCACTGCAGCACTGTTCCACTTACTCTAAACAGCCACCAACAGCTCATTTATATTCATTCAGTTGCTCTTCCCCAGCCAAGCTATAGGCATATCCCCACAGGCGCTGATTGACTGAGTTGTTTTTCATCCATTTAGCTTAAGAACTAACTGACTTCTACTGACTGCCTAGCCTCTCTCTATCTCCAAGCCAAAGAAATGATAGAAGTGGGGCACTCAGACACACAGACTCACACACACAAATACGATGTTGATGAATTTAGAGCTCTGAATCCTGTGTGAGGTGAGTCTTTCTGCATCACTCAAGGCTTCCTCCAAGTCCAATTAATGTTGTAGTCTTCAATATTGGTCCTCTGAAGTACTGCTGGTGCTCTCTTCCATCAGGGATCAGACGTTATATCAGCCCTTACCTTAAAATTGGCCAGTACTCACCTGTTTGGAGTACCAGCCCATGAGCTTTCTGTCCAACTTGAGAAGAGGATGAAATGTGCAGCTGTGTGAGGTACAACATGTTTAGTTCAGTCGGGGGGGGAATGGTGGCTAAGTACTTAAATTTCTGCTACTGCCCATAAATTCCTCTGTCCATAAATGGTCTGTACAGAGTCCAATAAGTATTGGGGTAAATGGCTCTATAATTTGTAGTAGAGTTGAAATGATAATTTAATAAGTCGATTGACTTTTGTCAACATTTGTTTGCCAATATTTTGATATCAAATGAATCAATGTCATTTTCAATAAAAAATGTCAAAGATTCCCAAGTTCCAGCTTCTTATAATGAGGATTTGTTGCCTTTGTTCCCTTTATGTGATCATAAACCGAATATCTTTGGGTTTTGCACGTTGTTCGGATAAAGCAAGCAATTTCAGGAGTGTTTTCACAATTCTAAAAATGTTTCATCTTTTTTTGTACATTCACGTTACGCATACATCTGAAACCAGGAAGTAATTACATGTAACTGCCTTCACATTGTGTCCCAGGTGTAAAAATAGTATAGTATGTGATTAGACAGCTCGGATGAACACCAGTGTCACTATGTACATCACTTTTGGTGGCACAGCTGTGGCTTACAAGTGTACACATGGAAACATGGACCAATTTCGAATGCGTACATACGCTGTGCTATTTTACAGCCACACGTTTGACATGCACACCTCCATCTTAACAGATACGATGCGGGAGAGAACTAAGGACAGAAATAACAGGAAGCTGAGACGTAGACACCGTACCTGATTAGCCAGGCACAGGCAGGTACCTGTCTCCATGGCAACCAGCTCAGAGGACTTGTAGTGATGTGCAGGTGAAACTGACAGGAAGTGTGTGTGTGTGTGTGTGTGTGTGTTGCATTACTTGTCAGAATATTGAGCTGTTTCAAAATTGGGCTCAGAAGAGACTTCGCTAAGATGACTCACAGAGCACCAATCCTCAGAAAGTCTTACACTGCATAAACTGCTGTCACAGGCTTAGTCTTATAAACCCCCCGCTGCTCGATCTGTCACAGATCACCCCTCTGTTTTACCTCTGGGGAAAATGGCTCACTTTTACGCACTTAATTTCAGGATCTATACATTTTGGTTTTAAAAAATGAGAGCTAATTCAGCCGCTCTCTCTTTTATATTAGCAAGCCAAGAACAAATATATAAAGATTAAAATTTGACTCATTCTGTCCAAGAAGTACACATATTGTGTGTGTTTTTTATTACTGAAGGAAAGGCTTCATCCACTGACCTTAGCTTTCATGGTGTCTTTAGTCACGCTTTGTGACGTTCCCTAAAAGCCTTTTTTCCTCTCCTCAATCCATCCTCTGAGGGCCGTGTCAGGCCTCGTTGTGTCAGATTGCTGCCCCCTCAAGCCATCTGGTTACATCCCAGACTGGAGCTGGATGGTGGCAGAGCTGGAAATATTATCAGCAGACAGACTGAGAGAGAGTGAGGGGACGGGAGCCCAAAGGAGTTATTTCTGTGTTTATCTGTGCACGTGGATCTGTGCCTGGTCTGAAGCTGTAAGGGCCATGCTTTGAGCCTGTTGCTGCCCCTACTTTATGTCTTCCTCTTTCTTTTAATTTATCTCCCTCTCTTACTGCTGCAACTGTCTCCAACTGCTCACTGTTCTGCATTGCTGAACAGTGAGCCTGACATTGTCCTGTCTAAGGCAGGAGCTAACAGACTGCCTTCAGTCTAGACTGAGTTATAGGAGTGTATTAAAACATGTATGTTCCTTCTCAAACCAATTTGAGAAGGGTAAAAAAAAAAAAAATTGTTTGAACTTAAAGACTCATTGCAACCTGCAACAAGGCGGGGTAAAAAGTAGACAGTGCTTAATTTTAAGGGGTCTCAAGCTAAAAAGGCTGGGAACTATAGAAAGTGTTTTTAAGACACAGGACAACCATTAATAACATATTAATGCCAGTTTCATTCCACTAAAGATCATTAACACACTCGTGATGTTGTTATCTGTGAGAGGCGCAGTAGGGCTGCACGATATGGTAAAATAAATAAATATATATTTTGACAGATATTATATGATTGTGATATTAGTGGGAATAATCATTTTTGCATCACAATTTTTCATTTTCGCTAAAAACCTATTCAAATCATGATGATGTGACATTTGTTGGGGTCTGTACCAAAAAAACATGTTTTCTTGCATCTGGAAAACAAGATATGTAGGCCGGGGCATCTCTGCAGCACCACAGTACTTCATTATAATGTATTGTCACAAATTTTACCTTTTTTTTCAAATATGTTTAAGCCCGGCCACAGTTTTAAATACATACATAATAATATAATGATGTAAACTTTTCCATTTTCCCTATAACGAACGGTCTGAGAAAGGAATCATCAGAGGTCTTTTTCATGTCATTTCAATAGTGAACTTAATTTCGGTATTGAGCATTGTAGAAATTAAGTGACCTATCTGGATTTTCCAGCGTTTTATATTTTTCTCAATGGTGGCAGCCAATGCACCATAATTTTGTCAAGCTGATAAAAGTTTAAACCCTGACATTTTTGTTTGTTTTGTGTTTCAGAAAGTGAGCGAGAAGGTTGGCGGTGCAGAAGGAACGAAGCTCGACGTGGACTTCACTGAAATGGAAAAGGCAAGACTGATCTCTTCCTAATAGCCCCATTATCGCATTGTTGAGAATGAAAACTAATGCTAGAGCTTTATTATTCGTTTACCTGACGATTATTAAAATGTTGTGGGATCCCAACAGACTTGCGCTGTTATAAATATCACACAAAGCGTTTCTGCTGTCAAATTGCAAAGGTCCACCAATGTTGTCCTGTGTTATTAAACCTATTCAGAGAAGGTATTTCTCTCGACGGTTTCTGTGGATCTACAATGGGACAAACATTTCTTAACAGTCAACATTTTGTGATCCTGGATTTAATGGGGAGTCAACAAACACTTGCTGGTTATTTTGTTTCTTAGTAAAACCTTATTTAAAAAGAATAAATGTCTAACTTCACTTAAAATATCCAACTGAAAGATGTTGCACCAGTGTTTACATTTGAAATTAAATGGAAATTGGAAAGTTGCTAAGGTTTGTGGCAGTGGTGGCCTAGAGGTTAGAGAAGCGGGCTTGTGGCTGTGGAAGGTTGCTGGTTTGACAGGATAAATCTGGGCGGTGAAACTGAAAAAAGTAGATGCTCGCTCTCATTTCCACCACCCTCAATCAGGGGACTGTGGTTGTACTGGGCAGCCTCCAGGTATGAATGACAGTGTGGTGGTCAGGGCTTGTATTGTATGAAACCTTCCTGAATAAATAAAGGGAATAACTGACAACTTGTACTTTTACTTTGAACACTTTAGTGTCTGTCACTCATTACTTCAGTTCTTGCACATCTGGCTTCCCCAGCTGGAGGGCACAGCTGAAACTAAGACTTTATCCATGTTCTTACCTTTTAGACTTTAGCTGTATTAATTTTTGTGAGTTTTGTTTTGACTTGATTTTTATTTATTTCTATATCATTTAAATGATTGCTTCTCCAGAAATCCCTCCTGCAGCGTTCAATCCCAAACATTTTCCATAATGTCCCTGCAATGCCACTATTTTACAGACAGAATTTGAATTGTCATGGCATCTTAGTGTGTGTGTTTGTGTATAATCACATACTTGTGTGCCAGCCTGAAAACACCAGTGCCCTGAAGAACATATTTTACGTTTTTCCATATGTGAGCAAAAATAACTACATGTACGTACTGTACATGTGAGTGCTTACATATTTTAAGCATCATGGCATGTTAGTGCATTTGAGTATTTACATGTGACCGTGTTTGTTAATGTTAGTTGTTCCAGTGTACTTCAGGAAGAGCGGCTGAGCTGTTGGGAACTGGCAAGTCTCATCACACCAAACAAGAACACAAAGTCTCTCAGCTCTGCACGCCTCTCTCACCACCATGCTGCAGAACAAAGCAACACTTTCTTTCATCCAGTTTTGTCTCTCTCTATTAGATGACAGGCTCATAGATCCATAACCTGTTTTATTGCTTTTTATATTTCTCTCATCCTCTCCCACAATCTTTCTTTGATTTTGTTACTATCCACATCTGTTCTTAACGGTTATTTCGGCACCTTCTGTTTGTGTCTCCTTCCACATTTGCAGAAGATGGACACCACTGCTCGGGCAGTGCTGGACATCATGACCAAGACAACGGAGTATCTGCAGCCAAACCCAGGTGACCTATACCAGTGATGTGATGTGGTGTTTATTTGGATCTCTTTCAGACCAAAGGATAGTCTCCCAAGAGTCAATATTAAAATTATTAACAATGCAATAGCAAATATTAACAGCTGCATTCAACCAATACAACCATTGTATTAGTCCTTTTTTCAGTACATTATTGTAATGAGTTCCATAATTTAATTTTCCTGTACATGAAGGAACATTTAAGTTTTTATTCTGAGTACTGTGCACTAATTCTGGTCTCTATACCTTATGTTGACATGTTCATCTCGCACTAGTAACAGGGTTTCCCTGTTGTAGTTATAGCCCTGCCTGAAAGAAAGAGCGCCTCTGCTAATGGCAGAAGAAATTATCACATTTTTATGAAATACATTCAGCTTCAGGGAAAATGAACAGAGGCGCTAATCGACACTGCAAATGCCTCGTATTTAAGGAGTGATCTGACTGTTTAGACCATCATCTAATAACTAAATTAATCACGAGACGAGATGTGAAAAGATCTGCCTGATTCAGCTCAGCAGGTGTAATTGTTAGCTTTCGCTTTAAATTTAACAGAGCAGCATGTTGCAATGTCAGGGACAAAAAAACCCCGTCTTTTTACATGTTGGGAAAACTCGAGTGCGAAAAGGCTCAGTCAGTCACAGTCAGGTGGGGATGTGAGAGGGAAACATCCCGATTGACAGACACCAGGCTACAGTTAGTTTGATAATCACCAACTGGACTCACGTTTTATCAAACAAGAGTCTGCATTAATGACTATGATAAGACAGAGTTTTACTTTTAAAGGGGCGGCTGTGGCAGAGCGGGCTGTCCATCAGTCGCAAGGTTGGCGGTTCAGTCCTGCCCACATGTCAAAGTGTCCTTGGGCAAGATACTGAACCCCAAATTTCACTGCGGCTGCCCACTGCTCCTAATAACTAGGATGGGTAAATTAGGATGGTAAATTCAGAGATTGAATTTCGCGTTAAACGTGACAATGAAGTCCAACTGGATTCTTCTTTTAGAAGAGCTCTGCCTCATCCTGAAATCTCAAATTCACATACAGTAAAGTGTATAATGGATGCTCATTGTCAACAGCGGCCCGTCCCATTATCTGTTTATGGTATCATTTTGACTTCAACTTTAAAACATAGCCTAACATTTCTAGTAGTGTTTGGTTTTATTAGTGCTTTGCCTTCACAGCCACCAGAGCTAAGATGAGCATGATGAACTCCATGTCACGTATGCGGGGGCAGGAGAAGGGACCGGGCTACACACAGACCGAGACCATCCTGGGAGAGTCAATGCAGAGGTTTGGCAGGGAACTCGGAGAGGACTCTAACTTCGGTGAGCTGCAGCACAATAAAGCTCCTCGCAAACAGAGCAACACAAACGCCTTCTCTTTTGTTTTGTTTTCGTTTTTTATATGCTTCACGAGAACAAAGTGATTATAATTTTATTCCCTCAAGGATGCAGTAACAATGTTATGAAAAACTCATTTACCTATTTTCCAGAAAAGATTCCTGAAATTTGCTTTATTTAGTTCACAAGTGGAGACTGTATATAAAAGGTGGAGACATTTAAATGTTGTTTAAAGAGAAATACCTGTCTTCAAAATCTGCTGTGGATTCTAATGAGATGTTACTAGAGATGACACCGAGCTGTTCGTGTGTCTAAATGTGTATTTATTTATCCAGGCCTTGCTCTGATTGATGCTGGGGAAGCCATGCGTGAGCTTGGAGAGGTTAAGGACGCTCTGGACATGGAGGTCAAGCAAAACTTTATTGATCCACTGCAGAACCTCCATGAAAAAGATCTGAAGGAGATTCAGGTACGAGTGCAGAACTTTGACGCACTACCGGGGCGAAAAAAAAAAAAGAACTAATAATCTAAGTCATCTCTTAGTCAAGGATTTAGATTTACTTTCTGGTTGTCTTTTGCAGCATCACTTGAAGAAAATGGAGGGTCGCCGTCTGGACTTTGATTATAAGAAGAAACGACAGGGCAAAGTGACAGATGATGAGCTCAAGCAAGCACTAGAGAAATTCGATGACTCCAAGGAGATTGCAGAGCAGAGCATGTTCAACCTGTTGGAGAGTGATGTAAGGAAAATATTACCCCAAGCGCTTGTCTGTTTGCTTGGTTAACTGCATTCCCCGTTGTCGCAGCCAGGCTTTTTTGTGTTTGTTTTCGGTATCTTGTTGAGTCTGTCAACCCAATCGCTTCACTGTACTGTCTTGTGCTTTCTACTGTTACTGTGACTAGCTACCGCAACCATTCCCATTGCCCTGTTGTCGTCCACTAATGTTAAGCGACAATTTATTTGCATAGTGACTTTATAGAGCTAGTCATTGTGAAGTTTTTCTGCCCCAAGTGGCCCAGAAACTATCAACACAGTATACTACCCATAAGAATATTAGTTGATTCTCAGCAGATTAAGTTTTTGCAGTTTTCATGGAATTGTACAGTAGATGTTCAAATTGCCATTTTCATGAGCATTTTAAGGACTTCTCATCCATCTTGGCCTAAAATACAGACCGTTCCAAAACTCTGCAAAGATCATCTACTGAGGAAGATCGTGTGATACTAAGATTTGGCGAAAGATAAGATTTTCTCAACTGCTGTTTCCAAGGTCGAGAATGAGCTGTCAATTCTGATTTCAGTCATCCAGGTTATCGACGATTGTTTTTGTGTGATCCTGCAGTAAATCAGCTGTTATTACTTTTAGCATCTGGGTTTGTGTCCAGTCAATATTATGCTCATCTTCAACAGATTGAACAGGTAAGCCAGCTGTCTGCACTGGTACATGCTCAGGTGGAGTATCATAGCCGGGCTGCTGAGATCCTCACACAGCTCTCCAGTAAGATCGATGAACGGTTAGTACTCACACTTCCTCTTTTCACTTTTTGTTGTACAGCACGTTATTGGATGTACTTACAGTAACAGGTAGAATTTTCAGTCTTGTTTGAACTGTTATTTATCAAATGCAGCTTTGCCAAGTAAACAGAATGTGGTTCAAGTTAATCTCTATTTGTGATTGTTTTCCACTTTGCAGGATAAGGGACGCTTCTACCAAACCGAGGAAAGATTACACTCCTAAACCACGTACTTCTCTGGACTTCTCCATCAGTGAGAACCACAATGGCGGCATCCACGGTGCTCGCTCTCCAGGTGAGACCCAGAATACAAACCTCATTGCTCAGAAACATGTCCAGAGTCCTGGTAATGTGTATACCACTGTGGTATCTCATAGGTTTCGTTTTCAACTGATTGTGAACACAGAACAGTAAAGTTTGTAGTAGAATTTTCCTGTAATGGATAGTTTCTGGGCTCGTTTCTATTAATTCATGATATTCTTTCCTTTAACAACCCTCTCTATGTTCATTTTTACTGTAAATTCTCAAATAAATGCCAAAAAAAAAGCAAAGAAAATGCGGTAGATGTAATATGATGCATTGCAGGGTAAAGTTAGAGTAATCTACATATACACAGCATATTTAATCAGTGCAACATACTCATAACTTTCACTGATTAATTTTGGTCCATTTTACTTTAATTTCTTAATATCAAGCTACTGAAATGCAACATTTCCGCCAGACATTTCACAATAAAACCCAAGCGGGAAAGAGAGAAGATTAAGTGCTAGAAGCCTTTTAATGTGAAACCTACTGTATGGAGTGTGTTTTAGCAAACAACTACAATGATAAATCAATACTTCACATAGGAGCCAATCAGAAAGAGGGAGGTTTCTTTATAAAATGTGATAAAGTATAGTTAGTTGGTTAATCATTTTTATTTAAACAAGTATAAATGCATAAAAAGGCAGATATTTGAGAATTGACAGTGTTTACTGTGTTTGCCAATTGTATCTTTCTTTTTCTTGTTCCCATCATTTCAGTTATTACCTGTACTGAACAGAGTATCTTTCAATCCAGAACAAATGAATGCAACTCTGCACTCTTCTCTTTCCCCCTTTATGATTTTTGTTTATTCTTCTAGGAGCGAGGTCTCCAGGTGAGCCAGGTCAAACTTCTCTGTCAATACTTTTCTCCACCTGTGTGCTCATCAACTCATTTCTTCAACAACCTCCTTTCATTTACACTTAAAACTCAAAACTACTTCTACTGCTTTCTTTCCGGCACCCCTCGTGTTTTTTTCCTTTCCCTCTTTGCAGCAAGGTCTCCAGGTGAGACAAAAGTGAATCCCCGGAGAGATACACCAATATCTCTTCCATCACGTCGTCATTCTTGTTTATTTTTTGTGTCCATCTCTCTGTTTGTCTCTTTTGTTGTGAGAAAAGAGTTGCAGTCAAATGATACAAACAGCAGAAAAACAAGTGCAGTCCGCTCACTGTACAAAGAATGCCAGACCTACTGTAACAATGAAAAGCTTACCAACAGACGAGCATTTGCTGTTTCTGTTTCGTTCACTTGTCAGTCTTCTGGTCGGTCTTATCCTCCCGTTTCTTTGTATGTCTGCCACTCTGCCTCTTTTTCAATTCATTGTTTCCTCTTGCGTTGTTTACTGACCTCTTCATTGCGACGCCTCCTGTAGTTATCCATTAATTTATCATCTATCCATCTAGAAAAATGCTATTGAACATAAACACTTCTGCTCTGTTTTCTTCTTTCCAGCTAAATCTCCAGGTGAGAAAGAGAGTGACTTGAGAAGAGATGCAAAATCTCTCTATCATCTATCATCTCTCATTTCTTTTTATCTTTCTTTGAATTGACTTACGTGGAAGTTTATTTTTGTCTGCGGTGCTGTTTCTTTCTAACCCCTTGTTTCTCTTTTCCCTATTTTTTTTTTTTTTATCAAATTGCTCATCTTTCTTTTATTGTTAAAACAAAAGTTCGACATTTTGGGAAATTAGCTTGTTAGCTCATTCGCTCAGAGATAGATAAAAGGATCGATACCACGCTCCTGTTTGGAAGCTAAATATGAAGCTGCAGCCAGTTACCTTAGCATAAAGACTCAAAACAGTGGGAAACAGCTAGCTTGGCTCTATCCAAATGCAACAATCGGTGTACCAGGACCTCTAAAGCTCACTAAGTAAAGTTTTAAACTTCTGTTTTATTTGATCTGTACAGTGTAAAAATGACAATTCACCATTTTATAGGGAAAAGTCGAGCACATGACCCTCCATAAAGCAAATTAATTAGTGAGCTTTAAAGGTATTGTTAGGCAGGGTTTGTTACCACTGGACAGAGCCAGGCTAGCTGTTTCACCTAGTCGGTGAGAACCGCAGATGTTGTAGATGTTTTTCTCCCCAATGGCCACAAGGGGCAACAATGAGCCCATTCCACACAAAGGTGAGATTTATGCTTTATCGAAGTGTTTTCAAACAGTATTCTTCGGTTTTACAAGAGGAAAACAAACTTCAAGGATGAAGACCAAATGGTTGGTTTGGCAAATGTACATCTGGTTAAAAGAGCAGCACACACCCGCTTCACTGAGCGTTACCCAAAATGTTGAACCAGTCCTTTTAAACATTGTATGCCTCGTTATTATTTTTCAGTCACTGATGGTCATGTTTTGTGTCTCCATTTTGCTTTGTCTCCTCGCTGCTTCTTCCTCTTCTCTTTCCCTCTTTCAGCCAGGTCTCCAGGTGAGCCTTTCACAAGCTTTTCTTGTGATCATTACCTCTCTAATCTATATGCAGCATCTCTTCTCCTCCTCTAGCCTCTCGTCTAACTCTCCTTTTCTTCTCTCATCTCTCCAACTGTTTTGACCAGCCCCTATGGACCAGCCCTGCTGTCGTGCACTCTACGATTTTGACCCCGAGAATGAAGGTGAGCTAGGCTTCAAGGAAGGCGATATCATCACCCTGACCAATAAGATCGATGACAACTGGTATGAGGGGATGCTGCACGGCAACTCCGGCTTCTTCCCCATCAACTATGTGGATATCCTGGTGCCACTGCCCCACTAGGACGTCACCGCTACCAGCTGTGTCTGCAACTGTGGCGAAACAAATCTAGCCTCCAGTTCCTCCCCCCAGTATTCCCAGTAACCCTTTTCCCTTAGCATTCCTACCAACCACCTTTACTCTGCTTTTAAGGAGTCGAAACAGCAACAACACTGTAACGAACGAAGATACGAACAAAGATTGACGACAAATTAAAGCATGTATGCACCAATTTATCGTAAAAACTTTAAATGAGGGAAAAATCTGCATTGAAGTCGTTGCTTCTCCTTATCCCAGGAGGTACCTTCAGGCTTCCATAGTCATTTCATCCATTTCTGTCCCGGCTTTTGTCTCAGTTTACGTTGGCTGTAAGTACGTCATGAGTTTATCAGAGCAGCTTTGCAAAATCACACTTTCTCTCATTCGCTGTACTTTGTGGAAACCTCTACAGTAGATAGAAACGTTTCTCTCACATGCTAGAAAAAAAAAATCGGTCCACGTGCTTCATGTTTGTTAGAGACTCTAGGTCAAGCATGGTTTAGTGTTTAACGTCTTTATCTTATAAAAAAATATGTTGAGCTGATTTGTTTTGTTTTAAATAATTCTCTTTTCGTAGTCGTCTCTTGGCATGCTCGGGCAGTTTCTGGAGAAACCACGTCCCAGTCATGCTCAACAATTCTGTCCAAAGGATGTTTCACCTTTTAACTATTCAAAGTGTTGACATAACTTGTAGACAGATTCAATCTAGCTGATAAGTAACAACCAAGATTACCCATAATATTTATATTTTTTACATAACGTGCGCGTGATTGGTCATAAGTGAATTAGATACCAAAGTTACCTGCAGAAACCTGAATCAACTCCAATTTTAGCTTCAAGATTTCATGACAGCATGGTGTCAGTAAATCTGTTCGATACAACAGACTGAAGCTTGCAATCTCTAGTTCTTTAGTATTTTTATCAGGAGGGGTGAAACTGTATTCTTAAGTATGTGACATTACATATCTGAGCCAGTGACTAGTTGAGTGATGACATGATTTGCAAAAACACAAGTTGTGAAGTTTTAAACCGTTTGAAGTGATGTAAGAAAACTATGGTGCATAAGTTTAAATCCTCCAAGTGTATTTTATCAGCAGCTTGTGTGAAAAATGGTTGATGTATTGTGTATGTAATAACTAATAGGACTTAACCGCTCATTGGGGTAACTGCAGCTGAAGGCATAGCTCTTAACTGCATCCCTAACTAGTCCGATTAATATTCCGTAGTTTAGCTGTCTATAAGCCATTGATTAAGGGGAAACTAAACATAGCCAGGAGTGTGCAAATGGCTGAACGGAATGACAAATAATTTCTTTTTGTCTCGGTGGAATTGTTTTATTCATTGAAATGATGCAACTTACAGTAAAATATCCCCTTTCTCCAACATAATATGGACTAAAAGCTGCTGGTTTACCCTTTTCATGTCATAAGATTATACATTGTTTAATTTTCCCTAACCGGCTATATTGTTGTATGCAGTATTGTGTGGGATTTTTGTCTCTTCTTTAACTGATGTACTGATACTCTAGAAATCAAACCAACCTCAGTTATTACAGTACATGTTTTAGTCAGCTGAGCAGTTAGGTGCTGTAGTGCACACCTTCTCTCTCGGGTTTTATTCTCTGCAGTGTTGACGATGTATTAACCCATCTGCAGAATAATCTGTGCAGCGATGCTGTGCGTTTATTTTGGGGGAGGGGTGCGTATTTGGGTTTGCATACTGTACATGTTATGTATAGGACCTCTGATACTGAGGTATTTAAGATATACTGTCTCTCTGACAGTGTTCAACATTAAAATGAACATGGATGTCTCTTTAATCAAAGGACCACTTCATTTTATTCAGTAGACTTACAAGAAATGATGCAAAATCAACTGATATCCCATAGTAAGTTGTTTTTCTTTTCTGAAGGGAAGCACAACTTTAACAGACAGTATACTTTGTTGGCCAGGGAAGAATAACTATACAGTTTGAAGGTCATGTATTTTTATTTTTTTTTTAAGCGATACAATTCATTCCTCCTTTTTTCCTTTCACTTTTTTTAACAATTGTGTGTATCTTTGCCCTCAATGAGGACTGTACAGCTTTTCTGTGTTTTTGTTTTCACCGTGTGTGTATAGTCGCGCATCTACAGTAATGTATCTTATTTTTGTAACTGTGACAAAAGTACACACATACAGTATAGATGTGTGTGTGTGTATATATACCGTATATTATCCAGAAACAATGTGAAAGGAGGGATTCTCTGTGCTGCACATGATTGTCTTTGGATTGTTTTCTTTTATTCTTGCACTGGATTCTAAGACTGTATGCTTGATGTAAAGAAAAAAAGTGATAAGTCAATGTAATTTATTCAAATAAATACTAAAATTGTTATTGCCCTGATGACTTTCTGAAATAATTAAAATGCAAGCTAGACGTAAAATACTTTAAGACTGATGGGCAGATCCACGAAAAGACTCCCCCATGTCAGTTGATGCTGAGACTAACCGCCCCCTCTCAGACACCCTCTGACCCGTCGAAGCACAAATCTGAGTAAACCAAAGTAACGCACGGTGTAAAGAAACCTATTTGGAGACTAGGGTCTCTGTTAACAGTAAACAGACAGGTCCGCATTGTAGCCACTCGTCTCCTTTTATGAACCCTCTGTATCCTCACTGTGCTGCATTATTATAAACTATGATGACCTGGTCGTGGGTCACATCTCTAATAGTCTCTCCCTCTTCATCTCCTTGCATTTCTCCTTGCATCAGTTCTGTGTTGTTAACTGTGTGGTTGCTTTGACATGGGCCTACAATCTGTTGGTGTTCAAGTTTGCCGTAGTGTAAAACATTCTCACATTGTTGTAAATTGCAGTTAATAACTCCAAGAAGTTATCTTGGCCCTTCAAATAATATAAAAACATGAATATCGCACACCATTTAGTATGAAGTCATAATATAGACTGACCTTCTCTCTGCACTCAGCACTAACATTCAGCATCCCTTACTCTGTTGTGAACCCACCTATGCAGGCACATCTTACTTTTTGAATAACGCGCCTGACCACACCTCATTTTAAGACCAACACTCCCATGGGTGCAAGTACATTTGCTACACAACTCGGGCAGTGGGCATGAAAATGACAACTGCATCGGTTGGAAACTAGCAATGACACTTGCGCTGTATATATTATATATATATAGTATTTTAATAATATTAAAAATGTTAATATCACACACAGGGCCAACAAGTCATTTTACCTTTGATACTTTACATACATGTTGGTGATAATACTTTAGTACTTTTACTTGTAATGGAGCAACCTATATTTACATTGTTGTATGTGGTTTTTACTTAAACCTGCAAAAAGTGATTATTTTTTTGTGGCCACTTGGGGGCAGCGGAAACAAGTTGTGAACACAACACTGACATTAACATATTGACCTTTTAAGTTGACAGGGTGAACTTGTTAGCAAACAGTTGCTTAGTTACACATCCTGCAGTTACAGCGCAACAATATCAGTCATTTGGAGTCTGAATCAGAAACTGATACAAAGACAATCCTATCAATAATTTCTTGTTGAATAATTCTAGGATTTACTATAAAGTCAGACTCCTGGCTACATTACTACTACAGTAGGCCCTATACACCCTCTGGTATTACAGATACAGGCCTATTCTTCTGTGTAAAGTGAACATTTATACTTGCTGCTATTTGTATAATCTTTCAAGAAATAACCATTGCATACTGTGCATACCTGTTGAAGAGAATTAGTTCTTGTTTAATATCATTTTAAAAATGACAATTTTACTTAACAATGCAATCATGATTCAAATTTTATAAATATTTAAAATGTTTTGCTGCACTGATAAACTTGTTAAAATGCATTACTTATATTCATGCTACATGGGCCCAAAATGAAACTCTCCTTTGTAAAAATTTGCACAAAGCCATCTTAAAAGACTGTAATATATTCTGCCTGTCATGCATCAGATAGGAGGAACTGTCTATGCCAATCTGATAAGCCAGCTCAGGTTGTAACTGTATGACAGTTAACATCAGACGTGAGATGACAACTTTTGGTCCCCACCCATTATCTGTCACCACCGGTCAATCTGGCTACACCCTCTCTTCATGCACAGTTTAACCCCTACTCTCCCTCTACCCTGTGGCACGCACGCATTATAAACACTGCGTTCACATTGGTCCAGTATAGAGGGGGTCTGCTGTAACATCCTGCAGCAGATTAAGTCAGCCAGGTCTTTTGAACAGCACCAGAGCATGTCACCCTCACAGTCACACACCCTGTGGCCTGTCGCTCCACTAATAACTGCAAATATAGACACAGCCTGCACTTTGTTTGACATCCATGGTCCAGGTGAGATAAATCTACAAACACTTATAACAACCACAAGATACAGTAACTGGCCTTGCCATATGTGTACAGGTGGATATTGTGGATACAGGGCGTCTTCTATTAAATGTTGTTTATGAAACAGTGCCAGCTCTCTGAGAGTCACTCACTCTGCCCCTGCTGGGTAATACTGAACGTAGAAGTAAAGCATCCTCTAGTGGTGACCAACTCAGTGTGGAGGTTTCTGAAAAAAAAAGTGTTGTTTTGCAGAGTTATACACACAGGGTTACCGATAATGATCTTGTACATCTGCCTTTGTTTGCTTGATCTTTCTCTTATTTACATTAAGTATCCTTTTTCATAAATATATTCTTATTGCATCACTACAGTACCAACAATATCTCAACCAAACATCATAGGCCTGAGCTACAAGAGGGAAGTAGGAGCGGAAGAAAAAATAAAGGGAATAGCTGATCCTTAACACAGTAAAGATCTTAAAAAGGACACATTTTACACACAAGTGTACACTATCCCTCAGTTACAAATTTGTACAAGAAAACCCATTTGTGATCTGTATTACACAGAAACCTCCTCCAGTCCAATATTTCCCTTTCCCTTTGGATTAGGTCACTTAGATCACTGGAAAAGTGATTTATCAGAGAGGGTCAAAGATACATAAATCGGTTTGCACTAAGCATTTCTATTGGAAAAAGATTTCCATACCAGTGTGTTTAACGTCTCCTGGTTCTAGCTTTCCGATTGCTGCTTCCCTTTGTTTTATTTGATCGTAAACTGAGTATCTGTGGGTTTAAGACGGTTGGTCAGACAAGCTATTTGATGACATCACTTTGGACTTGGCTTTTTTCCAAATGTTTAACATTTTATAGACATAGATTAATCAGGAAAATAATTAGCAGATTAATCAGTAATGAAAATACTTAATGACAGCTCTACCTCTTGGTATCTTTATATTTGGTATTTTTCTTATCTCTTAGCTGGTCTGGCACCTGATTAAATTTTTTTGCCAAAGACAACAAAGAGCTCTTGAATCTTGAGATGTTCAAAATTGTTGCTACATAGTTTTTCTGTCCAACAACTAATTGACTAATCGTAATCGTAAACTGTAAGAAAAAGAAACAGCAGTCTTTGCTTGAATAGTCATCTCAAAACCACAAAATCCATATCCAGGCAAACAAAAACACACCGACTACAGGCACAAACACACACTCCTCTCTTCCAGGTAATGTATGTAATGGCACTCCTCACACATGGGGGGGGGGCAAGACAAGCAATCCAGTAAAAAGCATTCCTCAGACCCTCTCTCCTGGTGGGTGGCCTGCTTGGACACTGCACCACTGAGACAGCGGCTCCTTTTCCAAAAATCCATCACAGCCATTGTGTCTGCCCATGCCGTCCTTTGTTACAGCCGCTGACACGCTTATGTAGCTGCTGAACATATCTAACAACTCATCCCGTTGTGTTTAAATGCCAGATGATCCTTGACCACTGTTGGTACAGATCTTTTTACATGTGTATCACCAGAATGGTTGTTTGTCAATCGCTTATATGTATTTTAAAATAAAGGCAATCTACCTTGATGAGCCTCTGACTTGTGTTTACAATCAGCGCAGCTATTTTAAGTTGAGAAAGTTTTCCTCCTAAAAATCCAGCTAAACTGGCTCGCCTGCAGGAGCTGGATTCGACAATTGATTTAGTTTGCGTGTAAAGAGGAGCGATGCTGCACACTCAGTCAGCCGCTCAGCTAGCCAGCCATGGCAAGCTTAAACTGGCAGGGTAGTCACCCACTCCATCATTTGTGACACTTGAATCAGCCACAGCTCTTAATGCATGAATGGCAGGGTGCATCTGTTTTCTGGCCAGCCACAAACCGCAGCAGCCCGCAAGAAACCCACACCAGTTACAGACATGTTCCACATATTCACTGAGGCCGAGGGAACAATAAGTATTAACCTCAGGTACCTCCCACGACCTACAGTGCATTAAAACTGGTTCTACTACTACTCACACATGTAAAAGATACTGTGTATACTGTATACTACCCTGTGTATTCTTAAAAGGCATTTAAAAAAAAACAACCCTATAAACATTTGAGAATTACTCACATTGGACAAAAATCTACTCAACAGTGTGGATCCATTACCACAAATGCGTGTTTCACTGCCAAGCACTTGAATTCGCAGAACATTATTTCAAAATCTACTCAACGTTTCAAAGTTTCCAAATATACCAAATACATTCAGTAGCCAGTTTGTTAGGTACACCTAGTAAAACGAAATTAAAAGCGCATTGATTCCTCTTTATGGACATAAAGCTGTAGTTTGTGGTGCTGTTTAATTGTATAGCGTCATACTGGGAGGTGTTTCCAGTGTTCAGTCAACCCTAATTTTATATAAATGGGGTGGACAAAATATAATTTTTATAATTTTGATTTTTTTTCATGGCACACCTTCATGTGAGTGCATATTTAACAGTGTTTTTAATATTATGATTTTGATATTTATTGTTAATTTCTTCCATTTTGATACATGTGAAAAAGTAGTAAATGTCACCTTGTTTGTTATTTTATTTTTAATATTTAAAAAAATGCACAGTAAATCTAGAGTAAAATAAAAGGGAAATAAATCTTGTGGCACCGTTGGCCCATCCTTAAGGCACTCTCTTTTGGATGCACTGCATCATATTGCATTATTTTTAGCTGTGTGTTCCTGAGACTGTTTATCAAGCTAAACTTTTAAGAAACGTAATACTCCTTTACAATTAAAAAAGGTCTTCATTCAAAATCTTAGTTAAGTAAAAGTACAAGTATTAGCAGCAAAATATACATAAGTAACAGAAGTACTCATTATGCTGCAGAATGGCCCCTGTCTGCCTTATATAATTTAAGATTAAATTATTGGATGATTACTTTTGATGTATAAATGTGTAAGAAGTATTTAAATGTTGTAGCTGGTTGAGGCTGAGCTAATTTCATCTACTTTATATACTACTGAGCAGTACTACAAATATATAACATTGATCAAATAAATATATAAAATCCTACCAGAAATATACAGTAGCAGAAATTGGAAACACACAAGTAAAGTACAAGTACCTCAAAATTGTTCTTAAGTACAGTTCCTGAGTAATTATACTTTGTTATATTTAACCACTGCCATTATATAACATATACAGTACTATATAACAGAGTTGGAACTAATCGTATTTGTCGTACAGTATATACAGAAGACAGAGTATGGTAAAGCATTTCTACTTTGCTTTAAAACTACTAAAAAGGTAAATTTTTAAATAGCATAAAGGCTCAAGAGCAAAAAGTATAAATAAATAAAGATTTGTTTCTTTTCACACATCACCAGCAACACACACACACACTATTCCTCATTCTCTTTTCTCTCTGTTTCTACCAGTGATGGAAGGTAACTAAGTACACTTACTCAAGTAAATATTTGAGATTCTTTTACTTTATTTGACACTTTATACTTCTACGCCACTACATTTCAGAGGGTAATATTGTACTTTATGTGCCACTACATTTATTTGTCAGCTATAGTTACTTTTCAAATTAAGATTTTACACACAAAACATACAATGACCTTAGAAAATATGGTGCATTGTTAGAGATTATCTGCCCAACAGTGTATAAAATAGCTCAACATATTAATGCATCGGTACTAGTAATTCAATAATATAATACATAATAGTATAACACTGACAGGGGCCATTTGTCTATATTAATCAATACTTTTTGATAATAATTACATACTTGTACTTAATTACAAGACTTTTACTTGTAATGGAGCATTTTTACATTGTGATATTGCTACTTTTACTCATGTAATTCCTCCACCACTGGTCTCTACACTTCTCTCCTCCTCTTACACACACTTAACAACACGCCTGAGAAGAAAAAGTAAGAAAAAAAGTGTATGAAAATGGAAATACAGAGTAGTGGAGACAGATATTAAAGCCAGTTTAAAGAAAAGAAACCAAGAAAAGACAAAATCAACACCAGCGCGCACACACACACACACACTCATGCACTCTGAGGAGCAGCAGCTGTTGGTGGGAGTGTGCCAGTGTGTGTCGTTACATGTTTTCCTGTGGCGTTCATACATAGTTTCTCTATTCAGCAGGAAAGCCCAGCTCTCAACACCAGACAGAGGCAGCTAATACCCCTGTCTGTCAGAGCCGCTCAAAGAGCAAGTGATTGGAGATGACAAACGAGGCAGTAAGACAGGTCAGGTAGCTATACTGCAGCAGCAGAGAGAGGGAGTAAAAATAGAGGCGGGGACTGAAAGAGGCATGTAAGTGCTAACAGGGAGTGTGTGTGTGTGGTTACATATACCAGCTCTGTCCCCCCACAAGGGTCTCTGTCACTCAGGCTTACGCACTGGAAGCCAAAAGAGGAAGCAACGACGGTCTGTGTGTGAAAACATAGACACAAAATCCTTCATTTCTAACCCCAAAAAATCTGCCAGGCCTCGCCTCTCTTCATCAGGGTACATCTTGGTATGGACCAGTCCTCAAAGGGTGGACTTTGTATTTAAAGGGTTAGAGGCATTGGAAAGGAGGCTGAGGCTGCTCCACAAGGACAGGGGCAGCCCTGATAATAACATCATGTACCATTTTTGGCAATTTATTTCAAGACATTACACAATGATTGTGAAAGAACCAAAAACCCTGCATACTTTTTACTCACTGTATTTGCAATGTTTCGGTCCTCAGACTTTCTAACGTCGCACAGGGAACTGGCATTTAAGATTTAATATAGAGCTTCGGTTACACTTATCGCTCATTGCCATTAATATATCCAAATAACGCTCATATAATCTTCATTCCACTGGGGAAGACCATATTCTTCTGTTTTGGGTGGATCATTGTGATGACACACAGTATGTGGCAGATGTGAATCCATCCTTGTAACTTCTCACCAATTTGTGACCTCATTGCATGTGGGTGGTTTGAGAAGGTAACTGCAAAAAACTGTAGATATGTGACTGAAGTACATTATGTAGTCACACGAATAAGGCTTTTGAAGGTCAACATTGATACCAATATCATTGAATCAACATTTGTGATTTTGAATATTTTGTACCAGTGAGCAATTCCTCTTCATGTTGTTATGGTATATAATTTAAACTTCCTGAGATATTAAACCTCTCCATTAAAAGCCAAAATAATTTATGTTTTTAGACAGATTAGCAGTTCTTCAAAAATTATAAGACAAGTTTCATTTGATAATATCTTTAGACAAAATCAACCAATTCCCAATAGTTTTGTATGGCTTTCTGCTCTATTCCACCCAGTATTGTTTGCTAATTGAACACAAATAAAAAGGTAAAATTATATTACATCTGTCCCAAGAGCCTTGCGAATCTTCATTTTCTGTCTGGCACTTAATGCAAAAACACAAAGATGACATACATGTATCATGGAAATGTATCAAAAAGAAAATATAACAAATATTAGTGTTAAACATTTTACTAAAATTGTAAGACTGATCAAAGAAAGAAAGACGTAAAAAAGTCAAAGCCATTCATACATCATTGTATATATCATTACAGCGTAACTGTAATGATATATACAATGATGTAAATATTTATAGAACATATTTTATGCATACTACTACAGCTTTAGGGTTAACAGTAACATGTAGGGTTTACTGTATAACAGCAGTACAGAAACGCCTGTAATAAAACACCTGCAGGCAGAATGATGATGCTGTTCAGTTGTTCAGGGAAAACGTCGATGATGGAGAATTTATATCTTATTTCACACAAAACAATTACATTAGGCTATTTATGAATAACTGGGGTTTGAGCAAGAGTTATTTGGCAGGACTGAGCACTTTAACCTAAGTGTAGCTTATTCCTGGTCATAAATTCTCCACAGTGGTTAAGCTTGTGAAAGTGTGAGCCAACAGTGAACCAAAGAGAATGGCTTTCATGACAAATGGTGCAAGGTTAAGGGCCAGCCTCACAGCATGCAAAACAGTACAATGGGACAACATTTGGTGTGCAAATCCATCAGTCCATTCAAATGGTGTCCCAAAAAGAAAGTTGATACACAAACAA
This sequence comes from Coreoperca whiteheadi, assembly GCA_011952105.1. Lineage (NCBI taxonomy): Eukaryota > Metazoa > Chordata > Actinopteri > Centrarchiformes > Sinipercidae > Coreoperca > Coreoperca whiteheadi. Next base: position 11,846,864 of record CM022472.1, on the reverse strand, counting down.
ATCAATTAACCTGATGGAGAGGAGAAATTAGAATAAATGAAAAAAGGGGTTTCAGATCAAATCTGCCACCTTAAAAAGTATAATTTAACATCAACTCAGACTTCTAAAAAAAAAACTAAATATAATTCCTACTGTTGTAGATACTGTGACATTAAAGAGTGTCAGGATTTCCCCACTCTGCATTAAGGAGGAGTCTCGGTGCAGAGCGAGCGAGGCGGTGGAACCTGTCCGTTTCTGGATCTATTCTCCTACTTTAATCCCGGAGACAGTCACACCCATCCCACTGCCATTGTGCAGCTGAAACCTCTCTATGCATGACAGAGTGTGGGTGCTTGAGTTTATTAACCTGCAAGCACAGCCCAAATCACACACACACATATTCACAAGCATGCAACCTCGAAGACACTCGCACACACACACACACACGCAATTCAAAATCTTGGTTTTTAGTAATTTGTGTATTTATATCCTTATTTCTGTATACCTGCAGATTTAGGGCCTCCAACTGCATCCAGGTTTTGGACTCTCTCTCTCTCTCTCTCTGTCTGACTCTGGTCGGGTTTTGCCTCGTCATTGGGCACTTAAGACATCCTGGCATAAAAATAAGGTCTATTTTCTAAAAGAATCCAGAATAACTTGTCTAGCAGCAAAGCGTCGTCCTTCTTAACGAAACTGTTTTATAACCATCTTACATGTACAGGTTGAGGAATAACACAGCATGTGTGTTTTTCTTTAACCAGATGAAATCCTTACCTTTCCAGCTCTTTGTCCCAACTGTTGCCTTTAAAGGATAATACTTGTTTTCTACAACTTGGGACTTGTTTTTGCATTTATTGACATCGCTTCTGTCAGTTAGGCTAACACTGTACCCAATAAATTAATAACTGAGATCTGGAAACATCGCTATACAACGCAGTCTGGCGGGGCAAGAAATGCCAGCGTTCAGATGATCAGATAGTCAATGATTTATCCAGATTACAGAATATAATTGACTTTATTTGGAGATAAAACCAAAAGTGAGCACACCCAGCATGTCAGTAATATCACCGTAGTGCACAGTAACGGAACAGTAGAATTGGAACAAAGGGCTCGGTCTGTAAACTGTGATGGATGTTTACAACAAACAGTTTGTGAAATCAGTTATCTACTTTTTCCACATAAGTTTGGATAAACTGGTGATCAGATCTCAGCAATTAACATAGTGAGTAAAATGTGATTATTACAATAAATTGGAATTATCCTTTAACTATAGACCAGCTGATGAAATCACTTTCCATATATTACATGTGTATCATATGAGCTTTAAATGTATTTAATTTGTTGATATTTGGTTTACTGATGGGCGCTGTCACTGCACAGCAAGACGGTTCTGAGTGCGAACCTGCCGGCCGGCTGTGACCTTTCTGTGTTTGTATGTTCTCTCTCTGCCTGCGTGGGTTTCCAGGTGCTCCAGCTAAGTGGGTTTAGCTAAAAGATGGATGCATGGATTAATGATCAGGCTTTTAATCTCTTTGAATACAAAGTTGTCCACAGACACACAATTAGAATGAACCTTTCCAAAGACCTCCCTCCCCTGTTCTAGTTATTCTACCGTGTATATGAATGGAACGTTTTTTGAAAAGAAAGGCGCCAGAATCAGATAACTCTGAATCTGAACCATCAACTTCATCCGGTGGTAGCCCAGCAGCGAGGGCAGTTGAGGCCAGAACAATGACAGCTACGCATCATGTCGTTTCATCTTTACCGGGGATCTATCATCCCCTCTTCCTCTGTGCCTGGTATGTGGTATGAAATTGTCAAATCAAGCAATGGTTCCGAGCTTTTAAGCTAAACTTAAAAGACACACCGACAACTTATCCATCACTAGCCAGCAAGGAAGCAGAGTATTTTATTCGTTTGAAAAGTCAACACAACCGACAAGAGCAAGTGATGATGAAGCATGCAAAAGTGTCAGCGAAAGCACTGGAGGCTAGCTATCTAGGTGCCCGAGATCGCACCAAAGGCTAAGAAGCCATACACGTTTGAGGGGCAGTCATATTGCCAGGATGCCAGCAATTGTAAATAAAACAAAATGCTAGGCCCACAAGCAGCAAAAGAAATTGCAAGGTGTCGGACTGTACAATCGAACGGCGAATCAATGATATGTCTGCAGATACTGAAGACATGGTTTTGGAAATAATCTGATCCTGTGGGAAATTTTCCTTACAAATCAACAAATAAACAGACATCAGTGAGCGCGCCCAGCTTTTATAAAATGTTCGAATAGTAGATGGGGACCATATCAGAGTGAATCTTTTACTTTGTAAAGCAATGCCTAACAAAACTACCGGAGAGGAGATTTATCATGTGACAACTGAGTATCTTGAACAGGGGGGATTGAGTTGGAAGAACTGTATCATTATTTGCACTGATAAAACAGCTGCCATGACGGGTAGTGCCAAGGGTTTCATCACCATGGTCGGAGCGCAAAACCCAAAGCTGCGAACCACTCACCGCTTCCTTCACAGGGAGGCACAGAGTGGACATATTTCATTTCATCAAGTGTCTGTTAAAGACCCATCTGTTTTTGATTCTATGCAAGGAAATGGGAGCGGAACATCATACCATGTTGCTATACACAGCCGTCCACCGGCGTTCATGGGGAAAGGTTTTGGGCCAACTGTACGAGTTGTGTGAAATGTTCCTGATACGAGAGAATTCTGCATATGCGAAATCTATTGCAGATGCATGATTGCGCGAGAAACGTGTGTACTTGGCTGACATTTTTAGGCATCTCAACGAACTGAACGCTAAAATGCAAGGCAAAGAAGAAAATCTTATGAGCTCGTCTGACAAATTGCGTGGCTTCAGATCTAAGCTCACACTCTGGCGCGTCTGTGTGGAACAGGTCAGGCTTGAGATGTTAACCTTGTGCAGGGAACATTCAACAGCAGCACACTTTCTGACCTTATCTCTTAGCATCGGAAAATTCTAGAGAAGAGATTTAGCCAAGTCTTTTGCGTAGTTTGACTTGGTCCGTGACCCTTTGAGTTCATGTGCACAAGCTCAAAAGACTTGCCGTTGCAGGAGCAACTGGCCGAGATCAGTGAAGATAGCACATTAAAAAAGACTTTTCAACACTCGGCTTTGGACATATTTTGGATATTATTGGAGAAGGAGTACCCAACAGTTTCCAGTAGCGCCATTGCAATTCTTCTACCCTTCTCCACGACGTGCATGTGAGCTTTCTGAGCCTGACTTACATCAAGAACAAGTACAGGGAGCGACTGGGGGCTGTAGACCAGCAGTGGACCAAGTCACCTGATTCTCTCTCAACAACCACCGGTGTGCCTGTTGGCCATCAGAGGGATGTAGAGTGCTCGTTTTTTTAATACATTTTAGACCGCGGTGACTTGAGATGTTTGATATTTTCTAAAGGGTGCTGTGACTGAAAAATATGCAGATGTAAGTTAATATAAACCCCCTGGCAGCATCAATGGTGAATAGACCATGACAACACATGTGAAAGCTAAACAAAGAAAAGGAAAGTATCTGCTTTGGGGCAGATTTCCACCTGCACCTGCACAGAGAGAAATCCAGGTGAGTAAGTTTCTGATGAGGGAGATTATCAGCATTGTTCAGTATTTCCTTTCCTCTCTCTCTTTGTCTGGATTACGCACTCGCTCATAATGTTTCCTCAACAGTTGACCCACCTTTAACCTGTGTTCACACCTGAGTTCAGCTATCTTTGCCAAGCACAAGCCCAGGGCACCTTCATGACAAATACCACTTATCATCCAACCTACTAAGCACCACGAGAATAAATCCACATTATGTCACATACTGCATCAGTTTAAAACTGTTTTTAAGAAAATACTGCTTCAGGGTGTCTGTGTGTTTTTAAAAATGTATTAGATTTACAATTGGGAAGGGTTACATTGAAATAACATTATTTTCCAGGGAACTAATTACAGCAATTATACTGGTAGCAGATCTTTATAAGATTCTGTCCACAAAGGGAACAATATGTTGTGTTTGAGTGCCTGATTGCTTGCACACAAGATGTGGCTTGTATTGGCTTTTTGCCTTAAGTACAGATAATCCACATGTGTCAGTGATTGAGGAGGTACAAATCCCACAGTAACAGACACACAGGTGGCACTCGAAAGAAACAGCATACCAGTCTAGATTTCTTACTCTGTCTTACTTGGCCAATTACCATGTGAGGCTGAGTCAGAAGGGCAACCTCCCTCTGCACAACCCAGATACAGGTATGCGTGAGACCTACAACACCCAATACACTGTGCTACCTCTCTCTCTTTTCTAGACACACTCTCACACACACACAAGTGGACTGCTCTGCACCGCATCCTGTTTGAGTGGTCATGCTCAAGTCTCTCAGTCAAGTCACGCATGACAATGTGGTGCCACCACTGCTGTTTGATGTGTCTTCTCTCTCTTCAGTGGGAAGAGCTTTAATTCATTTGGCAGAAATTGTAACCAGACAATGTAATCTGAAACTATAGCTAACTAACTTATAATGACTAATAAAAATACATTGTGGCAACAACGGATATATTTATTTTAACCTTCAAAGGACCGAGGCCGACTGTCATCCAGCTCTGCCAAATAGAACATTTTACTGAGTACTAAAGAAAGTTAATGTAAATACTTTACAAAGTAGAGCAATGCACTGTGCCTGTGGTTCCTGATTTTACAGCCCTGAGATGATTACCAATATCAGAAAGAAGAAATAATTTGCAACACATTTCTCTTTTTCTTGTGAAATACCAGAGAGTTAAAAACTATTTAAATGAAATGACTTTGTTTGGTTGACCTGATCACAGTTCATAGACATATACAACTTGTCAAGTTTATTAATATAGCATGTGGCATATATATATATATATATATACAGGCGTAAACTCAATGTACTTCAAAAAAGCAAGTAAGCAAGACAAATCAAACATGACAAAAACATAAAATAAGGTATTACAATGAAAAAATAATAATAAGAGGGTATTATCATTATTATTAAAAAGGGAATAATAATGATAATAATACTGATTCTAAAATAAGAATGTTACCCATTAACCACACACAATAAATCTAACTAAAAGCTTGCAAAACAATATGTGTTTTAGTCTGCTTTTAAAAGAAGACACTGTTATAGCAGGCCTTAGTACATTTGGTAGAGAATTCCAGAGAGTAGAACTGAAGACACCAACAGCTGATTTAGATTTTAACTTGTGATAAGGAGTCACACAGTCATTGCTTGGCTACAAAGGTTAACAAGAACCCTAGCATTAACGTGTTAAGACATTAATGGTCCCCAGAGGATGAATCCCAGTGACTTTGGTGATCCCCTTACATTTGTGTTTTCTTAGTGAAATTATGATTATTATTATTATTATTGTACAGATGGATTGTCATTAAATTTGGAATAGACATTCACATCCTCATTACGTGATCCTCGAAGTTTTTATCTTGCACCACCATTGTGTCAAAGTTTAAATGTGTCCAATACTTTGGTTTATGACCAAATGCCTGCAATACTAATGGCATTTCGATCAGCTTTGTGTTTAGTGCTAATTAGAAAATGTTAGCATGCTAACACGCTAAACTAAGATGGTGAACATGGTGAACAGAATCTCAAAATCTACTTATTGTTTATGATTCATTTATTTAAAAAAATCAATCATCTCTTCAAATTTAGAAAAATAAATTGGTATAATATCATACAATGACAAACATGCATTTTCAGAGCCAAGGCCCTTTCCACAAACGCTTCATCTCCCAAGCTTAAAAAGACATGTCAGGAGTTTGACAGCTGAGAAAGCACAACACTGTGCTCAAGAATATCAGTGGAAGCTGCATGAATACCTGTATCTTCCTGCTTAGGAATCAGAGGATTTAGGTGGCGGTGAAAGCTTGTCAGTAATGACACACAAAAGCCTTGCTGTGCACGACTGAACAATTGCAATACCTGCAACCAAAGCAGCGATTATGATCAAGTTGAGATAGAAGATTTTTAAAAATGACCTGCCCATTATGGCTGCAATAATGGAGATACGGTTTTGGCAGAGCACATGGCGCACACAACAGAAGCAATGTAATAAATCAAATTAAACCATAAATCTACTTGTAACATTATCATGTGTAGTTATGGTAGTGTTTCCAAATTGTCACTGCATTTTTTTTTTTTACTTTATCTACATGTAGATACACGTATTGTGTTTATGTTGTGTTTTTGTTGTTTGCATTAAAGGAATAGTTCGACATTTTGGGAAATATGCTCATTCACTCTCTCAGGTCTGTATGGTAAGTATGTAGCTGGAGCCAGCAATCTGTTAGATTAGCTTGGCATAAAGAAAGGAAACAGTGGGAAACAGCTACCCTGGCTCTGCTCAAAAGGTAACAAAGTCCACCTACCAGCACTTCTAAAGCTCGCTTTTTAACAGGTTACATCTCATTTTATAAATCCGTAGAAGGTTGAAGTGTAAAAACAACAGGTTGTGATTTTACCAGGGGTTATGTGCAGGACTATTTCTTACCATAGTTAAACAAACAAGATATAACATGCTAAATAGTGAGCTTTAGAGGTGCTAGTAGGCAGGTTTTGTTATCTTTGGACAGAGTAAGGCTAGCGGTTTCCCCCTGTTTTCAGTTGTTATGCTAAGCTAACTGGCTACTGGCATTAGCTTTATAATTACCATACAGACATTAGAGTGGTATCAATCTTCTCATCTAAGTCTCGGAAAGAAAGCAAATTTAGCACATTTCATGAAAAAGGTTGAACTTTTAATTTAAAAGCCTTTTTAAAAGCTCAGTTTAACATAACCAGTTTTATAAATGACATCACATTGTAGTCTGAATTGCGTGCCATTACGTGCCCACACACAGAAAGGGCTGTACCACACGTCTCAAGATAAAAGAGGGCAGAAGCTTTACTTCATGGGAAATACTTTGCCAAAGCCACAAGAGCTGTGTTTGGTAACAACACATCTCCTCTGACTCTTCCCCCTCCACCCTCCTCTCTGCCTCACTGTCAGACAGCAGACACACAGAGAGAAATGAATCCGTGTTAATGAAGTAGAACAAAATAAGGAGGATAGTGCTCAACTTCTATAACCATCCAAACATGCGATCCTATTGTGCAACTGAGGTTCCTTTCAGGTGCAGGCACGGGTAAAAATGCTCCTATGCGGCTCCCTGGGCTCTGTGCAGGCTGAGACATCTATGAGGTGTTGACACATAGATCCTAACAGAACCCAACTGACATAGATGCACTGACATTTGCAGCAAGGCATGACTATAATTGTGAGGTCTGTTACAGTGCAGGAGAGAGATACTGTCTCTATCAGGTAAGGGAGTGAGTCATTCAGTATGTGAGTCATGCAAAGAAAACCTGATCCACAACTGACTATGAATAAGGATATAAATATTGATAATTTGATTATCTACTGATAAATAAGTAGACCAGATCTGTAAATACATAAATAGAGGTTTATTCTCATTATCTTGGTCAAGATATTTTTTCCCTCACCGTTTGGAATCACACCTCTCATATTCCAGCATTAATAAGTGTTGATTTTTCTGTGATAATTAGTTTGAGTTGACAAGTGCTGCTTGGAGTGTTGTTGGTTGACTCATGGAGCTGTGCTGGCTCTGATGCAGCAGTTCATAATGATCTAACCACATTTAATTGACTCTGATGGGTGCGGACTTACAAAAAGGCAGGCATAGTGTTTGTTGCATTGTGCATTAACACTGTTTGGTTTTAGCATGAAAGGGACATTTGTTTACATGAATTTCGCGGCTGAAAACCACAGACGGACACAGTACAACCGGTATTTTTAGGTACGACGGCTCAACAGAGTTTTCATCTTTCCAGGGCAGCCTATAATCCAAGCAAAATTTTCTAAAAAGTCTATCGTAGAGCTCTGAAGTGATCTATATTATTTTTAACAAATCCCATAAAAAGATCAAAACTAACAATGATTTAATCCTAACATCTAGTCCCTGATATAGCTTATTCCTCTGTGACATAGATCTCATTTGTTGTCCAAAAACTTAATTAAACACCAACACAACATTAGCCACTGCGTTGCACAGGGTGACATATTCCTGTATTACAATGAACAATGGGCACTACAGTTTATTTTGAGTTTATTTTACACTGTCCTGCTGCTGTCAATATGCTGTAGTGCATATTAATCTGCACTATTTACTCTTATGTATGGGTTGGGAAGTTAGAAAGTGCTGAGATGAACTAACACATTGTTCCTCTTTTCATGGAATTTGTTGATGATAGGAAAAATCTAAAATAACCTGAGCCTTACCCTTTCATATCGAGCAGGAATGAATTCAGCCACTGGATTGTTATTGTAGCTTTACCACTTATTCAAGAGGCTTCATCTATTCTATAGACTTGTGTGGGAGTCCCAAGTATTTCAATCTCTGTGGGTTGTTCACGACCCTGAAATCAAATATGAGTGGTTAAAATCATATGATTGATTCACATTAATCAAGGTGTTAATTGATGTGGAACTGCTTGGGAAGGGATGCCAGTAAAGCACTCTCAGGAACCTTAGCCTTAAGGCCCATTTATGCTTGAAAAAACACTAGTCCGTGCGACGTGTCACCTGACCACACCAGAAGGCAAACGTGTTTATAGCTGTTCCAAACGGCCACACTCAAAGGCATAGCGAGGCGATAGATGCAATAATACATTTTGGACAATCTTTCCTGGAAGCCGTTTATTGAATCGCACTTGTTTTTGCACACAAAAAGTGACAGAAGCAGTTGTACAAATATCGACAAAAGTGAGCTTAAGGGAAAAGTTCAAACCCTTCTTACATTCTCACCTCCACACACCTGGCCAATCATGGCGTGAAGTGGGTGTGAATGTCAGATTGTCGGTTCTGGAAAGTTACAGAAATTTGTCTGAGGCATCCCACCCAACTGTGGGGGGAGGTGGTTTCAGGCACTGTTACACTTCCCAACAAGCACTTTGGTTAAAGCCTACGGAGGCCTTAAAAGACTCTTTCTGAATGAGATGTCCCCTATTTTGGGGCTGCTAGTGGTTTTGCTTGAGAAATACAGAGGCAGTGAAGTTATAGCAGCATTGTAAGCACACCTCTTTTCTAACTTCCCTCAAACCATATGCCCTCTCTGTCTAAGATTTGTACATTTTGTTGCTCAAAACTATTTATTTACTACTTATTTTATATTGTACAGTAAATGCATGAATACCACTGTCCTGCATGCTCTACCATCCTGTGCCATGCATCGTCGAGGGATTGTTGTTGGGGTTTTTTTCCAGAAGTGTACACACCTGTACACTCCTCACTCCACTTCACAGTGCATACATCTTGTGCATCAGCTACTCAGAGTGCCATCTTGACACACCTTACCAGACATTTTTACAGCAGTTCCCGTCATAAACCTGCAATAACTTGGGGGAACTAAGTAGTACAAGTGAAAAACATTTTCCTTTTAAGTTGCTATGGTGAACATGTTAGCAAACAGTTGCTTATTTACAGAGCGACATTATCATTTATGTGTTGATGTGTCTCTCTCCACCTGATGAATGTAAGTGCAATGTTTTGTTATTCTCTCTTTTAGCTCGGTTTTTGGTCTCTTCCACATCTTGAGGGAAATATCTGGCTTTAGCTACTAAATGCTCCACTATGTTCACCAGCTAGTCGCTAACTGTGTCTGTTCGCAGTTTGGTGCTGAGCAGGTAGCGTACAATGGCTTTTTAGAACTTTTTAACTGTAAACAGCTGCTGCTGCAGATTCAGGTGATAATTCTCTGTAGGTTCATGTGACCTCTTTCATATTTTAATGACCCTCCACTGATGGCCATGTGATATCACATCAACGTAATACTTATTCTTACACTACATACTGTGTGTACAGTACACCTTTTTTATTCTGTATAAAAGTGTATACGAGAGACACACATCGATACACACACACACACACACACACACACACACACAGTGATTTAACGGCAGGCTCCCTGGGCAGTGCAGTGCTTCAGTTATGTAAACTGGCCCTGGTTTGGAGCAAGTCAACCGTCAGGACTTTGCATCCTCACCAAGCCCCTGCAGCTGCTAATGCAAACAAGTAGCCCTCACTTGCTCCACAGTGGCCTCACTGGGTCAGACACACACACATAGCAGTAGGCTCAAATTCAAATAGAAACAAAAAGCTCCATCTTTCAACATGAAATCCACTGCTTGAACAAAGGGAAACCTTCTCTAACAAAATTATTTTATAGCATGTAATCAAAAATAAGTGATGGTGCCTGATTATATATTTTTAAGAATATATTTTTTAGAGAATAAAATGTAAACTTTAAAACGCTATAATCAATATTTTTATAATAATAAGAAGTTGCTCATAGGGATGAACCTACAGAGAATTATCACCTGAACTTGCAGCTCCATTCGACTTTAGAGAGCTCATTGTATAGCTGTCCGCCCCACAACTGTTTTGATTCACTCTCACAGCGTCGCCACAGCTGACAGCTGTTTTCAGTAAAAACCTCTAAAATTGGACTAACTGCTCAGCAACGGCAGATAGACAAAGTTAGCAACTATACTCCATATACGCCTTTCAAAGATACATTAAGTTATATCTGAACATGACAAGAGGTTTCTGAGCCATGAGATATTAGTAGCAGTAGTGAGAACAAGTAATACGTATATTGAGCCTCAATTTGCAAACCAAAACACAATTTTTACCTGAGGTGGAAATGGCTTTAATTTCAATATGATGTTGCTTCATTTGCAGGTGCTAATGTCTACATGAAAGTTAAAAAAGCTAAATTGCAATTAAATGAAAACTATCTTTTTTACCAGTTGTATTTCATTTAGTACACGTGTGTGAACTATAAACTTTCTAATCTTGACCGCAGCTACTGTTAAAGATCTTCCATTATCTGCTCTTTTCACCCATTTCTGAACATTGCTGCATGTGACATGAGCTCTGTTTTCATCTAGAATTAGTCCTAAAGTCATTCACCACCTGTCTAAATGCAGCCATCAAATGGTTAAAGTCAAGTGTTCAAATTCAAATGTCTAATTTGTTTGTCTTTGTTTGCAGAGAGCCGTTTCTCTCTGGCACAGCCAGAAGTATACGTGAGACACAAAGTGAAAAGCTCTTAATTTGCCTTGGTTGTAGCCATGCTCTCCTGTGCAGCTGTTCCAGCCTCTACCCGTCATTTGCGTCTCCACACAGTGCTCTGATGGACAGGTGGAGGCCTCTCAAGGCGGCATCAATGCATGGCTCCAGGGCCCTTGGCTGTGGAGGCCCTAACGTATACTCAGTGATGCTAAACCCAAGTACTCTTCAAAAGGAAGACTGTGTTCGCATCTAACTACACTAGATATAGATATATATATTTAAATCTATAGATAGATATATATCCACACACACACACACAGGGATGTAAACAGATAGTCTGTCTGCTATTTGGTGCTGGGCATGTAGTGTACAGTGGGTTTAACAGAGCTTTTTTTGCAAACTGACACTGGTGAGAGTGAACCAAAACAGCAAAGTTGTAGGCTGGAAAACTCAAACTATGAGCTGAAAGATGCTAAAAAGCTCCAGAGAGCTGAAGGGAACTACAGATTTGGGTGACAATTCCCAGTGGATTTGTCACTAGGAGTGACATTTCATCCATTGTTAATATAAAAATAATGATTAGAGCAGCTAAGTAAAAAAAACAAGCAAATAATAATACGATTTGTATTCATTATTTCTCAGTGAAAATATTTGATTTGGAAAAAGTTTCCGCTTTTTTTCTTTCTAAACGAGAACTATCTTTTCAAGTTACAGAAGTGAGAATCATTAAAGTCCCTGAAGCACATAAAACGTTATTGATCACAAATGTTGACAAAGTCACCTTTCAGCAACATAAGTCATGTTTTTAATCCAGCAGCACAAACACTGAGATAAAAGGCTCATGAACAAATATTAACAGTAAACGCTGTACGAGTGCCAAATCATGATGCATAAGCAAACTATGGCAACTATGAGCCTGAGCTCCTGTAACAACGGGCACCTGAGAAATAACTCACCCCTAATTGTTCATAACCATATAGCATAAGACGCTGTCTTAGGGAAAGGGTGAGGTCCGCTGCAAATTACATTAGATGTCCATCACCTTCTGTCAGAAGTTGAAGTGTAGCAACCACACAGTCAAACACATTATTACAGTCATGTGGATAAGACTGCATTAACTGAATGCAAGAGTCCCTCTGTTTACACTGTGTCTTAAAAACACAACTCAAATTTACCATGTAAAAACAATTTAAGGTGACAGGTTCAATTTGTTATGTATTCTAAGTGCAATAAATGCACTTAATTCAATTAAAACTGGCTCTTGGTTCCGAACACGTTATCTTAATTCCTATTCATCGAAGCTTTTCCACATGGGCTCTTTATAGTAATTTGTACTGTGTGTATAGTATATTTGCACTTTCTACTGTTGATTTATTGTATTTTTGTTGTTTTAATGGTACCTTGCAGCAAAACATCCTTTTATAGGATAATAAACATCTGAAATAAGCTAAACAAGACTACAAAGAAAGTACACGGATTAGAAAAACAACTGCAATCAACTACATGTGACTACAATGTGAACTCTTGATATTGTTTTTAATAATGGTGCATCTAAGAGGAGCCACATGGACTTGGTATATTTCTGTCTTTCTATATTTGATTTAGCTTCCAGAGCCCCATGAGACATCTTCAAATTGCTTGTTTTGTTCGGCCAACAGTCCAAAACCGAAATGTTTTCAGTTTACAATGATATAAAATCTTCACATTTAAAAAGCTGAAACTAGCTCATCGTTGGCAGTTTTGCTCGATAAATGACTTATGATTATCAAAATAGATTTATTTTCTGCCGATCTACTAATCGATTGATCAGCTAATCATATCATTCTCACACTGACAAATAACTCTAGATCCAGTGGCTTGTGTATTTGCTTCTAGTCTCCTTTCACTGACAGGGGTGTCAGGTAGCTTTGCATGCCCTATACACACACACACACACACACACGGAGCCTTCTACAGTATATACATGTACAAGGCAAATCCCAGTTTACTCATAGATTACTAATAAACACGTAGTACTAAACATTTGTGATCCAATAAAAATTGCACTTTCAGTATGTAAACAGCAATAACAGACAAAAATTGTTTGTCACTGTGCACTATAAAGAGAAGTATATGCTGGGTAAAATATCTACAAAAGGAGTAGGATGTTTAGTAACGACGATGATACAAAAATGTCTTCAGTTAAAATAAATTGATCAAAGAGTAAGGTTATATAAACATATTCTAAATTGAAATAACTCTACACCGTCAGATAAAAATAGCGGCTTAGTCCTACCACCATGACACATCAGTCATTGCACAACACTGCAACTGTAACTTTCTAATGAATGTCTCCATCATTATCTGATAATAATCAAATCATAATAAATAGACATAATCAACTACAGAAATTAATCTAAGTATTGCCTCAAAAATAATTTAAATGAATACATTTAGAGTGGAAATTAAAATTGTCCTGCAACTTTAACTGTTGTAACCCTAACTCTTTTTTCTTCAGAAGACGCACTATCTTGGAATGGCAAGACTATGTTTTGTTGTTTGCAAATATAATGACAAAGTTGAACTGAAGCTAACAGGTATGTGGACTCTCATGTTAACCTAATGTTAACTCACCATACACCCCACCCCATCATATAACAGGGCGCTGCAGTTCCAGTCCAGGATAGCCACATCCGCTGCCCTCCCCACAGGACTACAGCTTTCATCAGGCTATTTGTCTGAGCAAACCCACACTCTCTCACCAAAATCCTGCTCTGACACATGCCCGCAATGTTAACCCAGCCTGGTGTTGAGCGGTGGGAGTATGCTGCTGCGTTTTCCTATCTGTTTGTTTAAGTGATTATGGTGGTGTGGAGTCCCCGGACTTCATACCACCAGAGCTGCTCAGAGAGGCAGCATTGTCTCATCAGTGTAGGTGAAATTTATTTGTTTAGAGTCATCTTAAAAGCAGATCTTTCACAGATTAGTCTATGCAAGAATGAGCTTGGTCATTTAAGACTGAATGTGTGTGCGCTGCACTTTAAAAATAGACTAATATACAGAAAAAATATACTTTTATGACACTGACTTTAGAACGCCACCAAACCCTTGAAGACATTCGTATTTAAAACCCATTTCTATTGGAGGTGGTTATTCCTTACTCTCGGGTTGCGTCCAGGGATTATGATGATCGCCTATATTTTGCATGCTGAAATCACAGGACAGCCTTTGTCTGGAAAACATTTACATCTCTTAACACAGCTGGCTTGTCCAACCACTGGCACAAAACAAACAAGGAAGCAAGGTAGAAAAACAACATGTAGGTTAAGTTACCACTAAAGAGATGTTTTAGTGTTAAACCTCAAAACAACATGGACTATTTTGGATTTTATAAAATATACTGAGGTCAGCATTAACGGTGAATTGAATATTTAGAGGAAACAATTTTCTTTTTTAGACTGTTCTGGTCTATGAAACTAAAAAAGGCCCTGCACAGAATAAATCTGATAGTTTTAGTTAAATACAAAAAAGCTAATCTTAAGGGAAAACTGAAAATTAAAACTTTTTAAACTTTTTAAACTCTAATCAGAAAAGTAGATTCTGATTTGGAGATAAGATTTTTTTTTTTTTGCTATTTCAGGATATCAGACACATTCAGCTATATTTAAAATATGTCAAAACCCTTGAAATAGAAATTCCACAAACTATGCAGACTTTGTCAAACGTGAACAATAGACCCTTATAAAGCTGAAGTATGTCGAGAGCATGTGATGCTTAAGGGGGTGTGGCCCCTTAGGTGCTCTGTGGAGGTAATCCGCTCTTCAGGTAACGCTGAGTGACTCATTCTCACACACACCTTAAAAACCACACATGGCAAAACTCACACCTTAACTCTTCGTCTTAGCCTGACAACAATCTGTGGGAATACGCTACATTTAATGAAACAGGATCACTTGGAAAAGCAAATTACGTCCATTGCATTTGAAGAACTGCTGGTTTTGGACTCAAAGACAGTGAGTTGTTAGAAACAAATGTGATCTTTCTAGCAGGATTGTGCGCTGGGCAGATATCTTGTTTTCATTTTCACTGTGCAGGATTCATCTAAACTGTGGAAGTACTCATGCTGTGCAGCATTTGCAGTAAGTTCACTTTATAAAGTCTTTTAAGGGGCAATTTTGAACTGTCCATGACAATGCCAGTGGTCAAAGTGGAGAAAGACACCACCTCTGCCCCCAACCTTCCACCACAAACAGAGGAGCAGCCCAAAGGTCGGAGAAGAAAGAGACCTCTCCAGCGAGGGAAACCCCCTTACAGCTACATCGCACTCATTTCCATGGCCATAGCCAACTCCCCTGACCGCAAGCTAACTTTGGGGGGCATCTACAAATTCATCACAGAGCGATTTCCCTTCTACAGAGACAATTCAAAGAAATGGCAGAACTCCATCCGCCATAACTTGACTCTCAATGATTGCTTTATCAAGATCCCTCGAGAGCCGGGGCGGCCAGGTAAGGGCAACTACTGGGCTTTAGACCCAAACGCAGAGGACATGTTTGAGAGTGGCAGCTTCCTGAGGCGCAGGAAGAGGTTTAAGCGCTGTGACTTCAGCACTTACACCTCATATGTCCACGAGACACCAGTTTTCTCTCCTGTCCAGATTGCCAGATCAGCAGCATATGCCAACTCTGTCTACCCCAACATGACAGTCAGTCCAGCCTACGGGCAACAGCTGCCCGCTGCCTATTACCCTTCTTCATCTCCTCCTGGGTTTGGACCTGGTCAGACCCGCATGTTCAGCATCAATAACCTCATAGGACACCCGACTTCAGCCAGCATGCTGGGAAGTCAAGGGCCAGAGGTGATGCAGCAGCCCAGCCGGAGCTTCAGTCCTGAGGGGCTTCCAAACGGATCCAGTCCCTGCAACCTAGGACCCCCGGTTTTTCAGAGCCAACCATGTGGAGGGGCCCTATCAGCCCGCTCTTCTACGCATCCTGGGTTCACCTACCCCGGGCCAAATGGCCACCCACACCACCATATACACCAGGGCTCGTATGGACAGGGCCACACCCACGGGTATTCAGCGACAGGACGCCTCCATTCCTCAGCCCACGGGTCTGCCGAGTCCATGGACCATTACGGCAGGGTCTCCCCAGTGCAGTGGGGCTCTTTCTCCCAATATAACAGTGCTGCCGGTCCTATCGCCAACACTGGGGGTTACCTGAGACACCCCGCGTACCCAGGAAATATGGACAGGTTTGTGTCTGCCATCTGAGCTACTGAAAATCTAGATCCGAGCATCTCACTACCTTGTAAACAAAACATCAGAGACTTAGGACGGCACCAAGTGAGCCAGACATTTCTGCGCACAAACATGATTGTTTTTCTTTGTGCGTGAGATTTGTTAAAGACAAAACTGAACAGGCACCTCTCCTGACACAACTGTGATTTACCACATTAACCCTGCAACCCTTTGTCCATATTGATGGTAATTTACTTTGAGCTACAAACTACAAATTTGGAGTTAAATGCCAAGGCCTATTCACAGCATGTGAGAGTGTAAAATGAATCCAATGTTGTGTGTGAACTGAATGTGAAAGTTTAATATTTAGTTTGCTGGTGAGTTTGTGACAGACTTTGAAATGTTAGTATAAATTATTGTGCTTCATGATCATAGGCTTTGCAATAAGTGGCTTGTATGAAGAACATCAGCATTCGTACATTTTGCATGTATTTTGTTGCCAAATGCATATTAGGTTGCCTTTTTGGAAATAAATGGAATTATATAGCACTTTTGTTCTTCAAGAATAAAACATTTAAATGTACCTGTATCTGATCTATTATCGCTGTTACAATTTAAGCAATTGTTGCTAAATATAACACCAGAATTGTTATTTTTATAACACCAAAGGGGGAAATTTTGGTTTGCAGCCAGGTGACATCAGTTAGCCATAATTTAATTAATATCAGTTATATTCGTAATAGCTGTAATATATTACAAAATAACAAGGCCGAACAGATAGAGACATATGGCACCTAGACGAAACATTTTCTTTTGTGCTTGCGTTGTTTTCTTTGTTGTTTCAGCTCAGCTGGTTTGAAGTGTTGTCTGGAGCCACAGTATTACCAGTCACTGTGACCGGCCTCAATTATCATGTCCAGACATCAACACAGCACTTAGACCGACAGACAGTTAATCTACCACACAGATCCACTAATCAAGAAAATTAATTGACTTGTAACTCGATATTTCGGCCTATAAGGTTAAGTCATGCGAGTCCTTTATCTCAACACTAGAAACTTCCTTTACACAAAGTCGGACAAGATGGGACTCGTGATGAAATGCTTCATTATAGTGAAGACACTTGATTTTTCTATCAAAAACGAAGCTTTGTTGACAGACTTGTTTTGTTGTTTTTTTTAAACAAAGTATTCTTACAGTAGTTGAAAGGGTCCTGGTTTTTCTGGGGTGCTGCTGAATCTTAAAATCGATGTGGATTAAATGACAATAGCAGTAATCAGCACGTGTCAAATTATAATCATTTCAAAAAAGGACGTGATTTAATTATTGTAAGACCTGCACTCAAGATAAAAGTGTGAGTGATACGTAACAAAGATTTGTTTGATCAACACCAGCTTGGTCTAATATTTGGCTACAATAGAAAGAATCAGGCTTATTTTTGTGGGCAATCATTTCACACAGTGCACATATTGTAAAATTAGAGGAGCAATAAGTGTGTTTGTGCGTTTTGTAATATCAACATACGTTTGCTGACACAAAGTAAGCAAACACATTGAAAAATGTATTCCATTACTGCCTTTGCTCTTGAAATGCAAAAAAGTTCACGAATATAAAAGGAACAAAGATAATCAAGACCTTAAAATTTTATTTAAATCAGATGAAAAATACGAACACTTACAGCCACGACAAGCTAAAAGGTAACAGACATTAATACACTGACCACAGGTGAAAATAACAAACATGTCAACCAATGTATTCAACAAGCTGCTGGAGTTGATCACAATTCTTCACAGCATCTGGCAAAGACAGCAGGGTCTGTGGAGAACGTGAAAACATTCGTGACTTCAAATATATACATACAGTCTTTACAGGATAGGGTGAGAGAAGGCACAAAAACAATGTGAAAAGCATCTCTCACCTCTCTGACTTTATTGATCATGTTGTTTAACATCTGAAGCTCATTCTCACTTTTCTGCTGGTTGGTCTGGTGGATGATTTGCTGTGAGACACATGACAACATCATGAACATACTGGATTACATCCTCATTTATATGACACTTCTTTAGCTCTTTTATTACGCAAGAAAATAAAGATGCAGGTATATCAGTAACTACTACAGTATATCAAGCCGATACTTACATGTCTTTTTGCTCTATCAAGGAGTTTAACTCTGGCCTGCTCCACCTCCTGAAGACTCAACTTCAGCCTCTCCACCTACAGAGAAAAAAAATAAAAAATCAAAGAGATCAGTGTTGGAGCAAATGAGCATTAAACCTGAAGTGTTGCTCAATAATACCCTAAAAAGCATTTCTAAATATACAGTATCTGGCAATTCTCACACCGTAAGTGACAGGACCATACCTCTTTCAATAACTGGATCTTCTCGTCCATGAAATGTGCCGGGTTAGCTGATTGGCCACCAGCTTTTAACAACTCCCCCCTCAGGAACTGAGACTCCACTTTCGACTGCTGGAGAGAATGACGAAGCTCAACCACCTCCTTCCGCAATTCCTGTGAAAAATTGACAAATGTATAAAAGAAAAACACATTTAGCCAACTGTATTCTGAGTGTGTGTATATTTTATATATATAAAAAAAATATACACACACATATATATATTCTGCCTTACGTTACTGTCAGTCTTGTGTTTATTTAGAATTTCTTGCGTCTCTTGTAGTTCTGACATCAACTTTGTCACAGTTTTCTCATCCTGTGTGAAGAGAAACAGTTTTATCAGTCGGCGCTCTTCTGTGACCATTTTGAATTTTATTGGTTTATCACAGATGAAGTCAACACACTGAGGAGTACAGTAGTTCTTACCTGAGCTTTCTGCTGCAGCGCATGACTTCCCTTGTCAAGCAGGCTGTTCAGGCGGCTAACTTGACGCTTGAGCTCATACGCCTCAGCCTCATACCTGCTGTTTGCAGCCTGCTGCTCCCCCTGCAGGCCACAACTGGAACAATGCATTAGATAATGTTGGACAAAAGGGACTACACACACCACCTTCAATTTTACATTAAGCCCCTCACTAATTAAAGGGATTAGTTGATTAATCAATTAATTGGCGAAGATTAATTTTCTGTCTAGTCGCCGTTTAAGTCAAACAAAAATTGCCAAAGGTTTGCGGTTTCCAGTTTCCCCAAATGTGAGAATGTTCTGCTTTTCTCAGTTTTATATCACTGTAAATTGATTATCTTAGTTTTTTCCAACCAACAGTCCAAAACCCAATTAATTTGAAGATATCACCATGGGCTCTGGAAACTTGTGTTGGGCATTTTTTTTTACTATTTTCTAGCATTTTATAACAGAGCGGTTAATCAATCAATCTAAAAGATGATCAACTGGTTCATCAAAAATTTAAAAGTTAGTTGCAGCTCTAAATTTATAAGTCATAACCTCAAAACAGATTCCCATATTTATTTCATCATCACGTACACATTTTCCATTACTTACATGGTGCTGTGAAGCCCCTCCAGCTGAGCGTCTTTACGCTGTCGCACCAACTTCAGGGTGCCGATGAGCTCTGTGACGGTGTTGCTCAGGTCAGCGAACAGCTCCACCACGCTGCTCTGCTCGTACTCCGCGGGCTCAAACTCCCCTGCGCTCAAATTCTTTTTCGGGGTGACGGGTGCAATGCGGGTGAAGGCACTCGTCTCACTGAACAAAGCTTCACACTGTTGCTCAGGCAGGTCTGAGGGGACTGAAGAGACAGTGAACTACAATTTAGATTTTCGTCTGCCCAAAGTCATTAGATGACATTTAAGCCCTCTCGATCTCGAGATGTGTAACTAGATTTTTCACATGTTGGTGCGCAATTTTAAATTACATTCAGTTATTGTTCCTGTAACTAACGCAAATCAATAACTGCATCAAACGTGCTAATTCAAAATACAGCTGGCAATTTTAGCCAAACATTTAACCAGAAATGAACCAGGCAGAAAAGGTCAGCTGTGTTTATTTTTTTTCCCGTTGGGAAAATATGATAATTGCAACAGCAGAAAATGTAGAAATAAGAAGAATATTAGGAGTATTGAAGAAAACGCAGTGATAATTACAGGATGCGAACACGTCAGTGTCAACTCCTACTTTTAAGGAACATTCTAAGTTATATTTTAGGGAAATGGATTCTTGACCTTCCTTCCCAGGATGATATCTGGACACATACATGACATGGGTCTGCTGAACATGCATTCAACCCATGTTTGAGCCGTACAAATCAAATCAGTGAACATGATGTTAATAGGTTTTCAATGTAGTGAGTTCCCGGGACCCAAAGGTGGTCATTTGGGTGCGTCCCAAGGAAACTGAGAGGTTCAACAATAAGATGTGTGCTTTTTGACAAACTGTAGTGTTAAACTTGTGTTTGATGTTATATGGTTATAAATGTATCCGAAAATGAAACAAATAACATCTCAAATATACTGTAAACATACTGCAGACACACAGCAGCTGATAGAAATAGGTCATATTATGCAGAGAAACAGTCGCTTTTTTTGGGTGAATAAATGTCGAAACAGAAAGCTAAAAGGGCAAGAAGAATGCTGAGCTGTCAAGTTTCATCAGTAGTATTAATAACAACATCAAGCACATCATGTTTAATTAATAAGTTTAGTAGTTTTAAAAACACACACACAAAGGGAAACCATTTACTGCATACTGCCGTTAGAAACTGAGTACAATTAGCTGATACCCAATCAGCTACCAGCAGCAATTAATACATACACACATTATTAGACCGTAAACCATTAACCAAACCAATAACTAATCGCAGTTAACGTCATACAACCTTATCATACTTTAGCAGTTACCTAGTATTTCTGTCCCTGCACGTTCTGGGGAAAATATTATGCCAAGCTGCCTTTTAGAAATATGATACATTAACAATTCCTTATGTGTCTGAAAAAACACGACTCTATAAACACAAGATAAAAGACGTCTTCTTGTCAATTTGGCATCAATAGAATCCATAAAGATAAACTGTATTTCCATACTTACATTCTTTTCGTACTTCACATTTTGATTTGATTTTAGTAGAAGACCATGGGGATGAGAGACGAACATTTCAAAAATTTAAATTTCTCAATAAAATACGCGCTGGCTGGTGGATCAGATACACACTGAATTAAACACTGATAACTCTATCATGAGAGACAGTTGGCCTATTTGAGGAGTTTTTTTCGGTTGCTTCCCATTTGGTGCTGGAGAGATACAGTATTTGGGGAGACAGTAAGAAACTTCTATGATTTTAGGACTGTGAGTTTAGGACTTTAAGACGCAGGACGCATGCCTAGCAGCATAAGCTGCTAGTTTAAAGGTTTAAAAAAACTGAAAATAAGTAATTGGCTTAAAAGAACTAAGTCAGCCTTTCAAGAAACAAGAGGGGTGAGCTACATACCTGGTCCAGGTGGTGTCTCTGTTTTGACGTCTTCCTCCTTCTCAGCAGTTAATGCAACCATGATGCTGTCGACAAAGGAGCTGGAGGGGTGACGACGCTCCACGTTGTGGACTGCTTGCGACTCTTTATCCTTTGGTGGTTCCGGTTTCTGAAAAGTAAGACATATAATGTCTGGGTTTTGTTTTTTTTTTACCCACAGTGCTGCAGTCCACTTAGTTACAGTTCATTTCAGTATTACTAGCTTTTACAAAATTTGTTTTTAAAATGTTTTAAACCATGAAGTTTGACGCCACACGTATGGGAATTGAGGCATCTCTCTCTCTCATGTGTTACCTGGTCATTGAGAGCTGCATGTAGTTCATTGGTCAGTCCTCGCAGTGTGTGATGCAGCAAAGTAATTTCAGTGACTGCCTGTCCCAGTTTCTCTCCAAGCTCCAGCTGGGTTGCACTGGCTCTGGACCTTGTGGTTTCCAGCTCCTCCTTTAAACTCCTGTTCTCAAACCTGCATCACACATACACAGACAGATAGGTTTAACATTTAGTATTACTGCCAAAATGTTAAACAAGTTAAAAGAAAAATAGTAGGACTAGCACCAGATTTGTTGAGGTTCAAATAAAGCTGCATCCACACAGATAGACTGAAGACTCACTGAGAACTTTTTGTCTTGATAAAATATACCGGAAAACAAATGCAGAGATGGGACTTATTTAATTTTGCTTCATATTTGTTACCTTCTTTCAGACAAAATGAACAACTGTTTTGGTTTATTAACATTCAGTTTAACAGATATGATCAAAGGCATCCAACACAATATATAAAGTATATTACATACTGCATTGAACCTGGTAGGAAAAGCAAAAAAACAAGTTTGACATAACCCAAAACAGTGGATTATGACAAAATGCTGGAGTAATGAAGTCAGACAGCAGTGGTGTGGTCAACCCGACAGATGCAACCTGCTAAATCTAATCAACATTTCTCACTAGCATATGAATATAATAACAGCAGAATAGCTTTAAATATAAAATACATAAACGATATTTTACATGGGTGTTAACATGAACTTACTGAAGTTGACCAAGTTCTCCTTTTAGGTCCTCACACTGGATGTTCCTCTCCCGGAGTCCGTGAAGGTTGACCCTCAGCATACGCTCACTTTCAGCCATCTGCTCCCTGGCCAACTCATTCTCCATCTGTAAGAACTGACACACACAAACAACAGGAAATTAAACCAGAAAATGCTTGGAACAGAACAGCTTGAATTAAACTGTGTGCAAAGAAACTCAGCTTAATGTTGGCTTATAGTACAAGTGTCAAGAAGTGAGAACCAGACTACAAACAGACTGGGTAAAATAAACTTAAACTATTTTATGTAAAAATGAGGCAAGTAGCTCCTTGTGAAAATTTTGCTCCGGCCTTCTCAGACATTATAGGTAGTAAGAGGGTCTCAGAAACATTCCATGTTTAATCTAAGTACTGCAAGTGTAAGGCATAAAATCTAACCTCGTTCATCTCCCGGACACCACTGAGTTGTGTGCAAACGTCCTGGAGCTGCTGAATCTGCATGTTCTGGGCTTGTGAGAGGGCCTGCAGCTGACTGAGCTGCTCCTCACTTTGAGCCAGAGCCTGACTGAACTCGCACACGCGCTGCTCCGACTGACTCAGTGATGCCTCCAACCTGGGCACAGACAAGGACAAAACACAGGCAGCGGCATTAGTTGCAGAATCTTAGGTCATATTTGAAGCCGTCTGGCAGGGAGTTTGTTTTGCTCTCAGAGAACAAGGTTGTCTATTGGTCCCAGTCTTCTGTCACAATTCCAGGAGTTTAAACTCTTGTAGGGATACTCGTTTCTTCATATATTGTATATGGACAACTTGTCAGCAGCAGGAACAGGGATATGTTCCTGACTTACCAAAGAGAGTACATGAAAACAGAAACAAGCGTCGATATAAAAACATATGTTGCTAATAGGGGCCTATGAAAGCATTTAGAAATAAATCTAAGGTTAGTTAAGAAGCCTGTGACAAAGCGTTTACAGTCATTTTTAACAAAAGAAACTTTTATTCAGTAGCCAGCATTTACTGAAGTTATTACTTTTAATCCCAAATGACTAGACAAAATAATTGTTACAACTTACTCGTTCGCTCTGTCTTTGGCTTGCTGGATGTCCTTCCACGACTGCTGCAATCTGAAACAACAACAGCTTTTAGCACCTGCTTTCTGTATTTCAGGGAGTAGTTTTTGCATCTTTAGGACCCCCCTTGACAAAAAGATTTTACTAGCACAATTCCTTCGATATTCCTGAGCACATGTATGCCATCAACAGATTCAGGGTCATACTTTGTACTCTCAGCAGCAAGGGCCTGCTCCAGGAAGGTGTATGAGGCCAAAGTGGAGGAAACAGTGGCAGACAGCTCGGTCACCTTCCTCTCCAGCTGACACCTCTCTTCCTCTCGTTCTGTTAGCTTCTGACGTAGCACACCCATCTCTGACATGTAATCAAAAGAAAGAAATGTGAGCAATTTTACAGGCTGATAAAGAAGAAAACTATATTGACTGTTTATACAACTGTTTGAAAAGAAGGAATAAAGTGACCAAAGCAAGTTAAAAATATTTCTTTCAGTTTTTTACCTGAGTTAAGAATTGTCACCTGCAGATTTAAATCACCAATCTGTTCTTTGGTGGTTTGGAGATTCATATTAGTCTGGTTCCATTCTTCTTTGATCTGCTCAGTACATTTTAAATAAAAATAAATAAATAAATAATCATCTTCACAATTTGCGACCATCATTATTCTTGTAAGACAATTAGAATAGAGTTACAAGGCAATAAGTGTCCCAATTAAATTATATATATGTGTCATCAGACCTGCTCTCGCTCTTCGACAGCTTGGTCTCTTGCAGAGATATGCTCGTCCCTCTCTCTCAAGGCAGCTGCTGCCTTGTCATTCAGCTTCAGGAGAATGGGAGCAGTTTTCTGCAGAAGGCCTCTGACTGTGCAAAGCTGTGAAAAGATGGCCGCGCAAAAGCATCAATATTATGAGCATTATTGCATTTAGAACAAAGCTGTCAACATCCAAACACCACAGAAGTGAGTAAAATGACACGATGGCACTTTTGCATTATTATTAAATTGAGGAGTGAGGAGCAAATGTCGCAGATATCAAACTACAATTTAAACAAAATGGTTAAAAAAAAAACAAAAAAAACTGTTGATCTGTTAGTACTTTGTCATATCAGATTTCGTGACTTTCTGCTCATCTTTTGTCGCATCTGGCAGATTGTGACTTTTGGGAAGTGCAATAACCTGTGTGAAGGTATTGTTACATTCCTACAGTGCTTGTTGGGTCCATTTAAAAAAAAAAAAAAAAGATATGTTGCACATACTTCTTTCGTCAAACTGGATTGCTCCTCCATGGTTGTGGACAAAACATCAGAAGCGGAATTCAGCATTTCATTGTAGGCCTTGCTTAATGCAACCTGCATTTTCAGAGAAAAAAGATAAACATATTCTGATGGATTTAATGCTGAATAGATTAAAATACAGCTGTTTTGTATTTGCCTGTTCTCTGTACCTGTTCTGGGTAAGTCTGATTTAGGGCAGCTAACAGTTCTTGCTGAGACCCCACTATCCTCTCCAGCTCTGAGATTTCTGTGGCACAGTGTGTCCTCAGCTGTTCCATTGCACTGAAGGCCTGGCAATAAACATGTAAAACATTTACTTTGAATATTCTCCATATTAATTTCTGTACTTGTATTCAGGTCCACCAGAGAAAGAAAACTATCACTCCTGCTACATAAAATTTCGAGCATTAAGAGGCCTGTGATGTTTTTATCCGTTTCATTATAATTGTTTAAGTGCCTCAGTTTGCTCCTCACCCAATATCAGCATAGGAGTTACTTAAAATATTATTTTATCTGGTCTTTTCATAACAAAAGCATGGCAAAGCATAGCCCTGGTTTTTAAAAATACTGGTGTCATCTATACAAAATATAATTTTGTGTTGGAACCTGCAGTAGAGCCATTTGAACAAGGATTAGAATAGTCATGGAGCTAAAAACAAAACATTCATTGAACTACTACGGTCACATTAACGGTTAAGAAATTTGTCACTATGCTTACCGCCTCCTTGGCTATGAAGGCCTCCTCCATCTGTATCTTCATGTCATCTCTTTGGTGAAAAGCATCTTTGACCTTCTGCATCATTACTGTCTGTGTCTCCTTTGTTCTCTCAAACAGCGATTTCATCTGTCCGTACTAAACAAAACAGGGAAAATACACAACTCATTCAAACACACTGGATAATTACACAAAAGCTTGTAAATTATGGCTAAGATATCCAAGACATGTTTACATACATGTGAAATGAGGCTTTGATGGTCCTCTCTGACAACGTCTCCTATTTGCTTCATGTTAGAAAGAGCAGCGTCCGTGTCACAACTTAAAGAGGACTGTTGGGACAAATTCACACACTTCACTGGTATTATAGAACTAAAATTAGGTGTGTTAATGCATTTTTTCCACATATAATAACTTAAAATCATTTAAAACAGAATTTCGTGCCAGAGCCTTTTATCTATAAAAGTTTAATTAATTTTGCATCATAAAACATGGGTTTGTCATTGTTTGTGTCTTACCATGGTGACCCTCATGTCCTGCATACACTGGATGAGGTTCTGTAGAGAACTTCCGCCAAGCTCCAACTCACCAATCCTGCTCAGAGCCTCCAAATATAGATCTCTGTGCATTGTGGTCTATATAAAATACAAAACAAATAATCCATTAGAACAGACATTGTGGCTTCTAAAAAAAAAAAAATCAGTGGTGAACTAAAAGAAACTTAAGACTTCGTCATAGTGAAATAATTAAATCTACAAACTCTAAATGCTTCACATCTCCTCCTGTCAGCCCCTTGCCTGAATGTGTCCTTACCTGACTTAGTTCAGTGTGGTCTGTTTGCACCAGTTTTTCCCTGAGGTCTGAAGGTGCAGGGCCTGCAGAAGGGCATCCATGTGTCCTGGCTGCAGTCAACTGCTGCACCAGAGCCTCCACCATGATCATGCTAGACGTTAACCTTTGCTCCAGCTCTTGTCTGGGGAGACACTCAAGGCTGCCTGGAGGTACACTGGAAGCACATCAACAGAAGGAATGGGTGAGAGGCAGTCAGAGAAACACAGGAAGCTGAATAAGCCATGTTGTAACCCTAAAACCTAAGTTTCATTACATAACTAATCCAGAGGCAACACTTACTTCCACAGGAGAGGGTCTGTCAGAGTGCAGGAATCAACCACAGCAAAATCCCTCTTTCTCTCAAAAAGGCCAGATGTATTAATGCTGTGGTCTGCCCATTTTCTAGGAGTGGTGCCCACACAGACACTGTGGGATTCTGCAGGACTAGCTCTTGCCGATGGGACCGTGACAGCAGCAGGAGGCAGAATGGGAGCAGGGACAGCAGCAGGACCCATCTTTCCTGATGCCAAGAAGAGGAACTCCGCCATCTGCCGAAGTTGCTGCTGAAGGGGACCATCTGGAATCAAAGGGATATCCAGAAGCGGTTTCTCAACTTCAGACTGAGGCGCTGCACAAGGTTTCACACCCACATCCTCAGCTGGCTCAGTGACTGGGCCTGGCTGGGGCTTGCAACCTAGTGCTGTAGAGTTAAACAGAGGACGTGGCATGGGGCTCTCCAAGTGCTCTGCCCAAAACCCAGAGGGGTCAGCATTTACAGGGACCACCAAGCACTTTTCAGCCTCGAGAGCAGACTCGTTAGCCAAAAACCGGTCCACATCAAGATCCTTATGAGCCTTCAATAATAGGAGAGAGGCTCTCCTCACAACAGGACTGAGGATTCCAAAGGGCAAAGCTGATGCTTCTGAGGGACACTCTGACAGCACTTTCAAAACATCAGGGAGGTTTTCTGCAGAGTTACAAACCGGTCCATTTCCTGATGAACCAAAAGCGCTATCTTTTGCCTCACTGGATTCTCTGCGAGAGGCATGTTCCAGATGCACTTCGACAGGTGTAGGAGTCTTTGCCGAGGCCGCAAGATGGCTGCAGTCTGAAGACTCGGTTCTATGGAGCATGAAAGGCAAAGCACTGTCCTCGGGATGCATCGAGTCCTTTTTTGATGTTTCTTGCATTTGACAGTTTGCGGCTTTATTATCCAATGCCTTTAAAGACGCGTCAGTCAGTGAAGATGTACAGATAGCTGGTGGGTCAGTATCTACCACGACATCATCGTTTTCCATGTGGCTATCTTGAATGTGATCCTGTGTTACAGAAGTAGGTGCACTGTTGTCATTCAGGGGCTGGCAGATCACAGCCTGGTCGTCAGGCAGAGGGGAAGTCTTCTGAGACAACCAGGTGCCATCTGATTTTTCATCCTCACTTCTGGCACTGATTAAAGAGCCGAATGTAATACTTTCTTGTCTGGCAGTCTCGGTGTCAGGTATTACCCAGCTGATCTGTCTAACCACATCCACAGCATCAAGGCTGAATGGCAGTGATTCCTGGGTAATGGAAGGGTTGCCACTTGGGATTGATGAAGCATTTTCAATATTACAGTATGGGTGATCTAAATGATCGTCAACGTTTTGCACATCTTGGCCACTAGCTAACATGCTTGGATCTATACCATAATTGTATGACTCACTGCACGTGGCAGTTTGGTCAGCTAGTACAGGAACAGTCTCATCTGAAAGTTTGGTGCCATCTGGAATTTCAATCTCACCTCCAGTGCAGTTACACGATTTGAAGGTTACATCACTCAGTCTGTTCGCAGACTTTTTCGAACCACTTGTGGTTTCAGAGAAGGTGGTGGTATCACAAACTCCATTTTCACTACTACAGTAGGGATGATCTGCATGTTCCAGTTGACAGTCAGAAAGGTTTGTTGAATTTACACTGTTGTCTTGTAAAGGTTCACCAAGCTGTGCCTTGGGCAGAGGAATGGTCTCATCTTGTAATCTGGTGACATCAGAAACTTCCACCTCACCTCCATCACAGACAAAGGATTTCCAAGTAACATCTCCAGAGGCCAGTGTAGTGTTTGAAATTTCACAGACACAAACTGGGTCAATGTCAACCAAGGAAGTATCTTTCATCTCAGGATTGTAATAGGGGTGTTCCGTGTGGTCACTGCATGACTGCAATACTATACTGTCAGCGATGACGGTATCTTCTGTTTGATGAGTGTTTTTCATAGCCTGATCCTTGGGCAAAATAATACTCTCTTCTGCACACACTGAAGAGCCTGTGATCTCAACCTCACCCCCAGGACAGATGAAGGATTTAAATGTTACATCTCCAAGTTCACAAGCTGTCTCATTAGTGGTTATATCGATAGCAGAAGCACTGGTTTGTATGACTTTGGTGGATGGAGGAGATTGCAAGTGGGTCTCTGGGTCACAGAGAGGAGCATCACCCTGCGGATTAGAATAAACAGAGGGTAAGAAAAGGTCACAGAGCCATTGAAAACAATAGGAGCATTTCCAAATATTAGTATAAACCCACCTTTGTCGTTTTCACATCAGCATTGAGCAGTGATTTGAACCTCGATGGAGTTGACAGCATTTCATTCTGCAGACTCCTCAGAGGGGTACGCTCCCGACACCTGCTTGAAAGCTAACATCAACAGAAGTCAAACACAATATTATTAAGTTGTTCATTCATAATTCAACCAAATACATTGATAATAAACGAGCACAAAAGCCTTACCAAGCCTTCGCCACGGGAACTTGACTTCCTGGTGGACATTATTCTGGAGTGCTGGGAATCTACTTGTACACCTGCAAATGAAGAAGAATTTCCTATTAAACGTGTTTTAAAACAATTGTTGATTAAACGTGCTTGGTGGACACTAACGTTAGCCAGTTTCTAGATAGAAATCACGTTAACTAACGTTATTGACATTAGGTTACTT
Organism: Coreoperca whiteheadi; assembly: GCA_011952105.1. Classification (NCBI taxonomy): domain Eukaryota; kingdom Metazoa; phylum Chordata; class Actinopteri; order Centrarchiformes; family Sinipercidae; genus Coreoperca; species Coreoperca whiteheadi. Next base: position 11,817,213 of record CM022472.1, on the reverse strand, counting down.
AATGTGTAACGTAAAGGCAGTCTTTACGCATTCAAAAGCGCTAATAACTAACGTTAACCGTTCCTAACTTGGATGTATCAAGTAAATTAGGATACTATGTGTTGCTAAGAATAATGTAAGCACAGGCATAGTTTAGCAAACTCTTAGTTTAGGAAAGCGTTACCGAAGTCGTCAGCTACAGTAACGTTAACTGTTAACGTTAACGCCAGTTAGTTTACACACATCTCACAGTGGCAGCTAACGAACATTTTAAACCAAACTATGGACTGAGTGAGGCAGCTCGTGAAATCATGTAAAAGCACATTACCTTCCAACTTTTACCAGCAAACTTTAACCAACGTTGCAAAGGTGACGAAAATAGGGTAACGTTAACGTTAAATTAACCTAGCGTTGAGCTGAGCTGCCATCAACCGCGTTCCGTTCAAAACACAAATGTCAGCTCTGCCATTGGTCCGTTTATCTTCTTCGGTTGTTGTGTGACACACTGGGCGTACGTGCCACACACTACCACATACTGCTGCCCCCTACGGGAAGTTAATGTCACTGCTCCACGGTGTTTTTGTTTGTCATTTTTCTAAACTCTTCATTTCAGAGTTATTTCAGGTTTTGAAGATGTAAATCCAGTTTCCTTTATCCTTTCGCCATCCCCTCTCACTTTCTCCTACTCAAAAACACACCACTGTAAAGGCTGGAAGGATTTACAGTCACATTTACTCGTGGGGAGTCATACCAGTAATAAATTACAAGAAGAAACAAAAAAGTCCACTCATTCATGATCATTCATCTTATTTTTAACTATGGGATGAGGGCCAGTTACTTATTAAAAATTAAGAAAAAAGTGTGAAAATGGAAATTATACATTAAAGAAACGTTTAAACAGAGCTGTTGAACATAATTTAAACAATACTGTAATATTGTGACAGAAAATGCTGTAGGTTGCTATCTGACACCACCAGTAGAAAATAAGTCTTGACCAAAGATAAATGTGCAAACAATTTTCTAAATCATGAAGATATATGGGGAAAGTGGAAAGGCATTTAACAGTTCATGAGAATTACCTGATAATTCACTACATTTACTACAATCACTCCTATTTTTAGATCATTTGTACTCGACCAAAAGGTAGAAATAAACTTAATTTTCATTATTTTTTTCCTTTCTGTACTTTATTATGGCTTCCTGTCAGTAAAAGAGCACGTAAACATGGACACAAAATGAAAAAAACATTTGTTTCAAAAAAAGTATTTAATCTGCTTATACAAAAGTAAACGTACCTCGTCTTTCATGTCTGACTTTAAGAAAGTCTTTATGATCAATCTTACCACCAAAAACACAGGTGAGGAACTTTTGACCGGCTCTGTTTTTGTTTCTCTACACACAATAAAAGTCTTTCCAGCTCTGAAGGGGTTTCTCACATTGAGGCAATGTGTTGCTCGACAGGTCTGACCTGCAGTACTTCCGCAAAGCCTCGTCCAAACCAGCAGGTGATGTCAGCCGTGTCCAGGGTAAAGAAGAAGAGTTTGTCTCTGCAGCGGGTCCTCCTGTAGACTGAGCGTGGGTCTGCTGCCAGCACCCCTCTGATGGCGGCAGCAGCCTCCTCTGGACTGCGCAGAAACTTGAACCTGGGTCTGTCACCTTCAGAGGGTCCTGTGCGACATGTAAGTTTTGTTTGTTGTTTCAATGTGTTTATGCTAATCTTTCACAACAGTTTTCTTGTAGAGAACAACACAACATCACCCTTTTCTCTGGGTGACAACAGGCTCAGTCATACATACTGTAAATGTGGCTTACCTGACAGGTGTGTGGGAAGGAATTCTGCTAACTCCCTCTCAGCATGAGGTGTGAAACGCACCTCCAGACTGCCAACAGGAGGCGTTCTGATCCACCCAGCAATGGTGCTGTAAGCCTCCTCTCCATAGCAAGGGCGGTCCACCGTCTCCTCTGGTGGTTTGGTTTTGGGAGAGTCTGAAACTTGATCCTCGCTCTCACAACTCAGCTGGCAAAGGTCAACTTGGGTCACATAGGCCTTGACCTCCTCCAGCACGTTGTGCAGGTTTCCAGGGAGGGAAAACTGAGCAGCGACTCTACACGAATCTGTGACTGGAATATCAGCTTCAGATGTGTCTCTTAAGAGGAGACTCCCGAAGTCATCTTCAGGTCTTTCACTTTCTAGCTCTGACTGAGCATCTGTTTCTGAGCCTTTATTGAGGTTTAATATATCTGTTGTTTCATTTAGTGACACTTTAGTTGCCTGTGGTTGTTCTGTGTTTGCATCATAAGGCTCTGAGTCCATGCCCATCCTGGTGTGGGGGGAGTCGTACTCTGGGATGTAGGGTTTGACGTCCAGGACTGGGGTGCCAGCAATCATGTCAATGTCTGACAGGTGTATTGTATCACCTAGAAAATAAAGGTAGGAATGCATTCGTTTCTATCAAGCAGAGTTTCTCTGGCTGAGGTTAAAACTAAAACACAGACAATAAGCATGCAATAAGCAATTTAAGACACATTTTGTTAATAACACTCACCCACAATTTTATCAAGTTTAGCTAGAGTTAGGCCCAAGGCATTTGGTCGGTGCGGACTGCGTGTTGAGTACACACCAACTCTTTGACCGTTGAGTCTAGGAGGCTTCACTTTGGCTTTGCAACTCAGGTGCCCATTTTTGTGAAAGAGAAAAATTATCCTGCAGAGACCAAACGAGGAAAACACAGAGATGACATAAACAGTGAATACATAAAGAATGAAATGGGCAGAAGACCATTCATACAAAAGTGTGTGTACAAAACATGTACTGCTGTACTAAGAAAAAGAAATCTACTAAAAATTACTTAATAAATAAAGTTTATTTAGACAGGCCTTAATCACAATACCATATTATGCCATATCATTCAAGCAAGGAAAAGTCAACATTAGATTTGAAGTTTGAATTCATACTTTGGTGCAATTAAAGTACAAAATTTGAAAAGGGTTTGTGTAGACTCTTGACATCAACGGTACATGTAACCACTGAATGTTGAAATTAAATAAAGTTTGAAGGCACCTCAAAAACCCACAGTCTGCATATTGAACCCACAGCTCTTCAACAAGGTGATAAGCACAATGTCGAGTTGAGTCATTGCATTCTGGCAGCAAATACAGACAGTCAGTGGAATGAAAAACTTTGCTTAGAAATCAGCAATAGCCCTTTAGCTAATATTTTGGCTAAGAGCAATCCCAAACCATGGAGCGCGAAAGATATACAGAGAATAAGTACAAACATGCAACTGTGACCTACCAGACATGGGAGTAGTGCTCCAGGCCCACCAGAGCATGCTCAGGGTTATTGAAGACCCTCTGCTGGATGCGCAGTTCTGCCCTCGAGGGCCCACAGATGGTGGGCTGTCTGGGTGTCCCATTCTTCACTGAGAAACAGGAACAAATGTAACCAATCGGGACCGTCTGGATGGTTCCTGGAACGGTACACAGTTAACAATATTGTTTCGATTTATAACATTTGTAAATATACGCACATATATATTATAATGTAAATATAACACTAAATATATGTTCAGTATATATACTTACTTTGGTGCTACAACAATAAAAAACAACAAAAATTGAATGATCAGTCAATCGACATAAAAATGAATCCGATTTACTGCGTTATATCACTGTACATTTAAGATATTTTGGACTGTTGGTCAGACAAAACAAGCAATCTGAAAATATCATCTTGGACAACTTTGAGTGGCTTTTTTTTTTTTACTAAATTAGTGACATTTTGGTGACTAAATGACTGATCAAATAATCAAAAAAATAACTGACTATTAATGGACTTAATAGATAACGACAAAGCACATCACTTGACTGAGCATCTTTGGGACGAATGAAGTTCTAGGTTATCTTATTGTATGTGATGCAGTTGTAGAAATTGCAAAAACAAATCTTTTTGTGTTTCTTTGCATTGCTGTGGTGGAGGACTAATTACCTTGCTCTAATGCGGCCTGTGATTGTGATGGTGCCGGGGAAGGCCGCGGCGGTGTCTGGTCTTTGTCAGGTTCACACAGTCCAATCTTTGACACTGCAGACTGAATGGAAGTCATATGTTTGCGCTGAGCTCTGGCTGCACTGTCCAACATCTGTCTGTTAAACAAGTAAATACCACATCAGAATCAAGAGTCAGAGGCGTCGCCACTGTGTGCGCAAACTAAACTCCTTTGCGTTACATCAAAGAATAATGACCCACATTTTATTCTTCTTTTATTGAAAATGTGTGAACTTTATCATTGACTTGCAAGGTGTCGCTGCTCTGAAATGATTGGCAAAACACAAAAGATCCCTCAAAGAAGCTTAAAAGAATATCAACGACCCCACACATCTATGGCTCCTCTATGACTACAAGAAGCTGCTGCCGTCAGGAATGCGTTTCAGATCGCCTGTATGCCAAACAAATAGAAGCAAGTTTGGTTTTATTCCAGGAGCCGTTAGACTTGTGAACAGCCACAGTCCAAGAAATGCTCAGTTTACCTCGTGTACAGGCCGTGCTTGCACTTCTTACTCTTTCTTGGATATTGTTGGCCAGCTATAGACCGGCCACTGCTATTATCAACCTTGTGACAATCTTGCTATTAAACCTTGTGAATTTAAAATAATTCTAACATTGCCATATTTATATTTTTAGACTGTTTCTCTATGTGTGCTTCTGTTGGCAGGCTCGCTCCCCTTCAATTACCCCTTGTTGAACGAATATTCTGAATTTAGTTTAACTGGGGGAAGAAAAAAACAACGTAAAAATGTTCTGAAAGGCGGAGATGCAGTGCAACTTCATGCCTATACAGGAAAAGTACCGTTGGAGATTAAAAACATTCCTAAAGATGACAGGTAAAACATTTTCTGGACCCCATGTTTAAAGAGAAAAATAGCTACAAAGCCATTCATACCGCCACTGGTTCACTAACGTTAGCTGCGCTGCTGTGAACATACCTCAGGTTCCTGATTTCTTTTCTCATCACAGAAACCTGCTGATTCAGTTTATCAATGTGCTCGCCGCAGCGGCCACACAGAGGACTCATCTTTCTCACATAAAAGGCGACCAGAAAATAAACAGAAAGCTCCGAACGAGCTCGCTTTCAGCTAGCTGCTAAACAGCAACAAACCCCACGCTGACGGAACACGTGGGCTTTTCTCTCTGCGGAAACACTTCCTGTCGGAGTGTTTCACGTGACCACAGAAGAACCACCCGAGCTGTGCAGCTTTTTGTGGATTTGTCATATCCTGTATCTTGTGTATTGTGACGCTAATGGACATTAAATGAATAAACGACGCATGAATGTTGCATAAGTCAATGATAATTTGGGTAATTAGCATTGCAGGCAGGTGCATGTTTTTGTATCAGCAGAGGGCAGCCAAGAGTCATACTCATCGTTACTTAGTTTTTTTAACAAAACTTTATTTATAGATACAGAACCACAAGACAGAGCCAGTTGAACGTAAGTGCGTTTACTCAAGCAGGCCTACTGTCCATGAGTACTTGGATGTACTTTTACTTTTACTACATATCAGAGGGAAATATTATTCTGCATTTATCTGACAGCTTTAATAACTTGTTACTCTATAGATTCGAATTTTACACATAAAATGTGTAAAACGATGCGCATTGTTATTGTTATTAATACAATGTATAAAAGTATTACATTGACAGGGGCCATTCTGCTGCATAATTAGTACGTTTTTTTGATACTTTAAACACATTTTGCTGATAATAATAATTTTGAATGCAGGACTTTTAGTTGTAATGAAGTATTTTTTTTTTTATTGTGATATTGTTACTTTTATTGAAGTAAAGGATCTGAGTAATTCTTCCACCTCTGTATATAGTATTAAGTTCAGTACTACCAGCAAAATAACGGTTTTACAAACAGGTAGATAAAATAGAGCCAGGTGTTACACAGGAAGCAAACACATTTCAAATACAGGCATACGGATATTCTGTTCACACTGTAATCAATAATGAGAAATTTACTTTTTAATTTATCTGACCAGAGCAGGAAACAAAGATTTACATTTATCAGGTAGAGTATTATTTAAGTATATTGTGCTTAAATTCATCAGGTAGAATTCATCCTTATCGTTCCTGCTAATTTCCCTCATCGAAGAGAAAAAATACAAATTCTGGCTGTAACAATAAAGAAAAAAAAACTGCTGGCAGTTCCAAAACTAATTTATGATAGTCTCATTAGAGCCTGTACAAAAACAAAAATTGTAAGAAAGTAAATAGAGGAATACAAATCGATGAACCCATTTGAAGGAAATCTCTTTTATTTAATTATTGATCATACATTTGTCAAATTTACCATTTAGCATGTCTGTGGATGATACCGGTAATAATGACCAGAGTCAGATGATGGTAAGCAGTGTATTTTATTAGGTGAAAAACAACTTTTACAAAATTAAATCAAATAAATCGACAATCAGAAATACATAATTACCAGTGATTAATACTATTATTTTTAAACAGTAACAAGCAAAATTAGCTGTTTACTAAATGCAAAATACAAAATAGAATTCATGAGCTTCTCAGTGAAGCACAAACCAGAATAACTAAGCATACAGGTTTGGTTTGAAATCATACATTTGTTAAATAAGCAATGCCTATGCTCAACATGTTTGTCCACTTCAACCAACAGGCTGCACACTAACCAGAATAATACTCAGATACAAACTGTGACGAAAAAGGCTGTAGTCTGGCTGAGGCAGTATCGGAAATGTATGTTTTAGAAATTTAGAATGAATTTCCTGGGAGATACTCTTGCGGAGGAAGTGACGAGGACAAGGTGGGAATTGAGAACATTTTGTTTTGTTCGGGTACACTGATCGGCGGTGTCTCTCTCAAACCTATTAAAAGACAGACAGGACACACACAGTTAATATTAAGACAAATATTTAAACAAATTCAAACCCTTCAACCAAGCAATGTTTCAAAACGTTTGTTCAAGCTTATTTTTCCACACCATTCACTCTCTTTGGGATTCTAAATTTCCTCTTTATTACCTTCTTCAGCTCTTTTGTCTTGCGATAGAGAGACATCTTCCTCTTCATCTGGGCCCAAGTCCTCAATCAGGACCTGGTCAAGGGCTTCCCTGCCTTGTGCCTCTATGTAGAGGGTTCCCACCTGGGGAGGAGCTGCCGCAGGAGCAGGGGCTGCAGCTGGAACAGGGTCTTGGGTCACGAATAGGACTGGAACAGCATCTGGAGCTGGAGCCAAATCTTGGACACGGATCGGTGCCGTGTCTAGTACTTTTGCGGGAGATGGAGCAGGAACTGAGAGGGGAAAGGGGGCTGGAGTCAGGGTAACTGGAGCTGGAGAAGTCAGACTAGGAGCAAAGACAGGCCTTTGGGCAGATCCAAACACTGGCAGAGGAGCAGGGGCAGCGAGGACAGACGCTGGTTCAGATTCCAAAGCAAGCAAGGGGGATGGAGAGCCTGATGGAGAGCCTGATGTTTGATCTGCGATGACCGCAGCAGGTTCAGGAACCACCACTACTGCAGGAGCTTCCTGAGGCACTGCTGCCTCTTCCTGAACGACAGATGTCTCCGGGGTGGGTTCGGTCTTCCTGGGCCTCCCTCTCTTCTTTGTGCCGCTCCTGCCCTCGGCCCTTGGTCTTTTTCTCTGGCTCTCCACCCTGAGAGAGTACAACAATTGTATTCAGCCTCAGCAACAGTGGACATTGATACAGCTCTTTGTGATACTTTTGCAAAGCTAATAGTACAAAGTCCTTGACCTGGAACTCTTGCTCCACATTCAATATAAAGCAGAGGAGTGATAAGCAGCTGATAACATCTTCACATTGTGAAGTTCAGTGTTTTATAATGCACGTTTTGTTAATAAAGCCTTACTAAAACTTCCTAACTAATGTTAAAATTTCTATTTTTACTCTCCATTGCATTAAAACAATGATTTACTCAATCATTACACTGGTATATAAGTACTTGAACCTATGATGGTTACTCCAAGTGAACATAGCTGCAAATGTAGGTCACTGCACTAACATTAACAGTGCTTTTCTATAAATTTACCCCAAAACCCACTGGTTAGTTTCCTTCTCTTCTGCTTCAGCCTTTCTCTTCCTGAGGAGATCCCTGTCTCGCAATCGGCGATGGATCCCACCTATGAAACAGAAACCCATGCAGAAAAACCATTCATACAAGGGCAGTATAAAATCATAGATATGCAGAGCAGTATTTTATTACGCATGATTGGCAAATGTGAGTGACTGATGGCATATAAAGATGTGGTAAACGTGTTTTTCTTCCAGCTACACACTGAAAAGTCTTTGACAGAAACATTTCCATTCTAAGGTTTAAAACACAATAGTAAATAAAAAAAATAGACTAAACTTGTGTCTTCTTTGTAGTAGCGCAGCTAAGATTAAAATGTTTCTGTCTGAGTTGACCTTAAGACAAACGCTGTACGCAAATGAATAACTGGCTCTCTCAACTTTCTAGTGTAGAAATATTGAAGTGCTTAATTTCAAAAGAAGAGAAGAAATTTGAAAAGCTACCTTGATCCTCGTTCGGATTTTTATATTCCGACTCTTTCTCTTGTTGCAACGTCTCTTCCATTCTGAGTCCTGCTATGAATGAATTCAACTCATTGACGGCAGGCAAGCACAGAAAAGAAGACAGAATAACTTCTGACTGTTTTCTGTGCCCACCCCTAAATGAATTATCTGGTTAACCATTACCAGTGCTGGAAGAGTTCTTGCAGCTTTGGTCTTATCATATTTGTAAAGCTGGAGGAGTTGGCACGGCACTGAGTAAGATAGAAAAAAACACAAAGGAGCAAGTTGTGTGTGGTAGAGGAAATACTGTACATATAGAAGTCCGCCTATTAGACTCAAAAGTAAAGCAAAACTCATTTGTGTAAAATGCTGTCTTAATTAAACTAGTAAAGACTGGAAAATAAAAAGGACTCTTCTGCTTTGCATCCATGTTTATGCAAGCCAGCAGCTAAAAGTATGGCAAAAGTATATTTTGACTGAATTTGGATAATTAATTCATGTCTAAACTGCTTAATATTGTTGAAGTTTTGAATACGGTGTAAATCAGCCAATATTTCAAAGCCCTGCGTGTTGCTTTCTGCATAAATAATAACAATAAACACACTAAAAACCGTTTTTATAAAGAATATTATGTTGAAAAGCCATTGGATCGAGCAAGAAATCCTGTCTTGCGACTGGAGTAGGGGGCATGCCCATCTTATCTAACACATGGCGAGCTGCACAATTAGGGTGTGTTCTCAATCTTCTCACAGCACATGGAGCCCTGATGTGTGTTTGAGCCACTCAGAGAAAAAAGCTGTCCAGCAGAGTAAATAACACTCTCAACTACCAGTTCCCTCCAGAAATGTTGAGGGTCTCTTGGTTCAATTCACTTACTGTGTCTGTTGGGAGGAGCATCTTGCAATTCACACACACTTTCTAAAAATATAGTAAGGGAACTGTATGTCAGTCTGAATTACTGTCTGGTTCGTGTAGTACATTGTTTATGGATGAACTTGTGGGTGCAAGCAAGTTGCTGTGGAAAATATGCTCCTTCACCTGTTTTGTCCAGGGTGGATTTCAATTGAAAGACCTCATCTTGAAAGGCCGTACAATGCCAAGCATTACAACCTCCTTCTCCGGCACACGCTGACTGATATGAACAAACTGTCCCACACAAAAACTGACACACACACACACACACACACAATCAGACTACCTTGAACATTTCAGATGATCACCACCACCGCCGGTATCAATGTTGACTTCCAAGCTGGTCAAAAGACCACAGGCTGCACACACTTGGGACTCGTTCCAAGAACGCACATCTTTTCAAATGACAGATTATTATCATTACTGTTGCAGCCAAAAGCAGAAAAGGCTGTCACTCACTCACACACTGTTGCACAATGAAACTCAAATTTGAGGAATGTCAAAGTAGATATTACAGTGCCATCTTCTGGTTAACCTTTTCAACTACCAAACACTGATTTAAAAACATTTTACATGCATATATTATGTGTGTATAACTTGCACAAGGCCAAACAAAGGCTATTTGGATAATGTGCCCTGAACAATGACTGCAGCATTACAGACTGAATCTTATGTACATTCATATTAAATCTTTGCTGTACAACTGACTAACCCTAAAAATTAATCCATAAGTTGACCAAAATATCATTGCTGATTCATTTTTTTTAAATTATTAAAATCAACTCCGTAGACTTCTACTTGAGGGCTCCAGTGTGTCAGGAAGTAAAAGGGGCGGGGGGTGCCCTACTCTCCACATGCATATACAATGCTCTCTTTACTGCAAACCAAACACACCCCTGCTTTCTCCAAATGGTTAAAAGAATCTGGCATTTCTGAACCAAAGGTACAACACAGTGTATCCATTATGCTGTTTATTGATCAAAATTGTCGCAGGCATTACAGACTCATCATTGACTCGACACTTAAAACAGAGGAGACATTACTGGTTTGGTGGGCAACAGGTTTGAGTAATAATCTCAACAGGATTTCTTTAGGATGTTAGAGATTCGCGTCACTTACAAATCGGATATGAAACAACAACAATATAACGTTAAATATATTCAAACGTGGGCATGTTTTCAAGCTATTGCACTGTATTAAGTTAGGCAGATAAACAAAGTTCACGGTATGACCTACTTTATCGACGTCTAATTGGTTGAATGCTTTTTTGGGGGTACACATGTAGTCTGCATCCCTTCATTTGATAAAACTGACTCCACAGGCGAAAGTCTCTCGTCTTCACTAAACACAGCCTAGTACAGTACTTTCCTTGCAGGAATAAACTGCACCATATAGCACTGTTTCGGGGCAGCGTCATGTTTTGTGACTGCAATGCCTTTGTGGAGGCGATGGGCGTTTCTGGACGCAGATGGCGCTGTTGAGCATATATTTTGTTTCAGTCCCGTTTCCCTCCATGGTTTCTCCTCTCGCCGACTAACTTAGCGTTTGGCTCAGTTCATTATACAGTCCTATATTCTCCCTCCATTAGGGCATCTCTGCCTTTGGACTGAAGATCCCACCAAAACCCAAGAGAGAAAAGTTTCACTTTCGTAGGGCAAGATGGACATGAAAAAGAGGATCCACTTGGAGCTAAGAAACAGGACACCGTCTGATGTGAGTCGTGCTTTTTTAAAACCAACCCTTAGTTTTCTGGCTAGCCTTTGCTAGCCAGCTTGCTACTTTTTTTGCTTTGCGAGTGACCTGTGTGGCTAACGTAATGGTGACCACATGGGCTTTAGATTGTGTTTCTCGCTTATAATAGGGCGGAAAACACTCGCACAACAAGCTTATCCCCTTATACTGATCTGGATTGGGCGTATGGGGGCAACGAGACGAGAAAAGCTATATTCAATCGTTACTTTGATACGGCGATTCCTCAGCTTGCTGGCATTATTGCAGTGCTTTAACCGTTTCGCAGCCTCCTTGGTCAGTGGTGCACACACGATTCGGCTCGACTCCACCGTTGTAGCACAATTAGTAAACTTATTTTTACGCCGATATATTAGGAAATGTGCCTCCTGCGCCGCGTTTGGCATTCGTAGAGCGGTATATTTTATACAGACCTTGGAAGCCATGTTTGCTGCTAGCATAACTGCTAAAATGGGGAGCTTTTCTTCTTTCTTTTTTTTATTTTATTACAAATGCTCTTTACAACTCCAAAGGCGTTCGTGCAAAAATTTAGTTTTGTTAACGTGTAAACGGGCCGTCGCCGATCACGAGTTATGTCTTGAAATGTCTACAGAGTAACGTTAACGTTAATATCAAATGGCCAGATTCAGCAGCGACAACAAAAAACAGTCACTTGATTCACGAGTCATCCATACCATGACCATCTAACGTACAGCCACTTTTACGACAACCATGGACCGTTGGTATTTACACAAACCATAGCAAATACCCAAATATAATATAACCGTAATCGTTATTTGTTTAGAGCCATGTTTACGCTGCTGCGATTCGTAAGTTTTAAAGGGAGTGTTCAGCAGTTAATTCCCTAAAATATCTTACACATTTGTATAACGGCTACGTTACCCTTTCCTATCGTTGCATCTACTCGTCTAAACACTGCATACTTATTTGATGGAGTCTGGTGACCGGAATCATCCAGACAGCAGCCACCTAACTTAGTATTTTTGTTCCCGCCATATTAGTTGCCCCCTTTCGCTACACTGGTCAGAGAAAACAAAATATATCCAGTTGAAAACTCAAAGCATCAAACACAGCGGTTGGTTGTGCCACTGTAACTGGCATTAAAGCTAAACTTGACGTTGTTTGCAACTAAACGGATCGATTTGTTGGCCAACGGCTTCATTAACCGAGCCAGCCGGCGTGAACGACACGGAGATCCGGTGCACCGCGCTTCATGCGTGGGCAGCCAAAAACTCGACGGTCGGCGTTTCCTCTCGGCTCATGCACGAAATAAAACTAATTTAACCTCGAAAAATAACGCAGGTAATGTGTAAGAGACTACAATTACTCATTCTAAACAGCACTCTTCGCCATTGAAGTGTTCAGAGAACTGCATACTGTATCACAGGAATCGCCATGTTGTCATTCTGTCGTCTTTGAAGCTCTGGGAGAAAGGAACTGTCTCCATCTTTGTTTTTACTAAATTTCCGTTCTCAATATATTTCCTTCGCCACTTCGACCTGAAAACGATGTAGCACCCTGTAACAAACTGGCAATATCGGTCGTTCGCTCGACGACAAAGAGTATTCCTCTTCCCCCATGAAAGCTGGTTTAACGAAAAAACAAAACCTTTACTAAGGGTGTATTCGCAATCCTGTCCGTTGCTGTTGGGTTGGCTAATGGCGGGCAGACAGACCTCTGTAGCTGCTCCTCTGCTGCACGGCAGCGTTTAAAAGGGGCAATGGCTAGCCTGTAGCAAGCTAGCTCACAAAAATCATTGCATTTGTCATTAGTGACTGCATCAGCAGGCCATGGGGAGCCACTGCTTCTGCTCTTCCCCGTTTCAAAGAAATCAACTCATTAACTGTCGCGCCCGGAGAACTTAAGCACACAACGGCACGGAGTGTTTTAGATGCAGACACAGTGGCCATGTCGGGGTTTTTTACTTGAGAAACCGGGATCTTTGACGTTTGACAACAACTTTTTTTGCAACGTTTTTGTCTAACACTGAATTGCGCAACCAGTGTTGGCTTTAACGGACTCGAACTAACTCCGCCTTCAGACTTGTTTGTCCAATACTTTAGAGCAACTACAAAACGCCTTTTATTGTATTTTACACAAAGTGAAGGGCCATTTTGCTAAACAACAACATCCCCTATTAAACACGTTATGGTTATGCTGTTTGCCAGCTTGTTTTCTCGATGGTCTTGTTTACATAAACTTCATAGTTTAGTTTCAGAAAAGAGAGTTTTTGTCAAATATTTTGTAATATAATGAATGTGGCTTGTTTTATAATACATTCTAATTGTGGATCAATAGTAAGTATAGTTTAATTAAATGCAGAAAAACAGTGGAGATGACATATTTGTGGCATTATACTTATATACTGTGTGTGTGTGTGTGTGTGTGTGTGTGTGTGTATATATACTTCATATATTTCAGGTACGAGAACTTGTCCTTGACAATTGTCGATCAGTTGAAGGAAAAATCGAAGGCCTCACAGCTGAGTTTGTCAACTTGGAGTTCCTCAGTTTGATAAATGTTGGCTTAATCTCAGTCTCCAACCTGCCTAAACTAGGAAAACTCAAAAAGGTAAAATTAGTATGTTTAATCTTCATACCTCCCTGTAACGCCTGAACAGTGACAGCCGGAATAATATTTCCTTCTACCATCTTTCAGCTGGAATTGAGTGACAACAGAATCAGTGGCGGCCTTGACGTTTTAGCAGAGAAACTACCAAACCTCACACATCTAAACCTGAGTGGTAACAAATTGAAAGACATCAGCACATTGGAACCGTTGGTATGTATTTCCAGATTTGTTAGAAGCCATTTAGAGGCAACACTCCCCACACATGTCCATTTGCATGCTTACAAAATGTGTATCCTTAGTCCTTGGCTGGTGCTGGTGCTTTTTGTTGTCTTATCTCGTGTTAATGCCAAATGTGTTATAATTTGACAAACCATTTTGAATATTTATACAAAATCGTGTTATGCACACAGCTGTATTAATTATTAGCTGTTAGTACTCAACTCCTCAGCATACAAATAACATACATTTCAAATTTCAGTTTCTGTATATTTGGATATAAATATATCAATATTCTGTTGTTACACATGTCACACACTGGAACTGACCCTTTAAAAAGTTCAAGAGAGATCGTCCTTATCAATTACAAATGTATTTAATAACCACTTATATGTATTTAGAATAATTACTGGAAATTCATATAAAACAAAGTGTATCGGGGAGACCTTTTGAGCAAACTGCAAACAGGTATTTTCTAGTTATGGGTGCAAACAATTGTGATGAGATTTTCTGGAAATTAAGTTAGGAAACTTTATTGATAAAATAACCAGATGCCAAAGTCTTTTTGTCTAATACAGAGAATTAAGAACCTGATAAATCAAGATATTTTCTCACATTGATGGACAGCTCTTCTAAATATCCATCATTTCCACTAAGTAGTTCTGCCTACGGTGTCTTCATACTACCAGATATATTACAGGGATAACAGCTCTGTATTAATGGCAAAATATCTACTGGTTGACAAATGTTACAGTACATGTCACCCAAACTCATTCACAGTACACAAACATTGGCATCTGGTAGTAACTCCAGGCATCTCATCACAGTACTTCACTGCATTTGATCAACAGAAAAAGCTGGATAACCTGAAGAGTTTGGACCTGTTCAACTGTGAAGTGACGAACCTGAATGACTACAGAGAGAGCGTGTTCAAGCTGCTGCCCCAGCTCACCTACCTGGATGGTTATGACATGGAGGACAGGGAAGCCTCTGACTCTGATGGCGAGGTGGACGGAGACGGCGTAGATGATGATGAAGACGAAGGTAAGAAGTTCTTCCCAAAATCTCAGACATGGCTCTGGCTGTAATGATATCAATTATTCCACAATAGCTGAAAATATTTACCTGTTTATGCAGTTTGCCCATATCTGCTGCCAAGTAGGTTATGAGAACAATATACTGCTAAATAATCTGAGAATACAGTTTGACGTCGCCGTGACCGCCCGTAGTTTCTAACTGTTGGGTTTTGGTTACAGCATGATTCCACTTTGTTGTTACGTTTGTATTGCAGAGGGAGAGGAGGAGGAAGATGAGGACGGAGAGGAGGAGGACTTTGACGAGGAGGAGGAGGACGAGGAAGATGAAGAGGAGGTAGAGGGAGAAGAGGATGATGATGAGGTCAGCGGAGAAGATGAGGTAAAAAAAAAAAAAAAAAAAAAGCTTGACGGGGATAATTTGGCTGCACGTTGTCTTGCAAGTAGTTCAGATGCAATGTTTGTTTCTTTTTTTAACTTGTAAACGTCTGTCTGTGAAGGAGGAAGATTTCGGTCAGGATGGAGAAGTGGATGAAGAGGATGAGGATGAGGATGAAGATGACGACGGTATGTATTTTCTTAGGTTGAACACGCCCCGTCACATATCAAAAACGCTTTCAAACCCAGAGCAGTACTACTATAACTACAACACAACTCTGGTCTGTTTTCATGTTACAGCTCTAAACTCTCCACAAGGCCAAGAGTTGGTTTTATGTTATTATGTCTTGATAGGTGGGATGTTGCCCATACTGCCTTGTACTTCAGGAGCATAAAGTACAAGGACATGTCGATGGTTTTTCACTGATTGGATTGGACAGAATTACTTGATTTTTTTCTTCAGTAAAAAGGCACAGATCTGTCATCGAAATGAGCACCATAGACTGGGACCTGAATCCATTGATAGGCACAACAAAGTGACTGTACATACGATGTACTGACTCAGAAAAGTATATTTATTGTTAAGTTACTCCATAAGATTTAAAAGTTGGGTAAGCGGTTCTAATCCAATACACATCTTTCTGTCAAATTCAGCGAATATGTCCTCACAGTCCCGCTTACTGTCCGTTCAGTGTGTTTGCTGAAAATAAAACTCCGGTGTTTGCACACAGCCCTGGCTCTCTAAATGGGAAATAAATAAAGTGGCTCAGATCGAGCCACACAACACTAGTCCAGCCGTGATTTGTGTGTCAGCTAACGTTAAATCACTTGCCCACAGACATTCAGGTTACTCTCTAGTTTGCCCACATATGATGATGTTGGGATGTTTGCTATAGTAGCAGGAGAGTTGTGAGTATCGCTCTCTGGAGCTGGTGTGCTGCTCTGGGAAACGTCTCGTCCTGTCTGCCTGTTCGCGTCGCAGCAGCAAATGTAGGGGCAGTTTGCAAACCTACAACCCAGCCAACATTAGTTACGTTACTTGCTATGTTGTTTTGTTCGCTTTATATATTTGGTATTAGTCATGGTATTGGATTTCTCCTGAATCGCTTATCCCACCTTAAGTCCAAAATCTTTGTATGAATTCAACATGAGCCCTTATTCTCTCTATTTGTGGGTACTCTGAACTATTTTAAGTAAAGGTACCATATTGCCTTTTTGCCTATTGTGTTATTGAAATGTGGTGTGTGTGTGGGCAATGGTCTTAAACTGTACTTAAACTTAAACTGCAGTTGTCCAGTTTTGGAAACAAAGCAGTTTTGCTTTTAATAGGAAGGCAGGGTGGCCTAGTAGAGACAGTGTCCTTCAGATTAAAATTTTATTTGTACATTCCTGCATGACTATAGGGCTAGACTGAGTCTGGTTGTTTTGATGCATTCAGATGGAATATTCCCTTTTATATTCCCTGGTCTTGGCACCCCTGACACCACATGACACAGATTTCCTCTTTACCCCCAGAAGCAGAAACTGGCAAAGGCGAGAAGAGAAAGCGAGACCCAGAGGATGAGGACGACGACGACGACGATGAAGACGACGATTAAGAGCAAAACTGAAAACGAGAGCCTACCGAGTTACCCTTCCTCCCCCACAAAACCGAACGTCCGCCCTCTACAACTCACACCGCCTTTGTAATCCACGTCTACCCCCCCAGCTCTGAGCTCTTTTTACGGGGCAAGACTGTACCGGATGGGTGGGCCAAGTGGAGCTGCCCCCCACTTTTTTCTCCCCTCATGGAACTGAGAGCCACCCAACACCCTCCGCCTCACCCACCCCACGGCCCCCGAGGTTCTCAGGCAGCCCAGCACTCAGCATTCCACAATTTCACTGTTGATCCCTCTTTATGTATTCCCGTGTGAGGACTTTGGGACTGGTATCTAGTTTTGGGTCTGTGCTTTTAATATTTTGTTGGATGAATTATTTGTTTTTGTTGGGTTTATTATTTCTCATTTGTTGTCTTTTTTTTTTTCTGTTCCTTATTTTTCCCAATAAAATTATTGCTATAGCAGCTGTGCAACCAGCGAGCCATGATTTTTAGTGTGGCTGCCTGTTGCACAAATCAAGGTTGTAGCTACATTTTTACTTTCTGTATGACAAAAAAACAACTTTGTAAATAAAATGTTAACATTTTGTGCTTTTCTCTCGTTATGCCTTGCTTTTTTGGTGTCCCAAAATTAGCTCAAAGTGACGGTCATATCATCAGCCTTTCCCGTCCACCCTTGCTGTTATGTTCTCAACTTGCTCTCTTAACTGATGGTGACTGTAGACAGTCCACAGAAAAGGTTTTGTGCCTAGTCGTACAATGATAGACTTGTAAAAAATCAAAATGTATCTTGTTACAATACTCACATTAGTTGCTGTAATTTCTCCTCTCCATACTTGCCATGAGGAGACCATTCTCTAGTGAGTCCAGTGTAAGGGTTGTCATACAAGTTTACCTGTAGATGATACTCTGAGGCCTTAGTAGTCTGAGTTAGTTAAATCGAGTGGGTATATTCCAAAGTTAGTCTTTTTAGTATGAAATTCCCTTTGTTGTTTTAAAAAAAAAAAAAAGACTGACTTTGGAAGTTTCATGGTCTCATATTAGCTTTGGCTAAATGCATTTTTACGCAGAACGAGGACTGCGGATTTTGTCCCCCGTCTCTTACATTGGACTCGAGGCAGGAAGGAATCGCTCTACTATGGACAGGAAAAATGAGCGCAGCAGTGGTTTCCAACCACTCTTTGGCTTGATAAGCCCTTGACAAATCAATGTCTTACTTGGGACCTGCTCATCACAGGCTGCATATGTCTACGGGCTGTGAGCCGTCTGATCTTTCCTGGTTGTTTAATTTTAATAACATTTATAGGGCTGAAGAGGCCTATAATTATTGCAGATTTTACAAGAATAAAAGATAGGCAAAAAAATACATTTCGTATATAGCAAAGATATGTCATGTGAAGAGGTGGTGGAACCGGCCTGCTTATCCCTAATGACTGGAAGTTCAAACAGCGATCATCCCTGTGTGACAGCAGCTCCTTCGAGTTTCATGCTGTTACTATCACCCATCCTGTTAAAAGTCACTTCGTAGTCATCTATCGCCCCCCAGGTCAGCTTGGCCATTTCTTGGAGGAGTTGGATGTGCTTCTCTCATCCTTCCCTGAAGATGGCACTCCTTTGGTGGTACTTGGGGACTTCAACATCCACCTTGGAAAGCCACAGGCTGCGGACTTTGAAAACCTGGCTGCATCATTTGACCTCGAGCGGGTTTCCACATCAGCAACTCACAAGTCTGGTAATCAACTAGATCTTATCTACACACGGTGCTGCTCCACTCTTCATGCTCAGGTCACCCCGCTGTACGCATCAGATCATTTCTTCATCACTCTCGACCTCGACCTAACTCCTCCGGACCCTGCAAGTGTTCTACCGCTGGTCACCTTCCGACGCAACCTGCGTACACTGGCTCCCTCGCGCTTTTCCTCTGCTGTCTCGTCGGCGCTCCCTCCTGCTGAGGAGCTCTCTCTCTTGAACACCGACAGCGCCACTGACGCTCTGTGTTCCACTCTTAAATCCTGCTTGGACAACTTCTGCCCTCTCACATCTAGACCAGCCCACAAATCCTCGTCTGCCCCCTGGTTATCTGATGTTCTACGTGAGCATCGCGCCAGCCTCCGGTCAGCTGAGAGAAAATGGCGTAAATCAAAAGATCCCGCTGACCTATGTCTCTACCAGTCTCTCCTCTCTAATTTCTCAGCTGATGTCACCTCTGCAAAAACGGACTACTACCACTCTAAGATCAACAACTCACCTGACTCACGCACTCTCTTTAAAACCTTCGCCACTCTCCTTTCTCCGCCTGCTCCCCCACCTTCATCGGATTTAACAGCTGATGACTTTGCGTCTTTCTTTGTCAAGAAAACAACCGCCATTAGCAGGCAATTCTCTGCGCCGCCACCTGTTGACCTCGCACGCATCCCAGATACGTGTCTGCTCCCCTCTTTCTCTCTTCTATCTGAAGCTGATGTTTCCAAGGTCATCCATTCTAGCCACCCTACCACCTGCCCGCTGGATCCCATCCCCACCCATCTCCTGCAGGCCATCTCTCCGTCTGTTGTCCCGACTCTGACCCACATCATCAACTCCTCCCTCACCACTGGGTTGTTCCCAACAGCTTTCAAAGAAGCCCGCATCACACCGTTACTGAAGAAAGCCACTCTCAATCCGACACTATTAGAAAGCTACAGACCGGTTTCCCTCCTTCCCTTCATTGCCAAAGCTCTGGAACGAGCTGTTTTTAACCAGCTCTCCTCCTTTCTCACAGAGAACAATCTCCTGGACCGCAACCAGTCTGGTTTCCAGAGCGGCCATTCCACGGAGACCGCGCTGCTCTCAGTTGTCGAAGCCCTGAGATTGGCAAAGGCGACATCCAAATCATCCATTCTTATATTACTGGACCTGTCTGCGGCCTTTGACACAGTTAATCACCACGTCCTCCTGTCCACTCTCAGTGCTATGGGTGTGTCTGGAATCGCGTTGCGATGGTTCAAATCGTACCTATCGGGTCGGTCATTCAGAGTATCCTGGAGAGACGAGGTCTCGGAGTCCCAACATCTCAATACAGGGGTGCCGCAGGGCTCGGTACTTGGTCCCCTACTCTTCTCCATCTACATGACATCCCTAGGCTCGGTCATTCAGAAGCATGGGTTCTCCTATCACTGCTATGCTGATGACACGGAGCTCCACTTGTCGTTTCAACCTGATGATTCAACGGTTTCTGCTCGCATCTCGGCATGCCTGAGTGACATTGCGCTTTGGACAAAGGATCATCACCTGCAGCTGAACCTGGACAAAACGGAACTGCTTGTGATACCGGCCAACCCAAAGATTCACCACGACCTCTCCATTCAACTTGGCTCAACGACCGTTACTCCATCCAGCACGGTCAGAAACTTGGGGGTGGTAATTGATGATCAACTAAACTTCAAAAGCCATGTCGCCAGCACCACCAGGTCCTGCAGATTCATCCGCTACAACATCAGGAAAATCAGACCTTTCCTATCGGAGCAGTCTACACAAGTCCTAGTCCAAGCTCTGGTCTTGTCCAAACTGGACTATTGCAATGCACTGCTGGCTGGTCTCCCTGCTTGCACAACCAAACCTCTGCAGATGATCCAGAACGCGGCGGCAAGACTGGTCTTCAATGAGCCGAAGAGAGCGCACGTAACCCCTCTCTTCATTAGGTTACACTGGCTCCCTGTTGTCGCCCGCATCAAGTACAAAGGGATGCTATTGGCTTACAAGACCACCACTGGTTCTGCACCATCATATCTTTGCTTGCTCATACAGACCTACGCTCCTGCCAGGTCCCTGCGCTCTGCAAAAGAACGACGCCTGGTGGTACCATGCCAAAAAGGAATAAAATCACTCTCGCGCACCTTCTCTGGATCCGTTCCACATTGGTGGAATGATTTGCCGGCCTCTACAAGATCAGCAGATTCTGTAGCCACCTTTAAAAAGCACTTGAAAACGCATCTCTTCCGTCAACACCTGACTGACAATCACTAACTCTTCTTCCTTTCTACCTCTGCTATAAAAAAAAAAAAAAAAAAAAAGAAACCCTTCCTATCGTTAGCTTTGTATACTGTGCTGGGCTTTAACCAGACTCGTTTTTTGATGCACTTATGCTTTTTGTTACCTTGTGTTGTTATATTGCTTCCATTGTCTTCCTCAAATGTAAGTCGCTTTGGATAAAAGCGTCTGTTAAATGACTAAATGTAAATGTAAATGTAAATGTTTGCTTCTCTCCTATCTTGTTAATGGCCCCTTATCTTGTGACTTCTTGGGGTCCAGACCCCCAGGTTGGGAACAGGAAGTTTACAATGACCATTAACTTTGAATGCACACATGGGCATGGGAGTATTGTGTTAAGACTGACTGGAAAACACACAAACCTAAGAGTTTCCAGGTTAATGCTGTAGATGCGTGTTGCCTGTAGCGTATAATACATTCTGTAAGAAAATGTAGTAATTTTTCACTTTAAAGAAACAGAAATGTTACCCTGAGATAGAGAGCACTGGTCTGTAACGCCTTTATTTTCAACATTAAGCCCAGCAATACCAACTAAATTGCATTACTGTGTTTTTGAGGAACAATAATTTGTTTTTAAAAGAGTTTAAGGCTGCTGATCTTCTCCAGGCTTCTTCTTTCACAGCCCATTTTTGAATTTTAACTACAGGCCAGGCAATCATGTACAGATGATAAATGTTGCAGTCTCAAAGACTCCAAATAGTCAGCAGTTGTCTGAGAAAGCTACAGGACCTGTGAGCAGTACTGCTGTTTTTGTAACAAAAATAGAAATATTGTGTTTGTGCATATTGAGTGAAATGTTTTTTACTTCAATTAATTGTTTAAGGTAGGACAATATTCTGCTCTATTAGAGAAGAGACAAATGGATTTCCCAGAAAAATGTTATTGTATTTTATGCGATTTTCTTTTTTTTTTTTTTTTTACACGTTTTAGAAACAATATTAAAATAAATGGGATAAAATCTATTTTTCACTTTTAACTTAATACATTTAACAGATAATTTTAGACATCCCAATAATTGCATTCAAACGCATCTAGACCAGGCACAATGAGGCTCATATGAACCCAGCAACAACCCTTTAATGAAATGGTTTATTAAATCAGACATTTCAGACAGTGAAGGCTACGGTCGACTCTGCAGTTGCATTATTGCTCCAGTATAATGTAAGAGACTGTCAGAGTGTGCGTGCTTTAATACTGAGGGGTCTCGGGAATGGATTGATATTGTTGTTCTCATTTGGCTTGTTGAGTTGAAGCTTTTTTTCCTGAGGGCTCGGTATTGGCCACATTCATAATAAAGCAACAGCATGATGATCATCTGCAGGGTTGAACTATTACAAGTTTTAGTACAGCAAAGCAATCATCAGTGTCCCACAACATTGAGATGATTCATTCATAAGATAACTTGGAGAAGTTTGAAAACAGCAAGAAAAGGATTTATGTAGAAACAACTCTCCTTTTCCATTGCACACTGCTTATTGTTAATAATTCATACTATAATATATGACGTGTATGGTGAAATTATACTCTTATTTGCGTCACAAAAATCTAATAATATGAGTGTCATAATGTCACTTTTCATGATGTCTCTTTGTAATTTCACATGCTACCAGAATTAGCCGGATAGCACCTGTCAGCTAGAGCAACAACGTCAAAGTTGTTCTAAGTCAACTATCTAGCTGCTTCCGTAAATAAACAGTACACAGACACAAAACCTAAAATCTTTTATTTAATTAGCTTAACACGGTTGCACATAGCTAACTAGCTAGGCGGGGTTGCGAGTTTGGGTTGTCACTCAGCATCAATGTGAAGAGGCAGTGTTTATAGCAGCAGCTAGCTAGTTAATTCACAGTTAAGATGTTCCTCAGAAAAAGACAACTCTGTAGGTGAAAAAAAATACAATATCTTTTATGGTTGTTCTAGCCAACAGAGCTAGCTAACACAAGCTGGCCTAGCTAGCTAGGTAGCAGGAGCAGCCTGGCTAAACTAAGGCTTAAATGTTCCAGAAGTTTAGTTACTGTGTTTGTGTGTTTATTTACAGCAGCAGCTAACAGGAGCTAACTGGCAAAAATTGGTGGCAGTTGTTGAGCTTGTTGGCTGGGTGTATGTCGGAGACTGGCTGGGAGTTGTGAGGGTAGTGACAACATCCAGCTGTCATGAAAAGTGACATTGTGAAATAAAATGTAGCCTATTCATATGATTATTTATCCATTATGTATTTTTTATTTATTTAATAGTGAACATTTTGGGGTTCCGTAGTATGTGGGCACACACAAATCCTGCTGTTGACAGTTCAGTCACTATAAAACTGTACCGAAGAAATGGCAGCTGCTATTGTTATTTAGCTAGATATGCAGTATTTATATGTGGTACAAACTGCATCAAGCATTGAATTTCCAAGCTAACCAACAATTGTTCTTCCCGTTCAAAAATCCATTGAATAAGCTGGTTCTGGCTCTGTGACAGAATAGAAGTTAAATGTAAAGTACAACCTGTCACATTAAACTGTTGTGATGAATGAACAGCCACATCAGCCCTTGAGCAAGTCCACTGGCCAACTGTGAAAACAGCAGCAATTGTAGGAATGTGTTGAGACCTGTCCGCCAACAGCAGTGGTTAGAGTTTACAGTGGCCGGGCGTTGCTGCTCCTGGACAAAAGTCAGCCAGAGATGAAGCTGTGCTAGAACTGTCCTGCCAGAGGTCAAAAGGTTCGCAATTGTATGGAGGCCAGTGTGTTTGTATGTGAGTTAGTGTGACAATTTCCATGTGTTACATCTTTGACATGTGGCCATGAAATGTAAAAGCCAAATCTAATGTGCCTCTTACTACATAAATGCAGGCATGCATGGTAATTTGTGCTGCATCTGACTGGTTATCTTAGGATCACCAATATTGTTTGTGTTGCCGAATATCTACAAGCGGTTCTGTGACATCTGTGCATATTTACATGCCAATCAGAATTGTTCCCCTCAACTTTGAGAGTAAAGACAAGGTAATGTTTTCTCATAGTTTGTTGAAAACAAAATGCAGGTCAAATTCAACTGCCCCAATTCTGATAGCAACAAATACTGTATGAGAAACTGGTCTGACAGCGTTGTGGCAAAAACTGTCCACCATTCTCAATAGTTCCCTGAGGGAAAACACATTTCAATATGTCATTAGGATGGACTTAATCTGCTCAGTGTACATTTTACAGTTATTTAAGCCTTTGCGGTAGCATTAACATATCATCACAGCTAAGCATTTAACAAAATATTGAGGAGTTCCCTGTCACATTTGAGTAAAATGTTCATATTAAGCGATGAAGACCTGTCCCCCTGTTGAGCTCACTTCTGTTCCACCAGCCTCATCCAGACAATGTAATTTCACACAGAGGGTTTCTGTCAAAGCTGAAACATCATACTGGGAATCTCTGTTGGAACATCTACTTCTCTGTACTAGGACGTCTCATCCCGGTTGGCTTAAAATTGAGCTGGACAATTCATTCTTGACCTTGGAAACAGTAGTTGACACTTACCTACAAACTTCATCTGTTCCTTGAAGAATATTTCAAGCTCTCGAACAGGCGAGTAAGTGACCTTGAGTGGAGATGGAATGAACGATCAAGCTCAATAATTATTTTGTTTGCTTTCAACAAGTACAGGTCCTGCTTAGGAGTGGGCAATACGAATAAAATCTATCAAATTTTAGATTGTAATATCATAATATATTACATTTGTTGGAAAATCTGCTATACCGAGAAACTCCGTGTGAATAAAATTACATGATGGGAGTGTCAGTTTTCATCTAATCCAGTAAATTAAATAATTGAAGTATCAAATATTCTTCCATCCCTCAATATATATCTTCATATTTCGAGCTCACGCTATCACTCAGAGCTGCGAGGTGCTCAGATTTTACTATCCACTACAGTAGCAGATACCCTTTCAGCTTAAAATACGAACAGAAAACTCCAGGTTTCAGGTTTTTACAGAGAGCAATAAAAACACACCCTTCTTAAGGAAAATACATTCAGGACTGAAAGCTAGTGGAACACGATATAACCCAGGAGTGGTGCAGGAGTCCGGCTCTACAATGGCTTGAAATTGTTTCTTCACAGTCACTCCACATCAGGAAAAAGGAAACAGGCTTTTTTTGTCCTTGTGAAACAGTTTGCGTTACAAATTACAATCGCGAATTCAAGTACTTGATTAAATGGTATTTTCTTTGAGTGTTTTTTAAAAATAAATATAAAAAGGAAGATCAAAACTGCTACATGGCATCGGTTATAGAATTGGCTTACACAGTAGCTGCTGTGAAATTGATTGATTTTACACCAATTTTCCAGTCATTCAAAACTAAAAACATATGCATCTCAATGGAACACAAGAACACAGCTGGGATCATGATATTTTTCATTCATTTAGATCATTCTCATTCAAGCACACATACATTAATACCGCCACAGCCATCTCCACTTACAGTAGTAGGGGGGAGAAACATCACAAAGCAAATAAATTCAGTGTTATCGCACAATCACACAGGATGTCTGCGCCTGCCCTGCAACAACTTTCAAACCAACACGCAGACAGCCACATCATTCAGTCAAGACAGACACAAACATCCTTTTATCTCTTAGCATAAAAAAAAGCTAAAAATGACAATACACTTGCATAGCTGTGAAGCGTACAAAAGAAACGGGGTAAAGGTCAACAGGTGCAAGGAGGTTTAAAACATGTTACAGTTGGGTAAGACTCAGTGTTTGAGTGGATGTACTGTACATGAACAAAGAATATGTGCACCGTGTGTGGAATTGACAGAAAACACGTTGAGGTTTAAATCACCCCTGTGCAGTGAGTATGAGGAGCACATTAAAGGATAACAGGTGGGTCAGGACCCTAAGAGGGGTATGGCGGTTTTAAAAATGGGGTTTGTACAGTAATGCATGTGTTCCCACGAGGGAGTGAAGGTGACCCCGAAGGTCGGGCAAGTCTTATAACGAGCTCTGAGACTGGGTGTTTTTGATGTTCTTAATCTCCAGCTCCAGCTGTTTGACGCGCACGTCCCTCTGGTTGAGGAGCTCCCTCAGCCGTCGGATTTCCTCCTGCTGCTTGTGGAACTTCAGACGCAGCTGCAAACAAAACGCATACACAATATTTTGGAATATATCAAGGGTGCAATTTGCACTAGAGATGGGGGAAAACATGTACTCCTCACTTTTTTCACGTGTCAAAATCCTGGTTTTGTCATCACAAAACATGCTAATCATAAAAAGAATAAAATAAAAATAAAAAACAAGCTGCTAATAAAAAGGAAAAAAAACCCCAGTTTCTGTTTTTCCTCCGTCTCTTTTCAGGGTTAGTGCATTAATAATACAGAAATTTAGGCCACATTTCTTCCGTTGGGACTTTTGGAAAGCACAAAGACCAATTTCATCATAAAGTTGTATTAACTAGTTTGTAAATAAATAGCATTGATAATCTATACCCTTGTGTGTGAAAAATGCCCAAACTAAAACATTTTACAAATAGCAGGATAAAAACTCAAAGAATGAACCTAAAAGGTAGTGACACCAAAACCCTTCAGTACCTCATTCTCTGTCCTCGGGGGAGAGCAAAGCGCGAGGTCTTCTCCGTTGCTGACGGGTGTCCGACTCCTCTCGTCCGCTGTATTGCCGCCGTCCTCCTTGCTGTCCTTGGTTCCCAGTTGGTCCTGAATGTACGCCAGCTGTAACATGCTTGGTCTGCTCTGAGACCTACAAGTGTCCCGCGAGTTTCCCAGCCCCTTGCTCATCTCCGAACAAGACTCGGCTACTTGACTTCCAGGCTTCAGAGACATCAACACTGGGCCTAGAAGACCGTGAGAATGACCGGAGGACGATGAGCTAAACGGAATGATCCTTCCACATTACAGAAAAACTACCTGACAGTATATGAAGTACTTCAAAGTCCTACCTTGGCCAGCTACAACATTAAGTTTGTTGATGTACTTTTACTTTAAATGCAGAAGTTTCATTTGTAAGGAATAAATGATCTTAGAAATTACCAGTAGATTAGATACTATAGAACTCAAACAGTAAAGCAACATGCACTTATAGTAGACAAAAACAAAACAAAGATGTAACTTTGAAATTAAAGTAGGAACTCAGGAAAAAAAACAAACATTTGATATTAACACATTGACTATTGTATCGTGATGATTTGATCTTGTCATTAAAAAATAGATTCCAAGAAAATTTAAAGTAAAATTGTCGTTTTACATATGTGAAGAGTTTTGTTAAATGTAATACATAAAAGTGGGACAATTAGTTATATTTAACATTAGTTTGTTTATTTTACATTAGAGATTTCATGTTAATTTTGCATGTATTTGCTATATCAATACCAAAATAAATACTCTGGTCAACGTTGCGATTTCACCAATATTACCACTTGTATTTTTATGTTCTTTTTAGGTATATTTGAGCCCTGATTATGATCTAGTTTGGAGCAGTTCACCACCAGCCTTTCACAATGGGAAATAATGGCGGCCGTGGCTTGGTGGCAGAACGGTTGCCTCCCAATCGGAAGGTTGGCGGTTCGATCCCCCAGCCATGCGCCGAAGCATCCTTGGGCAAGATACTGAACCCCAAAATGCTCCCGAAGCTGTGCCTTCGGTTTGTGAATGTTCTCATATGTAAGTCGCTTTGGATAAAAGCGTCTGCTAAATGTAAATGTAAATGTAAATAAGAGAAGATCTGTAAATCCCCCAGCACCTCGCCAACATCTACAAATATCAGACACACACATTAATTCTAACCTTTGTCAATGCCACTGAGCCACTGCTCTGCAGTTAAAGCAGGCTTGTTACCAGCCGTCATTGGATAGATGTCTTCTTGGTACGACTCCGACTGGAAACACATACACAGTACAATCAAACAGACGTACGCACACCAAATTAGGTCTCTGTAATCTATTATGCTAAAAAAAAAGGGATGCAGTTTTTTTATATCCCCTGGTGTTTGTGGTTTGTGTGAGTCGATGCCCTCTCACCCTGCGGGGCACGATCATGGAAAGTGGCTCAATTAGACTCTTGATTGTCACCAGTTTGTAGAACCTGAACACCTCACAGGAACTCACATCCAGACCTCTCTTTGGCATCACACCTGAAGGACGACACACAGGCCGAGACTGTTTTACTCTGTTACGCAGGAAACCAACTTTTACTGCTATCCTATACTTCTAGGATCTTTTGTTATATTTATTCAAGAGTTAGGTACAGTTACTGTGCAAAGTGTGCCGAGTGATGGAGATAAGGTAGAAATGTAAGTGAACAAGACAAAACATTACTGCAAATAAATTGTACTGTAATTACAATACACAGAAGAGTAGAATGCTTTTAATTCTGCAATATGCAAAACGCCCAAACACAGATACGGTTTATATTGCAATGGAAAAATCAACGGGCAATTCCGTGCAGGACCACACCCAACTGACTGTTTTTGATCGTTAGACTCCTGCAATGAATTAGGGCATTCATTTCTCAGGGATTTTATTACATTTTTGGACTGCCAGATTGCTTTGAAGTTTCAGTTGTATACTCTGCCGTGCGTTGAAGACTATTTTTACAACAGGACGTTGTCAATGGACGAAAATCTAGAACATCTAATCTATCAATACAACCATTACACACTGGTGTGACTTTTCATAGTACTAGCAGTCAGTGAAAGCTTGACATCGTGCTTGCTTCCCGCACGTGGAACAGTGGGTGGGTTATACTACAGCTGTATCTCTGTAACTTAATATTAAAGAGCTTCAGTTCCACTGAGAAATGAATGGCAATATCTTCGATTAGTTTCTAAACATCTTCCATCCAACGCTATCCTTGAGTCTTGTCTCCAGGCTTCCTGTCATGCTGCATGTCACTTCACATGATCTATGACGTCACTTTGATCAGCTGGTTTGGCTAGTCAAATATTGCAGGCTTATTTGCACAGCAGCTTCGGCTACAGGTGCAAGAGAGTCAGCAAGGCCAGGAGACAGCCAGAGTTTCCAAACCGTGATCAACAGCCACATTTTACACACATTCAAAAACGAAAATAGTTAAATGAAACGTCAAACATACTGGAGTTTGATTTTTAAAAAGCATATAGTAGCAGTGTGCGGGTGACATTTCTATTTGAGTTTAAGATTTTACCATTGTCTGTGTGTGCGTTTCTCACCCATTCCTTTCTGAGGTAGATGCGAGCGGTACTCTGTTAGGTAGTGGATATATGGTTTTTCTGAGCTGATCTCGTAGTACCTGATATTTCCGTCACCCTGACAGAGATGAGAGAAGTCGTAATATTACGTTTTTTGTGTATAAATGTATAGACCGTATCTCGTTGCTTTTAGAGACCCACCTTCCCAGCAATGTAGAGCATGTGTGTGTCAGGGTCGTAGAAAGGAAAAAGCACTCCTGACGAACCATCCAGGTTCTCTTGTAACAGAGGCGCAGACAGATCGTCCTACAAACACGCACAAAGATCAACAACAACACTTAAGCACCAGTAACCTGTACAACATCCCCTGACATCAAAACTCTCAATTATTTTAATCCACTTCTACATAAGAAGCACTCTCCGGTGCTGAATTAAAAACAGTGAGCGCTCAATCCCTAATCCGTGTTTGGGCCATAATCTCCCACCCACGATACACTCTCACACATCAAAACACACCAGCCTGCCACACCGACCACTATTACAGGCCAACAGGTGTGACTGATCAGAGTACTTGGCAATGACATAATCAAGGAGAGAACACTTCTGGCTCTGCTTCTTCGTAGTGGTTTAACGTTAACGCCACCTATTTGTCCACTAGATGGCAGAGTTGTGTCTGAGAGAGTGACTATTGAGTGGGACCGAGCAGCATCTTCGCCACGAGCTCACACATCAGGGATGGGAAAAGCTTGTGTGTAATACATGATTTTATTTTGTTTTTCTACAGTCCAAGTATTTGATTCACACATAAGGCCATTTGGAGCAAACCAGATGAACCAATGGGTTGTTAAATATAGTTTATTATGTCCTAAATACTCTTCTTCTCTCAGTTTTTAATATTAATATTTCCTTTTTATACTTATTTCAATATTCAGCAGTTTTTTTCCCCCCCTTTTATCCTAACTCTCTAATGCTCAGAGGCTTTAATGGTGTAAGCCAGGAAATCGGGCAGACTAGACTTGTGATCTCTCCGCTGGTGATGTAATATGCTTCCCATTACTTAATTTGTATTATTATTAATTCTCTACTATTGGGATTGTGCTTATTTCTGAACCTTTGCTGACTTGTTGGTTATCTTTTGCTTCTTGGGTGGATTATATACATGAACCTCTTTACCACTTTACTGTCATTTGCTTCTAAGAAATTATAACGGGCTTTTTCACTATTATCTGACATTTTATTGCCAAAATGATAAATCAACTGAGAAAATAATTGGAAGATTATTTGATAATAAAAATAATTATTAGTTGCAACCCTACTTCTTTATCATAAGAAAAAGTTAATGGTGAAGGTGAATCTTTTGCAGATACCTTGTCTCCCAATAAAGAAACAAATATGTGAGAAAATAAAGTAGCACTAAACAACCACAACAACATACTTCTGGAGCATGGAAGTTCATTCTTGATCATGAGAACAGCACATGTGACAAAATGATCTAAACTCAAAAGTGCACCTTCCAACTTTTTCCAGAGCATTCAAACGCATCTCATGGTTTTCATCAGTGAATGGAGCTGGTTCAAGTGTCACCACGTGACCCGAGTGTGCCACTTCACTGACCTGACAAGTGATCGTATGTGTCAACACATGACCGTAATCCCCCGTATTGACACCTGATCCGTCCCCATTCACTGATTAGGACCATGAAATTCGGATGAAAGCGCCTAAAGAGCTAGTATGTGGACCTTTGAGATAAGATTATTTTAATCACAAAACACTTCCTGTGCTGTCAATTGTTCTGCTGTTGCTCTCACCTGATCCCACAGAGCCATCTGTCGATCATTCCAACGTGAAGTGCCTGTTGTGAGGAGCATCTTCAGGTTACCCAGGATCAGCACCTTGCTGGCTTTGTGTGTCTTGCAGTTTGCCTCCTGCAAACACACAACACAACACACATCAAACAAAGCATCAGGCACACTAAACATTTGGTGTGTACGGCATAAGACTTTATTTAAGTAACATAAAAAGGTGTAGACTAATTTGTTGACAAGCTTCCAAAACATCATCACTACAGCATTGTGATGTAGTGTTCCTTAAATGTCCACGTGAGCTTGTTTGGCAGGCGAAGGTAGTGAGAGCAGACTAATACAAAGTGTGTGAGTCACTGGCTGGTGACCCAGAGATCTGAGGAGTTATGCTGCAGACCTGCTCAAGCCAGAGGTGTCAGTTTTGGCTGTGTGGTGCTGGATGAGTGCCTGGGAAGGGGAAAAGGAGCAAGGAACTCCCACTTATGCAATATTGGCTGGGATGCTATTGTACACTACAACTGAGGCCCATGTTTGGTTTTTTCACGTTTTATTTATTTTCATATTAGTTTAACTGATTTTCACCCAGATTTTATGTCCACGCGTAGATCCAAAAGATTTGTATTCAGCCACCAAAAAGAGACACATTCATTGGAGTTTAAGGTAAATGAAGTTACTTTGCGAAGAGCTCATCTAAAAAAAATGCTTCCAGTAAGAGAATGTGATGAGGAAATACAAATGAGCGGCTGATTCTACAACAGAGTCCCTAAAACTAATTTAAAAAACAATAAATGGTTCAGCTACAGAGTGTTTGTGCTACAAATGGTATTTTTTAAACACATTTTTGTATTATCTTTTTTGAAATGAGATTTTTACCAACTTTTGTTTATTCTAATAAAAGACAAAAAAATAATGGCCCTAACTAGACTTTTTAAATTTACAGTGACACATTAGATTAGCTGCTACATACGTTTGTAACTGCCTTTCAAAATAAGAGCACTGGAATTCTCACATTTAACTGCCGATTTGTCTAAAAACAGGTAAAGACAACACACAGACCGGAAGCATTACCTGCAGCAGGTTTCCTGAGTGTGGCTCTATGAGTCGGACCTTCCTGTCCTTGCAGGAGGTGGCGAGGAGGCTGCCATCTGTGTTGAAAGACATTGAGAGGATGACGTCCGTGTGGTGGCTGATTGTTCGCACAGGGTTCTTGATCACTTGCTCTGGACAGTCCAGGTTCCAGATCATCACCTGCAGGTGTAAAGGCACACAAATATTGTTCACACACAAATTCAGCCACAAACTACCAGTTAAGAAAGAACTCAAGTCTGACTAAAGTCACAGTTTTAAAATGTTGGTACTTGAAGCTTTGCTTGACTTTGATATCAATGTAAAACTCTCAACTACCAATGTATGTTAATGTATGATTTATAAATTTTTATGAAATCCACTCACTGTAGTACAGACTCATTGCAGGTTTTATTTGTTATGTTAAAAAAATAATATTCCACTAAGAAGTCTGAACTGTAGATGTAAAAGTGGTTCAGGACTCTTATTTGTTCTGACTTGACTTTACTCAGTTCTTTGAATTTAAATGCTTGAAGCAAACTGGTTTGTGTGAAGTGATGTCTTATTATGTCCAAAGGCAAACCCTAACACTAAACGCAGGGCCAAAACACTGCTGTCATGAAGAGGGATAGACGCAATGTATCATAAAAACGAGAACAACAGCCGACACGTTCGGACATGGTGTTGCACTTGGTTGTTCTTACGCAAAGAGACGGAAGTTGTTGTGTGAAGAATGACAAAGTAGTGCTTGAGAGAGAATTCCAAACCCTGCATATTTCACTTATTGAAGTGGCTGTGTGTTGGATTGTCAGTTTTGTTAAATTACAACACTTTTCAGATGCTGTCTCCCCAGTTGCACCGGAAAGCTGAGGGGGTAAGGGGGTTCACTCTGACAATCCGTAAACCACTTGATTTCGAAGCATACTGACGCCTTGACATCAATGACATGGATAGAAGTGGGTTGCTACAAACAGGTGTGACTTGTTTGGCTTAATTGTTATACATAATTATTTACTGTATATGTCACAGTGGGCCTTAATTCCTCCTCATTTCTTTTCAGCTTGTCGTTTCTTTGTGGCTGTGTTACGGTTAGTGCCTGTGAGTGTCTATGTTTGTGTTACCTGGTAGTCATAGGCTGTACTGAAGAGGATGTTGTTAGCAGTCGGGTGCCACTCGATGAGGCCCACTCTGCGGCTGTGGCCCTGAAGCTCCTTCCACGGTACTGTAAGGTTCTTGAACACACCATGAGGAGGGATTTCCCACACTTTCACCTGTGGACACAAACATGAACAGTAGTGGAAGGTCACTAAGTACATTTACTCAAGTACTGTACTTAAGTACAAATTTGAGGTACTTGTACATTACTTTAGTATTTTTATGCCAATTTATACTTCTACTCCACTACAATTCAGGGGAAACTATTGCACTTTTTACTTCACTACAATTCTTTGACAGCTTTGCGCACAAAACATATGAAAACATACAAGTACAGTTGAAACGATTAGTCGATTAATTGATTGGCAGAAAACTACTTTGCAAATCCTTTGATAATTGTTATTTGTCATGCAAAAACATTTCATAGTTCCGGCTTTTCCTTAAATTATTTCAATTCTGAGGTTCAAACTGTTGGTTGGACAAAACAAATGTTGTGAAGGTTTCACTTTGGGCTCTGGCCAATTGTGACAGCATTTCTAACTGTGTTCAGAATTTTTACAAACCAAACAATCAATCGATTAATGGAGAAAATAATCAGCAGATGAATCCATAATGCAAATAATCATCATTTGCAGTCTGACACAAAAAAAGGTTAAAAATTACCTCCACCTCAACCACCTTCAAAAGTAAAATCCTGCATTTACATTGATGAGTAATAATAATCTAATGATATAATATATATATAATAGTCACCGGGGACGTTTCTCTGCATTGTGTACTTTTACTTCAGTAACATTCTCAATGCAGGACTTGTAACAATATTTTTGCAGTGTGGTA
Organism: Coreoperca whiteheadi; assembly: GCA_011952105.1. Lineage (NCBI taxonomy): Eukaryota > Metazoa > Chordata > Actinopteri > Centrarchiformes > Sinipercidae > Coreoperca > Coreoperca whiteheadi. Next base: position 11,783,173 of record CM022472.1, on the reverse strand, counting down.
TTGGTACTTTTACGTAAGTAAAGGAACTGAATACTTCCTCCACCATTGGACATAAAACCAAATTAACAAACGTGCACAACCAAAAAAAACACCTCTAAATCTATGAAAAATAGCCAATACAAAAATAATTCAGGGTCAACTAATATGAAAAATAAATGAAACAGCCCCAAGGCACACTTTGTAAAAACGCACACAGTCTTAAGAGGATGTAAAACCTGTTGACTTTTCCTTTCTCTTTCGGTGTTCAGGGATTTGTTCCGAGTAACTCAGCCAGGTCAGAGCTGAGGAATGTGTGGAATTACTTCTAGTTCTTCTTGAAGGCTAAACGGCAAGGCAATAAAAGTATCTCCCTGTTGCTACATGTTCATATTCCAGGGAAAATGATAAGTCAGTGAACCATTTTGAAAATGTAGTGTGTGTGTGTGTCTGTTTACAAACCGTGGTGTCCTCAGAGCAGGAGGCGATGCAATAGTCGTTGAAGGGATTCCATTTGATGTCTAACACGTTGCCTCTGTGGCCCGACACTCTGGGGTGGTGAGGGTCCACTTTACCTGTCTGAGAGACAAACACAGAAATAAAAAGAATTACAATACATATTAATATCACCTTCTAAACATGAAAGTGGTGTCATTCTACTCATCCAACTGTCTGCGAAAAGGCTAATAAGGGTATTTCCCTTTTTAGATGTGTGTATGTATATTCAATACATGGTATGATCCTAGTTTTACAGTTTTTTCAGTCTCTATTCTCGGGTTATCATTTATTTTATTCTAGTTATTAATTATTTATGCTGCTGTAACACTATTAATCCCAGTGGGAAAATAAGTAACCTAATTCTAATTGGGAATTTCAAAACAACAAACCTTTTAGGATTTAGGAAAAATAACCCAGTTCTTAAGCCTGATCACCTTGCATATTTGAGTTTTTTCCACCAGGGTTTAATTTTCTCCAACTATATAGAACCATGTAGGCTTTAAAGAGGAATTAAAACATTACACTAAACTGATACTACCTGATACTTCCAGGTAGATGGGAGTTTCAAGGACAGGGGGTCAATCCTTAATTCAGTACAAGGCTTTCATTTTCTTTCTGCAGATTCAAACAGATTTTTGATCTTTATCTAATCAAAATGTCTCTTTAAATTGAAATCTGCTGCATAATTATTTTCCAAGAAGCAACCCAGAACCAATAATACCAAAAATATTTTCAAGCTTGGCGCTGACTCAAGTGACATCACTTGAGGCAATTTTTCACATTTCCCGCAGCTCCCTCTGGAGCCACAAAAGGTTTCATCCAGCTTTTTTCACATGTGCAGTAGTACTCCAAGACCTGTAAACAGGCTGATAAAATCGGAGTTAAGCCAGATGCTGAGAGCGAGGACAACTCATATCTAAGCAGCTAAACAGGACATGTCGATCTGTGCAGGTTAGGATAGGTACAACAGGTTGCAAGTAGTCAAACTCTTCTTGACATTAACATGAAGCTACTCAAACCTCAGGTGGAATTACACAAAACGTTTGTGACACACGGCCTTGCTATTCGACGATCCAATTACAAGGGAAAAGTCACCGTCTTACTGGAGATTTTCTGCCTCGACAAGACTGCTAATTCTGCTGTTTGTATGAACAGAACCTTCCCTCCCCAACTGACACACACACCTGCAGGCTAGATTACTGTGCAGGTAAGGTGTGTTTGGAACATGGGAATGATGTAACCATTATCTGTGCTTCCAGCAAACCGAACACATGTAAAGGAAAGCAGGCGCTTAGCGCTTCTGTTCTTGCATTCATGTGTGTTAACTACTTTTCTCCACAGAACAATAGGTTATCTCTAAGTGCACACACATGGATGGGAGGTGAAAGCGGCAGAAGGGGGGAGTTCTGAGGTCTCACCTCCTGGAGACATTGAAAAGGGTGGAAGAGATGGGTCAAAAGAGGAGTTATGCCATTCCTAAGCTCGTATGCAATTCCTGCCCATGCCAGGAGGGTGGTGATAATTCACCAAGACAATGTAAATGATAGAGACAGACGGAGAAAGGAGGGAGTGGTGTTCAGCTTGATGAATCGCTCTGGACTGGAGAAATACAGCGGGGCTGTAAAGTTAACCAGCACACGAGTGAAGAGGTCTGGCTGAGTTTATTTGAGAGATCACTGTTGTTACTGATAACACCATAGGATGTGATAATATGCATAAAAAAGTCTGGAGTGTTCGATTAATCACGTGTAAGCTGAGGTCGGTGTGGGAGATAAGACAGAATAATGAGGTGGAAAAAAACGACCACATGCGATGTTTAGGCTGTAGTGAATGAGCTGCTGGGGCTTTCCTGGTATTTAGAGATTCTTTTGGCTCCACTGCTGCTGTCCTATTTATAATCTGAGAGCAGAGCGGTCTTCTCCAGGTGTGCTGTGTGAGCAGGAGCAAAGAGAAACCATGAAAGATGTTGAACAGTCAGCTTTTGTGAAACTTTTTGGCCAAAGCTAATTTCAGTTATGAGTGAAATTTTTCACGTTGACTTTCCGATTTCTCCTGTTGCACGCCTGCTAGGTAGCAAGCTGGAAGAAACCTTAAGCTCATTAGCTACAGTATCAATCATATTTTTACGCTGAGCTGTCTCTCAGCAAAAAGAATAATTATGATGAACTACGAGGACCATCAGCCAACTTGCTTTGATGAAAAAAGACGAATCAGTCAAAAGGTCCAGATCGCCAACTACTCACCTCTAGAAAGATGAGAACGGTCTTCGCAAAGCTCTTAGTCTGAGGTATCAACAATTTAAAAATACACTCTTGAGGTGAATTTTGTGTATAGGCATCTTCTTTTTTTCCCCCCTTTGATCAAGTTTGCAGAGATATTGTTCAGCATGTAAGATAATGAGTTATTTGAACAGTGACAGCAGTGTTTTCTGCCCAGCCCGCAAATCTGACTGAATTGCCATTTCGTTTCACTTTATTATTGAGTCCGACATTGTGTTCATGTTAGCTGATTTATATTTTGGAGAAGGGATTATTTGGTTTTGCTTTGCCTTAAAAAGGTCCAGTAGGCATCTCGCGGTGAATTGCAGTTTGCAAGCATTTGAATACCGCTCCCCTCACTCTTCAAAGCCTGTAGGAGAAACTACAGTGGCCGCGAAATTCACAAAAAACGTGAATGGACCTATCTGGACACAGTGATTGGTTTGTCCATTCTGGGCTACTGTAAAAACATGGCGGTGCAACATGGCGGCCTCTGTGGAAGGGGACCAGTTCCCTATGTAGATATAAACGGCTCAGTTGTTCTCCAATCTGAGAAATGTTCGTCTGTGTGCATAACACCAGACAAAAGTAGCAAAGGAAATTGTCTCCCTTCAGAGTACATATCACCAAAACATATCAAAGCATCCATTATCAGCGTTTTGAGTGTAATAGTGCATATTATGCCACTTTAAAAAAGCTTACAGTCAGTAAAACCTGCCGTGAGGTGGAGATACTCACATGATGGACAGACAGGACCAGGAAGGCCCCTCCCCCGGCACACTCAGTGATGACTGCCAGGAAACGTGGGTTGACAGCACAGAAGTTGTTGTCCTGGACGCTGCGTGTGATTGGCACGCCATCATAGCAACTCTCTTTGGTGGCAGCCTTACCAAACACGTGGCGGAACTTGGAGCTGCGGTACTGAGGACGCCATGTCATCTGAGAGAGGGAGGGTGGAAAGAAAGGAGAGGTCAGTCAAGGAGAATCATCTCTCACAGTTACTGTGGTCATTGTATATCTGTTCCTTTTTCACAAGCACAAGAGCAGAGTAAAGGAAGATGTGATCATTTTTTGCAATATAGGTAACTCGTCAGCCCTGCCCCCTAAAATTAAAACACACTGCTTCGTTTAAGTACAAAAGTTAAAAAGCCTTTATTATTGTGGACACATGATTAAAAACAAGACTAAGATCGAAAGCCACAATAATATAGGCTTTGGGAGCAGTGTGTGTTCATTTTGGGGAGAATCAATTCCCTTTCTTGTGGACAATGTTTACCTACTTGAGCAACTGCTTTGTGTTATATTCTTTAAGATCCAAGTATTGCTTCCTCCATTATTTTTACGGAATTTACTGAAACTTATTTGTTGTTTGACACTAGTAAAGTTACCATATTTATTAATTAAAACAAAACCAAGAACAATGTACAACGTAGGTGGGTTGAGCATTTAAGGATCATTATTATACAATACATCAAAAGTTGGAGAAGCCTTCTCTAAGGTTCTATACAGGATTACTCCTGGATCTATGGAGAATCAAACCAACAAATAAATATAATTGTTGTTTAAGAAAGTGCTCTCTATGATACAATTTTAAATGGAAAGACATAATAGTAACAGTCCCGAGATATTTTAATCTGGTTTTGGTCCCTCTTCGTAGAGTTTTTATCTGATAACACTGTACTTTGGGTAGGCTTCTTTGTATTTTTGTAATATTGAATAGTTGTTTCACAACAAATTAAAAGTGTTTAGTGTTGGTCTATTTTGACCATGCTAGCGTATTATGCAAGCTTTGAGTGATACAACTGAGGAAATTCACTGATATGCAATTTACATTATTCATATTTTATACAGAAGGTTTGGTGCCCCAGTAATATAAGCATGCTAGAGTAATGCCTTTATTTAATAGCAGAATCAAATATAAACAGAATACATATAACCCAGTGGTTATACTATCACACCCATTATCCCCCCTACACTTATATACATCTTCAACTTTTTAGCATTTATTTCCTAAGTTATAGACATTTTTGGAGCTTTGTCTCATGCCAAGAAAATATCTTGAGGTGGTCCACAGGGTATTAATTTAGTCCCACTTTTATTTCTATTATTTCTTAATGTGAGTTTTGCTTGTTCCTCTGGCATTTGCTGGTAAATAACTTATGTTAAAATGTATGATGTAATGGAATAAGCATTCAAGCATGGACATTTGTTAATTATATGGGTTGTAATTTAGGTCAACGTGTGTCTGATGAGCATCTAAGGTACTGAGTAACAACACATTATCTAGAGTCATGACGATGACTTTCTCTTTTTGTTGGTACTTTAAAGCTTCAAAGATAAGATTTACATTTTTTTTTTAAAAATTCATTAGACACCTGATTATGCTGCATCCTTAAACCTACACAGAGTTCAGTTTCGAATGTATGAATTGTATCAAGGCTGAGAAAGTAGTTTCTTAGATCACTTGACAACACTGACAACAGTTAAGTGTGAAAACCATATGGTTATTACCTTTATGGTTTAGGTATAGGACACATGAGGTTGGTTATGAAGTTACAGTTTATTTTTGTTCCTTTTTAGATCATTTGTTTGTGTTGTAAATGGCAATATTCAAGGTCATGATTGAAATTATGTTTGTGTTCCAAACAGATGGTAGTATTACTATGACTCGAGTGCTATCCTTGATTAATATTTGTTGGCCAGAAAATGTAATTGGTATATAAAATAATTATTTTTTCTCTCCAAATAAAATCAAAATCGCTCTGGTCAATTTTAAAACAATGAATAAATACAGAGAAGTCTCTTTTTAGCCACTTTCCTTAAGCTAGTCGATGCATATGTCATTATTGTGAGAGATAAGTGGCTCTGGTCCAGTGGGACGAGGCCTGTTCAGCCAGCATGTCTGCTCTGCTACTCTGTCTGGCTCCCTGTCTGCCTGCTGCATGGTCATTACTTATGAATTAGGGGTGGAGGAGGTTGATGGACAAGATGTTAACGCAGAAAATTGAACTAAACAACGACTTGCAGTAGACACAGAGCAAGAGAAAACAACAGGAGGCACAAACCCTTAACAACACACTTTTTTTTCTTAGAAATCATATGTCATTTGAAAACAATTCCTGTCCTTAAAAACAATTACATCATTCTACTGATTTATGCCCGCTAGCCTTTGAGATGATGGCTAAATAAATACGGCCAGGATGCAAACAGAGTGACATCACAGTGAGTGAAGTTAAAAGAACAGCATTGGTTAGCATGGTGCAGGTATGGGTGCAGCGCTGCTGGTTGGAAAGAAGCTGAGCAGGGAATAAAAAAAGTGACAGAAGGAGAAAATATGGTTAAAGAAAGTAAACAAAGAAGGAGAATCTCATAGTAACAGAAATTCACGGGTGGGAATCGGTACTCTCCACATCTCAGCTTACTCTTCCACCTCTCACCTTCTAACCTGAGGGCATCACAGAGAGCCTTATGCTGTCACACTGGAATGTTTCCCTACCTGACGAGGAGCTTCATTAAACTTATCAGGTGTTAAAAGAGTCTGACTGCCCCTAAGACACCATGAGTCACATCTATATGACCATCCTGGCAGCTGAGCCTGCAGTATCCACGCAGTTAACCTTTCAGCATTTCTTGCTAGGGTAAAAAACAAACAAACCCCATTTTGCATTGCCTCAATAAATAAAATACTAACTTAAAGCAGTGTATACAATTTGAATAATGGTGTATGCTATCTTCTCCTTTGATAAACAGCTTCTCCACAGAGAAATAGGTCTGCAACTACCAATTAGAAAATTCAACTTCATTTGTCATAAAAATTGTGTACAACGAAACAGTCGTCATTCCCAGATAGTGCAACTTGCTAAAAACTATTTAAAAAGTATACAGTAACCGTAAAAGTTTTGTGCAAAATTACTGCAAACATATGGCACAAACAAACATAGGAACAGTGCAATAAAACGTTACAAAGTTTTCATTTTCGATTAATATTCTGATTATTTTCTCGACTATTTGAATAATATTTGTCTATTAAGTGTCATATAATAATGAAAATTAGCCACCACAATTTCACAGAGCCCAAGAACACATCTTCGGATTGCTTGTTTTGTCTGGCCAAGAAAACCCAAAGATATTTAGTTTACTATCATAATAGAAAAAGAAAAGCAGCAAATCTTCACATTTGAGAAGCTGGAACAAACCAAGGTATTTTTTGCTTGAACAGTCAACAGCCATACTAGAGGCTATGTGAGGCTGTACTTAGGCACAGCAGTGCTTTAAGCTAAATGCTAGTGTCAGCATGCTAACATGCTTATATTGATAAACATTAACATTATTTAGCAGCTGTGGCTTGGTGGCAGAACGGTTGCCTGCCAATCGGAAGGTCAGCGGTTCAGTCCCCCAGCCATGCGTCGAAGTAACCTCGAGCAAGATACTGAACCCCAAAAATGCTCCCGAAGCTGCGCCTTCAGTTTGTGAATGTTCTCATATGTAAGTCGCTTTGGATAAAAGCGTCTGCTAAATGACTAAAATGTAAAATGTTGTTTACCATGTTTATTCTAGCATGTTAGAATGCTAATATTTGCTATTAGCACTGAATAAAGTGATGGTGGTGCTAGATGAAAATGTAATGAAGTTATTATAATTCATCCTGTGGGGAGCATGAATAGGTCAACCAAATGAAATAGCTGTTGAGAAAGTTTACTCCAAACCACAAATATCAACCTCACGGTGGCACTAGAGGAAAAGTCAGGGGATCAAAGTCATTAGGATTTGTGTCATTTTTAGCTCCACACCGCTAGCATGGCTCAGAATTATCAGAATAGGTGTCATTTAATTTTGATAAATTATAAATTGACACAATCAACTAATTGTTTCAGGTCTACACAAGGACTTTACTTGTTTACTTTGGACTTACTGACATGCATTCCTATAGTAGTTAACTCAGTTATTCTCATTCTGTGAACTCAAACATCACTGAGTGATACAATGCTTAGCCAATGCATTCTTGAAAAAAAAAAAAAGAAAGAAAAAGAAATGCCACCTGCTCTGCGCTACAATAAGGAAACCAATATTTAAAAAGGCAACTTCCACGCAGGAACTTGAATATGCCAAACAGCAAATAAAGCTGACATCCATAAAGGCATGAGAGGAATCAAATATTTACCTCATTGAGAGAAATTAACTGTTATTTCTTTACATTTCTACATATTTCACCAAAGGATTGAATGCATCAACCAGCCGGTGCACATTTTTGTTAAAAGGACTGAATGCAATGCTCAGTAAGCTACATGCACTTTCAAACTGGAGCATATCTGGGTTGATATAATCAGCATTCATGTGTCGCTGAGGCTTACAAGGCAAAAGCGAGAGGCTTCCAGGGCAGAAAGCTAAGACATCGTGTCACATCTAAAGCAGGTTGTAATCAGGCCAGTGACAGCTCCCTTTCAGCAGTGTCTTGCAGCAGGTACACAGCAGGCTGCATGGTGGGCGGCCTGTCTCGACTCTTCACAGAACTGATGATGAAAACACTATTCTGGCTATTTTTACACCGGCTTCTTGCAGATCAAAAGACAGTCAGGCACGTTCACTGACAGTGTAAAAAACGGTTTTATTCACAAGGCTTCTTTGACAGCCTTTATGTCTAGCAAAACAATACAAAAAAGGAGATGCAGTCAGAGGGAAATTTATTTTAGTCCGTGACCAGTGAGTTACAGCAGCAACCGCAATAAGGGGGCTGTAAAAACAGTCATAAAACTAAACTGAAAACACAGATATGACTTTAAAGATACATTGTACATCTGGCTTGCTCAGCCAGAGTTTTTGTGTGGGTCTGTTCTTGTATACAGATGTGCAAAGAAAACGTATTCACCTATTCCTCACCCACCTACAGTCCTTCTTTCAAGCACCTCATAAATCAAACGCGTACACTAGCAGCCACTCCTCTCTTTGGCTGGCCAAGGCTCGGTACTGGAGGAGGGGGAGTTCAAAGTTTACTTATTGGTGTCAAGATAGCGGTTACTTAAGCAGCGTTGGGCCTAAAGCTAGGAGCAGAAAGACACTTTGAATTCAAAATCTGCTAATCCTAACGCTCTCACCGATCTACTATCAGTGCCCCCAGCCAATTATCTGCAAGGACTTCTGGCCTTCTCCTATCCTAACAATGATGACCTCCCAACACCAAACCTAATCCAAAAACCAAGCTGCACCAGCCCCGCCTTCTCAAACTGTAGATGAGATGGATGCGATGTTTTGTTAACGCTCCAAGTGAAATTCAAGACGAGGAATGTACAGGTGTGAACACATGTCATGGCAGTGTGTTAACTGTATGTGTGTACACATATTCATTGTGTGTCAGTGAGTGAGACACACTTGCCTTGATTTGGACTGTCTGCTATCATACACAGATGACCGCTTTCAACCTTTGTTTTTTAATAGGATAACAGCCACACTGGTAATCAAATAGCTGCTTCATTGCAGTGGAGCACACATGTGAATGAGTATGAAAGTATTGTGTAAGATGTGGCTGTGTGTCAGTGTTTACCTGGAGAATCTTTCAGCTATGTGCGTGCATGCAGCATATATACATAAACTGTAAAAGAGGACAGATGCACATTTTCTGTGGCACTGGAAAGACAATAAAATTTTGTATGACATCTACAAGAAGGTGTGTGCACAGATATCCAGACAGTCATGCACAAACCAATGCAAACATAAAAACAGATCTTAGTTTCTGTTTCGTCTAAACCATGACAGTGCGTTATCTGCAAAGTCCAACATGTCCACATACGTCTCTTTAGAGTAATAAATATGCCAGTTATGTTTTAAAGCAATTTTGGATGTCCTGGCATTCACGTTTGTACATTCAGATCTTCAGATTAGATAACAATAGTCCTTTAGTCTAGGAGGCTGTTTTACTGGTGTATGAATTCATAAACAGACTAAAGTAAATTAATGATTAACGTTTACATGTGGGCAGGGTGTGGGGAATATGAATAGAATCAATCGATTCGTGGGGGGGAATCCAATGAGTTCCTAATCAGGTTTGCACTGACTTTCTTTCCCTTTTGGGGAATCTGTACGCCATTGTCAACATGATAGCTGAGCAATCCAAATGTTTTTTATCTTTCAGCCTATTTCAAGGACAAAATAAGATTAAAAATGTCAACATGAATAATTTAAATTTGCACTACTATGAATACTATATTCTAAGTCTGGTAGAATCGGATATGAAGTTGTGTGAAAGTGAGTGCACCTGAAATGTTGGTAATAATCCTTCATTGCAGAGGAAAACTGTGTGCCTGCACAACTACTACAAGTACAGAAAGTCAAAGCTGAACCACAAAGTGGGTCTGTAAACCGTGATGGATGTTTATAACAAACACTTTGGGCAATCATTTTACTCTTTCAAGTAAATTTGGGTAAGCTGGGGGTTTGTTAAAAACCTGTATAATCACCCGACTGCATGTGTTTCTTGCACAGTCCGACATCTTTGGCAACATTGATGCATTCCCAGATCTCAGTAATGAACCTGGTGTGTCTGCTGTTATTACCGATAGAAATAACCACCAAAACTGTGAAAATAAGCCAAAAGTTGTAATAAAATGGAATGATCCTTTAATGGTGTTCGTTCTCTGTAAAGGTTGGTCCACTGCAGGTGCAAAGATAAATCAGAAATCTAAACAAAACTGAGCCATCTCTTGAAGCTTCATGGGGAGCAGGTATCACATTAAATAGTAGAGTAAATAGAGTACCGGTACACAATTCCCCTATCCATTAGCTGCTAAAGAACAGACATATGTCATTTGCAAGACAATAAGATACAAACCATGGATTCATCTCATATACTTCAATCCCCCCCGTGTTCTTGTGCTTATTGTGTCTTGAGTGCTTTATTAGATCATTTCCACTACAATACACAGAGAGCCTTACCGTAAACAGATACTAACACACTCGTACACACTGGCCAACAGTAAGGCTGTGTGTGTTTGTACAAACCAATACGATACCAGAGTCTTTGTACAAATACCAAACCATACTTTATTCAATACCTTACTGGTAGGAATATAAAATAGGATTAACATTTTTTTTTCCATTTAACCTGCTCAGTGTGTCAGTGTTAAATATAGAGCTTTGCTATAAAGTTTTACAATGTTAATGTAGAAACATCTGATTAAAGTAAAAGAAAACAAGCCTAATAATCTGACCAAGCATTCAATGGCAACTTTTTGATACAAGATGCTACAGACACAGTATTTGTCAGTACTCAAAAAGTAATGAGAGTCGAGCTCTAACCTTCACCTCCACAGCTGGGAGGAAAAGTGCTGCACACTCATAGGTTCATAAACCTTGACGTGAGAAACAGGATCCCAGGCTTAATGAAAATACCTCAAATGGACTGCAATATAACCACAAGGCACATATTTAAGCGAATGGTAGTGTTTTGAAGGGTGGACACCACCATAAATAGCCATCTGTGGGTAGAGATGACTTGACTGGGACGGTGGATGATGATGTCATTTTAACTGTTGTTGCTGTGGAACAGCTTCAGTTCCATATTGACTTTTTTTTTTTGGCGTCAGCAAAAAACTGAAAATACTTCCACGCTTATGGCAGCGAATGAGCGGCTACTTCGTCCAAGTTTGAGCAATAGGATAATTAACTTAAAGGAGTACAAGTCTGCTGCCAGATAAATCTGTGCTGTGCAAAGTTAAAAATAAATTAAAAAAATTTAAAAAACGGTTTTCAAATATGCACAGATTCAGGCAAAGAGCTCGTCTGAAAAAGGATTTTTGTTTCATCTTGTTCATGCCTGTCTCATGCACACTGACTTTAAATCCCATAGGGAAAAAGTGAGCTCACACACACACACACACACACACACACACAGTCTAACAGACAGTTGTGGACAGAGGTCTGAAGACTATACAAGATCAATAACAGAATGTCAGATTGCAGAGACAAATCCGAGGGAGCAGGACATGAAAGAAATCAAGAGAGACAACACGGAAGAGAAAGAAAGATTGTGCAATTGAGCAAGAGGGAGTGTGAGAAAGTCAAACTTGGGAGTTCAGCACCACTCACCCTGTCGAGTGAGTCGTCACTAGCACAAGAAGAAGGTGCAGTGGGTCCTTGAGTGAGAAAAAGTTACTATGTCTGAGTGGCAAGCCAAAAAAACCCCAAAACCCCCCAAAAAATCCCTTGCCTTGCTTTATCTCAAGCACATGGACCAACACTGCTTGTACACCTCCTCTAAGCACTAACACCAACACACACACACGCGTAAGCAGCCTGTCCAAAAGCTTACTATCCTTTCCAGAGCAGAGTCCTAAGCGAGCTTCTTCTTTGATGTGCCCAGTCCACACAGACAGTTGGAGGAGACGGTGGGCGTGTGTGTGCAGCATGAAGCCGAGTGCGTGTGTGAACAAGCAGGGGGAGAGCGCAGGAGTGTGTACACTCCCTGTGAGGGAGGTGACTACAGGGGGAGAGAGAGCGAGCGAGCGAGCAGCAGGTAATCACACTCCCTCTCTTTTTCCTGAGCGCCGCTCCTTCTCGCCACTCCTCCACAGTGTTTGCTCGATCTTTAAGTAGAAGAAAAGAGGAGGGAAAGAAAGAGGCAGATGCCCGCCTTCACCCTTGTCGCTCAATAATAAATGACCTACTTTTCACTAAATTTGTAGCTAATAAAACACACGTTACATTCATCTCTTAGGTAGCAATGTGTATTCCTCGAAAGTCTGACAGAAGTATTACCAAGGCAAGTTTTTATCCTTTCAAACACAGTCAATTCAAAAGTTCTTTCTATAAAAAAGCAAAGAAATGCTAAAACAGCCATTGAAAAGATTTTAAAAACAATAAAATGGAAATAAAATCAATTTTAAAAAAATAGTATGAAATGCAAATACAGTTTCATTGCTAGTACTGTGCCCCAAATTTACTAACGGAAATACAAGTGTAGTATAAAAATTCATTAATCAAAAGCACAGGAAAACATCCACATGGCCTGAAAGGGCTACTCCAATGATTTAGTATGGTATTTCCACAAAGATGGGAAACTTGCAAGTAGCGCAACAACAAAACATTATTTTCATTATTCTGCTAATTGTTTTCTCAATTAATCATTTAGTCAATGAAATGTCAAAAAGTAGTGAAAAAACGGCCATCACAACTTCCCAGAGTCCGAAGTGACGTCTTCCATCCAAAACAAGGTTTGCTGCTCTTCTTATATGATACTAACTGAAAGGTTACTATCATATAAGAAAAGCAGCAAATCCTCACATTTGAGAAGTTGGAAACAAACATTTGGCATTTTGCTTATTTTGATCGACTATCTAATTTCAAGAGACACACACCAAAGTCCAAGGTCACATGTCATCCCCTTTTCTTTCTCCCTCATGTCACTTCTATACTGTCTCCAATCTAATAAAAGGCAAACGTTGTTAATGTAGATTTGAAAGAGGCTAAAATTGGGAATAATTTTCAGAGACAAAAATGTATTTTTCTCTTTGGATTCCTGACTATTAGCTGTTTTATAGATTAAAAACATTCTGAGTTAATGTAACATTTCATTCATTCATAAGCTGCAATGTGTGAAGGTCAGATGTTCTCCTTTCCACACACACACACACACACACCTCTAACTAATATTTCCACTTAATGTTATAATCTCTGGCAGTCCCTCTCAAACCCTCTGTCCTTGAAGTTCGATCTGACACTCCTCAGACTAAGAAGCTTCAAGTAAAAGCAAAGACATGCGACCTACATTCAAAATGAGATGGGTTGGACTGTTTGGCAGAATGCCACAAACCCATTCAACCATTCACATGACTTCAGCTGGACAGTGATAGTGATCACCCCAAGTCAAACTGAGGAATTATGTAATGACAGTAGCACTGGAGGCTAGGTGAGGCTAACCAGTCGATAAAGAGGACGGGGTGAATAAAGCCGTCCACTGACAACTGGCCTTCACACAGTCAAACGGGGGTGTAGCCGAGCGGCTGATCAATCTTTGTTATTGCACTAAAGTGCATGCCTGCACAGCAGCTGCAAAGTATTCAGATCATCATAGATCTTAGTGAGGTGCAGCTCTTTAAGGTTAACTTTTATTGCGTATTGTTGTGTTTCATATTTGATTTAATGCCCTTTTTTTCTTCTTCTCCATTTTATCCTCAAAAGGATCCCTTTGTATTCTTAATTTGTCATCTTGCTTTTATTGTCCTGTGTACGCAAGGGCACCCATGCGAAAGAGAGTGAACTGCTCTCATTGGACCACCCTGTATAAATAAACATTGAACGAATGCATGAATAAATGTATCTAAGTAAAAAGGTAACAATACTATAATATATTAAAATTGTATTTTAAGCAACTGAACACTTATTCTCACGTCTTAAGTACTGTTTTTCTCTTTAAAAATTAAATATTTTTGACTAAAATATCAAAGTTCAAGCTAGAAAAAAACATTTCTAAATTAGTACAAGTTTAAGAGGAATCAAATCTGCTTCATCGGAACAATGAGACATTGAATAATTAAGTCTAAGCAGAAATTTAATATTGTAGCTGGTTGAGGTGGAGCTTATTTAACTCAAAATTGTACTTCGTCACCACACACAGATGCACAAACACCCACACACATACACTACTGATAAAGGCGGCCACAAACACATCTCCCCCAAATATACAACAAAGTCCAACGGTCTCTGAGATAAGAAACGAGACACACAAACTGGTACAGATGTGGGAAGGGTTCATCAAAAGGCAGGAGTTTGACGCAACAATCTTTTGGGATCATTTTTTAAATCAGCAAGAACATTCAATACACACCAAAGCCTAATACCAATAGAAAATGACTAGTCTTATCTTTATCTTGAAAAAACAAACAAGAACTGTTAAACCAGCTGTACTGCAGAATTTAAAATGATTATACAGAAGCTGAAATTACTCGAGGCTGATATAATCTGACCAAGCGTGGCGCACACACACACAAGCAGCTTTCCAATTCAATGTTCAATCTGTATCTCCCCGTGCCAAAGTTGTGTCAGATATCAGAAAGACAGCGGAGTGATTGGCCAATGTCACCATGTATCTAGACCTCTTATCAAAGCAGACAGACAGCTTTGATTTCTGAACATCATGACAGCAGCCGAGGCTCCACTTATTGTTACACACTATTTCCTTTCATTCAGCTCTTGGCTCTGGATTAAACCTTGGCGTTTCGAGTGTGCGGCAATTATCAATAAGGACAGGGCATGAGTCCTAAAAGCTTGTGACTCTTTCCAAAGAGCGCAAACCACAAGGCTCACGCTCTAATCACAGATCACACGGTCCAGGACTAATAGCTGGCTGCTGTGAGAAAATAGGCCAGACCCTTTGACACTACAGAGACACAATGACCTTCCCTTCCTCACTTTGTCATTCCTGATTAGCCGTCTGACTGTGTTTTGACTGTAAAAACACCTGGTTTCAGAGCCAAGTACAATCCTGTGTTTCAGTTTGAGTCCTAAACTGCTGTAGTGAGGTTGTGAGTGTTTTCACTATACTACACTTTAAATGGTCAAGTGTTCACCGACTGAGCAAATAGCCCGGTCCCATACTTAACAGAACAGGTGCAGTCAATAATTGCTTAAGTCATCTGGAGCTATTTAAGTGCAGTGTACACAGAAACCTCCATTAAAGACAGATTAATTTACACAAATCCTTCAGAAAGCAAATAAATGTTTAAATGACTGCCCTGGTGAACGCCTTCCTACTGTAGAAATAAAACCCTTTTGCATCACTTGCTATGGCACTAATATGCCAGAGTACTGAGCAGAACTCTGCATGAGAAAAGCAAGGTCAACTTTTTTCAGTGTTTGTCATTTATTTGCATGTTGTTTTACACTCTGGTTTTGATGCTTCACTGTGCAAATGAGGAGCCACACCTGCCCGGACACACAGGAAAGATACTGATATCTGGATATCTAGGATATTCTACGAGTTGTCACGGTGAAAACCAGGCCAGGCAGTGAAAACATTCAGAAAAATAGACCAAAGACTTTATCCATATTGCCCACCCGTGCTGTTCTTCATGTTGCGACGACACGACTGCACGGACAGAAAGCGTAAAAAGAAACTGTGGGAACAAGCTTATAGAAAAAGAACCACAGTGAGACAAACACACACAACATGTAGATACAACACGAATAATCAAGTTCCAGATCAGATTATAATCTACTCATGTGTCTAAACAGGTTAAGGTGTGACTAGGTGCACTAATACAATCACTGGGATACATATTTGCCAGCCTAAACCTGAGAAATAGTTTTCAAAGTCTGTCAGAGGTCAGACCGACTGAGTTGCAATCCATTCGAGCAGATCAAAGACATAAAAAGGTGATGGCAACCAGCAGACAGGAAGTGATGTGGGGAACAAAGTATTTGATAAGATGATCAAGAGTGATTATAAAACTAAGTCTATGATGTCTGTAGCTCCAAATAAAGAAAGACATTTCATCATATGGACGATGTTACACGACTCACATGTTCGCAGGCCTGTGGAGCGCACCTCGTTCTTCCATGTCGGATTCACTCCAATATCTGCATTAACGCAGCTGTTTGAAACCGTTCCTATTCAGTCATACAGCCTTACTTACATGCTTACATCAACTTTGGCAGCGAAAGATGGTTTGTACAGCCAATAATCCCTGAATTAACAAGAAACCCTCAGGAAAAAAAGATGAAGAATCAGATGCAAGTTAAAACCTGTTATATATTGTGTGTACCTCTCTCCGTTTTCACACGTTCAACGATGATGATTATCGACACAAAGAATGTAATCTTTCAGACAAACACACGTACACACAAAGGTCTGGCATCCAGGAGCACTACAACAAGCGTCGGCTGGGTTTGACGAGCTGGAAACCAAATCAATTTCCTTAATTGGCTTACGGTAAGAGGGTCCAGCCACAAGACACACTGGATGGAGGTTTTACCGCACTCAAACACATAATGAACACATCACAGAAAGGAGAGAGAGAGACCGTTACACATACAGTTAAACATCAGGCACTTTGTAGTATATCTAGTAGCCCTCTTTCTTTCTGTTAATTTGTTTGTTAAAAGTAGACTAAAATTACACATGGTTTTAAAAGTCCTGTAGATTCCTGAAGGGTAACTGATATGTAGCTGTAAGAAGGTTTCTAGCGAGAGCTGTGTAATCTGATACCAACTGACAATTTGCTAAGCCCCGCCCCGCTTAGTTACTGTTGCTATGCCTGCATAGTGGGCAGTTAACAGCGATGACCGCGTTAGATTTACAACTCAATATACTCAGTAATATTTTTATACAATGGGTCATTGATTTTAAAAAGTAGACATAAGTCGGCTTCTCATATCCAGCCAGTGACTGGAGCTCTATAGTGTGTTTTCACGACACGTCATGAACCCGGAAGTCGGCCATATTAGCTGAACATAAACAATGCCACTGAACCGAACGGAACTCGTAAACTTTGGCTGATTATGTCTGCTGAAAATGGTCAATTATTGTCGTGTTTTAGGCCGTACTAATCGGTCGGACCGGGAAAAACATTTGAAGTTTTAAATACTGCCAAAAGTAGTAGCAAATCAAGGAGAAGAGTGCAAAAAACTGTGAGGAAAGACGGCGTTTGTGGTTGGCCAAACCTAACCAGGATTTCATGGGCAAGAATCTTGGAAACATTCGTGTTTGTTCTTCTTATTTCTTGTCCGGTAGGTGAAATATTAGGCTACTATCTTAACTAATGTTGTAGTGTAATAGTACACTCTCATATTGATATTACATTGCTGTTTTTTATTTCTTGGCTAAAAGTCAGATTCTAAGCTCATTTCTTAACCTTCTCCAATAGTACAAGACTTGCATATTTTCTGTAAAATCTTACTGAAATTTAGTTAATGGTGCTATATTTATTATGACTGTACTCAAGGTAAAAGATCTGACCTGTATACAGGTTGGGTGCCGTGCGTTAATATGAATGGAAAACAAGGACCACGATCACCTGAGGACTCACTGATGTCACGTTACAAATGTCGTGTGAATCGAACCCAGCAGAAACACAAGGATGCTGCTGCCCTTTCGTTGCTTCTATTTTCATGGTTTAGACTTAATAAATTAGTAGAAATTAGTCTTCAGTGGTGTATTAACCGTGCAATCCATGCTGTTGTTTACATCCGAGTACCTCCAATATGGCCGCGGAGCTGGGTAACTGACCAAACCGTGACGTAGGTGCAAACCCGCTTTTGTAGCTAGCTAGCTAATTAACGTTAGCTCCATGAGCTGGTTGAAAACTCCATCTCTGGCTGACCATCTTTAGTTCGGAAAAGGGCCTTAAATAGATACTCAATGGCTACATACACGCAGTGGTGGAAAGTAACTAAGTACATTTACTCACGTTCTGTTACTTAAGTACAATTTTGAGGTACTTGTACTTAAGTATTTTCATTTTCTGCTACTTTATACTTCTACTCCACTACAGTTCAGAGGGAAATATTCTACTTTTTACTCCACTACATTTATTTGATAAGCTTAGCTTTGCGGATTCAGATTAATAAAACAAATTATAATCAAAAAATAAATGATGACAAATCATTAAGGATAAAGATTAGACTTTGATTTCTTGGTGACATTTTCAAGCTACCTGGCAGTGTGTGTATAGGCTATATATATAAAAATAAGCCCCAGCTTTACAATGTATATAGTAATACATCGATAATTATAATTAAATAATAGAATGTGCATTATTCTGAACTGGGCCATTCTGCATAACAAATCAACAAAAGGAAAGTAGTTTAATATCATTTGTCATCAGTTGTAAGAGTGTACATATATCTGCATTGTCGTATACGACTGCACTGTATGTGTATATATGCTCATGTCTATTTTGCCCCTCCCCCTTTTCTGTACAATTGGAGCCCATGAAATGTTTCCATGTCTCTTCATTCCACAGAAAATAAATCATTCAATAAGAATTATTACAGCACATAAAATACTGCCCAAGTGCCCATGGTCTTTACTGTATGTATGTAATTCCCCCAACATCATATGAGGTAATTGTAATTATGGATCATGTAACATAGAAGCAAGAATGTGTCTCAGGTCATAGCCTCCAGAGGGTTTCTGTTATCTTGTATTAATTACAACTAAGCCAGGCTGCTCTACAGAGAGCCTTTGCAGCACAAGCTCCTGACATAATTAAAACTATTCAGCATTAAAGAGAAGGAAGGAAGTGGGAAAATATGTGCAACAGCACAAAATGAGGTTTGATGTTCTAAAATTAGATCAAGCAGCACTGCCTTGGGAATAAATATGGTAAAGAGATGCATTTGAGTGCCGAATTTTAAAATTTGTTAAATATATACGTAATAAATATTAAATGACAAAGTGGCTGAAGGATGATCAATAATTCACCAAAGGCACTGAGCTTGTTCCTCAGGACAGACCAAATAAGTCACAGGGATCCTTATCACTTAAATTAATACAGTGTCAGTGAGCCTCACCAACTAAGGCCATCCATCCAAACCATAGTAACTGTAGTCAAGGTGAGTTTCACTTTCTGTGACTCAAGGGGATTAGCTTGCCTGTATATAGGCTCAGCCTTTCTGTGTAAACAATACACAGACGCCGTACTGCTGCAGTGCACGCCCTGTTATCAGGCTGAGGGAGGCCACTGCTAATGAGCTCGCCCCCATTAGCTAACTGCATTAACGTGTTGTGATAGCCGACACTCGAAAGAAGCGGCGAATGTGCAGCTCACTGACAGGCTAATGCCAAAGTGTTTTGTTGGTGACATCTCAAACCGAGGAGAAATACCTGCAAATACATGCAAAACCTGGTAAAAAAAACAAACTACTCTGCACTTCACTTTGTACTCAACATGTAGGAAGTTCTGATTCTGAAGAGTCCGCAGCCATGCTAGCAGCTCGACACAGTGGTGCTTTGAGCTAAATGCTAACACACGCAAAATGACAATGCTAACATGCTGATGTTTAGCAGGCATGTTTCACCATCACATCTTAGTTTAACATGCTAACATTTGCATTGCAAATTAGCACTAAACAAAAACAGCTGATGAGAAGGTTCTTTCACACACACACTGTACGTTGTTTACATTTACTCTAACTTGTAAATCCATCTGTGAGCAGCATTTGAAAGACTGCTCTTGATGAGTCTAATAAACAAATGTATACAGTTGCCTCTTGTCAGGGAGTGAGCATTCATTTGCTCTGACAGCATTTTTCATGGCGGTACAACCATTAGGGCTACTTTGGGGCTCTGGAATCAATATGGTGAACACACACACACACATCAGTGTAAGAGGCCTTCTACCTCTCTCCATGAATAATGAATCAGACTGTGCCGACCCATCTGCCTCACGATTAAGACCCTCTGACTCCAGAAACAACAGGAGGCACACACATTGAAACAGTGTTACCTAAATAAATACATCCTGTAGCTGCTGATGTACTTCACCAGAAGAGCGAAAAATCAATTTGAACATTGATAAAGCAAAGACAGGGGTTCCCAACCTGGAGGGGTCGCAAGAGGATTAACAAGTTAGGAAAGAGGAAAAACATACCTTTGCTACATAGAATGGGTTTATTTTTAACAGACATTTCTATTATCTTGGCTATTTTCTTGTGAAATACTGGATAGTTTTGCCTATTTCAGCCTATAAAAACATCAAAATCACTCTTTGCTTCAAGTGTTTATGGCTCATAAAAACCTTTGAACTTTGTTGTAAAGGCTGGGAACCGCTACCCCGATCATATTTTAAGATTTTTATGATAAGTGTCTTTATTACAAATATATTTACCCTTGTCACATTCCATACACTAATGTTGTTGAGCTTCAACTGTGTACATATGAACTCTTGAGCGAGTGACAGGGAGAGGAATGGGTACGGGGATCAGCAGAGGACATGGACTTCGTGGATGGAGACCTGGATGAATGTAAGACCATTTATTTCCTCGACTGTATTACATGCACTATGTTGTGTGTTAAGTCAAGTCACATAAATAAAATTGTAAAAATTGGCCTAATAAATACATAAAGAGGGTTTTTTCATGTGCTACCATTTCACCGAAGTCACATTTATCTCAAAAATAAATACCTGGTGACTTTATGAAAAACCCAGAAGGTCTTTAACAACACTTACTGCTTTTAAGAAGGAATTTCCCGAAGAAACCATCTTCTAACCATCCAGATTGATTATTCGTTTTATATTATACATATCATCATCATCTATATCATCTGCTGCAAGATTTCTAACCCATTTTCCCCAAACAAAGACGGCAAGTGGAAATGACATATGTTCTTACTTGATTTGTACAATGTGAATATCTGTCATATCCGTCTATATTGATTTTACAAAAACAATTCTATATTTTTCTTATGTTATAGAAAACGAGCAAGGATATACAGTATGCCATTTCCAGCTACCAGGACAGGAAACAAGTCACAACTTGGGAAATGGGTTAAAAATCGTGTAGCTGACAGAATACATTTTTTTTAATCCATATTGAAAGAAGAGTCTTTCAGGAAAATGTCTTAATTAACAGCAGTAAGTTAAAAAAAAACAAAAAACAAGACGATGATCCAGGTTGTTCAAAGATCGCCATTTACTATTTTTCAGAAAATGGATCCAGAGGTTTGTGGCCTAAATGTAAAGTTAATACCTGAGAGGCAGAAATTGGGACTGCAGAACGTTATGGGTTGACCGGCAGTATCAGATTTTAGACAGTTTGGGTCACTCAGTGTCCTAATGGAGCGCTGAGGTTTCCTCTTTCCTGTGGCCTTCACAGTGTCACCTCTCTGCAGCTTGAAAAAAAAAAAAACTTGTACAAGAGCACCGTGAGCTTGACATTGCACAAATCCACATACTCTCTCTCTATTTGTAATCCCCTCCCTGTTTTCCCCCACGTGGGAGCAGCACCAGATAATCCTCAAACAGTCGTACAGCTGTCATGTCAGAAACGTGCGGGACAACCTGCCACGACTGATCTTAGTGACGGTGATGTAACAGTAAAAGAGAAGAAGCACCAACTGGAAATAAAAACTGGTCTCTTTAAGCTATTGTTTCAAAAGTAATTATGCTTTTCTGTGAAAAATGACACTGCCCTGCAGTGACAAGGAACAGCAGGAGCTGGTTTGTCCGTGGAAGCTGGTGGTCATTAGGCGGCCTGTGTGTGACAATAAGGTTCTGCGGTCACGTGCAGACTCGCTGGTTACATAAGAGCATTTTAGGATTTCCAAACCTTTGTCAGGACAAGTATAGTAATCATCCTCAACATCCCCCAGCAGATTGTTTCCTAAAGCCTGTGCACTTTTGAATCAGCTTGGATGGTGCCTCGAGTGCATCCTGCACCAAGTTTTTCACAAATATAAAAAAACCCATCATTAAACGTCTCCATTTCCAAGATTGGATTGGATTACAACACAAAGTGCCGGATGATAATTCCACTAAAACTTCTACCTAGTCGGTGAAGAGTGTTGATGATGAGTCGTTATTATCACGTCATTCACTACTCACACTTCAACAGCGTACAAAATAAATTGCAGACCAGAGTTGTATCTCATTGCAAAAAACCAAAAAAAAGGTAAGTGTGAGGAATTAGACAAAACAGAGCTGAAACGATCAACAAACAATTAATCACAGACTATTGTGATAATTGATTAACCATTTTAGTCAATTTTCAAATGTGTCAAAAGCTTCTCAAACCTGAGGATTTGCTGTTTTCCCTCAGTTGTATAACAATGAATATTTGAGTTTTAAACTGTTGGTCATACAAAACAAGAAAGATTTCACTTTAAGCACTGGGAAATTGTGATGAGAAATTTTCTGACATTTTATACATGATTAATCAAAACAATAGTTGTCAGAATAATCGATAATGATTATCGTTTTTGCAGCCCTAAAGCAGAATTTAAACTGCCCACATTTTTATTGCCGCTGGTCAGCATGATCACTAGCTTACGGTGGGTAATTTTAGTACAGATATAGCTGAATAACAGATTTAACTAGTCTGTTTGCTATCGTCATGACTCTTTTGTACTTGCACTACTGTTACACTACATTATAGCATTTCCCGTAACTGTCATGGTCACTGTTCAGCAGAAGGTTACATAGTGGGAACTGCAGTTGAGTAATTACTCAGCGGGCTTAAAAGCAGCAGGGCACAAACACCATGAAGTCACCTCCGCCCTGCTGGGCAGACAGGCAGGCCTCCTTTAGGTTTAGTCATGAGTGAACCACAGGGAGTATCAGTGGAGGAGCGAGAGACTTTAGGCCCCTGCAGGCTTTGTTCTGGAGCTACAGTCATGTATGAGGCATCATTCAGTGGCAACATCAGGGTCTCCACCACCACCACCTCAAGGCACAATGGCTGATTGGTGATAGTGAAGCAACAGAGGACATGTGAGATTAACTCATTCACCTTTAGGCTATTTTTAACTTGTTACTAAATCAGTGATATAATCCAGAATAAGGGAAAATATAAATACATTGCACGCGCACAGTTTCAGGGAATAAAAGGTCCACACATTTATTTTGCTGAAACAGTTGGTCAGTTGATCAATTTGTTAATTAGTGTTGGTTCCACGTGCTCAAATGTGATGATTTTCTGCTTGGTTGCCATCTTGGTTTAGCATGCTAACATCAGCTAATTAGCACTACACCCAAAGTACATCTGAGGCTGATGGGAATGTCATTAGTTTTGCAGGTATTTGGTCATAAACCGAAGTATTAGACAAATAATAGATTATGTAAGTCAGGGGACCAGCAAATTCAGTAGGCTTCATCCTCTAGAGACCATAAATGTCTGTACAAAATATCATGGCAATAAATTAAATAGCTGTTAAGATATTTCAACCAACATTAGCATTGAGTAATGCCACTAGCGGGCTAAAAATGTCAAACATTCTCTGGTTCCAGCTTCTGAAATATGAAGATATTCCGCTTTTCTCAATTGTATACAGCGGCACTGTAAATTGAATATCTTTGGATTTATCTAAGACTAATTGATGGCATTAAAATAATGATAAGTCACAGACCTCCAAATTGATCATAAAGCTACAGGATATTACCATCGTGTTGTATTTAGCATTCTGTACACACACACCTCGACAGTCTGACCTGGGTACATGACTTACCAGCCTTTTATTGGTTTATTCACCTCCGTGTGGAGCAACACCTAATGATCCATCAAGATGCCACGAACCTGACATTCTGCAGTTCAAACGCTGCTGGAGGCATCAGGAACAGTTGGGGTTTGCCTTATCAGCTAATGCCTTTGACTAATTTGCATTAAAGTGAAAATATATCAAAACCATACAAGCCTGGAACTAATAATTACTTTCATTCTCAATTCATCTGCATATTATTTTCTCTATTTATTGTAATTAGTTTTGTCTGACCAACAGTATACAAGTCCATTCTTGACCTTGACAATACAATCTCACTGCAAGGTCCATTTAGTAGCTGTTCTGGAGCTTTCTATTATTTCACATGATCCTCATCAGCAGATGATGTTTTTGGCCCAGTAAGGCAATGTATATGTTCAAATTTCCATTTTTACTGAGCACTTTAAAAACTTCCTGTTGATGTTGGCTTAACAGTTCCAAACCCCATCTTTCAATGAATATGATGTGATGTGATTGAAAGCTCCAGGTCAGCTATTAAATGGACCCAAAGATATTCAGTGTGCTATCACAGAACACTACAAAAAACAGCAAATATTTCCATTTGAGAACCTGAAACCAATAAATTTGTGGTATATTTTATTATAAAATTACTTCATCAATTCTCACAATTGTTGTCGATCATTTTCTTAGAATCAGAATCAGGTTTATGGGCCATGTATGTTTACACATACAGGGAATTTGACTCCGGTTTTATGTTTCTCTCTATGTACATACACAGAAGTAGACATTCATTTAATAGACATAAACGTGGCAACCAGCCTGTCAACGAACTAATCAATTAATCTGATTTTTGTTTCAGCTCAAGTACAACACGTCCTACTCATTTTGTCTTATTTTTCCATGGAATTAAAAACACTACACTTGCTGTGCAGAAAGCAATCTTAAAGAGTAAATATCAACAGGCTTCGGAGGTAATGAGGGCACACTCTTTGTCTGGAATACAGATCATACCTCCTGTTATTTGGTGATCACTGTTGAACAGCTGCAGCATGACAGATACATATTGCCTGAAGGCCAATAAGACCCTCAGGTTCCAGGGCCTATTGGCTCAAAAGCGTTCCTTTAATTCACAGTAGTTATTACAGCAGGTAGGACTTTGATACCTGTAACCAGCAGGGAGTGTGTGTATCATCTCAGAAACCTGAGCTCTAGTTACTGTTTTGATGTGGGTGACTGTGAGATAAAAGAGAAATAACTTGTCTGTCATTTCGCAGGAATGAGCCCAGTAGAGGAAACAATAGAGTCTCTGCTTCGGAGATTCAGAAGAAGTGAGCCTCTACATAGCAAACTGCACAAGTCACAGGTTGGACAAAGTGGGAGAATCTCAGGTATGTGTTAACAGTCTACCTGATAAGATGGCAGAGATAAAGGCTTGCATTTTATGGCCCAACATGAAAGCGCACAACAGATTCACTAGAGACAGAGTAGAATTAAATCAAAGAGAGTACAGTGTCTTCAAATACCACAAACCCCTCATTATAAAAATTGTCTAGACAGCGTGAAGATGATGAAGAAAGCCAGCTACAAGGGGTGAGGTTTATTTTTGACTGGGAGTTTTCAGTTTCCCCACAAGCGAGGATGTGTTGCAAACTCATTAGTGTAATGCTCATTCTGGCAGGAGTTTGCCATTAGGTAGGTGACAGGCCTACATTACACAGATCTAGTGCTGGCATCACACCTCTGCAGTCCACACAACTCAAAGTCATGACTCATGTTAGCACAAAATTGCTGCCGTTCATAGTCTGAAACACCATTTGAGTTTGTGAATGAAGAGCTGGTGATCTAACATTAGAATATTACAGGTTACTTAGATTAGTGATACTCACACTTGTCTATATACACATTTGCATCACACCACAGCCCAACATGTGACACATTTTCTGTCCAAGTAACCTTATCAAACATGTCTGCAGCGTCCTACAAAGCCAAAGTGTAGCAACAGACCTCACTGTTCATGAGCTGAGACAGACAAGGGGGAGGTATATTATTTAGAAGTGTTTAAGAATGGGTAAAATGTTAAATCTACAGCCTAGACATGACTTTTGAGCTGTAAAAGAAGTAGTTCAACTAAATAACTTGTTTATTGGCAGAAATGGAATATAATATTTATAAAGTATGTTGTCATTAGTGTATAATCGCCTGAAAATAAAAATCTTTGTGTTTTCGTTACCTTAGAATGAGCAGTTTTTTTATCTATATAGAGACCCCTTCCACAGAGGTCGCCATGTTGCACCGCCATGTTTCTACAGTAGCCCAGAACGGACAAAACAAACCAATCACTGGCTCTAGAGTGGGACCTTCGCAGCCACCGTAGTTTCTCCTACACGCTTGGCACGTGAGGCTGAGACAAGCAGTATTCAAATGGTTGCAAACTGCAATTTCACCACTGAATCCTACATACTGGACCTTCAACTCTATAGCTAAAACATTTTTACATTTGTGTAAGGATTAAACAAACATGATGCAGCGTGTTAATTAGTGAGCTTTAGAGACGTTGAGAGAGCCAGGGCAGCTATTCCTCGTTTCCAGTCTTTATGCTAAGCTAAGCTAATGTACAGACATGAGAGTGGTATCAATCTTCTCATCTGACCTTCAAAAAGAAAGCAAATAATTGTATTTCCCAAAATGTTGAGCTCTCTCACTCTTAAGTACAGCACACACTACACGACTTTCAGTACTAAGCCAACTGTAGTAACTGACCTCAATTTAGCATTTATGGATGGAAGAACAGAAATTTCGGACAAACAAGTTTTTTTTTAATACATGCTCTTGTCATGCCATCTTTAGTTAATGAAATTACAGTTAAAATATATTATTATTCCTTATTTAGGTGGGCCTCAGGTCTGAACGCTCAGTTTCAGCTAATGCTAAAAACTACAGTTGGGGAATATGGTTGAAAAAATTATCACAATAGTAAAAACAATATCTTAACCATGATACAGAAAACAAGCAAATAGTAAATTGACAAGTAATACTGAATTATTGGCCAGACCAACGTTAAACTGCGGTTGAGTTCAAACAAACTGCATGCCCTGGATCTGCACCATTAGATGAGCCAACTGGCACAAAGTCCTAAATTTCTCCCACTGTTCTACATGTGGTGACCATTAAACTCGGATCATTAAACACCAAACTCTCAAACTGCTTGTTCTTTTGTCTTAAGTTTGTATATACGTCATTCCAGACAAAAGTGAGTAGAAACAATGGATCCAAACCATCTGGTGAACTGGATCTGGAGCCACCCACCAAGCAAAAATAATAGATTTCACTTACAACTAATGACGTGTTTGCAGACATGAAGATGACATTAACTGAATGGGTACAATACAGTATATACTGGATTTCATTAATCAACTCGTGGTTTGAATGGTGTGTCGTTCCAGTAGTTCCCAGTGAATGACAGACATTTATTGTTAACCGGTAATTTTATAGATTTTATGATCTATCCCTCAAAATAATTTGAATCAGTGGTTTCTAAATGGAGATGTGGGGACGCTTCAGGCATCCTCCAAACAAAATAAAGAATAGTTGATTAGTTGTCAATCAACAGAAAATGGATCAACACTGAAAAACAATTAGCAATTAAACCTTTCAGTAATTTTTTCAAATGCTGTTTCCAACTTCTGAAATCTGATGATTTGCTGCTTTTATTTGTCATTTATGATACTAAACTGAATACCTTGGTGCTTTGGGGCTGTTGTTTTAGAACAAGCTATTTGAAGATTACACCTTTGGCTCTGGGATAACAATAATGGGGCATTAATGACCGGTTTTCTGACATTTTACAGCCAAGACAATTAGCAGAATAATGGTTAGTTTTATTTCACACTGGCCAAATTAATTTGAAGTTATGTCAATGAGGAAAATACAATTTAGAAATGTGATTCTGATCAGTTTGAGTAGAAACCGCTGTGCACCAGCACCATATACTGTCGCTATTGAGAGGGGCTGAAAACAGCATTAAAGAAGCTCACTGGTCTGTGTGACATGGCTATAAAAGAGACATTTTAACTTGCTGCCGCACAATAATCAGCTAAAACACCCTTCACACACAACTGCAACCTGGAGTTGAGTTGTGCTCTCCTGCCCGGCCAGAGGAGGCTGTGGAGCCGCATGGCAGAGCCGCAGCTCGGGAGCCGCGCTGCAAGTGCAAGAGCCCAAAACACAAGTGTCCGACCCCCAGCAGAACAACCCGCTCATCGTGCAGCTGCAGAAACACGCCCTGCAGCGCAGACGGGCGACCGCCAGCATGCTGCAGGAGTTCAGGCTGAAGCGCACTCACATTTGAGACGGTCATATGGTGCGCGATGCGTCGGCAGGTGGTGGTGGTGGCAGGTCTCCCCGAAGGGCTGGTGGAGCAGCTGCTGCTGGTGGAGGAGACGAGTCGCGTTGTAACACCGGCGGTTGTTGCACGGTGGTCATTTAGAAGTCATGATGCCCGGCTCGACCTTGAGACTCCCAAACAAGAAGAAGGGGAAGGGGGGGGGAAGAAAAAAAAAAAAAAAGACAAGCTCACAGACAGAGCAGATCCCTCCTGCACACACCGCACAGCCACCATGAGGGGGAAAAAAAGAAAAAACAAGAGCCGGTGGAGGGCGGAGGATGAGGAGAGAGATGCGAGCACAGTATGCGACGAGGAGGGAGGAAGGGAGGAGGATAGGGAGGGGCGAGGCAATCCAGGTCGATTTCAAGCGCACTGTGTCATTATTAAAGGGTGATTAGAAAAAATACCATAAAGGGCAACTAGAGTCTTTAAAAACTGATTTCCCAACATAAAATGAGAGTCAAACCCCTTCAGAGCTGATCTCTCCCCCAGTTTTTCTTCCCCATCTCCCCTGTACAAATGAGGCCAAACAGAATTTCTCATATAAATTCATGTCTTTATCATATATGTTGCATGAATTTTCCCATAAGCGGTTGTTTTCACCCTGTATGTGTGAACTACAGGTGTGGTCCTACAATGTGCTGTTTGGCTCACATTTTGTTCCTTTGGATGACTATTTGTTTCAGCACAGTGACATCTTTAATAGTTTCTGTAGATTCTAGTGAATGAAAGGCTTGTTTTGTTCTCATTTCAAACGTTTATAGATTTGGATAACTACCTCTGAAAGGAATCTGTTTCAGGGTTTCTAACGTGAGATGTGGGGAAACTTCATAGGGCCTTTTTGATCAGTTTCATCTCTATATTTCTGTTTTTAGGGCCAGTTCGTTTCTAACTAGTTCCTTGTAACCCCCAGAAAACATACAGCATGTTGGTCATGTCTGCCATTAGGTCAAACATAACAAAATACTCATAAAGGTTCAAAGGTGTATAGTGACTTCGTCAGCATTAACTTCAAATTAATATGTATGTATGTCATGTTTAATTTTAGTGTGGAATATTTCTATGTGTTTACATGTTTATTGTTTTATTTAATTTTTTTAATCTTCTTTTTTTGTATCTCTGCAAGTTTTTTTTTTTTATCAGAATAAAACCAAAACCAACACAATCTGTATGTCTAAATATAATATTGTTTATTGAGCTATATTCATTTTTAAAGAGTTTGTTTGTTTTCACATGTGAATATTGTGAGTCTATGGTTGTGGACTCGTTGCTGTACGCACTTTAATGTAAAGCACAATGAGTTTCCCTGAAATGAAATGTGCTATATACATAAAACTGGATTACGGCTACCTAACTAACATAAAACTAATTTATACCATTAAAGATATACCGCATATGTTATGACATTAAAAAGACATTTTACATCATAAAACAGATATTCTAGTCACACATGTTCTCTGTAGGATCTGTAGAAATGTATAACTTTCACCCAAATAAGAATGATTTCCATATTTGAAAGAAAGTTAGCTTTCGCTAGTGAGATGTTTGGGAAGATGAAATGTTACGGGCCTTAAGGAGGCCCCCCCTTGTCAAAATCTAGTTTTAAACCCCTTCATTATTTCAGTTGACATTGGTACGCACATGGTTCATATTCCTAATTCCTAAAATATGGGTTTTGATCTAAATGACAAACAGTAAACGTGGAGCAATGACGCTGTCATGTGTAGCTATATGTGTCCACTGCAGTTGATGGGTACCTGAAGGCGACAGGGAACAATACACACAGTGCAGTGGTTTAGGCTCAGGGCCCTCATAGCACTATACACATCATAGTATTTGCTTATGGTTGTGTTTGTGTGTGTGTGTGTGTGTGTGACAGAAACGGTGACAGAAATTTAAACGTTCATGTCAAATTACTTTTTACGTGTCTTTTAAACAATTGTAACCCGAGCTTGTTTTAATACTTCCTGCATACCTCATTTCTTATTTTAAACAACATACAATATGCCATTTTCTGAGTGATGTTTGGTGCACGCGTTTGTTGCCCCCCAGTGTTGAAACGCAGCCATCACAAGAGGATTCATGACAGCAGGGGCCTCCATGGGGAACATCCGTACTGCACACACGCCCTAACACAAGTCCCACTGACACTTACACTCATTTCACTAATGATATTATACAGGGAAAAAATGACAATAACCTGTAAACCAGACAGTATTGACCCAGTTGGTATATAAATAAGATTGTTTATCGTTCAGATGAGGAAACAGGTGAAAGAAGAAGAATCACCTCATGATCATTTCGGTGATTTTATTTACAACTAATTGGCTAATAAACCTTACTTCACATCACGTAGTAACTTCATATCGTCATAACTACAAAATAATATGAAGAAATAAATCCTGTTTAATTTTCCTAAAAAAAAAAACAAGATTTAAAAAAAAATGACAAACTACCTCGAGGGGAATTCATCTCCATCTGCCTGTCCTGTGCTACGAGTTTGTCAAGTCCAGCGCAAGACTTTATGTACAGTATGTAACCGGTGCCCTCACTTCTGTTTCGTTACAAACTCGACATACTATACACCTCCTCCCTAGAAACCCTCCACGTCATGTTTGTGATCATAGCAAGTCCCTTGCTTGTCAAATTCCTTGCTAGATTTGGACACAGCCTCAGGTATCAACCAGGTGAATAAAATATTTACAAAGAATGTATCTACAGTACTCAACAAAGTCCAAAACCCAGAGGGATTTCCTTCCTGCTGTCCAGACCTCGGACTGCTGGCTGAGGGATCGGGGAGAGAGCCAGGGGCGTGCCTTGTCATCTGGGCAGGGCTGTGTGGAAACATGTGTTTCTACACGAGAAGTCTTCGGAGCGCTTCCAGAGCTTTTGGGCGTGGCTTTACTAAAAAAAAGAATTCAAAACCCAAACGTGTGAACTATGTAACCGGTCTGCTCGACCCCCCCAACAGAGGCTCAGTGGTCAAATACACGCGTCTTCATAAACACAGCGGTGGGTTTGTCCGTGCAGCCTCCACGTGAGCAGAAACTAAACAGGCTCTCTCACAGGAGCTTTTCATGACAAGTGGAGACAGAAACCTTCCGTTTTTCAGAAACAGCAGTTATCTAAAAGAGAACACAAAAATATTTTTTTAAAAAACAAAAAACAACTCTCTCAAAGGCAGTTACACGTTTTTGAATGGGAATGCAAATGTAATGATTTAGTCATTTTTCAATTTAAGCAAAGTAGGACTAAGTTCTGTGTATTAGCTTTCCATCAATATCTGCTCATAATGTTGCCAAGTTCAGGACATTGTCCAGGTGCCCAGTAAAGCAGTCAACCTATAGCCATGTCAAATATTACTTAATAATTTAACACAAAGAGAGACTTAGGTGCCTTATTTGATGAACGTGAACGGGATAAAATCTGCAGCAACTCTTGAATAACGTCAGCAGATTTAAGCGTATTGCTCATACAATTTAACATTTTAAATCGCCTCTACTGGCCTCGCTTTGGGATGAATGTGCAGGTTTCAGGTTCTGGTGACAGAGTTGGAAAAAATGGCTGCATATGAAAGCGCGTCATGTTGGAACGGAGCAGAGAAATATGAAGCCGGCCTGGGCCCACTGTGGCATCTTTCTCGTCCTCTGTTTCCTATCATCGCTTGTGTATCGCTCTCTCATAAAAAGGTATAAAAATGTTCCCCAAATAAGTACCTGAAGTTGGCACGAAACGTCTAATCAGACCTTCTATGCTTTACTCACACTGTACTTCTGGTCGGATATTTCCTCAAACATTCATGTTGTGTAAACATGTTTGACAGATTGTCTTTTTCTAGATTTATCTGTCTATTTGCAGATAAAAAAAATACACGTTTATAAGAAGCAAATGGTACTGGCATGTCCTAAAAATGTCAGATCTTTGCCAGAAAACACATTATTTGCCAATAACTCGTTTGGCAAATCTGAAGTAGCGGGGACAAGTTATCCAGCCCTATATTCACCCTTAAATAATCCTGAAAAGACAAACACAAAGGTCCCATTGTGGATTTAGTAAAATTTAATTTATCTACAATTATTCCTCCATACAGGCATAAAGACTGATAGATTCTTTATTCAATTCAATGTGGCTCATAAATTGATAAGTTACACAATATCATACAGAAGCTGGATGCCAGAACTGGACAAAAAGTTGCAAAAATATCTTTTTTTGTCTTTACATCTTTTCTGTCAGTGTTTTGCAGCATATTGTAGAGCAGTTAGGGTGTGTCGTCAAAGTGAAAAGAAACAACTCTGAGTGTTGAAATACTGACACACTGAACTCCAACTGATTGGGGGTGCGAAGATAAAGTCAGGACACAGCACAGTGACATGTTGCGGGTGATCTTCATGATGTAGGTGCATCGTTCGTCTGGTGAGAGCAGAAGAGAAGGGTGGGGGGTGGGGGCTGAAGAGCCCACCAGCAACTTTATGGTAAAATGAGAAGAATATCAAATCTGTTTATAGTTGCATTTTTGCTACATTTCCTCTTCACTAAATTCCCCAAATGACTTGAGTGACAAAATGAACCTAGCACTATGTGAGAATACACTGCACAACATAACAAGACCGGTAAAATCCATCACAACCCGATGGTCAAAGGGGCAGAGATGAATGCACTGACATGTTCAAATCTTTAAGCTGTCACTGAAATCTGAAGAACCACATCTGGAACAAAACAAAAGTCCAAAGAACTAACATGTAAATGTGATGTGACGGGGGGGGGTGAAGATAACATGGCAGCTGAAGGAGAAACTGCTTCAATATATTAGTCCTATGCTTCAGTTTCTTCAGTTTTTCTTGCCTGCTGGAAAACAAATTCCCATCTCTCCTTTTTCTTCTTTCAGTGTTTTTTCCTCTAATCCTCATCGTCGTCGTCGTCCTCCTCGTCGTCGTCTGTTTGGTCCCTGGCATCGAGGTCGTCTTCATCGTCCACCTGTAAGGAAAGTGTCAGTCTAACTAAAGCAAACACACAAAACACAGCTGAGTGGTCAGCACACAAAGCAATGTGTTTGAAAGTGTTGCTCTTGCCATAAAGCTTACTAGTCACGACATCTCCGCTACCAAAAACTACCACCACAGTTAACCGGTGAAACTGGGAGCTTTGAAGACTAGCAACCCATTACATCGACGCCTCTTTTCACCAACACACGCAGATGTTTTTGTCTAGATTGTAGTGAATACAGAGGCTGTTTCCTTTATACTTGTACGATTTTTTTTCCTTCTCCACCTTCTGACCCAAGCGGGATCAACCGGTCAGCTTTCTCTGTGAGCCTCTGTAAACTACAGTTACCCAAAACACCCAGATCTCTATGTAGGTTTGCAGTACGGAAGCCCCGAGAGGCAAGTGATTGGGGGGGAAAAAAAAAAAAGATTCTGGTGAACCATTTTCTAAGTCTGATTCAAATTGTTTCCTCTCCTGTGTTTATGACTCAAGAACAGGTTTTGCCAGGACAATCTTCTGAGTTCCTTAATTGTTTTTATCTATTAACAGGTGGGGGAAAAGGTTTTGGCAGGATCATTGTTCTAAGTTTCACAGATGAAAGAAACATCAATCTAAATAGGTGTAAAAGCATTCATGTTTTCTTCAAGGTGAATTTAATTTCTCCACTCTAAACACAAGGTACATATATTGTGTTTCTTTTGGCTAGAAATGCATTTTAAACGGCGAAACACGAATACTTTTAGTCCTATTTAAAACATGGCGTAGTGGTGCACTTCAGCCTCTTGTGGCCGAAATGAGTATTACAACAACAAACAATTTTTACGTGACAACAAAACAAAAAAGAATTCACCTGCCAAAACCAAAAGCAACTTCTTTTTTTTCACCTGGCAAAACGTTTTTTTTTATCCTCCACCTGTTTCTAAGTCATAAACAGGAGAGAAAACAATTTAGATCAGACTTAGAAAATTGATCAGCAGAATTTCTTTTCCTCACTTGCCGCAGGGCTTCTGTATTGCAGAGACGTATATATATATATATATATATATTCGCAGAAGCATAATTCCATCTTTAGGCAAACTCCACAATCCTGTAATGACACCAGTTGTGGTGCGTGATGATACCGAAGCAGAAACATCATCAATCAAAAACAACTAGCTTTGCTAATTTATGAGAGAATTTAAGCAGAGATGTGAGCAACAAGGGCTGGAGGTGACTGGACCTCATCACAGGGAGGTAAGCCATGGCTCTGCTCTGAAGCTGATAAGTAGATTAAAAAATTATTCTCTTTCATGGCCCCGTTCAGACAGCTTAGTGATTTTTTTGTTTTAGTGTTGGTGGCATCGAGGAAAAAAAATCTTCTCAACGAAGGTTTCCTGTCATAGTTTTTGTTGACAAAATTAACTGCAATTTTATTTCCTGACTGGAACAACTCCGATTGGCTGTGACACTCAAATCATCACTACAGTCGGAACAATATTCATAATGTGTGTTCCTGCCTTTAGTAAAATACACCTGATTTTAACAAAAATATCCCCTTTCACAGCAGCAATGAATACCATTTCAGATGAGAGGTTATTTCCAATGTTATTTCATATTTTCTTCTTCTGCGTTTTACTGTCATTGAGTCAAACTAGCATCGTCTATACAACCTCCGCAGGTTTGGATGAGTGAGGTCTCACAGGAGTAAAGCCTTTCAGCAATTAAAACATGATGACCACAGTTTGAACTCCCGATGAATTCAGAAAAGAAACATAACACTGATAGTTTGTCTACCGTCTCTCCCAGGTCTTTGAGCTTCTGTTTGAGGTTGAGGATCTTCTGGTCCTGGTCTGCCAGCAGCATCAGCAGGTCGTCCTGCTCCTTCTTGGACTCTTGCACCTCCGTCTGCAGCTTTGCTTTCTCAGTCTGCAGGATGGCCACCGTGCTGGTGGCTGAAGCCAGCTGCTGCTCTAGCTCCGCCCGGCTCTCCGACGAGCTCTTTGCCTGCTCCTGAAGCAGCGAAGACGAGGGAGAGGACAAAGGGGGGTGGGGGGGGTTGGAGGGTATGACAGGCGGCAGGTGTAGATGTTGAATAGAATGAGCCATAAAGACAAATAATGGGAACCCAGGAAAAACCCTAACATCTGATGAATAAATAAATACGTGTATTAATAATAACAATAACTGTATAAATATTGGAGTAAATCAGGGTGTGATGTAATGCTTCAGAGATCACAGTCACACAGACATTTTGTTGAAAGGTTATTCTACACACCTTGAGTCTCTCTGTCTCAGTCGTCTGTGCTGCGAGTCTGCGCTCTAGTTCGGCCATCTTGGCAGCGTCTAATGAGCCGTCACTGCCGGGGACTGCGTCAGAGGACTGAGAGAGACCAGAGGAAGGTTGATTCATTTAGCATCTGTTAAGAATATTGTGATATGTTTGGCACAAAATGTCCCATTTGCATGATATTTACCCCAGCGTCGGGTCTTCTCAGCAGCTCTTGTCTCTCCGTCTTCATCTGGTTGATTTCTGCCGACTGGGACTGGACCTGACTCCTCAGAGCCTCCAGCTCCTGCAACAAACAAAGTCAACCAACCCTCGCAAAAAGACACGCAGTATATTAATTCATTATCTGACAACAAGAAAAATGCTTCAGATTGAAGTTTTAAGGGTAAGTCTGTTCAGTCAGTCAGTCATTTTCTACCGCTTGTTCCCGTTCGGGGTCGCGGGTAACTGGAGCCTATCCCAGTGACTTCGGGCCTTAGGCGGGGTACACCCTGGACAGGGGCCAACTCGTCGCAGGGCTGACACATAGACAGACAACCATTCACGCACACATTCATCCACTAGGGACAATTTTAGAGTCACCAATTAACCTAATGCATGTCTTTGGACGGTGGGAGGAAACCGGAGAACCCGGAGAAAACCCACGGCAACACGGGGAGGACATGCAGACTCCACCCAGAAAGGTCGTGGGTAAGTCTGGTGATATTCTAAATTTTTGTTATTGTCGGAGATCCTGCTAACACGGATTGTGTATCGGCGAAGTCTGATATGTTTCATTCCACTAGAGCTCCACTCTTTTCCAAAAAACTATTAAAAATACACTAATGATCCAAACTGTTAGACTGGTCAAAATGTTCTTTCATTGCCATGACCAATTTTGACCAACAGGAATAAATGGGCTTGGGGCTGAGTGATAGACCAGTGTTTTCGTAGAATTGGTTGAGAAATAGACAAATATAGAATAATGCCAGCCTTATTCTTTACACATATATTCAAAAAGTCAAGTGTCTTAAGGGTTTTTAAAGTTTAAACTGATCACACTGTGGAAAGAGGAAGTGTGTAGTGATGAATCCCACCTTGAGCAGTTCTGTGTCGTCTGATCCTGAACCTTCTGCCGTCTGTGACCTCTTCAGTTACATACAGTGAAAACACAATACATTAATGATGCACTGTAACGTCCATTGTCACTGCGACAGGATAAGAGTAAAAGTCCACATACAGTTCTAATTGTAATATTATTTTCAGAATAGGGCTGCAACTAACGACTATTTTCTTTATCGATTAATCTGCTGATTATTTTCCTTTAGTCTATAGAACCTCAGAAAATGGTGACGAATGTCCATCATGAAGGTGACGTCTTTAAAATGTCTTATTTTGTCAGACCAACAAAGAAAGGCAGCAAATCATCACATTGAAGAAGCTGAAACTAGGACATTTCTGGAGTTTTTGCTTAAAAAACATTTATCAAAACAGCTGCCTATTACTTTTCTGTCAATCGACTAATTAATCAACCAATTGTTGCAGCTTTATGCAACATGAGCCCTCTGTCCTACAAAAACGGTTTCTCAAATATGGTTTGAAGTTCTGTTGCAAGAATTAGTTTGTTGTTTGAAGTAGGCCTGCACGATAAATCGTTATAAATCGCGATCTCGATTCACGATTTTAATTTTAAATGTCTTCGATTTAAAAAAATTATAATAATGAAAACTTTGGCCTTTATTTTGAAAGGACAGCTCTCACAAATTTCAGGGCTTCACCGTCCGCCAATGACAAAGCACCTTTTAGTCACGCTTTTCAAGCTCCGCCCCGAGCCATCGTTGACTCATTAACATGTGAACACGACTGTTGTGTGTAGTTTCACTGAAACTCAGCATCGAGTTTAAAATAACGAAATTACGCAAAAAAGCAATATCAGCAGAAAAAGTCTTTCATTCTGTTTCATTCTAGTTTAAAAAAAAAGCGCAATTAATCCGCGGGTCACGTGCGTGCCGAACCGTGGGTCATGATCAACGGTCGTGATCCGTTACACCCCTGAAGGACATTGATGAAAACTTGTAGGCTTGTGGTGATGTGCAGTGTGCCAAAACAGATATTTTTGGTGCTGCCAGTTTGTTTTGTCGTGGTTCATGTGTGTAATAAACATCACGCTTCATGAGGAAAAAATCGTTGCAGAGAATCGTGATATCAATTCTAAGCTAAAAAATCGTGATTCATATCTTTCCCTGAATCGTACAGGCCTTTAGTAGTTTTGACTTGTCTGAAAACTGTAGCTGGGGTCCATTACTGTCATGTTGTCTGGCTGTTTCCACAATGGTGCAGGTGTCATTTATTATTCAAAGTCTACCTGCTGTTTATACGTTTTGTAGGGAGCTGACCAGAGAAAGCTAAACACAGTTTGAGTAATGAGGTGATCGTCTTTTTCAGGCAACAGTGATGACTTGATTGGCAGTTTGTCTACTATCAGTCATATTCTGGTGGTTTAACTGTGACCGCCGTTGCTGTTTGGGAAACGCTCCCCTGGGTGTCACTGAGCTGTGTCTGGAGGAGGGCGTTTTGCCTGCACAGCTCGTCCGCCTCCACGTGAATCACACACACACACACACACACACACACACACACACACACACACACACACACACACACACACAGAGACAGAGACAGATAAACTCTGTGCCCCCTGACAACCGCTCAACAACTTGGAAACATTTTTCTTTGTTCTTCGCTGGTTTTATTTCATGGAACATTTTAAGCTTTGGGCCTGTGAAATCAGACCCCAGTACGACGCCCTAGCGCACACACAAACAAATACTGCATGTAGATATTTACGAACCAGGGTGTTGATGAGTGCGTCTTTGTCCCCGAGTTGTGTCTGAAGGAGTGTGTGCTGCTTGCGGAGCTCCTCCACCTCCTCCCTGAGCTGTGTGAGCTCCTCCGTCTGCAGCCCGTTCACCTGTGAGCTGTCTCCCTGGCTGTGGTTCTCCTTACCTGAAGTTATGACCACATGCACAAACTCGGTTAAAATGTCAGACTCAACAGGGAATGTGATTAATGATGTTACCCCTCCAATGATTTTTGTAAGGTACGAAAACACGTATACAATACAAAAGCAGTTACTGTAAAAGATATAGCCCGAGCGATACTGGATTTGTGAGTTTTAAAAAATCTCAACAAAATATTGGCTGATTAATCAGTTTGGCTCTAGTACAGTAAATAATCATATAAAGGCAGGAGTTTAGACTGTTTCACTTTTTGTCTCTTTAGAGGCAAGCCTGTTTACATCCTGGGCTTTAATTACATAGTTTTAAACCATCCCTCTATGTGGTTATGATAACAGTTCACTCACTATCTCAATCCTTTAGATAAGGTGCTGTGGACTCTGCTACTCTCAGCATTACTACAGAGAAACAAGGAAACCACATGAGCTATCAGACCAGTCCAGTTTAAACACATTATCTTTAACACTTATTCAGAGGAAAATTACTCAAACTGTTTTGATATCGATCCTTTGTGGTTTAAGCCTTAGCTATTGTATTTATTTTAGTTGTGCTTGTAAATAACATGAACCAGTCTGATGGGACAATTCTGCTGCGTTCACTTTCATTTTCAGTTCGGGATAAGTGAGTTAACATATTGTTGTAAAAACTGTGGGCCTGTTTAAGGGAAAAGTTTCACATTTTGGAAAATAAGATAGCTTTCCTCAGGTTAGTTAGATGAGAAGATCGATACCTCTCTCATGTCTGTGCATTACGTGCGGAGCTGGGATGTTGTTAGCTTAGCTTAGCATAAAGAGCGGAAGCAGGGGGAAACAGCTTGCCTGGCTCTGTCCAAAGTTCAAAGATATGCTCACAAGCACCTCTAAAGTTCACTAATTAACAGGTTGTATCTCCCTGTATCCACAAACAGCAATGTAAAAACAACTATTTGATCAAGAAATTGTCGCATAAACCCCCCTAAAACCACAAATTGCCATTTTTACATTGGGTTTGTGAAAGAAAGCGATTAAAACCTCTCCGATCACGCACATGGTTGCCCTGTTGTAAAACTGTATCTTGAGATGTCGCTGCATATCACATATCTCACATATCATATCTCAGCAATGAAGCAGTAAAACGCTATCATCAACAGGGATGGTGGGCAAAAATATGAAAACCAGTTCAATTAAAAGGCCTTTAACTTTCTCAACTCCAACCGTTCCCACTTCAAATTGCATTTTTCCCTCTTCTTGTGATAAATTCTCTGTGTTCTTTCTTGAGGACACAAAACACCTGTGACATGTTATCCAATGAGGTGAACCCACCTAATTTTAGCTTGAGGATGTTGTACTGATCTTTGTGCTGCTGGATCTGGGACAGGTGCTGGCTGGCTTCAGCCCGCATCTGTTCGTTCTGAGATGACATGGACCGTATCTGCTCTTTCAGCTCCTGGATCTGAGCATCCTGAAGATCACACAATAAAAATAAAATAGTCAACAGGACAGTACATCAAATATAAATAACATCAAATACACACAAAAACAAAACCACGTGCAGAACTGAAAATGGCAGTGCCACTTAGCTCCGTTTACCTGTTCTCTGATCAGCTCTTTATACTGAGTTACAATGTTGTCATGTTGCTCTAATGTCTTCTTCACCTCCTCTTCCTTCTTCTCCTCCTCACTGGATTTGTGAACTGCTTTGGTAATCACACCTGTTTAAGAGTTCAGCGGGAGAAATACATTTGTAAAAACTCCCATGAATCTTTGTAACTGCCACGATTAAATAATTATCACTGGATGTCGAGAACTGTCTCTGACTGACCCTCCAGTTCTTTGACCAGCTTGGTGAACTCGTGGTCGAACAGCATCTGCTCTGGAGACGGGAAGACCGGCTGCGGCTTCTGACCCGCCCGCGAGTACAGCTCGTGTTTAGTGATGAAGCCCAGTTTCTCTACAAAGTTTTCCTTTCCAATCCGCTTCTCGATGAGCTGCTTTAGCTTCTCTCTGGGGAGGACAGAGATGACATGGCAGGTCTTAATCAGGACAGACCTTTTTAACCATCACTGCTCTGACATGACTTAAGTAATCTGGTCTTCGCAAGGTTTTGAAAGAAACCTAGTTTATTTGATCGGGTTAGGGCATTTAGAGAACTTCGTCTAACATAGGTACAATCCTGGAAGAACTTAATTATTTATTCATATACGTGTTTATAAATGTAATATAGTGTACGTGCACAGTCACTGTATGACAAAGACCCAGGGCATGGAATTAACTTCAATACACTTGAAATTAACTGGTTCAAATATGTGGTCGTACAACTATCATGTGAATTGGGGTTTTAGACTAATAAGAACACAACAGTTTGTGCGAATGTGTTTTGGTTCAATAATAAGTTACACAGTTATTTTCAAGGCAAGTGAGCTGATTCTTACTTGGTGTAGTTTTCCAGTGAGTTGTCGTTGTAATAGATGCAGATGCCGAGAAGCAGCGCACACAGGCCCTGCACCAGCCTTTCATCCTCTCCCAAGTTCTCGGAGATCTGTGCCGTCAGCTACAGGAGTCACAGAGTCAAGGACTCATTCAGTTTCCGACTCCCACACCCCTTTTTAACCTGGCAATGACGTTAATATGACGTTCCCATCCTCATTGATAATCAATTTTTGTTGACACATTTTACGTAGAGTGATTGAATTTCAAAACTTAATTCCTCAAAGGTTACTACTTAAAAATGAAAATACAACGTCCACCCGACAGAATCTAAGTGAATATTGAGTAACGGTTTAGACATTGGTTGTAATGAAATTGGTGGATGGCTTGTAAGCTGCTTCAAGGATACAAAGGGAACGTTTTCCTGATTGTGCAGAAAGTGTGTGACAGCTATCGGACAGTTGCTGATCCATGTGCACAGCAGCATGAGGAGGCCCACCCTGGTCTGCACTTTACTGCCCTGCAGAGAACAGGAACAAACAAAAGAAACGTCAACATATGCTTCTTGGATGACAGTAAAAATGGCTGACAAGAGTCCAATGTAGAGCAAATATGTGAAATTCCAGAGATATTAAAAGATTCTGAGTTTAGGCAATGAAAAACCAGATGTTAATATGGGAGGTTATGTACACCAAAGGAAACTGATCACGACCAGTATCAGAATGGCAACCAATATTACAATTTATTAGAATCTGAATCCTGGTAAAAGATTTTTAGATTAAATGCAGATTGGGACATTAGTTAAGCAACAGTTCCTATCATTTCTTTAACGAGCAAGTTATAAATGTGTGACACAAGACTATCAAGAAATCCAACAAAATGATTACCAATGTGTTAAATTCAAACAGGAAAAAGAAAGACAAAAGGGGACTGATAAAACGGCAACAAAAGAGGTCGAGCATGAGTTGGTGTTAAAACAAGCTTTAATTTTGTTGGCGCATGACATTTCTCGCAATTAGCCAATTTTTCTTCCCATCATGACATGTTGGGAGAAAAACACTGCAATTGATTTCCCAATCAGCAAAAATTCATAAATGGGAGCACTTCACTCACATCAACCACTAGTAGTTAAAAGGGTTATCAAAAAATAAAAAATAAAGACCGTCAAAATTAATACATTCAGTATATTCAAACGAGGTTATGATGACCAAAGCATGCAATCCTGTATTAATAAATCAATGTCCCTAAAGCCTAAAAAACCCCAAATCTTTACCTCTAGCCAGCATGTATTCTACAAGTTCACAGTTTTCAATTCGTTTGTGGTGTGAAATTATTATTCTGCGAGTGCAACCCAAGTATCAAGAAATCATAATTGAAATTTTACCATATTTCCAGCTATCAGCACATGCAAAGCAAAACCCGCTAAATGTGCTTTTTAAGAATGAATAAGGAAGTGTAATAATAAAAAATGAGTATAAAAATGATCATGTATTTCCATGAAAACATCTTTGAAAAAACCGGTATGAGAGGTTTAAGATCTACAACAAACCTCAACCTGGATTTTCTTTCCTCTTTACGACAGTCAGCTTCCAATGGAAACACACTTATTGGAAACTTATACCAGTTAATGATTATGCAGTTTGGAATAATTGATCTCAATCAGCTGCAGAAAAATTAAGGTAGATTTTCATGGAGTTGTAACGTAAGATGATGAAAATCAATACAGATTAAAAACACGGTGCAGAGGCGAATAGAATCTGTAAACTACACCGTAGCTTAAGGCTGCTAATAAGCTGGCGCATTAACACTTGCTTGATCATGCTTTAAGTAGAAGACCTCTTTCCCGTAGTGAAATAAACAATGCCAAAATTGAGTAAGTATGGAGGTCCGAGCAATGAAGGTGTGGGACAAAAACTTATCAGCATTCCATACTACAAAAACTTACGAAATCACCTTTTCAGATTTAGTCTCCAAATGTGACGAAAAGCAAAAATTAGGAAGAAAACAAAAGACAGAAAAATGACCACAAGTATTAACAAATACGGGCCTCGGCATTAAAAAGGATATATACTGTGCTTTTGTATGTGTTTGTGTGGGTGATCAGGGTTACAGCTACAGCCTAACAGTTAAAACTGAAGACTCCATACAGTCACTGAAACCTTTAAAGTGAACTCATGCGAGATAAATAAAAGGCACATCCCATCCTTTAAAGATGAAAAACACCATTACAATGGGTTTTAAGAGAAAGCCATCTAGACTCAACATCAACACATTACATTTAACTCTTAAAGCTAACTGAACACTTGTCAGCCTGGGGGCTCCTACAGGAGGATATCAAAGCAGCCAGGGGTTGGGGTGGGAGCAAAAAGAATGTATTGCATTGGTCCAATTTGCTTGCATCTGCAAATTCATATTCTTTCCAATCATTATCCCAAGTTAAGGACCATAGCTGAGGGCTAGCATGAAGCTTTACAGGCAAAGTAAAACAGTCCAGTAAAAACCTGCACTTCTCCTGACACCACACACACCAATCCACCAGTCAATCTCTCGCTCTATCTTAACCCTCACTAATAAACAAAACCCTCACATTCCCTCACACGGAGCAGCAACTTGCTCCCAACCCAAAGGGGTAAGAGGACCATGGCCTTAGATTGTGGACAATCCACATTCCCCAATAATTAGCGCTCACCATTTATTTGTAAATGGGAGCATGAGGCTTTTTGAGGGCAACCAAGAATTATTCTCCATCGCCTCCCCGTACTCCTCCGACAGAGAGGTTTTTGTTTATAGGACCACAGAAGCTGCAGTCCTTCTGCCTTTCCAGTGCCCGCCTACTGATTCAGGAGTCTCTTGGGCTAACCAAATGAGAAAGATGTCCATCTTTAACATGATGGCTTACTTCGTCCTCCTTTGCGGTCACGTCAGGCCCCGACGACTTCTGGCCACATCTCTGAGCGCTCAGATTTCATGTCCCAGACGTCACATGGGAAACAGGAAAAATGTCCTCCCACGGACATGTGCCTCTAGCAGATACCCACAGTTTAACATCACTATACATCTGAATTTACCAGATGTGTCCGGCAGCTTGCCCTATCACCTAATCAACTCACCATGAGGTGGTGTTGTAAGCAGATACATTTAAAGAAGACAATAAGACAAACAAGAGTGGAGCTCTCTCACTCGGGACAGGAAAACGCCCCCAAAAGCTGCTACAGCATACACTTCCTGATCAGACAGAAAAGGGCTTGGAGCACAGCAAACAGCCGAAGGTCACGACTCAAAGTAAGTGTCAGAGGAGACAAAATCCCAAAAAACAGCTGCTGTGTCCCTTTTCTCTGAACGTCTTGCGGGTGTCCACTTGTGTACTCCCCATAACTCTACTAGTAACCACAGTGAGAGAAACTAGAGCTTCCTAATCTGTTGGGAGGAGTGCACCCGTATGCCACCCTAATGAACAAGAACTGGATCATAGCCATAAGTTAGGGATGAAGAAGTGGTAGTAAGAAACACGTGGGCCAAAGAGACCCCTACTACAGATGCCAAGCCAAGATAACCCACATAGGTGCCGCCCACACTCAAAACACACACACAGGCACAGTACACACACACACACACATTTTACTTACCCGCCGGACGATCTTATCTCCCTGCAAAACCACAATAATGTGACACTGTTCTATTCACTGTTGTTCACACTTAACCTTTCTTTATTCGTCAAAAATATTCTAACACAGTCCTTCCTACCCAGAAACACATAACCTGTTAGCATCTCCT
This sequence comes from Coreoperca whiteheadi, assembly GCA_011952105.1. Classification (NCBI taxonomy): domain Eukaryota; kingdom Metazoa; phylum Chordata; class Actinopteri; order Centrarchiformes; family Sinipercidae; genus Coreoperca; species Coreoperca whiteheadi. Next base: position 11,738,491 of record CM022472.1, on the reverse strand, counting down.
TCATTCCAGCAACTTACAGCACTGTGTTTGTCGTACCTGCGAGAGGATGTTGGTGCACTGCTGCAGCAGGGAGACAGGGGGCTTTCCCAGGCTGGTGGCCAGTTGAACCCTCAGCAGCTGCTCCTTCTGGGTGAGGTTGTCCTGAAGGGCGTGAGCCAAGGCCACAGCGGCACACCAGTTGGACAGAGAGTCTGCTGAGAACAGGCCTCCGCACAGCAGCTGGCCCGCTGAGATGGAATTGGCTGAGGGAAAAAGTGAGCGAGTCAGTAAAAAAGTGTGGTAATGTGCAATGTGTATGCCTGATCTCCATTCAGCTCCAGGCCTAACTCCTAAAACCCATTTTATCATAACTCTTAGAAGACATCCAACCTGTTCCCATTCCACAAAAGACAAGTTTTTGCAATTTAAACTTAACAGCGATGATTTCAGTCAATTAGTTATTACATTTTTTAAAAGCTGATGGATTCACTGGATTTGTCAGCATCATGACTATTTAACTTTAGCCATCATCTGTGAGCAAGATGTTCCCCCTAAACGCACAAGTGATGCTTTTTCCTATAATTTATTTAGTTTTTCCTGCATTACATTATATATCATCCTGTCAGTGTTTCAAATGTGTTGAATCCAAAGAATAACTAAAAGAAAAAATATATAATATATATATATCTATATATATATATTTTTTTACAGTCATATCTATTGTCAAGCAGAGATTCTACAGGGGTAACTTCAATTCCTTGATAGTGCTAATCAAACTTTAACAGCGCTCTGAACATGTGCTATATAGAAAGCTGTTAAAATATCGAGTGCTTTAAGACACTGCATTCATAAAATGCGTTAACCTAATGGATTACTGTCTGCACGAAGAAAACATGATGTCTTCTCAGACCAATTCGTCGACAAACTCTTGAAAATTATAGCAAAACGACTTCTAAGTTCTCAAAACGGTGTAACTGACCATCAATGGTGGAGGGCAGCAGTGTAGCCACAATCTCCCCCTGGCCTTTCTGGTTTTTGTAGAGGAAACACTGGAAACAGTAGAGGACTGCACAGCGAAGCACAAATGGTTGTCTCTCATTCACCATGGACATGAGCAGCACCACGATGGCTGGTCTATGGACAGGTGAAGAACAGAATTTACTATCAGATGGAAATGTGGGATTTAATATCTTGCTTCGCTGGTTGCGTCTTACCTTGGTGGGTTTGAGGGAGCGTTGACAGATGCAAAGTAGTCCTGGTTGACCTGTGAGCCTCTGATAACCTCTGATACAGTGTTGATGGTCTGAAAGAAAGTGGCCAGATCACAAGCTTTAATGCAGGATGTCTCAAAAGGAGCCAAGCCTTCTGAGTACGTTGCTTTCTAAGTAATACTGTCATTACCTCAGTGAGGATGTCTGCAGGCACACCAGTGGCCATGAGGATGGTACACAGCTGCTGCAGCAGACCACACTGGTACATGGACTTCTGACAGCTGGCTGTAGCTCCAGGAGAGTTCACCGGAGACACCATGACTCGCACCAACTGGGAACAGAATATTTTGTGAGATTTTGGCAAAACAACAACCCATTGACCTGCTTATCTCATTTTGTAAATAGTTTAAAGCAACAGTTCAACATGAAAGTTCTGCGTTACCTGCAGCATGAGGTGGAGGTTGGTGACCTTCTGAGCAGACCAGCCAGAGTTATCATCACCGACCTCAAACCAGGGCTTCATTCTCTGAATGTAAGAGCCCTCCTTGAAGAAGTTCTGATTGGAGCTGTTGTTCTTTAGCAGGTTGACCAGCAGCAGCAAACAGTCCTCCACCACAATACCTGCACCGAGCGAAAAAGGAAGCACATCAGGACATAGCTCACAAGAAAAACAATAATCTTACCATTCTGATTACAGAAAATACAAGAACTGTATTGCATTTAAATATTTAAGACAATTCTGTATTCAAGATGAGAAACTTCCAAATCTCAAAATCCTTTTACCTCCATCACTGCTGCCCTCTTCTGTGATGATGTCTAGAAGGCGCTCAAAAGCGTTTTCAAATGCCACAATTTTCTGAATGGCAGCATTGCTTTTGGTCAGCTGTTGCAGCAACAGCAAGCCCTGTTGGAAGTGAAAAACAGGTCATCATGCATCTCCTGAAAACGTGGTTGTCGTAGCGTCATATTTATACTTAATTGTCATGACAAAAAGACTTGTATTAAACACTTAGAGGGCATTCAGACCAAAATCAGCCCTGCATTAAAACAATGCAGCGGCCTGCATTGGTGGGGGCGTGTTGTTTAAGGTACCAGTGAGACAGGAAATCCGATCCAGAAAATCCAGTTTGAGTAACATATCTGTGAGTTTGAGAGCTTCTCAGACTTCAAAACACTGCACAGGGGTTTATAAACATTCTTGACACAAGATTTTACAACTCTGGAAAATTATCATGGCTCCAATTATAATCAGTATTATCTTTCATCGCAACGATTGCAAGCTTGACAGTAGAAGTACAGCATTCACGTTACAAAGTAATCCACCATGAATGTGCGCTTGAAATTATGTGATTGGCCAACGTGGCGCCTTCCTGGATGGCGTTACGTAGAGTAGCAGCACGTAGTGTTGGCATCACGGCTACACTGACGGACTGGGTGAAATGATGAGGGGGCTGCGTTTTTTAACACAGACCTAAAGTCGGTCTGAACGCCGAGTTAGTTTCAGAGGCTTTTGAAGGTAGTTTATTACAAAATGGCAGCTTAAACAGGAGGGACAAGCACTCACATCATTGCGAATTACTTCTCTAGAGTCTGCCAATAGGTCCATCAATCTGGAAACACCTGCGGATGGACACAGTAATAAAAAGGGCTATTAAATACTGGTTGAAGTAAAATAAAATGGGACATTTTGCTCTTCAGAAAATATTGACAAACTGACTCATCTTTTTGTGTCAACTTTTCTAGCGCTAACAGATGCACTCAGTAAAGGGATACAGAAATGTTGATACAAAACTGAGTAAAATCTTGACATTACAAAACGAGTTGGAGCGGATGTGGAGAGGAGCAACTCACCCATGGGGCTGACCAGAATGATACCCTGGACCTGGACACCCTGGTTCTTCAGGAGAGCAGTCAATAGCTTCACACCGGGCCAACGCACATGGAAGTCAAACTCCTAAAAATCACATCAGTGCATAAATACGTCAGGAAGTTGTATAATAACACAAACCTCTTGCCACTGGAGCAGAAACATCTCAGTACCTCCAACAGAGTGAGAAGCAGGGTGACGTGTTCAGGGTCCTGAACAAACGTCTCGGTGAACTGGGCACCCAGGTCATCTGCCTGCTTCTGGGCAGCCTCATCTGTGAATGACAGTGAAAGATGAAATTAGTAACGTCTCCAATAAATACTACAGCAGGAGTCATCGGTTTAGTGAGGGAGCCAGTTGGTTTGTTCATAGCAATCAGCCTGAGTTCGACAGCAATAATGATCAAATCTGCGACTTCTCAAAAATTTCCCAAAGTGTTTTTTTTTTTTACTGGTGAGTTTCTGCTATTGAATAATGACTTTATATGGAGGGATATGTGAATCGATTCAAGAAATGCGCACATGCTCAGGGTGATACTTAAGAACGAGCCTCCTGGAAAAATAAAGGCCGACACACAAGATGAGGGACTGCTGGATGGGAGGGTGAACAGGGTGAGTTCAGTAGGGCTACTATAAAAGGGGTCCTACTGTGTGTGTGTGTGCGTGTGTACATAGGAATAGACATTTATTGTGGGATGAGCTGAATGCTTTAGTGTGACAACCTGGTTAGCAACACCACAGCACTGAGAATAAGTGTATACCACCACCTAGTGATCTGGCCATAACTTAAAAGGTACTTAAACGGTATCTAGCAATGCAGATAGTTTTTGATGCATTTACCCATGTTCTGATATATCCATCTCTAAAGATTTCTGCTTCCACACCAGAACAATTAAGATGATAGAATTTTGATCGTGGCATTGGAAAATAAATAATCAATATCTTTATATTAACAGTGAATCAATTAACTATGTGTAATGTAAAAGGGCTCATTTTTAGTGAAGAACTCATACAGAATTGCCACTTAACTCTACAGAACGTTTTAATTTCTTTTATCCGAGAGTTTTGAGTCCCTCTCCCCGCTCTTATAGTTTGTTTTCAGTCACAGCAGGTAGCAGCTGTTTTCAGTGAAAACAGCTCTGATAAACCCACTGTACTCGACCTGACCAGCACCACACAGCAGACAGAAAAAGCTAGAGACTAGCTGGTGAAGATAGTTGAGAATTTAGCAGCTAAAGAGGCAGAGGCATTACAACTCCAAATGTTTGCTAATTGTGCTCTGAGTGTGTTGGATGTGTAAATAGGCAACTATTTGCTTGAATGTTTGTCATTAAGACTTTATCAGGGGGCCAGAAAAAAAAAACAATTAAAAAATGACACAGCAATATGTCCCTCTTACTAACAATCCACAGATCTGAAAACAAAACGCTAGCTACCATTTGAGGACGGTGAGGAAAGATGACCTTTTTGTAAATAGGGATATTGAAGGGCGAAAAAAAACACTTAAGAAGCAAACAGAATGAAACAGTATAATTTCACCACAGTAGTGCAAAAACAACCAGCTATTAAACGTGAGAGAAACAAAGCAGCAATGACAGACAGAGGTTCAGGGATGTGATGGTATTAGTGAAGCATTATTGTTACCACCGAAACACCTTCACTCTTCCAGTGCCAACTAATTTTAGTGACGATAGTTATCAAGCAGTACTAGAGCTACTGCATGGATAGCTTGGTTTCAGTACTGACCAGGTATGGAAACATTCTTATGCTTCCCTGAGACAGGGTTATGGGTTACTGCATCTGTGAGAGCAGGCGAGGGGGGAAGAGTAAGTTCAAAGCCTCACCCAAACGCTAGCATTCATTTCAACCACTGTGAAGAAGCGCGGAATCAGCTGACTGATTCTAGTGTAGACATGCCATGACGATAACCAAAACACAGCCTTGAATTTTATCAGCAGGTTTACAATCTGTGCACTGCAGTACTATTAATGAGGTCTTTTTCCGCAACCCAACCAAGAGGAACCTATGATTTGTAAGTGCTGCAGGTGGTTAGGGGGAGGGCGGGTGGCATCATGCACAGTCAAAGAGTTTTACCTTCTGATTCATCTGTAGGGTTAAAACATGGAAGAGAAGAGAGACGAGAATCTTTACATAAAGCAGTCAATATCAGTTCACAGAAGAGGGGAATGCAAACTGACTGATGTCCAGTTGACGTGAATTGAATTCACACATGCAAAAAAAATAATTGCTCAGTCAGTCAAGACCGTTTACAGTAGCCACACTATTAGGAGGATTTATCCTCAAATGATAACCAATTAAAGGCGAATTTCATTATTTCTAATAATTGCAGGAGGGTTTCACACCTTGCTCTTCCTCCTCATCATTGCAGATGATGTTGTACAGTGTGTCCAAAGCATAGCCAAGGATTTCAGAGTCAGACCTGTTCAATTAGCAGGAAGAAGCAGAGTGTTAACAAAACACAGGTTTCAGTGTTAACAGAATTTGGTTCAAACAATACACAGGTACAACGCACTTTTTAGGACAACGGGACAGATACCAGACCAAACAAAAACACAAATACTACATCAACAAACCTGTCAGTTTGCAGTATGTTAATTAAGTGATCCATCGCCTGTGTGCCAACTTCCATGCGATATTTCTACAAAAGATAAGAGGGAAGGCAGAGCGAGTTTATCGGTATGGCACCTTTCAACAAACAAGCCAGCAATTCAAAGTGTTGAATAGAAGACGTGAAAACGCATTAAGACAAGACATGATAGAAACAAAAGGCAATATAAAAAAGACAAATATACATGGAAAGAGTAAAATAAAAAGATAAAAATAAGCTATAATGTATAAAACAGAAGAATATGAGCTCGGGCGCAGCTACAGAACAGTGCAAGATGTGAATGAATAGAAAGCACTGACTGGCAAACAGAAAACTTTTAAGACTTGACTTAAAATAACTGTTTTCTAGAAGTCTGTTCCAGATATGTAGTGCATACAAGTTGAATGCTGCTTCTCCTTGTTTCATTTTGACCCTAGGGACAGCTAGTAGACCTGAACCCAGATGACCTGAGACATCTGGACAGTTCATAACTTTCCAGCAGATCAGATTTTTTTGGTTTTTTGGCCCTAAACCACTCAGTGCTTTATTAACCAACAGTACGTTTTTAATAATGCTCATAAGATCAGCGACACACTGTTGAAGAGGACAAGACTTTTTTTTTTTTTTTTTAAATAATACATTTCAATCAATGTGGACAAAGAAAAATAACAATCATGAACGTCGCATTGTATTTGTTATAAAATACAGGAAGTCTACACATCCATCTCTGTGTTTCTGACACCAATGCATGTCATTGTGCAACCCTGTGCCTCCTAAACCCATTATTCATGGCTGATAAACTCATTACTCATGGTTGATGGGGCAGCCAGTAGCAAAAGTGTCCATGAACAGAAGAGAGATGTGGCTTTGTAGAGGTCTATGTCAATGATTAGTTCATTTTAATCAGCAGAGCTTGACAAATGAGAGTTTATTTATCCATGACAGTGTGACAGAGGAGAAAACATTCACAAATGTGAATATATTGGTAGAAGGATGCTGAGGTTGGAGCTGCCAGGCAGGAGGTCTAGAGGAAGACCAAAGAGGAGACTTATGGATGTAGTGAGAGAGGACATGAAGTTAATTGGTGTGAGTGAAGAGGATGCAGAGGACAGGGTTAGATGGAGGCGCATGATTCACTGTGGCGACCCCTGAAAGGGAACAGCCGAAAGGAAAAGAAGAAGACACTAAACACCTACTGAATTAAAAAGAGTATTATGGAAGCATCACTAATGTTGATTAAAACACATCTCTACCCACAAACCCAGAGTAAGGAAAGTATATTGTCCACCCCATTCATATCAATGAAGGTAGAGGAAATGTTGGAAACATTCTTAGTAAAAATCCAACACACTTCAGCAGAAGAACAACAACTGAGCAATAAAACCTTCATTACGCCAAGGTAGGATTAATTGCAGGACTGTCGTATTAGTTTTAGCTGGGTGTACCTAATAAACTGGAAACTGAGTATATTTCTTCTGCACCTGTTTCCAATAACTTTGGCCTATACTTTACCTTAGAGAGGGACTTAAGAGCACGGACAGCATCTCTGCGGTCTTCTAGGAGCGTCGACGAAGCTACTCGGTCACACAACTTCTGGATCTGCCAATAGAGGAATCATTATTATTTTGCTTCTCATTTACAGCGAAGCGATGATTTTTGTATTTACATATCTTGATAAGGGGGGGGGGGGGGATCTAAGGGGGGGGGGGGGGATCAGTGGACGTGCTGTTGCCGTATTCTTCAGAGGCATGGAGTAACAAGGTATCACAAATGTTTCACCTTTGTTTTTATTTTGGTCAGAGGAGTCATGAGATGACTGACAGGAAAGGAAAGCAGAAAAAAACATTTCTGTTACTCAAAGTCATGCGTATTTTTTTATACTTCCCTCTAATCTTTGTAAATTGTCGTATGATTTTACATATTCAGGATTCTGCTTTGCATATATACACACATATCCATTTTTTTCCCGCCTAATTGTATGTACATTATAGTTAAATGTGTATTGTTTACCTGTCTTTGTTCAGCTGTGTTGTCCTTGTTTTTATTTCTATCTATATATCTTGGTGAAAACTGTGCAACATTGAGAGGGTTAACAAAAAACCGGAGTCAAATTCCTTATGTGTAAACATACTTGGCCAACGAGGCGGATTCTGATTCATTTTACTCAAAGAAAACTAAAGGGGGGAATAAACATATTCTTTGGCTAACATGATCACAATGCAGCCAGTAACATATGGCACTTTGCTTCAATTTAAGGGGCCAAAAAGGTGGGGTAACACTGGTCTACTGGACAGAACTACTCAATTTTCTCTGGAAAACATTATACTGTAGAATGTGACAAGAATCATTTGATAATACAGTAAATTCAGTGTAAATAGGATTTTGTGACTCAAAAAAAAGTGGATTAATGTTTAGTTACTCTTTAAATACCAGTAGTGGGACAGACAGCGCTGACATGAACGTATTGTGCGTTCTGCAGGAGGGACAAGCTGCCTCTCTGAACAGCCAAAACTGCAATGTTTACTGACAAAGATGTGATTATCTGGCTATAACGCTGCTGCAATGGCAGCAGGAGCAATTTTCAAACTGAATGGCGCTGCATACAATACTCTGCATGCATCTCATATGCTGCTGTACATTAAGATGTTGAGTGTTTCATACTGGGCCTATACCCTGTGAAGACTTGCTATGTTATGATCACGGGAAATGAAATCTCTTTGGGTGCTGGAAGACACAAGCAACTTGAAGATGTCCCCCTGGACTCTGGGAAACGGTGATGAGAAATGTTCACCATTTTCTGACATTTTTTGGACTGAACGATTAATTGAGAAAGCAATCAGCAGGTTAATCGATAACAAAAGTAATCGTTGGCCGCAGACCTAAATGACTTATTAATCTCACACTGGATGTGAATATATTTACACTCTGTATTGTTGGAGGTTACTTGAAAATAAACACACTGTAGGAAGATGTTGACTGAGTGACTGTCTGTCTGGTTTCTTTCGTTCATTAACGTTAATCATCCCGTTCATTACAGCTACACGTGAGAAAAGCAGCGGATATGTGACGGGCAGCCCAACTGCCGACTGACAGATACGCTACGTTAGCTAATTAGCCTTCTGACTAGCTCGTTTGTTCTCATTTAGGGAGGCCCCAGTTCCCCTACAATATCGTTTTGGGTGTTTTTTTTAGAGAAACAAAAAATAACCCTCCGTGTAAAACCACACCTTGTATTGGTGACGAGTGTGTGGTAGAGTTTGTCGGGTGCACAGTGGTGGACGTGTTAGCTAGCCGCAGCTAGCCGGGCTGCTTTCCTACCGTCTCCGCTCCGGACGGCTGCGGCCCGGACGCCTGCCCACCCATCACTCCTCTGAAGAAGTTCATCTTTACAGACGTCCTCTCGGTGCCGTAGTCAACGCGTCAGGCTCGCCCCTCGATGGTCCGTGCAACAACTATGTGAATAGAAAAGGGTGAAAGGTACACAATGATGATTTGTGACACTGTGTACACTGAACGACCGACCCCGGAACAGAAATGTGAGTGCACTGCGCATGCGCGCAGACGTGGCGAAACGTGGCTGATCAGCAGAGAAGCGAGTTCAGTTTTTTTAAAGGGCAAGAAAAACTCATTCATTACACTGTGTGTGAAGGTTCATACACTCATACAAAGAGACCAATTTCAGTCAATCCATCCCTGTGTGAAAGATAACACCAATGGAGAAGTGGAGTAGAAACAATGCACAACAATGCAGAAATACTCCAGTACTAGTAAAGGTTCTGGTTTAAAAATCCTCATTACAGGTGTTTTATACTCAGTATCAAAAATAAAAACTCAATGAGCAGCAGAGGGGCTTCTGTCAGTGCTATAGTAGTATATATTATATCATTAGAATATTATTACTGATGCATAAACATGTAGTACTGTAAGAGGCGTTTTAATGCTGTATGTATGTAAGTGTGTATGTAATGTTGTATTTTAATTTTAAATGATGAGGGCCTTTATAAGCAGTACTGGTGAGAAGTACTGTTGAGGTAGGCCCAGCCTCACCTCTCTCCGAGTTGGTTGATGAGAAGAGATTCACCAGAGACCTTTGAAACTCAAACTAGTTTATTTCACAGCATAGTACATACAGATTAATCTGGGGGCACAACGCAACCACCTCAGGCTTCTGTTTCCCGTGATGTCTGCGTTATGTCCCCAGCTAAGACAGCAAAACCCTTGGTTATATTCTAAACCTTCCCCCCGTCACACATTTTCAGTACTTTACGTAGCTTGTTGCCTCAGCATGCCTCTGTTCCTTTCAGCCTTGGTCTAACCTTTTCTCCCTTGTCCTCTTATCTTAGCCTTCAGTTTGTTACATTCTATGATGCCGTCACAGCTACTGCTATGCGATGGGGCAGGAGTCAGACATGTATGGAGACACATATCTGAAATACAGGGTGTCCACAATATCCAGACTCCACAGTACTCAGATCCTTTACTTAAGTAAAAGTAGAAATACCATGGTCTAAAATTACTCCATTCATTAGAAGAAGTATTATCAGTAAAATGTACTTTATATTATTATAGGATATTTTATTTTACTGTTTTATCACTCACAAATACATGCAAGAGCTTTTTAATGTTGCAGTTCATCAATGTGGAGCCAACTTTAGATACTTTGCATACTACTGGGTAAATTAGTAATATAAAGCATCATAAGCATATGATATGTTTTTTAATGTAAAAAGTAACTAGTAACTATAAAAGCCAAATAAATGTAGTGGAGTAAAAAATACATGATTTCCTCTGAAATGTAGTGGAGTAGTCAAGTCAAGTTTATTTCTAAACACAGCTTAAGCTGACCAGAGTGTTGTACAAAAGAACAATAAAATATAAAGTAAAAAAAAGAGAAGAAACACAGAGAGAAATATACCAACGACAACAATAAACCACAAAGGACAAAATACAGAGTTATAGACATGACAACAGGGTAAAATCTTAGTGGGCCAAAAAGGTCTATGAATAAAAATGTGCCTTCAGCCTAGATTTAAAAACAGAGATGGAGGTAGGGAGCACATCTTATATCTAATGGCAGCTGGTTCCACAATCGTGGAGGAGCAACGGCAACTAGTCGAGACCGTGGGACATGCAAGGGAGGAGTGTTGACAGATCTAAGAGACCTAGGAGCTGAGTGCCAGGGAATAAGGTCTGTGATATAAGACGGGCCCGACCATTAAGAGGCTTGAAAGTAATCATAAAGGCCTTAGACTGAACTCTAAAATGAACCGGGAGCCTTTGGTACAGGTCAGCATCCTTGCAGGTGCATTTTGGACCAACTGCAGGCGAGTTGATGAAGACTGGGGGAAGCCCAAGTGAAGGGAATCACAATAATCCAGTCGTGAAGTAATAAAGGCGTGAATTACTTTTACCATTTCACAGAAAGACAGAATTGTTTTGAAATGGTTCATAGCTGGTAATAACTACAGAACTGATTTGTTCAGCAAGACGGAGCTCAGAATCAAAGAGAACGCCGAGATCTTTTTGCCGGTTACTTCACATATGGGATGAGGTGGCCTAGCATACTGAGGAGGTGGCTTCTGGATTGCGAGGGACCAAAGATAATTACTTCAGTTTTTTTACTGTTTAGCTGAAGTAAATTATTTTCCATCCAGCATTTAATGTCCAGGAGAGGTTGTAGGGAATACCCAGATTTTAGCGTGAGGCACAGCTGACGGTGACAGGAGATGAGATTAGAAGTAGGTATAAAGTAAATGCTCAAGTAAAGTACCTCGATTTTGTACTTAAGGAGAGTACTTCAGTAGATGTACTTAGTTACATTCCACCACTGCCAGCGAGTGACGCCAGGTGATATTTGTATTGGTCATTTTCTCAGGGTCCTTGGTGAAAGAACACAAGAAATGAGAAGCCTCCGTGTCAGATTGTTCCCGTCCCTGATGATCCTTTGACTCCTCCACCTCCAGTCTCTGACGACAAACCAGGACAGAACGCACATCGGACAGGTCCTCCTGTTCCACCTAACATCAACAAACCAGGATGCACATCAGAAACCCCCTCCTCTTCCACCTAATGTGTTCTACCTATACCTCTTAGCCGTATTACGCCCTCTCACCTCAAAGCAGCGGCTTTGATCAACAGGGAACCAAAGGTCCCCTCAAGGCTCAAAGGTTTGATTTTATATCAAGTGAAGCGTCACCTGAGGAGGATAGTGACGGTGACTGAGGAGATGCCAGAGGGGCCGCTGATCATGAGAAGGATTCAATCGTCTTGATTGTCCAAGAGTACCAAAAGTAATGGATAGCTGTATTTCAGAACTCACACAAGTGCATGCAGTTGATTTTCATCTTTCTGGTGTCTTTCCGTCTGTAGGTGCCCTGTGGGGTTTCTGAACTACGTTCAGAGTTACCCGCCAAAACATTGTCTGAAGAACACGTTGAAGGGCCATGTGGGCCACGGGGCTGGAGGAGGGACCCTTTAATTATAAATACCATAAGCTTGCAAAAGTAAAATCAGGCCTCGACCAAAACTTGTCTCTTCAAGTGCAAAATATTTGGTATAAAAAAACCCCAAAACAAATAAAGAGCCTGTAAGTTTTCTCTGCTTGCTACGGCAGGGAAGTATGATCTCCTCAGGGAGAATCTCCTTCACTACTAAACCCTACTGGCCCGCCGGGGGGCAGCTCTGATCGCTACCGGTGTTCTCGGTTTTGGAAAGCTTATCAACAGCAACCGCAGCTTGTGATTTGCACGATCTTCTATGAAGGAGCCTGCAAACATCACAGACGGTATGAGTGGTGCTGATATCAGTAGTTTATTGTATGTTAAGTCCAACACATTCAAAATAGAAAGGAAGAAAACAAAACAAAAAAATAAAAAGATTATCCACCTGCAACACTTTTGTACTAGCAACAAGTAAACAGTAAAATTAAGATGGCAGCCAACTGTGCACCACACCTGCTAAAGCCAAGAATATACTTCGGTTTCCATTCCAAAAACAAAAAAAAAGGATTGGAATGATTCACAATGAGGATCCACTCTACTACATCTTCAACCACAGGAAAATAAGTGTACAGATTGTTTTTTTCTTCTCCCCTTTTGGAGGATCCTTTAAAATTTGGATGTGGGCAGGTCGCTGAAAACCTCAGCGGAAAAAAAGAACCAACCGTAGATTCATAAGCTGAAACATTTTTTTACCGCCACTACACCGTAAAAGCACAGATCGGTCTGAAAGCATGATGGCTCTTCTTCGCCACTCTCTTCTCTGACCATCGCTGTACAAAGTACGATTGCGGTCAAGTTGCCGTGTTAAGCAACTACCTGACAGATAAACGTTCGGGGTAGAGGCCCCCGTTAATACTGTCTGTTAAAAACACTCAAAGCCCAAAGAGCTATAATTCTTCTGTAATAGTAGGTCAAAGGCTAACGGTAACAAATTAAGAGTCTCTCTATTGAAAACTATTCTCACATGTGAAAATATTTAATCTCAACTACAAGGGAGAGTAGCCGACTACATAAAATATGCCATGTCTGTACATCAAATCTTGTTGCAACTGCAAGAGCGCAAATATTATTTCATGCTGATAACAAGATGGGCACTAATGTTTCCTTTTTTCATTGCCAGATGAGAAATTTAGAGAGAGGCTGTGTTCAAACTGACAGACTGTCCCAGAAATACTGGGAATAGTGCAAGACCACCAGATAAGGAAGCCCTCATTAGAATATTTGTCCAGAAAAATGCTACATTGAGTTCACTTCCTATTTCAGTGCAAGATAACAAAAGAAAAAAAAAAGAAAAAAAAATAGAGATCATATTTTTCTTTCCAGCTGAAACCCAAAGGTCTTCCCTCCCTCCCGAACGGTAAAAAAGAAAATACGCTGGAGGACAAGGAGACGACTACTATGGCCTTCGGTTTAGACTCGCCTAGAATGGAAAAATAAATGAATAAAATAAGCACAATGAATAATCAGCATATGAAAATACAAATGCATAAATGGCTAGAAAAGTGAGCACAATTATTTGCTAGTCTGTAGGCTGTAACTAGGGCCAGCCCACCCACACTGATCATTACAAAATTGCTGCTGAGAAAAGAACAGTCTGACAACTTTTGAGTCCAGGGATAAACCCAAGTGCTGCCATGAGTCGCAATAAACTATGGTCAGACTTAAAGTAAGGATCCACAGTATCGGAATCACACTGAGAGACATTTACTTGTTCCAGACGGCAAACCTTAGTTCCTTGAAATCACGGTTGTGTAGAGAGCTATGACATGTTAAACCAGGGACCAAGCATTTTACTGTCACCATCTTTAATGTACCTTTTTTTGGGAGTAGTTCTTCAGATGCACTTCTTAACCATTTATCAAACAGAAGTCGAGGCACCTATTGTCTCTACAAAACCCAGAACAGACAATACAAAACAAATGTACAAAACACAACAGACCTTCTTAGGTAGTAAACAGTATGGAAAAAAGGAAAGATGCACCTGAAAAACGGAAATCTTGTGAATACTGCAATTTTCTGTTTTTGTATCTGCTCCCAAAAGATAATAGTTCAAAATGAGGAGCTCCGCATTAGGAGGCAACAAGTCCCAAACCGCTTTACGCTTTAGTAAGACTGGAAAGGGTGAAATAGAAGGCACCATCATGCTCTTGTCAAGTCGAGAGAAATGAAAAGCTACACAAAACAAGACATACAGTAAACTATGATTTTTGCTGTACATTTATTCTGTTACGCCGCACTTAAGACAGAAGGGAGGGCGGTGTCATCCATCCCGGTTTTCGCGGTCTAGCTGGCAGGGGAAAACATGAAGAAAAACAAACTTGGAATCAAAAGAAAACCAGAGCAAGCAGCCATCTTTACCACCACTCTTCTATTGTTCAACTTCGTTTCTTGTTTATCCTTTGTCCCCCCACTCATTTGGTGAAAGTCCAGGATTTGAGCTTTTTTTTTTGTTTTTATTGGATTTATAAATGAGGAAAAATATAATGTAGATTTGCTTGTCATCTTGTCCATCCAGCAGTAATTGAAGCTTAGTTTTGGGTCAAAAGTGTGAAAAGTACATTGGTCACAGCGGACAGGCTGTAAGCGTGGCCTGCCCCGGTAAGTCGTATCACTTTGAGACAAAACAGGTCTCTCCAGCTGCGTTCCGAGCGTGGATGTCAATGTAGTACGACAAAAAGTACCCATTAGTGCATATTGATGAGTGCATTATGCAATTTTGAAGCAGTGGTCTCTCAAAAGGAAAAAAGTAAAAGGCAAGCTTTTCCCCTGGAACTGCACAAATTTTTGCATCTCACTCTTTTCCAACAGTAACGGGCAGAAAACTACCATATAAAATGTGCAATAGAGGGATCTCGTGAAGCAGCGCCCCAGTTAAGTCAAGGCATATAATCTCTTTTCAAATGATGGGCTGTATTGTCGTAGTTAAAAAGTCTCATCAGTCCCTCCTAATGTGGCAGATTACTCCTGGTTGGTTTGCCTTTTTTCACAAATTTACAAATTAAAGTTTGTGAATTCTTGAGATACCCAAAAAGGACGCTCAGCTCACAACTAATAAGCGAAATTTTTTGTTTGCTTATTTTGTTTGGTCTATTTCACAAACAAATTGTTGACAGGCTGTGTCACATTCCAAAGCAAAGAGGGAACAAAAAATAAAAAATAAAACAAAACAAATATATATACGTTTATACATGAAGATTTCTTTTCGTTAACGAGAACGGTTGAAGATGAAGAACACGGTACTACTTCCACACGGCAGGTGGTGCTCTTCTCAGCGGCGCTGCGTTGTGAAACGACCCTCTCCCTGGCCACCGGAGCCTCGTCCGGAGCCCATGCCAGGTTTAGGGGCCATGCCGCCTCGAGGTGGTGGTCCCCTCCCGTCACGTTCACGCATCATTCCACTTCCCACGATGCCTCGCGGACCTCCGGGGCCCCGGTCGTTGCGCCTCATGTCCCGACGCTCATCTCCTCCACCACGTGTCTCTCGTTCACGCACCGCCCTCGTCTTCTTCTCCTCCACGTTCAGACGCACCTCGCCTCGAAACATGATGGGCTGCAGGGAGAAGAGAAAGGTCACTACAGGATAAACCAGGACCTAATAGTTCCCCATCTGTTTCACAACCCACATCATTCACTGGTTTGCACACAAGTCTGTTCATCTGTCCCACACCCTACGTAAGCACTGCTCTGACAGGTTCTGCGTCCCTGCTAGTGAAACAATTTAATCTCTGAGGCTGCGTTCAGACCAACGAGAAAAAAAGAACGCAGCCCCCTCATTCATGTGAATAAAGCCAGTTCGATGTCGCAGTGGGGGTGCTAACACAGGGTCTGCCTGGCTCAAATTATGCTGCAGTGCAACACTATTCGGCAAGGCGCAGCTTTGGTTCATCAGAGACAGGCAAGCGCACAGTCCTGGTGGATTACTTTGTTACATGAGCAGAGCGACAAAAGATGATAAAAATGATAACTTTCCAGCATTGAAAAATCCTCTCAAAGTATTATAAAATGTTGTGGTGTCTGATAAGCCTCCAAACTCATGGATCTTTTACGCAAACTGAAATTCCTGTGTCCGATTTCATGTCTCACGGATACCTGAAGGAACACGCCCCCTCCAACACAGCCCCATGTCAGTTTTATACGCAGGGCTGTTTTAAGTCCAACGCCCAATTCGGCATCGCTGTGATAACCTGCTGTTACTCAAATTATGTTTAGTTATTCACGTATCAAATACCCAGGTTTTACAGGGCAGTTACTTTGGTTATCGG
This sequence comes from Coreoperca whiteheadi, assembly GCA_011952105.1. NCBI lineage: Eukaryota > Metazoa > Chordata > Actinopteri > Centrarchiformes > Sinipercidae > Coreoperca > Coreoperca whiteheadi. Next base: position 11,722,065 of record CM022472.1, on the reverse strand, counting down.
TAGATATATCCATTGCAACAGGATTAGCTGTGACTGAGAAAAAACAGCCTCCTCAATCATATCAATGATTTCCACCACAGAGGGGTTAAGAAAAAAATGCAAAAGTTGATGCTGGCTCAACTTGGAGAAAATTATTGCAACACCAATGGCGTTCCAGGGTCAAAATCCTGCCTAAAAGAAGTATAAACCGCTGTGTGGTGTCTTGGCGTTTGAGGAGCCTTCAAAGTGCACTTCCTGGTTCATATTTTATGGCACCTGCACCTGTTTTTTTAACTCAATGCAATAGTTGGTCTAAACACAGCCGTAGCTATCTGTTTACAAGCTCCATTTGTGACACACAAACATTATACAAGTATTAAAAACAGAATGGCTTTAAGTATTACAAATGTCCTGTGGGGACCTGTTTATCCCTATTGTGTCAGATTCAGGGTCAGGCTAATTGCAGAATTTAGTGGTGACCAATGAAACGTATTTTCCTCATCATCACATTATGAAATCGCGATAAACATCGTAAAAAGACGAAACACGATAAATAAGAAAAGTCATTTAATTCAGGGATTGGTTCCTGAAACCCGGCATTAAAACAGGCTAAAGACCTAAGTATTTATTAGGACCCTGTAGCTTCTGCCCTCTCTGTATCGGACTGAGCTTCTCCACATAAACACATGCACAGTGGCCAGCACAGCTTGCTGAGACAAACCAGCCCCTCCTCCCTCTACCAGCGGTACCTGCAGGTGAATCACAGCAGCAGCAGAGGGAGGAGGACGGACTGATACTGACTGACGTCGAAGTTCTTCATTCTTTCTAAACTTCTCTGTATTTTAAATGACAGGAATACGATATACTTCAATAACATTTTAGATTAGTTTCCAGTGAGACATTATTGAGTTTATATGGTGACCTTTCTGTTGTAAACTTTACTGTTGCTAGAAAAAACATTTAGTTTAAAATATTCAATTCTAATCCAGTTCTGAATTTAAAGAAAACTAGGCTGACATAACTGTACAGCTGATAGGCACACGTCAATATTTGTTTATTTCTCGCAACTCATCATTGCAATATAAATAAAGTTAAGGTAAAGCCCAGATTTTCCTCATACCGTGCAGGCCTAGTAGAAATGTGTGTCACCAAACCACCACCAAAAGAATGAAAGTGGGTAATGAAATGTTAATACATGCCCCTTCTACCTTGGCCCCCAGGATTCTTTGCACAGGATCAGAGTCGTCAAAGACTACAAATCCAAAGTTCGGCAGTTTCCCACCAACGCCCTTGGTGTTGATCCGTAGCTCCACAACATTTCCATATGCTGCAAAAAAGAAAAAAAACATGTAATTTAAAAGTGGGGAATGCGATTCTAATTTAATACATGTCTTTTTGTCAAATTCAGTGAATATCTCCTCACGGTCCACTGGCTGTCCGTTCAGTGTGTGCGGTGTAACAAAATCTGGTGTTTGCACACAGCTCTAGCTCTGTAAAATGGAAATAAACCAAGTGGCTTGTATCGAGCCACACAACACTATTCCTGCCGTTCCAGCCATGATTTGGGTGTCAGGTAACGTTAAATAAGTTGCCCACGGAAATTCAGCTACTTTGTAGTTTCCCAGATATGCTGCTGTTGTGATGTTTGCTATAGTAGCAGGAGAGTTGTGAGTACTGTCTGTCTGGAACTGCTGTGCCAGCTCTGGGAAACATTTCAGCCTCTTTGGCTGTTAGCTTAGCAGGAGCAACTGTAGGGACAGTTTGCTAACCCACAACCTTGCTAACGTTAGTCACATTACATGCTGTGTCATTTGTTTTATATCATGGTATTTGTCATAGTGCTGGATTTCTCCAGAATCGCATACCCCACCTTTAACTAATACTTATTCACCCTAAAAAAAAAAAAACAGCTTTGGATGTTTGGTTTACAGGACATGAAAAATGTTTTAACAAAATGTTTCTTTTTGAGGAAACGTACTCATGAAGAACTCCTTCAGCTCGCTCTCGTCAATGTCATGTGGGAGGTTGCCAACAAAAAGCTGGTGGCTGTCTGGGTATCGGACAATCCGCCTGTTGTCCATGTCACCAGATTCGGCATCTCCCCTGCCACCTGCAGGTCAGAACAACATCAGATCAGCTCACATGAATTATTTGCATCAAAGCCAAGTAGTAAAAGTAAAATTCCTGGCATCAAGAAAGCCAAACTCAAGCCAAGTGTAAGAAGACAAACCGAATAATATTCTCAGTAAACAAAGAAAAGTCATGAAAGGATTATAGATCAATTTAGATGTGACTTAAACAAACAAACAAACAGTCATGTTTACCTTTGTTAACAAAACTCAAGTGTGGTTTTCCCGTTTGTGACTCCGAAGATGTAACACCATCTAATAGTGACAGAGACATGCAAGGCGTAAGAATAAGCCAAATGAGAAGCTAAAAAAAGAAGAAGAAAAAAAGAAAAGCGATTAATCTGGCCAATGAGTGTTGGCATTACCAGGTCTGGGACCCCGAGGAGTGAAGGCTGGTCTGTCCCGTGTGCGCTGGTCTCTTGGCCGAAGAGGTGCTGTCTGTGTCTCCGGCTTGGCTTCAACTCTGGGCTGCGTGGGGGACGATTGTCACACACACAAAAAAAAAAAAAAAAGACTAAATGAACGACACTCTTTTCATCATTGCTTTTACACGGTGCTCCAGAGAATCAGTGTAAGTCACCCCGCCTGAGCTGGTTATATAGTCTCAAGTCACTTTGCTGCAATGCTAACTGCTTTGGGTAATTTAAACTGAATTACAACTTCTGAGGGCATGTATGTCCCCTTTACCCATTTTATTGTGAAATCATACATTTCTTTTGCTTATTGGTTTGATTAAAATTCAAGATGACTCCATGTTTCACTTGGGTTTTTGTTGTTGTAGTAGTTTGTATGTTAATTTGTGCCAACAATTTATACCATTAAAAAAAGGGACAGGTCACCTCAAAATCAGAAATTAATATTTTTTCCCCTCCTACCTGTAGTGCTCTTTATCCATCTGGATTTTTTTTAATAAATATAATGGGACTATATGGCACTTAGCTAGTGATGCTCAAAGCGGCTAAAAACTACATCTGAAAAACTCAACAGCAATGTCTCTTTCCAGAGATCACGACCTGGTTACTAAAGATAATCCACAGATCTTTTTGTGAGCAGTATCATGTAGGAACTAAACATGCTGCAACTCACGCCAAAGCGCATAAGACACAAGGGTCCACCGTGGCAGTGTCACGCTCTCATTCTGTGGTCAAGAAGGTAGCAATAATAAATATGAGTGACTGTTTCAACTTTCAAAATAAAGCTTGCTGAGAAACAAATCAGGTAACGGTGGCAGTTTGGTTAGCTTTAGGCCCCAAACCTACTTGGTCAGGTTAAGGAAAAGATCATTGAGTTTGAATAACTACCTCCCTAAAAATATACATTTTGGTTTCACAGGAAATGAACGTCAGTCTCCTGTGTGAAAGTCCTCTCTTTGACCTATTGCTTTTATGTTTAAGTACATTTAATACCAAATATTTTAGTTGAATTTTGAGAACGCCACTTCTTCAGTTGTAGCCATGCTTTAACTAATTAACCTCAATATTAAAATTTCTCTTCAAATTTCACTCTGGCCTCTTCTTTAAGTTTGTAGTCAAGATAATATCTTATTATCTCAATGAAATGTAATGAAACAAATGTATGTGTGACACAACGAGGCAATTTATTATTTTGGCCTGTAAAAAAATATGCTTGGCCGGTGGATTTTTAATCTCAGTCCCCTTAGCCGGTGAGTCAAAAAGTTAATTTTGGACACTGATACTTAATATACAGGGTCGTTAAAAATAGGTACATAAATAAAGCTACACAATAAATAGAAAGCTTCATATAGACCATGTGATCGGTCGATAGTGCTTCCAGAGATCGTTGATAGGCCCCAAAAATCCTGATCGGAGCACCCTTAAAATGTGATCAAGTACCTTGTTTTTTTCCCCCAGGTATTTAATTCACTAGATTATGCAAAAATAAACTGACTTTCTGAGGAGGTCTTGAAATCATGAGACTGGAATACAGTACATGGGCTACAACATGCTTTCATAAAGACTTTGCAACCGGAAATGTCTTAGAGATAAATAAAGAAACTATAAACACCACAACCCTTTTCAGAAAACCTACCCCTGCTGGTACATATGTACAGTGAATTTCCTTTAAGGCTTTTGTGACTCCGTTGTCTGAAAAGTGCAAACCCTAATGTTCCTCAATACTGCACTAAATGAACCAGCACTCAGTTCAAGCAAAAGGTGCTCCTCACACAAACTTAAAAAAAATAAATAAAATCTACTGCTGCTATTAACCACAATCTAATCCTTCAGTGCAATGTACGTTTGAAATAAACATTGTGGTAGACTCCTATATAGCGACCCATTTCTAATTGGCTCAGACAGTTCACTTTATTAGAAAAATTCAAATATTTTTGTGATATTTATGATATATATTTTTAAGATATAAATTGTTGAGTTAAGCTGGTTACCTGTGAGCTTGGAGCTTTAACAACATGGGGTGAGATTCCAGAGGAGGTGACTGTGCCGGTAGGAGGCAGGTTTTTACTGGTCACTGAGGCCCACGAGGAAGTCTGTGAGGGATGCAGTAGTGCATTGTTAGGGCTGCAACATAGGGATAACTGCATGTCCGCAATGCCGTGGTCATGTCATGCCTACCGCAGGGTTGAGTTCATTATCGCAATTTTTTCTTTTGGATTCTATTGATAAGAGTTATTCCATTGTGCAACTTCTTTGAGATCAGAGCTGTCACACACAGTGAGGAACAAGGCCTCTGATTTGTCGACACACTCAACCCAAGGAATCATGGGCTTGACAGTGGACGGTTAACGACAACAATAACTGTTTTCAACACAGAAAAAGGGATAATCACACAAGACATTCAGTGTTTAATTTCTCATTTTTAGTGTAGCATAGCTCCTTTAAGGAATAGGGCAGTGCGTAATGTGTGCATAAAAGTGACTGAACGCGAGCGGAACAGAGGAAAAGGATAGCAATGAAGCCGTCAATCTGGCAGTAAATTTACAGTGTAGGTTACAGCGTGTTAATAAATGCTGCAGCTTCTCAAGACCAAATTAAGTCTAGTCTGTTTCCTCAACAGCTGGAAAAGTGAAGGTAGTTAGCCCTGAAGTAAGAATCCACTTCTCCCCTGGAGGAAAAACAAACATCTCCCCTGTGCTTCCTGAAAACGGTCTGAATGCTCAGCAGAAAAGGCTAAAACTCTAACCTACACTGTACATTTACTGCCTGATTGACTGCTTCACTGCTAACCTTTTCCTCTGCTTAGTTCACATATCATCAATTTCTGATGCTCGGTCTCACACACTCTCTGGCCACACATTATGCACTGCCCTATTCCTTAAAAAAGAGCTATGCTACTCTTGTAACATCATGGATTTATTTTACATTGAGACACATCTGTCTAACCTTGGGAGGCTCTTGGGTGTTTGGTGGGGACTCCACAGGGACCGGTGAAGGTGCTTTCTCCTCCATTTCTTCCAGAACCTTCTCATCTGCTTCAGGCTTTATCTCCTCTGCTTTGGGCTCTGGTTCAGGCTCCGGCTCAGGTTCTGGAGCTGGCTCCTCCATGGGCTCCTCGACGCCATTACTACAGAGCACAAATCAGCATGCTGTCACATCCACAGAGGTTTAAAACACAAAATCTTTCATGCTAGATCAAAAAAGGAAAACACACTAATATATATTATTGAGCTTTTGATGAAGTTTTTGCATACGTGACAGGGTGAGGTTCATAATAGGTGGTGCTGTTGGGGCTTTCTTGAAGTGGCTCAGGGGACGGCTGCCTCTCCTCTTGCTCCTCCTCAACTTCCTCCTCTGATTCTAAGCGAGAGAAAACAAACAAATTGATAAGTTATTTCCATCAACACCCTCACATTTAACCACTAAAAACTGTATAGGATATTTGTGACAATCTTACCCTCATCAAGCTCAGCTTCAGAGTCTCCAAAAACCTCATCCTCGTAACGGAAGATGTCATTGTGGACGTAGAACTTGTTTGCCACTGAACCCTAAGGAAATTTGTCATGCAAACAGAAAGGATGTCCACACACACATTTCAGTGTTCACGGGTGTCCATTTTAAAAATAAAACCTAACCACATATTAAATTGAAGGACCATGTTATTCATGTATTTTCAAATTTTGAGTAATTTCATTATAGCACCTGCAACTCATCTCCTGTTATCAGCTCTATTTGAGCCAATAAAACGGCCACAATTTTTATTTACAGTTAATAATTAAGCCATAAAGCTCTGTTATCAATTAAATTTGATGCCTGTTAATAGCACTGAAAAGCAGAGGTGCTCACCTCTGGAGCAAGCACAAAGGTTTGCATAAACTTCCTCATGGGCTGACCATTGTTGGACAGTTCTCCAAGGACTTGCACCACCACTCCATCACTCAGTGTGGCATGGGCATCCACATGCCTGATCTTTGTGTGGCATTCACTAAACTGCAAGGACATAACCTTCTTGTGGATTTCCTAAAAGATGCAGAGACAAATGAAGAGAAGAGGAGGGGACAAATTAGTCAAAATCGACATCATTTTGCATTTAAATGATTATGACCACAATTGTTCAGGTTACTGTTAACTGGGTCCTTCAAGGCCCAAGACAAAACAGCTCAAACGGTTGTCTTGAAAAGCAAACTTGTACTTTCTGCATACTTCTGTTGCTATGTTACAAAATTATGTAATTGAGTCCTATTTAATTCAAGGTTTACAGATTTTGCAGTCAGCCAGTGTGTTGTTTACTTTTACATTCATTACTCAGCTCAAAATTGAAAGCAGGGTGATTTTCATATTTGACATCATTATTATTATATACTGTATATTTGACATATTTTGTCAGCCTCAATCAACAGAAATACTGATACATGGAAATATAAGGCTGTTACAAATATCAGCAATGTTTCCTACTACATTTATTAATTCCTCAAATGCTATTAAAGATTCATTTTGAGCCATGTTCAATATCATCACCGCTATGAATGATCTTGTACCAGACACCTACTGCACGGTATTTTCAATGTGAATTGAATGGTCCATAGTACCTACCGCTTGCCCATAAACCGCTTCCGCCAGCTTCCCACTTGGGTCAAGTCCTCCATGAACGTAGGAAGAATTCCTCCCATAGAACCTAACGGCACAACAACATGACAGTTAAAGTATTACCAACACCTAGAGATTTACGTTTCTACCATATCACATTTCGGGTAATTACCTGTGCAGGAAATCTGGTGCCTTGTTTAAGAGTGTGTAATACTGCCTCACAAACTCCCGCCCTACAAGCAGGGGACTTGGCTTCTCCATCACCATTTCTTTGGTAAACAATATTAAGTGCTGAAACAAAAGACAAACAAGGTTTTAATTGTAATAATGCAATCGAGAAGTATGAGTTTACACACATACATACAGTCAGTTGGCAGTTCATTAATTAGATACGCTTAGCTAAAGAAAAGTCTTATCCTGCAATAAGCCCTACCTTCATGATGGTTATTTAGTTATTTTAATAATTTAGTTTTTGTTCTAACTGTTTTAGAGAGGTGAAGAATTAAACTAAAGTTGCTGGTGAATTGTATTGTGTTATACCGAGAGGTGTTACTTTTGTAGGAGACAATGACTTGGAAAATTGAGCTTAAGAGTCACTTGGACGCGAAGGTTACATGAATTGTTTGAGGTCAGGCCATTTTAAGGAAGTCCATATTAGTACACGTGAATGTTTATTGTGCCTAAGGTAAACAGCATTGATGTGTTTGAGCAGCAAGTACAGGATGTACAAAGAGGGAATTCAAACGTTTTACTTTCTTTGCCTCATTAGGCCAATGTTTTATCTGACCCAGAAGCAAGACAGCTTACTGTTTAGCTACCTGGCTAACACACGAGCTAACATTCAACTGCGCCATCACGTTCATCCAATGAGACAAAGAGGGAAACCGGCTGTAGATTAAAAAAGGGAAGCGACGAATGCAGACTTCAAGTTAGGCGCAGGAGAAAAACGCACTTTATTACAATTAAATCCTTCTTTTTAGTTTTTAAGTATACATCACATACACGTGTTACACACATCTGTGCACCCCCTTTGTAGATAACTGGCCTACTGTACGAGTTAGGCCTTTCATGTCTAACGTTATGCTAACAACATTTTGCCATCTATCACATTTGTCGCATGTTCTTTAGCCGTATAATTTAACAGATCCATAATGTACATATGCCGCTATCCTAGAGATTTCAGGAGCACTGTGCGCCTACATTGCCTGCTAGGTCAATGTTATCTAGACTGAAAAAACTGAAGAATTGTGCATTCTAAACTGCCGGCCTCTTCGCTGTCATCTTAAACGGCTAACGCTAGCCCGGCAAACAGAAGAGCAACGTTGCTAGTTAAATTGCTAACATTAGCTCTAGCTAACTTGTGGCGTCGTCGCTTTTCCTTCAGCCGGTGGTGACTTTTGCAGCGTGCGGGAGGAACATATTTCACGAAAACACATTGGTGTTTTTGGTCAACACAGACCAATGGAAAACTGCCAAGATGGTAACTTTGCCGTACTTTCACACAAAACTCGCACGCTGATTGTAAGCTGGGAAAACCACCAAACTGACATACCGTTAAGACCGGTGATAGCCATTGCAACGTTAGTTCACCAATAAAGTAAGTCCATGTTATCACGGTGAGGCTCCGAAATCGACAATATCAACTACGTTATTACGTCATAATCGTTACAAGCCGTAGGCAATATAAAGCTTAGGTTACTCAAACTTTAATATAAAATCACCCCCAACTTACACTGCCGAACCATTAACGTTATCAATGAAACAAGTTGAATGCTATGCTAGCTCAGAGAAAACAAAGGAAGGCAGATTCGAGAAATTAGGTTATACGCATGATTTTTAGCTAGATAGCCAAAGTGGGCTATTTGTGCTGCAGTAACACACCTAGTTGGCAACTTTGAACGATTAATGCCTGTCTATCGAGTAGTCGTGGTTTTGACTAGACAATGCAGCTAACATTAGCTGGTATGGTTAGCTTGTCAGCCGTGTCGTAGCTGACCTAGCTTGGAGGATGGCTAACTTACCTTATGAAAGACCTATCTATGTAGACAGAATTATTTGTAATGAACCACAACGAATAACTTGCTGTAAACTGTTGAGAGATATTCCAGGTGTATATTGTGATATTTCCCACACTGCGATAACTAACAGTTTATGATCTCTGCTGTACCAGAGATTGAATATTTAAAGTGATAGGCTCTATTTATTGTTTTACCCCTGCAATCTGGGGCAGGGAACCCCCATCGCAAAGATTCAGCCAATGGACTGTTTACACTAGGCAACATAAATTATGACGCCAAACAAATAACCCCGCCCCCCAAACTTTCTACTTTCTACTATCCCGAAACCAAACACTTGACTAGACTGTAGTAGTATCGATTATCACACTCATGTTGTCTTGTATAATACCTATTATTATTCTATGGTGTCTTTTTAGCTCACCCTTTATGCTACAAATACAGTTTTTGCATTCATACGTGTGTACATTTATGTAGTCACCTTTGTTTTAATACAATCCATTTGCATATTTTTCCAGAATAATGGCCCTTTTGATACACATCTCCTCCTACAGTATTAAAGGGCCACTCCACCGATTTTACACACGAAGATACGTTTACTCAACGTGCGGAGTACTGCTCAGCTTGTGAAAACAGTTGCATGATGTCATTCTGGAGGAATGATTACAGCAAGCACAACTTCTTTCAATTTCATTTGGGCACATACTGATTTCTTGCCACTAACATAGCTTAAAAGTCTGCTCATGCCGTTTATGCTATCATCTAATGAAGACAAGATCCATAATGTAATTTATGTTTTAATTAGCTAAGTGTTAGTCTTTACAGCCCAATGAAGTGCCCTTTCTTTTCAAAATAAAAGCTCAAATAATGAGTTCCCAAAGGAAACTAATTAAAGTATAAAGCAAAATGTCTTGAGATAACTTTGGTAACTTTGTGATCCCCATGTTGTGAAACATGGATTATATTCAAATACATGTCACTTATGTGGTTTTGAGGAACAACATGATTTTCAGAAAAATGCAATAAATATTTAATTGCTAAAATGAACAAAACACAGAGGCACTGGTAAAAGATTGCCACGCTGTACCAAATCTATTAAAAGAGTGCTAGCACATTCAGCAGGCAAATATCTGCAATATAACAATAATAATGTGAAACTTCACTCACTCCCAGAAGGAGGTCACAGTGATGGATCAGCTATGAAGCAAAGCCTGATGTCTCATTGCCTTGTTAGCTATGCAATAAATGTTGTTTCAAACAATTATTCTGCTTTGATAAAAAATTACATACATTTAACAATGGGGCTGCATTGTTCCTGATGGTTTCAGTAGGCTTGGCACTTCTGTAAGTCCAGCTTTAACAAGCCTGGATATTGAGCCCCACCAAGTGGTCAAATAAGTTTTTTGCCATATAACGTGGGTAAAGCAGACCCAGACAAAGCTATCATTTTGGCAACAGAAAAAAAAGTATTATTACAACATCCAATGAAATAAAAACTCTTAAATTTGAAAACCATAACAGAAACATATGTCAGTTTATGTATTTTGTTGCTTTGATGAAGATAAAACAAATATGGGGGGAAACAAATATCACCTAATAACTGAATGCACCTCAGCAAAGTGCTCTAACTGCGTTTTCTATGAACAAGGTCGTTTTTGTAAACAATTTAAAAAAAATGTGGCCTAAGGGACATTTAAATTTTGAGGAGGGTTGTGTTTTTGGAAATTTCACTGGTTTAGTGTTTAAAATTATAAGTCTGACTTCACGTAGAAACTGCTAAATTTAGTAATAATATTATTCTTTTTCAGAGTTGGTGAGTTTTTATTTTCAAACATTAGCAGTTTTGAAATCTTCTCTTTTTACACCACATTTCTTTGCTTGTAATTTATGACATATATTGTAACACTAAAGCACATTTCTGCATTACCAAATCAGTGTTGGCCAACAGTGTTACACTGTATATTACATTCTTTATTTATAAGTAACTTGCCATTGGTATTATTAGTGTTAGTGTTATTAGCATTATATTGTAGCTGCAGTCTGGTGGAAAAACAAGATAAATGAGATGTTGCAGCATTTTCTCTCTTGGAGACAGCTTAGATGCTTTATTCAAAAAGGAAACTCTGAGCAGTCCCAAACTGTACCTTTTAACAATTGTTGTTTGGTTGATGGAATTGAAAAACTGGACACTTTGTACACTTAGCAATCCCCATGCAGTTGTGATTTTGTCCTCAAATGGCTTTTTACTTGCACAACAGAGTTTCATTGTGCAAAGCTTTTGCAGCAAAGAGCTAAACTGCCTATAATTTATTTATAGTTGTCATACAGAGTTCACTTGGTTTTGTATCTGGAGTGCAGGTTCAAATGAATTAGACAGGCCTCTTAGCGAAGTGCCTTGTTGTCATAGCAACCGCTGACCCAAACATACATGGATTGTGTAACACTACCCTCTACTGTATATTCATCTGAATACTGTACTGAAACATTTTTTTAAGCAAAAAAACAAGACTTGGTGATAGTCGTGAAGGGTTCAAAAAGGTATTTTTTTTAAAAGCTTTCAAAGAAAGTGATTGCTTGGGGGAACTGAACTCTGATCTTCACGAATCACAAAAACACTCCCAAACCAGTCCAAGCTTTACAAGCTGTACATTCAAACCGTTAACTTAAGAAAACGTCTAATTAAAAATGGACTCAATGGATACATCAGTAAAGAGAAATGTTCTCCACAGAGGTGTTTTCCATCCTTTACCGCGACGCCATGACTTCTAATGTAATCTGAGTCCTGGACAAATGGGAAGAGGTTTTTTTGGGGGGAACAGTTGAAGAACAAGATGGCTGTCCTGGGGCAAGAAAAGTAACTATCTTTCTTGTTTCACATAAACACTGCATTTCAATGCGCTCGTCAATTCCATGTAAATAGCTTGTTATGTAACAACTTGAGTAGCTCGTTAGTCAACAACTTTAAACGCTTTAAAGGCATCGCTTGATAACGACGGACATCGTTTTTCTGACACGGAATCGAAGATCGCTTGAAGTTTTCTCGAGGAAAGGTTTCCCAACGGTTTGGCGAGAGTGAAAACTAACGTACTAACGTTGGCTACGAGTTATTTAAATGTATCTGTTGTGAATTTTTACATACAGTGCACTGTTTTATATACATAGGGATATATCTAGGTCTGCTTTTTAGGCGTTTAACAGTTAAAAGTGAGTTATTTCTGACGCGAACGCCCAAAGTGCTCCAGCCGTTATAACCATTCTTCAGAGGTTGTTGCGTCTTTGCATTGACGTTTAACTTTTTCAGATGCCCCACATTAGATAGACGAGATTAGCTAACTGGACCATGAGTTCCTCCCGAGTCAGACCGCAGCAGCTACCGGAGAGCCAGCCTGGCAGGTTGCCGCACAGACTGGACTCCAGCGAAGGTATAGAGATGGAGAACATCCAGCACCAAGACCTGGGTCTCGGAGGAGTAATAGGCACCCCGTCCCCTCCGTCGAGACAAGCATGGAGTCGGGACAACCCGGGCTTCGAGCCCGAGGACGAGATCATGGAAGCCGACTGGCCTCCAGCGAGTCCCGGGAGGAGGTCGGTGTCCACGGCCACTAGCAGCAGCTGCAGCAGCGGCCTGGGCAGCTACACCGGCGGAGGCAGCGGCACCCACATGCCCCGAGGGGGACTCTACCCGACCCCGACTGTGGATGGCCAGCAGCAGGGCAGGCATGAGCGCAGCAGCTGTATGAAGCAGATACTCCAAAAGATCAGAAGTTAGTCACTCCCTTTGTGCTTTCTAAACACGTAAGGAGTCTTTCACTGAGTAGTTTATGAATTCTCCACAGATCAGTGACATCATGATAGTTAGGGTTTAGGGCTGTAAAGTTGATCAAGTTTTTTTTCACTGTACAGTAAGCCATCAGGCAGATTTGTATTTAGTTATGCCGATGATTTAAAATCCTAGTTTTTCCATTTCTATAACCCATCAAATATGAAGAGGACTCATGTCATTAGAAATGTCACCCTCCCTACTATTGTTATCAGTTACAGTAGACAACTACTAAAGTTCAATGCTTAGTAATAATAATTATAATAATAATAATCTTTTTAAATAGAGCCATTTTCAAAACCCAGGCACACAAGGCAGGAAATTAAAATGAACAATTAAATAATCAAATATAACATGAAACCAAATGGAGAACTTATATGTAACACAGACATGAACTGAACCGGATATAAATAAAACAAATTCCAGTAATATAAGTTAAAAAAATAAAGAGACAATTTAAGTAAAATCAAGTGAAAAAACGCGGGTAAAATCAGGACAGGCTCGATGATTAAAATGTATTTTAAGAAGAGATCTCTTTTCTTACAGTCACTTCTTAAACACATTTTCTGAGGTGGACACATTTTATAAAATGGGTCTAATATTTATATATTTGGGAACCCCCAGTGTAGCCAGTGCACCTTTGCTCTCTCTAGCTCCATAGCTGAGTATAAGGCAGAACATACTATAGGTTTTACTGCAATATTTATGTAATCATGTCTCCCTATATGCTGTACATATTAAGCTGATGTCCTCTTGAATTGCTGTTTTTCTTTGCAGTTCTGTGGGGCACCGAGCTGATGGAGGACAGTGACAGCAGCCGAGAAAGGTACCTCAGGAACGTACTGAGGGAGATGCTCACATATATCGCATTCCTCATCACTATTTGCATCTGTAAGTAAACACTCAAAAATCCTGCAAAATGACACAAGGTTGGGCGGCGTGCCCTTCAGAAATCACTAATCTGTAATAACTTGTTGTCGAGTTGTCAGCCTCACCGTTGAGAAATAAACCTGATAGGAATCAGATTTGTCATCTAAACTGATGCGAATGTTTAGGGACCTCATCGTGTGCAACATGGCCCTGTTAGTACATAGCCCGCCTTCCAGTCTTAAACTGTGTCCCAAATCCAATCTACATACTAATTCTTATCAGGTCTTTGGACTATGATGTAGTGTTTTCACACTGGAAATATGACAAAATTAGGTATTCTCAAAACAGTTAGTATGCAAATCTCAGATAAACAAAACAAAAAAAGTATGAACTCTTTTTAGTAAAACGTTTTTCATCTTTGTGAAGTTTTATTAGCGTTGGTATTCTCAAGTCGCTGTCAGTTGGAACCCATTGCATCATTCCCTGTTAGTTCAAAACAGTAAATTATAGTGATTGAAAAAATTACAATATAACAATTAATAGTAAACAAATTAGTTATGGGCAAAAACAGATTGAGAATGGTTACGAGGTTTTTAAGGTCCAGTGTGTAACATTTAGGAGGATCTATTGGCAGAAATGGAATATAATATTTATAAGTATGTTTTAATTACTGTATAATCCGTTGAAAATAAGGACCATTGTGTTTTCGTTACCTTAGAAATGAGCCGTTTTTATCTACATAGGGAGCGGGTCCCATTCCACAGAGGCTGCCATGTTGCACCGCCATGTTTCTACAGTAGCCCAGAACGGACAAACCAAACACTCTAGATAGGCCCGTTCGTGTTTTCACCGTAGTTTCTCCTACACGCTTGGAATGGGAGGGTGAGACGAGCGGTATTCAAATGGTTGCAAACTGCATTTTCACTGCTAGATGCCACTAAATGCTACATACTGGACGTTCATGGAACATGCCTAAAATACAGTATGTACATCATTTTGGTGACATATCTATAAAGTAAATGCTTGTGGCCTAAAAGCTTGTCCTGGACTGAACAGTTGATCCAAGTGACTCATTGAAAGCTCTTTAAAATGTGGCACCAAGTATGCAGGCCTGGGCACCTCTCCTGCAGCTGAAACATTATTTTCCAAGCTCACAGTGAATGCTTAATGGTTTTGGCTGCTGACAATCTAATCTTCAACACTTGTCCGTGGACTTAAATTCCAGGAAGAGCACAAATTTGATGGCCGCCTTTTGGGATTGTAAACAGATGGTTGGACATTTAAAATATGTGTAATGAGAAAACGAATGGTAAAGTTTCTCGACTTTCGTTTCGCTGCAATGAAAAATGCCAAACTGTGGTTTAGGGTGGATCAGGAAATGACTTCCTGGCAGACAGGATTAAGGCATATTCTGCCAGGCAGAGTTTGACTATTAAAAGCAGTTTCCAGAGCTACTCACTGATGAGTACTGAATACTATAGTGAATATATAAATAGTGAATATTATATATATAGTGAACTCACTTTAGAGAATAGTGATACATAGGTGAAACTAAATTAAGTTTAATCTAATTTTGAGTTTATGTATATATATTTGTGTTTTTCATACTGGATGTAAAGCGCACATCTATGTACAGAAAACGCATTTACTGTGTTCATTCTCCTGTTAGTCATTCTGCATTTTAACAAGGGCTTGTTATGTAGCTAGTGCTAATAGGAATATCACTTTCTGTGCTGGTTTAGTTATATTGTCATTTGCTCTGCAGTGACCTATGGGATGGTGAACGCCAACATGTATTACTATACCAAAGTCATGTCTCAGCTCTTCCTGGACACACCGCTGTCTGCCGGGGACCCTTCCACTTTTAGAAGCCTCTCAACCATGGAGGATTTCTGGAAGGTAAAATGGGAATGGGGAAAAAAGTGCTGCACCTGTAACCCTCAAACTCATTAGTTAGATTATTGCAAGATTACATGAAAAATCACCAAAAACTGTGAACTGTCAGAAGCTTATCTATGCACACAAGACATTTTTTCTTGATTTTTTTTAAATAATAAACTTCAAAATTTGTACTGTAGAAAAGATGGTGATACCTGGCTTTTTGGATAAATCGTTTTTTGGGCGGTATACAAATCACAATAAGGGTGTCTGAATGCCTCGGTCTGGCGTCTTTTGCATCATAATCCTGACTGTTCTACCTTTATAGTTCACAGAGGGACCTTTCCTCAATGGCATGTACTGGGAGGTGTGGTACAACAACAAGAGCCTGCCAGAGAATCAGAGTCTCATCTACTATGAGAACCTCCTGCTTGGGGTGCCACGGCTCCGGCAGGTCAAGGTCCGCAATGAGTCCTGCTCCGTCCATGAAGATCTGAGAGAGGAGGTTCAGGACTGCTACAACATGTACACCCCAGCCAACGAGGACACTACCCCCTTTGGCCCCAAGAATGGAACTGCGTAAGTCCACACATTTCATTTGTTAGATTTAGACATCAGTGCAAAAAAGAACACTTCTTCTCAGTTATGTTACAAAGCAACTTTTATATTCTCAGTTTTAAAGGCGACTAGAGGTTTATCATAGGTTTCACACTAACAAATGTCTACATCCTAAGTCGTTTCTTTCTGGTGTCTCCTAGGTGGGTGTATGCGACACAGAGTGAGATGAATGGGAGCAGTTACTGGGGTCAGGTATCAAAATATGGAGGTGGAGGATACTACCAAGACCTGTCTCGTACGAAAGAGGAGTCAGCAATCCACCTGCAGTTTCTCAAAGACCACCTGTGGCTGGACAGAGGCACCAGAGCGGTGTTTCTCGACTTCTCTGTCTACAATGGGAACATCAACCTCTTCTGCATCGTCAGGTAGGAATCATCAGTCACAACACATTCATTTACAATGTAATCTAGGGCCGTGACTTATGATTATTTCTAGACTTCTGATTTATTGACTTGAAACCAAGTATATGGAGTACAATAATGCCAGAGCAATGAATAAATGCAACAAAAAATATTTCAACAGAAGCAAATCATTCTTTAAGGATGCACGTAATTCTTTACAATTTACATCTAACTAGGCTCCTCCAACAGTAATACAACTACAAAAGGATACATTTTCTGGAGGAAATCTAAGCGTGCTGAAAATGTTCAATTGAAACCTTTGAAATAGTTGAAAAACTTCAGAATCAGAATCAGAAATACTTTATTAATCCCCGAGGGGAAACTCTTTGTAACGGCAGCTCACTGTCAGGTCAGTGCACACAAGAATGGAAGTACTAAGCAAAAAGCAAAAATATAATACACTATAATACAGGTAAGTACAAAGTGGGTATAAGTATACATTTAAATTCTAAATAAGTGTAATGTACAAAGTGGGTTTACCGGTTGAGGTTAATATTACAGTATAAAGTAATAGTGCATGAACTGTCAAGTTGCGTTTAGCTTATTAACAATATATAATGGGACGGAAGATGTTGCACAGCCGTACTAGAAGTATAAATAAGTATCACTAAGTAAGTATCTTAGTTGAAGTTTAACTTAAACAACCTTTATCTCAGGACAAAAAAATCCACAAAAAATGGTGAAAAATGCATCTGAGAGTTTCCGCCAGCCCAAGGTGACGGCTTCACATTGCTTCTTCTGTCCGACGAACATATCTAGATCCAAAGAAATTCATTTTATAATAATATGAATCAGAGAAAAGTCCCACAAATCCCCACATTAGAGACATCGGAAGCAGTGAATGTTAATGTTAGTACACTTTTGTCAAGCAACTACTCAATTAATCGATAGCCATTTCAGTCTCAAAAGGGAAAAATTAATACTTCCCCCTTGCTAGTGATTAGTGAGATTTTTCATTTACGTACTTTATTTTGATTTGTCTCCACAATATAACAGTTCCAGCTTGTAGCCGCCATGTCACGTCTCTCTTTAAAAATGTGCAGCTTCGCCACTTGAAAGAGATTGATGCGTCTACACGAAGATTTCTTTACTGGACGTCACTTAATGACCAAACAGCTGTTCCAATTGTCTTCTTTTTATTTTGGAATATTCAGCAGTTCATTTTGTCTTGAGCTCCATTTGGGCATTTCTTTGCCGCTCGCCATTTAGCCCTTTAGCCATTAGGTGAAAAACTGACTGCTTCTTCAGACTTTATAGACGTGTCCGACCTGCACAGTCTTATCGCCGATCACTCCCCTGTTGCGGCGCTCTTTTTGTCAGCATCTTTTCCCCGTCATTTTTAATTGTATGACACCTGCTCCATAATGGAATCAGACGATGCCCTGCATCTTCTTAAACGCTCCGTGCAATCCTTAAGCAAGTTGGTTAGTTCCCTCGAACCTGCTCTACATCTATTTCGTTTTTCATTTAAAAACCATTAAAACATTTATCATCGCTTCAACTAATTTTCTTTCCCCTAAGGCACCCCATATTATTTTATGGTTTGACTTAACAGTATGAATACTAACAGTTAACATCATTTGATGATGCATTTGTCAGGCTGTTGCTGGAGTTCCCTGCTACTGGTGGGGTGGTGACCTCCTGGCAGTTCCAAACTGTGCGTCTGATACGATACGTGTCCAGCTGGGACTACTTTGTGGGCGTGTGTGAGGTGGCATTCTGCCTATTCATCCTCTACTACGTGGTGGAGGAGGTGCTGGAGATCCGCATCCACCGCCTGCATTACTTCAAGAGCCTGTGGAACTGTCTGGATGTTCTCATTGTCACGGTGTGTATCAAAGTCGTATTTGGGATTATTAAGGTCATTTAATAGTCATTTTAATAGTCATTCATTGACTTTGTTTGTCTGCTATTTCTGCTCTTTTTTCAGTTGAGTGTTGTTGCTGTTATCATGAACATAACCAGAACAGCCATGGTTGGCAACCTTCTCAAAGGCCTGTTGGAGAACCACACTGCTCACCCCAGCTTTGAGCCTTTGGCCAACCTGCAGGTCCAGTTCAACAACGTGGCTGCAGTTATTGTCTTTTTTTCCTGGGTCAAGGTATAAAGCTTTTCCCCCTTGGTTCACAATCAGTCCAAAACTAGCATAATGGAAACATAAGAACCCAACTACTGTAACGTCGACTAATGCCAACGATGAATAATTCCTCTCATCCTCTCAGCTTTTTAAGTTCATCAACTTCAATAAGACCATGAGTCAGCTCTCCAGCACTATGTCTCGCTGTGCCAAGGACCTTGTGGGTTTTGCCATCATGTTCTTCATCATTTTCCTGGCGTATGCTCAGCTAGCCTACTTGGTGTTTGGAACCCAAGTCACCGATTTCAGCACTTTCCAAGCCAGCATGTGAGAGCATTCAAAGTATAATCTACAAACGAAAACCAACAGTTTCCTGTTGTTTAAAAATGTTGAAATGTTTTGCTGTTTGTGTAGTTTCACCCAGTTCCGTATCATTCTGGGAGACTTTGAGTTCTCAGAAATAGAGGAGGCCAATCCAGTGCTCGGACCTATCTACTTTACAACCTTCGTCTTCTTCATTTTCTTTATTCTCATGGTGAGTAGGGTAGTCACACCTGTTATGTTGAAGTAGTAAATCTGATCATGTTGTTTGTACATATGTCCCTCGCTGACACAAGAATACCTTTTCTCATTATTCTATAAAGAACATGTTCCTGGCCATCATCAATGACACATACTCTGAAGTGAAGGCAGACATGTCCCAGCAGAGGTCTGAGATGGAAATGACTGACCTCATTAAGAAGGTATTGAACTACATGTATCATTTATTTTGGCGGGGCAGATTTCCATTACATTGACACGGGCTGCCATCCCAATAATGACAGAACAGCAGAGGGATCAGACTGGACTTGGAAGCGAAGAAGCTACTGCTAATATTGCATTTTTTGGGTCTGGTTGTATCTACTAAGATATACAGATATTACAAAAATGTCATTAAAGAAGATATTAGAAAAGAAAAAGAATATTAGAAAATGTCAGGGTTTCCCCCTAGGAAAGGTTTTTTTCCCTGAAGCTACATATATTTCATTAAACTGAAATCATTTTGTCTGATGTGAGTCAAGGCGCTCTTTATTTCTATATAATTTGCAGCAGGAAACCCTGAATGTTTTAGGTAGCACACCAGAATGGTACCAAAGTATTTCAGCTCCAAAACATGTAATAACAGAGTGACTTCATGCTGGTAGCATCTGATCCTGGGAACATCTGTGCTAGTTTACTTTTGCAGAAGTGTAGGTCATTTATGTATTACCTTAAACTATAATAAACAATGTCCAGTGCATAATGTGTCTTGAATCTTGATCTTGACACACTTGGTCTAAAGTTTTTGTTCCAAACTCTGAAGCCCATTGCTCCCTAATGTGGTTCAGTAAATTGGAGACCATTTCTTAACCGACACTAGATATCAGGCCTTGCTACGGCTATGTATGCAATTCGAACCCAATACACGTCTTTTTGTTAAATTCAGCGAATATCTCCACACGGTGTGTGCGCTGAAAAAAACAAATCCACCGTTTGTACGCAGCCCTGGCTCTGTAAATGGCAAACAAACAAAGTGGCTCGGATGCATACAAATAGTCACTTTTTCTATATCTTTTGACAAAAAGGATCGAATGCAAGTGTCATTTGACTGGAGAAGTTTCGAGACTACACGGTACTGGGTTATTTCGGTCGAATTAAGAGATGACGGTGAAGGTAGCAGACAGAACCAACATAGTAACAAGTAGTAAGAACTGACACTGAGACAGGGAAACACAGAGACTAAATACACTCAGGAAGGGGAGCCAACAGGGCACAGGTGAACTAAGTGACACAGGTGAAAACAATCAGGGACATCACAGACAGGATGCAAATCTTAACAGACACATCAAGGAACTGACAGAAACTAAACCCAAAACCCTGAAAGCAACAGACATTCAAAATAAAACAGGAAATCACAGAACACAAACCCAAAAGCAGGACCCTTGTAAGTAAGTTTTGGGGGATCCATTGTGTCACGAACAATCCCAGTATGTGTTTCTCTGCTTGACTGTGCTACATATCACATAACAACATTACGCAGCTGCGACTTATTTATTCCAAATCTAATTTTCAGTATTTCTCTGATCCCTCTCTCTTAGGGTTGTAACAAAGCTTTGATGAAGTTGAGACTGAAGAAGACGGCAGTGGACAACATCTCCGACAGTTTGCGTCAGGCCGGGGGCAAACTGAACTTTGATGAACTCCGCCAGGATCTTAAAGGGTGACCAAAAAATATGCTAAAAGCTTTCCACCATGATATTATTTTGTTGCTGGCTTTGTAAATATCAGATTCGTGCTACGTTTCCTGAGTGTGTTTTGATTCCTTCTTTGCTCAGAAAGGGCCACACCGATGCAGAGATTCAGGCCATCTTTGCCAAGTATGATCACGATGGCGATCAGGAGCTGACGGAGCATGAACACCAGCAAATGAGAGACGACCTGGAGAAAGAGAGAGTGAGTGATGGAGCTTGCTCCAGCTTGTTCCATTTGTTATACAAAAGCTGATGGTTTTAGTAATTGATGCTAATGAAAAGCACAGCACACGCTGCAGATGTTCAGTGTGCTTCTGCTCGTATGCTAGGAGGACTTGGATCTGGAACGCAATTCGCTGACTAGACCCAGCAGTGGGCGGAGCTTCCTTCGTACCCAGGACGACTCGGAGGAAGACGATGACGAGGATAGCGGCCACAGCTCTCGGCGCCGTGGCAGCAGCTCGGGGGGCGTCTCCTATGAAGAGTTTCAAGTGTATGGAGCTTTTATTATTATAATTACTCTGTAACTTACATGCAGGTTAATTACTAGGTTGAACTAGCAACTGATTAATAATAGGCAGCATCAGTAGGAAGGGACTCGGCCATAATCGTGCATACACCTCCCTTTTGACTGAAATTCAGTTACATTTTTGGTACAGGTGAGGCTGAGGGAGCATACAAACAATAAATAATAAAATACATTTTGGCCTGCAACAGACGATTATTTTTACTATAGATTATTCTGCAGAAAACAATATATCAGTTGATTTTCTATTTATTTTATTTTATTTTTAACATAAACACATTGAGGAGGGACATTTTAAATTTGAAAAATATAACCATCTCAATGCTTTCTGGTGGTCGAACTATGCAATTATTTATAAATTACCTCAGATGTACTGTAATTTCTTGTTGAGATATACAAAAAGACCGATAAATCTGTGTATAATTGGCCAGAAATATAAGTCGGGCTCTACTTTGAGGTCAAAAACATTGCTGCCCCGTTTTTCAGTTTTGAGTTTTTCATACTAATCTGACTGTAGTAGTCTGACACATTTACCATGTAATAAAATAAGGGAACTCTGTTTCTCAGGCTGGTGAGGCGTGTGGACAGGATGGAGCACTCTATCGGCAGCATAGTGTCCAAGATAGATGCTGTGATCGTGAAGCTGGAAGCCATGGAGAGAGCTAAACTCAAACGGAGAGATGTGCTGGGCAGGCTGCTGGACGGAGTCATGGAGGTGAGATGCAGTGGATACATGGTCAGTGCGTTTACATGCACTTTAAGCTCCTATGGTAAATATTTTTATATTATCAATGGGTCACATGACTATTTGTAGGGGTCACTCATCGTGACGGGCCTACAGAAAATTGTCACTGGACTCTGCAGTTCCCCTCATTTCTATAGAGCTTTATAGCATCTTTTAGCTCACAGCTTTAGTTTTGAGGGAACTTTACTGTTTTGGATCACAGTCACAGCCCTCATACAGCAGCATCATATTTATTTCAACACAAAAGCTCTAAAAACCTGCTGTACGCTACCTGCTCAGCACCAAACACCAGATAGACCCAGTCAGCGACTAGCTGGTGAACATAGTAGTAGAATTTAGCAGCTACAGGTCCAGATATTTTTCTGAAGAGTGTGAACAGACCAACAACGAGGGTGAATTTTGGATTTACATTCACCAGGTGGCCAAGAATGTGACACCAAATAATGTTGCTCCGTATCTGCTGGATGTGTTAATAAGCAATTCATTATTCATTTTTGCTATAACAACTTAAGGTCAAATATGTCAGTGTTGTGTTTACAGCTTGTTTCTGCTGCCCACAAGTGGCCAAATAAAATCACTTATTGCAGGTTTAAGTAACTGGGTTACAGCTGGCTTTCTCTGACAGTCTTTTTAAACTTAAACTAGTTTCCACCGCTGAACATTTGACTATTTATATATTTGAGACACATTTGAGGTCTAAAGAAAAGCTGTGCTCTCACTGGGCCATTGGCCCTCTGACATACCCATACACTCACTCACACACACACTCACACACACAATGAAACACAAAATAATCAGGAATACGATAAAAATAAATTAGCCATGCTTCCATAATAAGGTTTGGGAGAAATGGGAATACTGTCCTGCTGCATGTACTGTGTATGCAGATTTACAGTAACCAGGTTATAACAGTGCACACTGTCTGACATCCTGCGTTACCTGGTTTCGCTTTATGTGCGTGTAAACGTGCTGTACTGTAAGTGAATCGCTTTTTGTGTGTCAGGATGAGCGTCTGGGGCGGGACACAGACGCCCACAGGGAGCAGATGGAGAGGCTGGTGAGGGAGGAACTGGAGCGCTGGGAGTCTGATGACATGGTCTCACAGGTCAGCCACCCACAGCCAGCCACTCCTGTCGGCCCCCGACCCCGTCCGTCCTCTTCCTTGTCCACCGACGGCCTCGACACAAGCACAAACGGGAGCGGCCATGTGTGAGGACTCGGCCCGGTGAAGAATATTCCACTCGGGCAAGAAACTCTCTTATTGAACATTTCCTGGCAGCGGTACAAGTAACTGAAGACGTGAGACCATTTTTGCAGAACAAAATAAGATACCCTATTGGTATTGGAGGTGAGAAAATCAAACGCACTTCACCTCAAATACTTAAATGCACTGAAAGTGAGACATCAAAAGGATTCACTGTCGAAAGCTATTATCAAGTATTACAGGATGATGAAAGGAAACATAGAAAAGTGTGAAAGAGGTTGAAGAACAACGAGGGATTTACAGTAGTATTAGACACAGTACTGGATATAATACATCAGCCTTCAAGCATACTCAGTTGTACTCAGAATACACAGCATATGATTTTAGTGTTACATGAAAAATATGCTCACCTGCTTTTGCTGTATCAACACATTTTAGCATTTACACAAATACCAAAAAGGCGTTTCTATGACTGTTAATTTTGCTGATTATTGTTTTCATCATTTTAATACACAGTAGGTACAAGGGTGGCACATTCTGTCATCTTCTGTACATCAATGAAGCGTCAAATTAAATAGCTTATTATCATTTTATGATACATATTGTAACTTAAGACAAACTTCGATTTGGAGTGCATCTAGTGTTCATGGGAAACCCATGCATTTATTTTTTCCCTGTGCCTTACTTATTTTTTTAAAATCTATTTCTTTTTTAAATCTGTTATGCCAAATAAAGTGTTATTAAAAATTAAGTTTAATTTATTTGTTATTCTTTCTCTGTTTGATTCTGATTAATTATAAGACAACATAAATATGACTAAAACGTTATCTTCCTTCTTAAACATATTGACATTGTTTATACCACAGACTTTATATATATCAAGGATGAGGTCTTAATGAAAGATGATAACATTAGATTATAGTAGAGCCAAATCAGTAATCCTCTTTCCTGGTTTGAGTCCTACAGAACAAGTAGATCTACAGATTGTTGAATGTAAATGCTCTTTGATAATATTATCATCACATTTCCTTCCTTGCTTATTCTTATAGTTGTAGGTAGATATAAAGCCTAATAAAATAATATTATTTTCTGTGTATAAAAATACACAATGAAATGAAATTTTGCATCTGAGATACCAAGATATCTTTTTCCCAAATGCAATCAAAGTGTATTTTAGGCCCTAATCTGCCAGGCTCAATAATTAATTTACGACTGAAAATCTACACCAAAGTCATGTGTTCAAAAATATGTCAACTGATCTACAAATGCTGCACTATATATTTAAAGTATTTAGTAACACTTTACCTTATGGGTTATTTCCTAATAATCTGGAAATAACTGTAATCTGGTTCAAATTATATGGAAAACACTAACAAATTTGTATTATTTAAGTGATTGTATCTGTATTGAGTTTGTAATTAACTGTTCCAGAAGAATTTCCTTAAAAGAAAAGCAGCATTTAAAAACAAGTAAATTAATTTCTTATAAATTCTTTAAGCATTAATTGGAATCAACTCATCAGACATGTCCAGCCATCCATCTTCCTCCGCTTGTCCGGGGCAGTCTAAGAAGGGACGGCCAGACTTCCCATAAGTGTACCAATTAATTAATAATGTAAATACCAAATTACATAGTTCTTTCTGGGAAAAATGCCAAGTACTTTTAAATATGACCATCAAACTCACACTTAAATAACACTTGTATTCATCCCAACAGAGTTACTGTAGGTCAACATCAAAACACTGTAAATTGGGTGTATGCACTGAAAAAAGACCCTGAGACCAAGGTTACATGAAAATGTTTTAAAATATTTATACAAGTTCTCAAAAAGCTTTATCAGAATATAAATGTATGTATTTAAATGTTCTTTTGGAACAATAAAAAAGGTTAACACATATTTACTATCTATGTGACACAATTCTATGATATCAACAATTACTAATAATCAGAGCTGAGTTCAAATCAGGTAAGATTCAATTCAGTGTAATTTGAAAATTGTGCAAAAAGAATAATTAAGACTACTGAGATTCAAAAGTAGTGAAAAAAGGAACAGTCTGATTTGAAAATAATACAGCAACTGTAAATATTAACAAATAACCACAGTTAACTTTGAAATATATACCTGTAAGAAACACATCACACATACAGTATATCCGTAAAATAAAGTACATTGTCATATTAGCTCCTAAAAAGTTAACATTTTGGAGACACATGGTTTTCGCCAAAGATGATAAAACTGATGTTTACATTCAGGTATGTATTTTACCTACACTCCAAGTATATAAGTGCAAACCTTAGGCACACTCAAAGAAATAGTTTGGCATTTTGGGGGGAAAACAATCGCTGATTCACTTGGAGTTCGATGAGAAGATTGATACTCTCGAATCTGTACATTAAAGCTGCTCTCATCAATATTTTTGTATTAACAATGAATCAGATTATCATCAAGTCATTGTTACTGTTTTGGTTCACGCTCACCGTATTTTTGGGCTCAGCAGGCAGAGAAAAAGCTCTAAAAATGTTTCCTGCTCACTACCAAACAGCTGGTGAACATAGTGAAGCATTAAGCTAACTAGCTAAGCCAAATAAATGTGAATCTTACGTCAATATCACCTTTATAGGGTGATAATATGTCACTGCTGAGTAAACAGCTTGTTGCGCTGGCCCCCTAGTGCCAACAAAATCAATGAATGAAAGTTTTAGTCTGGAGCATGAGCCAGGAAGCATTCAAAGTTAGCTTAGCTTAGCATAACAGCTGGAAGCAGGGGGAAACAACAGCCAGACAGATGGATAAACTGTTGTTTGACATTATAGCATGTAACTCCCTCCAAAACCACACATTGTTTTTCCTCATTTTTACATTTTTGTTTGTGTAAGGATAAAAAAAACAACAACAAGATACTAGTGCGCTTTAGAGCGGGTACATCTATTTTTTTACTTTGGACAGAAGCTGTATCCAGCGCTTCCAGTCTTTAAGCTAAGCTAAGATAACTGCCTCCATACTTAACGCACAGATATGAGAGTGGCATCAGTCTTCTCATCTAACTCTATGGAAGAAAAGAAAACACCATAAGTGTGTTTTCCCAAAATGTCGTACTCTTCCTTTAAAAATCGTAAATGTTTTGCTGAACATTTACTGTCCTGGTTCACTGAAAAGAAATAAATATGAAGCAGAATCACACATTTAAGTGAATTTCTTGATGTAGCGGAGTTTCAGATAGGCAATGATGAGGAATATGAACGTCATAACGGTCAAAGCTACATGATTCTCCCACAGTCCCCAGGTGGTGTACTCTATTCCCAGGTAGTCCAGATACTGCTCTCCTGTACATCTGAAACAACAGTCCCAACTGGTCACTTACAAGATAAATATCAATACGTTTTTTGTAGTTCATAAATGTTGGAATTATCTGGAATTATGCTTGGGATTGTAAAAATGTCAAATTTGAACTAGGTGGACTAGCTAGGCTGGAAATGTCCTAATTTGCTTTTAGGGGAGCAGATCACAGAGGTGGTATAAACCAGTAAGACACAACCAGAGCAGCTACAGTGTGCGGGTCTACTCACGTCAGCCCAACTGTGCTCACACTGCAGTTGATCACTGCAGCCGGCATGTTGGTGTTTCGGACCACAGCCTCCTCACAGAACTTCAAACCCACAAACTCATTGATCTTCAAGGCCTTAACATAGACAGCGTAGTCAATGAATGCTGAGCAGATGAAAATAAATATAGTACATTAGACTCTAGACTAAGACTGTATTGCTGATCTGTGTTGATCAATGGAGGAATATGGTCGACAAATTAACTGTGTAAGGAAGTTGTTCACAGTCCTTTGAGAGCCAAAACTGTCTTAGGAACATGAGATGATAACATATTAACTGTACAACTAACGGTGTAGTGCTGCATGAGTATTTAGGCCTCAGGCAGTACTTAGTATTTCAGAAATTGTAGGCTGCAGTGCTTCTCTTAGTCAAATGTCGAAGCCACAAAATGTGAAAATAGCAAATGTCACTCCAAATATTACAAGGCTATAGGGCAGTACAGTATATGAACATCCTGTTGGTGAGTGCTAGCATAAAGGACTGTCGACGGCCTGATATAAGCTTATTGCAGATATATCAGCATCAGCGTATATGCCGGCAAATAATTATCAAGACATGCAAATACAGAAATGACAAAGATATGTTTGAGGTCATTTATAAACAGTGTCGCAGTTACAGTTTGTCGACCAGAGGAGTCTGACAGATTCATTTTTCAAATGCAAAATGTCTCACTGCAGTACTACAGCATCTTGATCACAAGTTAATTCAGCAAAAATGTATACTTTTTTCCCCCGTGGATCTTTATCAGCAAACAGTGACATGTGGTCGAAAGCTGTGGGAAAAGCTAGTAAGTGGACCTTGAGTTAACATTAGTTTGTCAAACTACAATCACAAGATCAAGAATAAACTTTGACACGTAAATATTGGGGGAAAATGTTTTCGTCGTGTTTATGTCAATGTATTTTTGTCTGATTTATTTACTCACCAATGTTTAATATCGACATTGGTGTCGGCCACAACGATCCAAATATGAA
Organism: Coreoperca whiteheadi; assembly: GCA_011952105.1. NCBI lineage: Eukaryota > Metazoa > Chordata > Actinopteri > Centrarchiformes > Sinipercidae > Coreoperca > Coreoperca whiteheadi. The sequence continues at coordinate 11,693,956 of CM022472.1, read as the reverse complement.
TTCATATTTCAACTGGTGTTTGATTTCAACCTTTACATGTTTCAAATATTGTAAATATTTTGGGTAAATTATATCTATGTGATTACATAATTGTTAGCCAACACCTGTGTTTAATCAGGTGTATACAGTTTATATGACCATTCTTGGTCACATGCTGAGTATACCTGGTGAAGACATAATGTAGAAATGTATTAAATAAATCTTTTTTGGTTGCATCAATTCAGTGTGCAAATACCTTTCTTTAGAACTATAAATATTTAGTTCTTACTATAACCTTTACTTTAATCTTGACTTACTGCGAGGCCGTAGCGAGGGATGCTGAAGTACTTCAGCCAAGCCAGCCAGTCCATGATGCTGGGAAGGTTCACCAGGAGACCTGAGAAAATCTGCAAACACAACACAAACTGAAGCTATAGGCTTTTTTTCCACAGCTGACATTTTGGCATCCCAGCAGCAAAAGCCCAGGGGTCACTAATAACATTATCTTTGGCTGCACTGATGTCCTGCGTACACATCTAAATGGAACAGAGCCTTAATTAATGTTATTAGTCTCACCTGTGATTTTGCTGCTTGTAATCTTGTCATTTCAATTTGTCATAATAAAATACTATAAATTGGTCCACTGGACAAATCTGAAGTTTTAACCCACAGTCCCTCATTCTTTGCACAAAAGAGCATTCAAATTTTGTAAATATCCTTTTCAGTTGACCTTTTTTAATTTGTGTCACATGTACTTGTCTGTGTAATGTTGTTGTTAAATCATATTTCTTTGTGTTCCTGCCTGTACTTTTCTTGTTGATGGTTTGATGAGGTATTGTGTTTGAATGTATTCAGCTGATGGGGTCAGATATAGTATCTGTTTATTGAGCAACACCGGATTATAATGTGCAGTTCATTACGTGGAAAATTTCAGTGATTATAATAAGATTTTACGTTTTTATTTCTCATTAATATTGATTCACAGAAAAGTTTCGTTTTGTGTCCTACTGAAAAGTTCAAATGTGATGCCCTTTGTAAAAACATGTCTGCTGTCAAAAAGGCATGAACGGTTTTCATGTTTTTCTGCTGTGACTCTATTGAAAGAAACACTATAAAGCACTGCATCACATGGTTTATTGCTATTAATAATTTATTATAACTTACAATGTTCAACAAATGTTAAATTACTTTTTTAACACAAGCTTAAAAAGATGGTTAATAAGCAACGAGTGGAGACTTTTGGTCAGTGCAATAAAGTCCACTGAACCATCTTCTTTCATAATTTACGATACGAGTTTAGACAGCAGACAGAGTAAGTAATACTGGAACTATAGGCACTGTGTCACATTTCCCAACTAACTACTTGAAACCAATTTATGTTCATCTCTGTGTGTTTCTTGGTCGCTGCGTCTCTCACCATCATGAAGACAAAGGTGATGGTCATGAAGATGTTGGCGAGAGCCACGACGCTCTGGTCAGCTGAGATGGCCATGGTCATGGCCGTGGCTGTGTAGGCCACCAGAGTCACCGTCAGCGTGAAGACGAAGAAGGCTGCTGCTGTGGATTTGAGCCCTGAGTGGACCAGAGGCGAAACGTAACTAAGTACATTTACTCAAGTACTGTAATTTTGAGGTACTTGTACTTTACTTGAGTAATTCCATTTTCTGCACATTTGCACTTCCACTCCACTACAATTGAGAAGGAAATATTGGGCTTTTTACTCCACTGCATTTACTTGAGAAATTGAGTTACTAGTTACTTTGCAGATTCCGATAAATAATACAAAATATTATTATGTACAACAAATAGAAAATTTAATATTATTATAGATTTAGCTACACAGCAGTATATAAAGTTGTTAGAATTAGCACCACCTTTGCCAGCTATAACATTAAAGTGATACTTACATTAATCAATCAATGGTCATAATCCAATAATATAACAGTATTAGCCATTCTGCATAATGAGTACTTTTTTGGTACCTTAAGTATATTGATGCTAATTCTTTTGTACTTTAATAAGTAACATTTTGAATGCTTTTTACTTGTAACAGCTAACCGACAATCACTAACTTCTTTTTCCTTTCTATCTCTTTAAAAAACAAAAAAAACATTCCTATCCTCAGCTTTGTATACTGTGCTGGGCTTTAACAGACTAGTTTCTGGTGCACTTATGCTTTTTGTTACCTTGTGTTGTTATTATTGCTTCCATTGTCTTCCTCACATTTGAGTCGCTTTGGATAAAAGCGTCTGCTCAATGACTAAATGTAAATGTAACGTAACATTTAGTATTGCTACTTTTACTTAAGCAAAGGATCTGCATACTTCTTCCACCACTGGAGTTGACACACACACACACACACAGGCGTTATTAGAGACTAATTACTGTGCTATCTGCATTTAAATTCAGTATTTTATCTAGTGCTCAAATATTGACACCTTAAGCATTCCACAAATTAATTAGTTTATGGATCTGTTAGTCTTACCGATCATAAAGTAGACAATACAGCTGAAGATGACAGAGGTGATGGTGCGCAGACTGATGTCAGACAGGATCTTAGAGAGGAAGTAGACAGACACTCTGTAGTAGCCACTGATGTACTCATGCCTGTCACAAGAAAACCAAAGCACAAATCAAGTACTAGCTCTACCCACTCCTTCCAAATATATATTGAATTATCCACGTGAGATGTCATAGTTATGTCAGTATCCTCTAGCTGGTTGAGTCCTGTGTGGCTTCCTGACAGATTATTACATACACAAACAGTTTCCTCTCGATGATGAAGAGCTCAGCTGCAGACACAGTGCTGAAACACTGGTTGGTAGTGATGAAGAAGAGGGCACCCATCCTGTCAGGAGAACAGCAAAACAAAACCTGGTCATCAAGTCTCTCTTATTGCAACACTTCATATACAGATACCTAAAATGCAGGTCCTGTACTGACTCCGGGTGTCCATAGAGAGAGAGAGAGCACACACATCACATGTTAAAACGAGAAGCAGTCCTCTGCAGTAATACAGAGCAAATGATGAAGGAACCGAAAGAAAAGAAATTAAGTGAATGACGTTTTATAAATAATAACTGCTGTTGTATCTGTACTACTGTAATGCTCGCTTTGCAAGATTACCCAAACAAACAAAAGGAGGGCTGTAGCTAATTTTAAACACAGTAGCCAGTGTGCAAGTGACAGCTTCTCCCAACTTGTTGTCGGTCTGCGAGTCAATAACGTACTCTAATTTTGTTTAACTTCAGACCCTGTCGTACCCTCCCTGTGCCGCAGTCGTTCACAGTGTATTCCTGCCGGTTTCCATCCCTGACAAAGAGTTGGCTCTAAAGGGAGACTTAGCTAAAGGACAATTAAACAATAAACACCACACAGATTATGGTACTAAATGTGGGGTGGTCCATATATACATACAGAGGACTTAAAAGGTGACTGACTCCACAATGGCCCCCCAAGAAAAGGAGGGAGGGATGAATACATTGAGACATTTAAACCGCATACACTGCTGTCTGCCATACTGCCTATGCACTGACCATGAATATAATGACATTAGGTCCTTATAGTCCACTCAACCATGCACAGACGGAGACCACTGAGATTTGTGAGTACCAGGTTGTGCCCACCAAAATATGGTAAGAGGATTATCCATGCAGGAATTGCTCTACTTTTCACACTTCTTTATTAAAAGCAGTGACTGACCTAAAAAACCTGAACAATTATTAGGAAACATGTTAGGAAAAATCAATATGCCCATACTATATAGCCACATAATACTCTAGATTAACAGAAATAATGTAAATATGCTCGCTCCCTCTGTAGATATAAAGGGCTCATTCTAAGGTGATGAAAACACAACGATTCTTATTTGGATGGATGGATGGATGGATGATATCTGTGTGGACATTGTAAACACATGTACAGATAATTATAGCAAGCAGTAACTTTAGATCCTAAACATGGTGCTACAAAAAAGTCAGCCCAGTTGCAGTGAAAACAATTTAAATAAATAAAATTTTCCTGGAAGAGGAAGATCTATACAAATTGGGAAAATTGTGAGACTTTATAGTTTTGTTACTGGGAACGTTTCTCTAATGTGTCTTTCATAAACCTAATTTTTTTCCTGTGTTTTTGCTACCTGACACATAGAGGTACTACATGGGGATGACAGTGTTTTTTATTATAAATTATTATATAATGTATTATGCATAAACAGGGAGGTAGCGAGGAATTTAGAACTGCTGAAGTCCAAGTTCCCGACATTCTGCAAAAACCAAAAAGAATAAATTAAATAAAAATAGAAAATTAATTTCTTGTCTACGCACTGTTTGAAAGCCTGTTGCACACTGCCAGTAATACATATCTAGTGGGAAAATAATCAATTATTTATTTATTTACCTGAAAAAAGCCAAATTTAGGTTAGTAAACGTAAAAAAAATAATAAAACTGGAATCAGCCTATAAAATATCCACTCATTGTAGAATGAAATCCCACCAGGTTGCTAAAAAATACAAATTCTTAGAAGAAATAGGGATATGACTTCGTTGTCCTCAATGGGCGCTTCAGCCTGCTGTGCACAGTAAATATATTAGCAGCTAGCTGCTTTTAAATGCGGAGGTGTTCTAAGGACATGTGCAGTGTGGTAGCTCTCTCACCTGTTCTGGATCCCACTCTGATCGTCTTTGACCCTGAAGAAAATGGCTCCTACGATGAGTGCGAGGAAAATGTTGACTCCCAGCTGCAAAGACAAGAAGATTTAGAGACATTTGGACAACAGGAGCATTGACAGCCATTTTTGGGGGGAGTTTGTCCTCATTTGAATCGAGGGTCTAAGGTCATATGGTGATAGGTTGTATGCTGTACAGATTGTAAAGCCCCTTGAGGCAAATTGTGACTTGTGATATTGGGCTGTATAAATAAAAATGACTTGACTTGACTAGAAACTCCTGTTTGTAAAAGTAGCATATATTATCCTATACAAACTCTAACAATGCAGAACAAATGTATTGTTTCGGCTTGTGGCCTTCACTAAGGTCATCAAGTTGCAAGATGAATATGAAACAAAGGAGTTAGGGTTTTTTCTTTGTTACTAATCCTATTTGAATGTTCTTTGTTAAGTGTTGCATGATGCCCCTTACGAAGGACACAAGCAAAAACGCATTGGTCTCACACAGTTATTCCTAATACTACTTTTAAGTGTTACTGGAGTTTTGAATCTTTCCCTCATCCATGCATCTTGCAAGTAGGTGAGAAGGTGCCAGTACATTTACATTACATTACATTTAGTCATTTAGCAGACGCTTTTATCCAAAGCGACTTACATTTGAGGAAGACAATGGAAGCAATATAACAACACAAGGTAACAAAAAGCATAAGTGCATCAAAAACGAGTCTGGTTAAAGCCCAGCACAGTATACAAAGCTAACGATAGGAAGGGTTTCTTTTTTTTTTTTTTTTTTTTTTTTAGCAGAGGTAGAAAGGAAGAAGAGTTAGTGTTTGTCAGTCAGGTGTTGACGGAAGAGATGCGTTTTCAAGTGCTTTTTAAAGGTGGCTACAGAATCTGCTGATCTTGTAGAGGCCGGCAAATCATTCCACCAATGTGGAACGGATCCAGAGAAGGTGCGCGAGAGTGATTTTATTCCTTTTTGGCATGGTACCACCAGGCGTCGTTCTTTTGCAGAGCGCAGGGACCTGGCAGGAGCGTAGGTCTGTATGAGCAAGCAAAGATATGATGGTGCAGAACCAGTGGTGGTTCCACAGTGGTGGTAAACCCACACTATACACAAAACTAACACTATACATCTTATCTTTCTGTCTTTATGGCAAAGGCAGGTTTAATTCGGCAGCTATTTGAAAGAAAAAGGCAATTTTTTTGTGAGCGTGAAGGAATAAACTGAGCGATCAGTAATTTGGTACCACAGTTCTTCTAATAGTGGACTGTCGTGAATTGTTTTTGAAGAAAGGAAATGAAACTGAAGCAGTGTCCTCTTTGACAAAAAAGCCAATGCTTCAGGGGATCAGGGGTCAAGTGGAGGCCCTGCTCCTGCTCCAGACCGGCCTAGAGAACAACCAGAACTTGCGGGTGGGGAAAGATGATAGAAAAGAGTGAGAAAAGTGAAAGCGACACAAGTTTTAATCCTGACAATTTACAGATTATGACAGCACTAAGCGGTTCCCAGGGTGAAGGGATAAGCTAATACGGTTGAGCCTTTTTCACCTCAACCCCCACAGCCCCTCATGTGAAAGCAGCGGGGCAGTGGAGTGATAGGTCATGACGCAATCATGTGATGAGTCCCGGACCAGGGCCAAGGGGCTTTGGCCAGATATGATATCAGTTCAGATCCTGGCCCAAAGAGGCAAGAGTGGGGTCACAACAGTCACCAAAGCCGATTACGGCGCCCACGCCACGTAGAGCCCCTCTTGCAGGATTATTTTGACTTATTTAGGGCCCATTAGCTGTTAATAATTCTTAAAGTGAGGAGACTTCTGACGGCATTTTGCCGCCATGGGGTGACTAATGAAAGCATTATGTTTTGATCCCGCCAAAGTGCTGTCTATGTATCCTATTTATGACGATAACAGCTCCGACACATACCTTTCCACTATTTTCACTCTTTGGAGTGTGTGAACAAAGTAAAGGTGGTAGTGTCCTACCATCATGTTAAAACCTCTGACGTAAAAACACTAAACTTTAAATGTTATTTAAATCTGTCAGAACTGTAGACTTCAGTTCTACTAAAGTCAAAAATGAGGACTTACTTACTTGACTTACTTGAGAATTTGCCGTTTTGAATGCTCGGCTTGACTTGAGACTCGAGGGCAAAAAGCTGAGGAGACGTGACCTCAGATCAATAAATATTAGAGAATTCTAGTTTTTGCTTTTTGGAGCACTGCCAAACATGCATGAATTATTACAATTGTAACAGGGGTGCAATTGTTTAAACACTTGCAGATGTAGCTGCTACCACCAGATACATTTTGAAAAAAATCCTCCAAATTCAGAATAGATAAATTGGACTTTCACTTTAAAATTAATTTCCCAATACATAAACAAGTAGCTTAAAGGAATAGTTTCACATCTAGTGACATGTACTCATTTGCTATTTGCTGAGTTAGATGAGAAGATCAATACCACTCTTACATCTGAATGGTGAATATGAAGCTACAGCCAGCAGCCGGTTAGCGTAGCTTAGCATAAAGTCTGGAAACGGGGGGAATTAGCAGTGCACTACATTCAGTGTCTACACTGGGCTCTACACTAATTCACTACATTATTTGAGTGTCCCAATTCAGAGTATGTAAATGTATCCGCTATATTAAAAATTACACAAAGGAACAAAAAGAGTAGTGTCCACGGCATGTACACGACTTTCTGCTAATAATCCCACAATGCAATGCTCCACATTTTACAGATGCAAAAATGACCGTTGTATGACTCTACACCTGTCACTGATGACGCAAGATGATGACCATCATCTGTGGCGACAAAAGTTGGAAACTGCAAGCGGGAACAAATCCACAACAGTTCAAGTAGGAAAAGTGAAGATTCATTACTTAAAGAGGCACTCTGTATACTTATTCTATGTTATTTGTATGTAATATGTCCAGTAAACCATTGTAATTAAAACAACAGATGGCTTTAAGTTCATGACTGTCATATTTTTACCATTCATGACGAGTTTTGTATTTTAAGCGAGTAATGGGGATGTGTACCTGGGCCACAGATGTTTGTGGGTTCAGCATGAGATTCAGGAAGGTTCTCTTTAGCACCCAACGTAGCTGGTGGAAGAAGGAGCTGTTGTAGGTGATGGTGCGAGATTTTGAACATGAGATACACTTCTTATCCTGGACGATGCGGTCCAGCTCAGCTCTTGTGTCGCTTGAGTAGCTGCTGTTCCTGTATTCCTCTACCAGGCGCTCCTCGATGCTCGGCCTGGAGCTACTGAGCTCCTCAAAGTCCAAATCTGGCCATAAACACAGGAGGAAAATGACAGATTTAGGTATTGGATATACTCTACTACGATAGACACATACGATCCCGTAAAGCATTGGATTTAAAAAATCATGTTGTGGACTTTCAACTTGAATATTTACCATATAAATTTGTTATTTTCTTGCCAAGAGAGCCTTAAGAAGCGTGAGCGAAACACGTTGCTTGCTCTTGCAGAAAATGTTTAAATAAATACCAAGACATTTTAAGTTGGTTCTAAAGTGACTGAATCATACTTTTATTGTTCTGTTTAATGTTTTATTCAATTTTAGCTTTTTTATATCTTCTATTTTTTACTCTTAGAAAATCAAATGTATGTCTTTTTATATTGCCTTTTGTTTCTTTTGTATCTTTTCTTAATGCCTTTTATGTTTTACGTGAAGCTCTTTAACTTACCTTGTTGAAAGGTGCTTTACAAAAAAACTTGCCTTGATATTAAAAACATTGATCAAATATTATGGTCTTAAAATAGTTTCTTAATTAGTAAATAAAGGTTTTCCTAAGTCTATAAATGCAAAAGGAAAGGTTGAGTAGGTTTCAACTGCACCCCACAGTCCCGCGCCATGAGCAGAGTACACTTTTATCTGCTGATGATGCTGATTATTTTAGCAAAAAGTAAAAAGATTCTTTATCTAAATTTACATACATTAATATCCCTTGAAAACCTCTTGACAAAGACAACATTACCTGTGTACGCCTCAGGATCTTGAGGAATGTCACGCACACAATTAAGTCCAGGGACATTAGTGAAGCTTCAAGTGGGGAATGTGGGTTAAAAGTTATAAAGGTTATATTTTAACTTTTATTTGTACAAAACATTATTTTATATCTTTACAAATCCATCCTACAGTGAAGAAATATGAAGACATCATCTTGACAAAATGCTGTTACCTTCAGACCCCTGCACTTTGGTCATGGTTGTAGCGGTGGAGTCTCCATTAATAACATCCAGAAAGAAGTCAGCTGGGTTGTTGTGGGGCTCACAGGGATAACCTGGAACACAGATCAGGGTGATCCATGTTTAATATCAACACATGTCCAATGTTATATCGAGACGTTGCTTTTTCTATTGTCTGATTTTTATAAGCTTTAAGTTTCCACATAGTCACCAATGTTGGCAAAGTAGTCCAAAGCGTTTGGCGCTGGTCCATGGTACACCATTTTTCCACTAACCAGCAGAGTCAGAGTGTCAAACAGTCTGTAGATGGAGTATCGTGGTTGATGGATGGACATAATTATGGTTCTTCCATGACTGGCCATTCTGAAAAGACATTAAAAGTAAATACAATTAGACTGCCTTCTAATTGCAAAAACAAATGTGGTAAAGTTTTCAATCGAATTCAAGTTTTAAAGAGATTCTGTGTGTTTTACAGTCAAGACTATTACTGTATTTTCTTATAACCAATTAATACCTTCAAAAAAATATATTCTATGTTTCCATATGTGGTTTTAAATCTTTAAATAAATGTATTTGAATCAATTTATTAATTCATTATAATTAAATATAATTCCTGTGGCACACAGGTTTGGATGGAATAATGGGAACAATATATCATAGATTGAACAGGCAAACAGTGAATAGTGTGGCATACGTCAATAATACTGCTTAATTATTAAACAGTTGCATGGCCATTCATTCATTTCAGGTAATGTCTGTTTGATAGGGACAGATACAGTACACATAGAGAATTGCATAACAATTATCCAATGCAAAGTATCACAGCGTTTATAGTTACTGCTAATTTCCAACGCCAATAATAGGCTACTGTGCTACAAGTGCTGCAAACTGGAAATGGTATAAGTCCAAAGACGCAGCTCTTTATTTAATAAAATATAAATTATTCTAAATTAAATAAAGCGTATTTAATAAGTGTAGGTACAAAATGCAAGCTTTTCAAAATGGTCAAAGTTGTTGCATCATCTTTTCTTTTTAAGAGCAACTTTTTGCTCTTAAAATAAGCCTAAAATTAGCTCTAAATAAGCCTTTTTTTAAAAGCCTAAAACGAATGTATATTCAAAAAGGCATTGAAACCCAGAATCCTTTTCTCTTTAAAAATAAAAAGAATTTTTTTTGCAATGAACACTATAATCTGAGACCAGATTCAGTTGATAGTGTAATAATAATTTACTGATTGATTGATCGTGTTGCATTATTTTTAAGGGAAAGCTGAGTATTGGATACAGGTGTACTTTTTGGGGCACAGACAAAGCTGAAGACTCAACTCTGAATATAATTCACGATAACATTTGAGGAGTGACAGAGAAGCTTCTTTATTACCTTTTCAGTAACAGCAGGACAGAGTTAGCAGTGCTAGCATCCAGTCCTGTGGTCGGTTCATCCAGAAAGAGAACTGAGGGATCAATGATCAGCTCCATACCGATGTTTGTCCTCTTCCTCTCTCCTCCAGAGATTCCCCGGGTCATCTGCGTGCCCACCTGAGGAAAAGCACCCACATAAGAACAATCAGTAAGATCAACGGGGATCCATCAGTCTGTCCTGACTCTCACCTGATGTCCTGAAGCTGGGTTAGATAAGTGACTGGGACAGGCGTGTATATTTTACCTTGGAGTCAGCCACCTTGGTGAGACCCAGTTCTTTAATGAGGTGATTGACTCGAGCCTCCTTCTCACTCTGAGGCACAGAGCTGGGCAGCCGCAGTGCTGCAGAGAAACGCAGATTCTCCCTCACAGTCAGGGTGCCCATGACCACGTCTTCCTAGGAAGGGACACTTGAGGTCAAAGGTCAGCGACAGGGACGATCTTTTGTTTTGTAGTTTTCTCTTGTTCTGTTCTGCTGTGTTTTGTGAAAATCTACATTTACACAGAGGGTGTTTAGCAACTAGCAAACTGTGTTTATTAAAGTTGCTATTATCAATATTTTTAAATTAACAATGGATCAATTACCCAACTCTGCAGTTCTCCTCCACTTTACTGTTTTGATTTACTCTCACTGCTCACATCGGCGTTATTTCCAGATGCAGCAGGCAGGCTAAAAACAGTCCACTACCTGCCCAGCACCTAACAGCAGACCGACAGTTAGCAACTAGCTGGTGAACACAGTGGAGCGTTTAGCAGCTAAAGAGCCAGATATTGGAGCCAGGAGTTGGTGGAGACCAAACCAGAGAGTGAATATTTATCAGCTGGGTACAAACACGACTGTGAATGAAAGCTAATGCTGCTTCGCCATATTAACTTAAAGGTGACGATGGGTCAGTGTTGTGTATAGAGCTTGTGTCCACTGCCCTCCATGTGGCCAAAAAAAATCAGTTCATGCAGGTTCAAGTAATTAAAATAATTCAAATGCACCTGAACCACATAGCCAGAGAGGCACTTGAAGTTTGGAGGCTGTGGCGCTCTGTCAATGAGGACTTCTCCTGAGAGACCTGAAGGATCCTTCCTTGCAGCCAGAATATCCAAGAATCTTTAAACAAAAAAAAAATGCCAACCCAATACTTATATATATATATATCTACAACTAATGCAGGTGACTATATTGAATGTAATTTTTCTTAGAGATCAAGAGATACTCACGAAGATTTTCCACTTCCAGTCGGTCCGAGAATAGCATTGAGGCCAGGTCTCATGATCCCACTGCAGGCCAATTACACACAACTCTCTGTCACCAATTTAACATGGATGAAAATTTAAAGGCAATTATTGGTACACATTTAAATGGTTTGCATTCATTTCTAAGGTGCATGATCTAAAAAAAAAGATTTTCCCCTTACTGTCTAAGTTTTCCGATAAAAATGTGAGGATTGTGAAACAAAGTGGAACAACGTGATTCTTGGACATGTGATGAAACTTAGAAGCACTTAAATCGATTTTTCAAAATTAATTTTCGTCCCTCATTCCAAATAAAATAATGTTCGTGAAAGGAGGTTGTTACAGATATGAATAAAGATTTCACACACACACAAAAAGTCTATACTGTGGTGTAAAACATTCAAACGCAAATCCTTTGACTTCAGACAGAACAGTTGCACAAAAGCACCAGAAAGAGTCAGTTATACAAAATGGAATTAAAAGACTGAATATAAGCCTGGCGGTCGATCACGTGACAGTGTTTAATTCGTTTCCCTGGCAGACTGCTCTTTAGTGCATCAGAGAGATTATATGCAAGAAACCATGCTTAATATCATATAATTAACACTGAGGCGGCAAAAGGCCCGAAAGACTTGTGTGAAATTATTCATTCTTCCATGGGAAATGTCAGCGATATTTAATACCATCAGAAAGAAACCAATATAAGAGTCTATTCACTATTGTCCTGCTTTGAATCAGGAAGCATGAGCCATATTGAATTTACATGAAGAACCACTGCACTTTCACTGTAACAAATTAAGGGACTCAAAAGAGTTACAATACATTTGATGTCAAGCCAAAAATTATTCATTTTACTTATTATTTGTCTTTAAGAAAAAGCTTGTAATTAATCGGAAGCAGTGTTGAGTGTGTGTGTCCGATTAAGTTAGAATAATCGAGCAACGATCTGAAAAAACATATGAATAACAACTTAATAGACTTTCTACCGAACTCAAACTGAACTCTAAATGAGTTGAGAAAACAACAACAGACCAAAAACCTTTAAATCGCTATGTAAAATGAGTTTTTCTGTAACAGGTGCAGCATTTAAGTGTGTAAGCGATAAGAAAATAAGAGAGAGTCGAGTACACAAAGAGACAGACGACAAAGACAAAAGAAAGCCAGACAAACAGATACAGAGGGTGCACAATTTTTGCAACTGACTTGAGGTCGACCAGTATTTCCTTGGGACTGGTTTTACTTTTGCAGAAGAAGCCGCTCTTCAGCTGCACTTTGTACTGGATGTCGTGGAAGCTCACGGTGGAGCCACACGGCTGCTTGTCCTGGTCCATGGCCGTGGCGACCTTTGACCTGGCCATCCCGTTGCTGCCGATATCTTCTATCATTGCAACGTTGATGTGATTGGCTCGCTCCATCGTCCTCTGCAGCTAACGGCCTGTCAAATGTCAGTGATCTGATGGAAATCAATCTTTCACTGATGTGTTGCGTAGTGGTGCGATGCAAAACAATACGGACCTAAGTGAGGAAAGCATGTCAGGGTTTGCCACACTGAAACAAAGACCACATCCGCTAAAATCATTAAATATCAATACATGTTGATGGTGTATGTACATGTGTGGCTACTGTTTAGGACATTATGTACTAATTAAATTGACCAAAATATGAGATGCTTTAAGATATTAAACTATCATGCATGTGTTTGCTGGGCAAGTAAGATGGACACATGTCCATCGATGTCTCCTTAAAGGGAGCTAGTTTAAAAATACGTTTATCTAACTTTGGTAACACTTTAAAGGGAAATATACTTCTACTAAAGACACAGACCAATCTGTGTTCATAATGGTAATATTAATCATTTCAAACAAATGTATCTCAAAATGAATAACACAGATCGAAGCAGTGATGTTTGAGTCTGTTAAATGTATGCCTGTGCCATATTCACATAAATATTCATTGTTTCTTTAGGACAGACCAGTAAAGGAAAAACTGCCCGCCATCACAAAACAAACATATGTTGATGTTTAACACAAACAGTGCGATTAGGAAACAAGGGAAAATTGGCCAAACGGAAAATATATTACAGTACGTCTAAGTCCATGGTATGGTTTAGAAAACAGGAACTCTGTGGTTTGAGGTTGTAGGTTTAAATAGACTTCCAAATCGACTGCCAGATCTCATCTAGCTTCATAAATGAAAACGTACATAGATAAATAACTACAATAAATAAACAGGTTCTTCCTCCTTTTCTTCTTCCTATTATTATTTTTGATACTTTTTAACTACTTTATTATGCAGAACATGAAATACTCAGAAGACATGGCTCCAATTCCTTGGGACAATGCTGTGGCCTTGTATTTTTATTCTGCTTATTAAGAATAAAAGTATTAATTTTCATGCAACCTACATCATTGTCACCAGGGCCTATGCCATATCTGAAGACAGTGTGATTGTGTGTTGGATATTTAGGCGGATGTGGGGGTTTCAGCAACCTGTTACTAAAGTGCAAGTTCTAACTTCGGTGGACATAGTGGCACATTTTAAAATGTAGAGCCTCAGTGCCAGTATGTTAAGATTTTTAGATTCTGTGGCATGTGTAGTCTTATATAATCATGTTGTTTGATGTGTTGTTGAAAGAAATTACCACTGACCATCAACTTGGTTTTAAGGTGGCTGTGCTTGAGGCAAAGTAAGTGGTCCTTCTTTAAAGGTTCCTAAAGCTCCTTTTCAGTTAAAAAGCTACTAAAAAAAAAACTGTGCTTGAAGCAAAGAAAGCAGGTTGTTTTAGTAGCTTTAAAAGTGAAAAGGAGCTTTAGGAACTTTAAAAGAAATGTGTGTAGAAATGGTCAAATAGTATGCTGTAACTGTAAGACTAGTTAGTCATTTTTCTAACCAAACCAGACAAAAACTAATCCTATCTATAGAAACCACACACAGGACACATGACCTCAGCATTTTAAAATCCTGGCTGAAGCACTGATTCTCACACTGCTATATTTTAATATACATCGTTGTGGATTTAAAGCACTAAAACAGCTTAAAACATTTCAGTAAATCAGGTGGTAAATGAGTAAACTTTAAGTTCCTCAATTCATTTTTAAGGAACTATTTCTTCTTGATCCATCCTCAATTAAACACAGCAGGTTAAAAAAAAAAAATATATATATATATATATATATATATATATATATAGCCTGTAGATATATCACGTGGTGCCAAAATCCTCTGAAAATGGGCATCACCACCACGACGTTGTTGCAAAGTAATGAAAAGGTTTGTTGCAGTGACTTACCGAGTTGTGAGACAGTGGGACGGCGGTGAGAGTCCTGCTGCAGCCTTCAGGAGCGCTGCTGCTGCAGACTGAGAGCAAAGAGACTGTGCGGGCTGACTAACATCAGCTCATGACACCAGAGACAAGCGGCTCACCAGACGCCATCCAGCCACGCACTCGGCAGGGACCCCACCGAGCTGCACGGACCCTTAACCCTGTATCTACCGCTCAAAAGGACACGAATGATTGAAATGGAGTCAAGTCCATTGTCACACCTGTGACGTTTTGGTTCCCATTCATTTATGTTCAGTATAAAAATCTATTAGCAGACTTTTAAAAACGTGCTACAGTTGTGCCATTTGTCACAGTGGACATCAAGTTGGTTTGTTGATTTTTTTGTCTGGAGCTCGCTAACGTTACATTCATCATGTGGTGGTAGAGCAGAGCAGAGCTTTAAAATCTGCTTGAAGGTAAACCTCAACACGCGCAACAGAAATGTAAAAGAGGGAGACAAAAGATTAAAGCAGACTGTGTTGGAGTATAACACACCTTAACCACGTTTCAGAAATTGGCCAATTTATTTTCCCAACTGTACACAAGAGTACGCAAATCAATGGCCGCCTGGTCAGACAAACACATCCAGTCTCTCAAACACAGCGCCGCGGTTTGCTAAAAGGTTAGCAGTATATTTCATTATTAACGGTAGTTTAAGGGCTAAAACATGCCACACCACTGGCATGGTCCTTTAACTAAAAAATGTATGCTATATAAAATATTGTCCGTATGCCTCAGGTTAAAAGCTACGTGAACAGTTTAAAACAGTTAAGTTACCCTTTCCTTAGCTAGATGTTACCTAGCAACGCAAATGGCTTGGTCATTTACTAAGTCAAGTTACTAACGTTAACTTATGTTAGCTAGAAATATGGTCAAATGTTAACTTATGTTGCTAATATTTAAAACAGAAAAGTGTCCAAGTAATTTCATATAAGTGGCCATGATGTACATTATTTCCCCCAGTCATAGGACCCTCATGGTAGTATTGCATTACCTCTCAAGCTAGCTGGCTAATTAGCTGGCGACAACTTTTGTATTGAATCAATGATTGCCAGCTGGTATTGTAAAAAACACTTTAATATTAGGTTGTCAAATAATTTAGGTCTTTCACTAGTCACTTTACTTTTTCAAACAGATAACACAGCTTACCTGTTAAACTCTGGTCATGGAAGTTATTTTCTACTTTATGGAAGCCAATAAGTAACAGTTAATTACAATAATTCCAGTAAATACATACATTTATGGTTACACAAGTGACCGTGTTCAAACCATTCTTGTATATTCTCAGGTGAAATGTACAAGGGGTGAATGTATGACATGTAAAACATTTACATTCTGTAGCAGTAAAATGTTTAAATCGCTGTTTCATTCCCACAGTTCAACAAAGACATCATTTTTTGTTTTGTTTTAATTTTGTCACAAGCCATTGAAACCAAAAATACAGTACTAACAGAGTGTTATTGAGACAGTCACATTTAGGTCCCAGACAGTACAGGTCCACCATTACAATTATATTTGAAAGGCAGTGATACAAAATACAGTAAATAAAAACTTAACAGTGTGATAGATAACTTTAAGATAAGGCTTGTAAGGAGGACAGGTTAATAATTATAAAGACAAAGTCCTTATAATAAATCACAGCTTCATTCAATATGTGAATGAGAGGGGGATAAACAGTATTTACAAAGCATTTATCAATGGTGTCTGAGGAAAAACTTATGGCTAGCTGCACAACATTTGCAAGTTTTACAATTAGAACAACGTTGATAAATATGAAATGTTGCATTTGTTTAGCTTCAGCAACCACAAAACAAAATAAACAGTGAACAAAAACATGTCGATCTAATGGTTTTAAGTCTTCCTTACACCGGGAATTAATCCACTCACATTAGGTCAGCCGTGATAGATAACTTTTACTCCTATACCCCACAGGGTTTGATTGTAGTCTTTAGTCATGGAGGGCATTTAAGCAAACATTCACATTGTCATACTCTTAGCTTACGCTCTTAGCTGAACAATTCTCTAGTGTTGCATTAAGTGTGCTTTCCCATTTCTGACTGACAAATACAGTAAGTGGTGTAAATGAGGAATTACTGATTGAAACCTTTTCACAATACAAGCGCCTAGGCAAAGATCCCGCGTGAACTATGATATATTCTCTTTGGACAAGTTATTCAGTAAATGCAACAGAACTATCTGTTTTCCACATGTACATAAATAGAATTATTTACAAAACATAAACTGTACATTTCTGTATGCTGAACTCTTCTTAGTTCTCAGTTTCAAATCAGTACAGAGATTAACAATTATACAAGCGTGAGCAACATTTGAAATTGCACTAAACATGAATATTCTTTAGTAATGACAGATTCAGCCATTGCAATGCTGTTCATATTCACACTAGTTCACTTGATCACAGAACATTCAGGGTTTTGTTCATTTCTCACAAACCATCAAGATTGTGCATCAATGCTTTTCAATGGCGCTTTAGTAAGTATTATAAGTACAAAGAAAACAGTTAAGTGTTAAACATTGTTTATGGGGACGTCAGGATAAAAGAATTTTCAAAGCGGACACCGTTTCTATTTCAGTACAGTCTAATTTAGACGCACAAGTTGAAAAGGAAACTCCAGACATACAGTCATTAAGACCAAATCACTGACTGACCTTGGCCATGATACTTATATTCCGGTTGCTTCAGAAGTCATCACGTTCTATGTACGTTTATGTAGATTTTGTATTTTCATACAAGAGTTCTATTAATTCCAATCAAGTGACAAATTTATGCAGTTCAATTCATGTGTTTTCCCACTCTCCTTTATGCATGTAGTTCTACCGTTAACACTGAGAAACAGATGCACTATTTTTTATTTTTTTTGAAAATACAACTTATGCAAGTTAATGTTGAAAATAACAAAATGCGCAAACTTGAACATTATGAACAGCTAAAACGATTTTTTTTAAATTATGTCTTGACAGTCAGGAATACTAGTCTTTAAATCTTAGCTGATGCAGAACAGGCTACATATTTGCCGAGTGACAGGTTGCATGTCATCATGAATTCCTGCCTCCCATTTAAACACTGTCCAGCTCTTAGCACCTATAAGGTCAACAGCTTGCTAGTAGATTAACCCTTGTATGAAGAGGATGTTTGTCATTTAGTGCACATTATGAATTCACCGCCTCTTACTTCACAGAGGCTTATAACTATCATGTTACTCTAAACATGTTGTAACCCTTAGGTTTTATTGTTTGGGCAGACCACACTCTATAACGTTTCCACAAGGGCACCATTATTCGATTGTATTGCACACATTAATTGGGTCCACAGACCACACCTTTTCTTCTAACACCCTGCTGACTACGCCCAGCGACCACTGGACACAAAACTTCTGCTGAAGGAGAAACTTGAGTCCGAACTCTCGTGCTTTCCCCAAGCACCAAAGGGCACCACGATAATCGTGCTGTTGTCCTCTGAGCCATACTGAAGAGCCTGGGAGAGAAGAGAACCATAGTCACTCAAAAAACATTTACATATGTAATAAGGTCTGCTTTACTGGCTATTTGCTAGCTGTGTTCTTTGGACACTTTAGTTGAACAACTGTCTAAGACCTAAGATGACCTAACGCTCCAGGACTGTAATGCAGAGATCTCCACTTACTCCACATTTTTCTACATTTATGATGGTTTATTTCCATTTAAGTCGGGCTACGCTGGAAACATCCAGGCTTTGGCAGGTGTCACGAACAGATTTTTTTGTAGCGATAAGTATATTTGCAACATCCCATCTACAGTTTAAAAAAAATTCAAAAAAAAACTGTTAAAGAATTAAATACATATTCTAATTGTCAAAATCAAACTGTTGGTCTGCTTGTCAATACTTTCTGTCTTCCTTACAGTGCCTAAGAGACTCAGCCCCAAGTCCATTGATTGCTACTGAAGATGTAAATCTTCAAAAATGGTGGTCCAACATGTAGGGTATTATAAATATCATTGATAATGACCTGAAATTTGATGCAAATTCTGAAGCGGTCTGAAAGAAGTGACAGCAACGTTTGTACTTCCATAGGAAGTTAAATGTTTTTAAAGTAGGTAGGAAAAGTATGTCTTTGTTTTACAAGTCAATTAATAAATCTGTTTTTGTCTATGATTGCTTGGTTATGGTAACCTGAACAGCAGAGACAAAACCCACTTGAGCTATATTGTGAAGGAGGCTGTGTTTTATTGTGTTCTGTATATTGTATGTACAGGAAACATTTTTGTACTTATTTTTAGTACTTTTTATTTATTTATTTTACTTGAGCCAAGTCAAGTTTCCCATTTGGAATAGTATAATGACTGAACAAAGTCAGATTTATCTGGTCTGGGACAATAAACAACTTTTACGATACTAGTTAGCAAAACTTGCTATATTATATTTGTATTGTAATTGTATCATATTGCTATCCATTTCCTCTATTTTAAGATACAACCCGCTCTCTTTAGCTGCATGATGAGATTATACTAGGTGGATAGCAGCAGCCTGTGGTGGGCAGGCGGATCGGATCGGCGGTAACCGGGAGCTGCAGAGTGGCGCCCTGCTGTGGTGACTATCACTCACTGTCTGAAAGCACCTTTAAGGAACAAAACCATGGAAATAATACTTCTAACGAGTGGTGTGTATTCATGAGCTGGAGAGCAGAGGCAAAGCCTGTCTGTGCTTGCACACAATACTGCTTCGGAGTAGGATATTTATAGGTATTTTCTGAAAGATTTTCAACATTGTAAATGCTACAAATTAATCTTTGCATTCTAATTGACACAGTTTATGGAAGCATTTTGATTTGTCTGCATAACAGAACACGTAAGCATTAATTTTAATGAATATGTCTATATGCCACAACTCAAAAGATGCCTGCCAATAAATAACCTCTTAATGCACTTAGAGAGGCATAAACCCGTGGCCATTCCAATCACAAAACTCTCCTACTTTACATATATCGTGTGGTTTCACTGAAGGCGTATTAAAAGCTGAGTATGAACGTCTCACCTGGTCAGATATTCTCTGAGCTGCCTCCTTGGGGTCGTGGCACTGGTTGATGACATTGCAGATCTCCTGGCTATTCATAATGAAGTTAATGCCGTCTGTGGTCAGTGCCAGGAACGAGTCGTGGACATGGTGCAACTGAAGAAAGGGCAAGCAATATTTAGCAACATTTCTAACTTTTTGAAAGTATTTTTCCACCAAGTTGTACTAAATTATTGCTATATTTGCAAGAGATATTCAACAAAACCTTCAAGGGAACCTGCGTGGATGCAAAAGCAGAGGACGACAAAAATGTAATCCTAACATAATAGCTTATTATAATGTCTTTATATTATTATATTTATAGATATATTTACAAGCTGAGGCAGATGTGAAATTGTGCATTGCTGGTTATTCTGATTAATATGCTAGCAGATAGGGATATAGCAATACAAAAATATATCCATATGTGCAATATTAATTGTAAAAAATGATGAAGGTAAAAAGCTCACAAATATGTCAAGAGAGGCAGACTATAATATTTGCACTGTGCACAATAACAGATTGATGTTGCATACAAACAGATAAATGTCAAAAATATGTACTGGCTCATGAAGGCCAGAGTGTGTGCTTAGTACATTTGTTGTTACAAGCCTGTGTTGACATAATGCTTTTGTACATACATTATTAAGATTAAAACAATTCTATGCACTTCGTGTTTAGAAGCTGAATTTGTTGCTGTGCCATCTCTTAATGCTGGCACAAATTATTTAAGTTAATCCTATATAAATTAGCCTGAAACACCGAGTGGACAAATGTGAAATATTATCCTGAGTTGCGACAAACTCCACTTTTATAAACCTACCGATATTCTCTTGGTCTCCGGCTCAGCAATGACCCCCATGTTCTTCAGGTCAAAGTCTCCAATGCTGCGCGTCATGGCCAACCTGCCGTTGACGTTTGGCTGTCCCAGACTATTCCAGGTGATAAAACCCCCACTTTTCTTTATCCTTGAGCCAAGCGCAGAGGGAGAGAGGTACACAAAGAATGACTTCAGTTCAGACTGAAAGAGTGATTTTTACAATAATAGTAACAAACATCTCTCTCAACACTGCAGATACAACTCCAACAGCACTGATAACTGAAGAAGAAAACCCAGGACTCCAGCGTGACCTCCTATTTGCCCTAAAGCCCTTCGGACGATGTTCGCATACTTAATCCTTAATCGAATCGAGGGTCTAAGGACAGAGGGTGTCGTATGTTACAGATTGTGAAGCCCTTTGAGGCAAATGTGATTTGTGATACTGGGCTATATAAATAAAATTGAATTGAATTGAATTGATAACCCCACTTTTAAATGTGCCTTGAAGCTATTTGACTCATCAAAACCTAATAATGGGATTCCCAAGATAGAGGGGAAAAAAATCTAATACGTTGGGTTTTACTTAATGGGAAACGCAAATTTCACTCTCTCATTTCACTATGGTCGATCAACCCCAACCTGTTGGAGCCATGGTCAGACCAGACCAGTTGTCTGTGTGGGCGCATTTAATCATTCAATATTTAAATGTTTAAAACCATTCCATCAACACTGAATCTAATTTTCAATCACATGAAGGGTTTCTCCTATTAATTTAGCATAACCCTGCAAATGCAGCCCTAACTTGTGTCTTCGGTAGCCATTACGTTACATGCCACTATCTCCAGCTAATGTACTTTGTCTGAACTGACAAATTTGGCATTAGTGACAACATCTTTGTACCTCTCTTTCTCATCCTTCCTCTCAGGAGTGTGGTCGACAGTGAGTTTGAGGGCCTTGCCCTTGCGGCACAGCATGGCGCGGCTGTCGCCCACACTGCCCACCACCAGCTCAATGCCGTCCCTCAGCAGGGCCACAGTGGCGGTGGTTCCTGCATTCATCCCGGGTACTACAGAGACATAAAAGAAAACATCAGAGGTAGAACATGCCATAAAAAAGGTCCACACAAAAATTCACTGTCCACATTGTGCACAACCACATGGTGTATCTCACACTCTCACATCCACACACTAAAACATGAACACATGGGTGGGAAGTCATAGTGGACTTACAGCAAACTAGATACTACACAGTTAAAACTAGAGGAGGCAGTCACACATGCAGGTCGAACTGTTTCAGCATAGTTGAGGTCCAGAGCAAATTTGACAGCAGATTTAAATCTAAGGCTGAATCTAAAAGTAATGTTAACTGACGCGACACTTATCAGTGTCCAGTCTTGATCTTGATATTCCAAAAGCAACATAAACTCATCTAAAAAAGAAAATGACCTTTCTTAATGCTTCCTGAGAGAGATTTGTTACAAATGTGAAACATTCATCACTAATCTGTAATTAAGGAAAGTGATATCAGATTGAATTACTCATTACTTGGTAATGGAAACTTGTAACAATAATTATTAATGCAGGCAAACAGTAAGATGTTATTTTAACATTGAACTCAGCAACATGGTTCCAGACAACTTAAAATGTCTGGCAAAGAATTTTTGAGCAGCAGAAATTTAACTACACACAAACAACAAACTTGATTTCAGTAAGTGGCGACAAATTTGATAAAACCGCATAAAATATCATTAAGCGGATTTGTCTGCTGACATTTGTAGGCCTGCATTAGACCTTTCTCTCTCCAAAGAAATAAATGAGATGACTTACTGGAGATTTTAGCCTAATCTTCATATTAAACATGCTGCTTCTCATGGACTAGATCTGTAACTGACAACACACATCTCATACAACTTGTCAAACTGAAGCACTGTCTCACAAGAAGCTTTGCATACACTTGGTGAGAGAAGAAAAGAAAAGGAAGAGAGAGAGAGAGAGAGAGAGGAGTGAGAGAAAGATAGGGAACCTTCCAGTAGTCCAGGATTTAGGACCCGCTGGACTCTCCTTCAATATCTAGCCTCTCGTCATCCACATTGGTGCCAAGGGCCTCCAGCTCTTAGCTGGGTCAGCAGCTGCCGTAGATAACATGCACACACACACACAGGCATATTGGGACATTTCACACAGCGTGGCCGATGTATGGCCACATAACAGGTATACTAGCTTTTATATCAACAGATAAAAACAGCTAATTTGAAAAGTTTCTATATGACAAGGGCAAACGTAGCATTTATTGAGAAATGTTTTGCATTAATTTGTTTGAGGGATGCTCAATATCAATTTCAATGCCCGTGCTAAACAATATATTTTGCAGATGGAGAAAATATCAGAAGATGGGTGACAAATTAAAGGAAATAAAGTGTTGGCCCACCATAAGCCATTAAAACAGCTTCAATGTCCGTTGGCATAGACTCTTCAAGTCCCTGGACCTCTATGAAAAGATGTGTATGCCACTCTTTCAAAAGATATTCCCTCATTTGGGGTTTATGATGGTGGTGGAGAGCGATGTCTGACACACTGGTGCACAATCTCCCACAGGTGTTTAACTGGGTTGAGATCTAGTGACTGTGGAGACCATAGCATATGATTCACATAATTTTCATACTAATCAAAAAACATTCAGTGACCCCCTCGTGCCCTGGTATGGAAAGATCCACATTTGCTATCTTATCCACACGTGTACTCAGATTTTTCCTTTAATTTGTCGCCTTTATGTGCGTGTAGAATCAGTGAAACGGTAGTGTTTGCTCTACTAGTTTATTGTTCATCAATTAAGTAGCTTTGGGTAAAATGACAGCCCTCTAACCAAAAGTGCTCAGGTCATGTCAGTTGGGAAATCCAAGGCTTCAAAGTCTAAGTAAGATAAGTAAGTTAGGTTTTGAGGAGAGAAGAAAAAAGTGTCATTACATATATACATCTGTGTGTACATATACACAGTATATCTATGTACATGTAACATGAAAGAACCTACCATTTGGAGAGAAGTGTAAGTGCTTTACAAGAGCTTTGTCTACTTCAAGGAAGGCCTTTGTTAAAACCAATTCCAGATTGGACTCCTCTGCCACAAGGTCCCTGAAACAACAACCGAAAAACTACACTGATCAGAATATAAGCTACAAAAATATGACTGTTTTCCCCCCAATCATCTAACATTTTCAGAAATTAAAATTGTTAATCAGTCAATTACTTTCTTGTGACAATGACTGGTATAGCATATTTAATGATTTCCTTACTTGATGAATTTCTCCATGTATTTTTCACAAAAGTCAGCTGCTTCTGGCCCGCCATGCCCATCAAACACCGCAAAGTAGAGGATGTCGTCAGTCATTTTAGAAACCTGGAAGCGGTCTTCATTCTCCTTGCGTTGACCAATGAGCGAGGCACAGCCTACCCTTGATAAGCTGACTTTGGGAATGGGCTTGCCATAGCGAATGCTGGGAGGCAGCAGGATGGGCTCATCAATGCGATTGTCCCAGATGCCAAACGAATCCCAAGTAGTTGGGCGGCCACTGCTGTCAGGATCAAAGCGTGTGTTGCTGTGCCGTTGTCCTGAAGGGGTGTAAATTTGTCTCTGGAAGATTGTGAACTGGAGGTGGCTGTTCTGCTGGAACGGGAGCGGGACTAGGGCTTTCTGTAAAAGACCACTGTGTCCTAAATGAGGACCACTGCATCTTGCCAGGCGCACGAGACAGGCTGCTGACATCACCCTGACAGCACAAACCGTGGAGAAGCACTGGATGCAGAGGTAGAGGGATTTGCGGTCCAAACACTGAAGAAAAATCACTTAGTTAGAATACTAATGAACATTACAAAAGTATTTTTTGTTTGTTCAGGAGGGGCCCGCAAGTCTACAATGTTGCAACTATTGCCACCAACGCTGTACTATTTCTGTCAAAGGTCACAACAAATTACAAATCATTAAGCAAATGCTTTAGAATCCTCTTATCTCAAAAAAGATAGAGGCAGGTTAATATGACGCAAACCCTTTACTGGTTTGCAAAAGGTGCTTAAAATAGTGACTTAGTTGAAAGGATTGGAGGGGCTAAGAAATTAATGCACAATACCTGAGTAGTCTTGAGTAGAGCTGAAACACTTAGTTGATTATTGACAGAACATTAATCAGTAACTGTTTTGATAATCGATTAAATGTTCCAGTCACTTATCAAGAAAGAAATGCCAACTATTCGCTGGTTCCAGCCTCTCTGACATTAAGCTTTGGTGCTTTTCTTTGACATGTATAATAAACTGATTATCATTGGGTTTGAGACTCTTGGTCAGACCTGCTTTTGGCCCTGGGAAATTGTGAAGGCCATTTTCACTATTTTCTGACATTTAACAAAACAATGAAGGGAGTAAATAATAAGATGATTAATCAAAAATTAAGATTACAGTTAGAGTTCACATCTTTCAAAGCCGACCCCAAATAACCATTTTTAAATCATACTTTAATCTATTAAAAAATGTAACTAGATAAAGGACATGACAAGTCTTAATTATTTCCATACAAATTTGAGATTATTACACATATATAACTGTGTTTGTCTTAATGATGAAAAATAAGCCATTTGCATTTATCAACTGATCATAATTAAATGCATATTATTATTATTAAATCCACCCTTGGCGGATGTATAACGTTACATAATATTTCAACGGAATCGGGAAAAAATAAAGCACTAATGTTTATGATCAATATAAGACCTTTATATCCCACAAGATGCAATAAAATGCAACAGTAAGTTAGCGTTACATCAAAACACATTACTGTAAAGTAACGTACCGTTAAAATCAACGTTAGCGTTACACGAATGATGCAACCCAGAGCTTGCTGCTTGCGCTAACTACATAACGTTACCACTCTCTTGATAATATAAATACAAATGCCACAAATGTGTATGCGTGTTTCAGATAGGACACGTCGATAGTAGTATATAACATATAGCCAGTTATCGCTGTTATGAAAAAACAACTGCACTAACGGTGAAAGTTGGGAGGCTTTTCGTATTGGCGGCGTTAGCATTAACTAGCTAGCTACATAACGACAGATATCTTTAGCTGACTAACGTTAGCTGGGTAGGTGGCTAGCATTAGCTAGAGGTTCGCAGTTTGTCCAACATTACCGAGACCATTCCCATGACCTTTTAGAGGTGTGTTGACAAAAAGTCATACCTTTGATATTTTAGCTTAATGAACAGGATTTAATCCTCGGCTGGTTTCTTGAAACGAACTCGCTAATAACTGAACGCAAACCGCCACCTCCTCAGTGTTATCAAACAAGGCCTGTGACGTGACCGCGCCAATCAGCATGCTAGAAACGTTTACGCCTACATTGACGCCCCCACGTACAGCGCAGATAATTGGTCGACGGAACGAACGAATGACAGCTGTATGCACCAATCATTAATCGGCAACGTTGGCTTCCTGCAGCCAGTCAGAGAAGCGTTTCATGTTGAAACACCCTGTGGCCCGGCGTTAATTGTACCGTTTATTTGAATTTCCTTTTGCTTCTCCATACACGCTTTTCATTTTATTCGTAGTTCTCCTGGGGCCCACCCATTTACCGCCTACTACCTCAATGACCAGTGCACTGTTTTGGACTTGTTTGTCATTTGAGGCATGAATGTTTAGCCTAATATTTCTTTAACCCTATTTAAGGTTACAAGGTACAGAACTCACTGCTGCTGCCCTGCTTTCTACAACGATACTGTACAGTGGTGCCACTGTGAAAAAATAGTCAATTTTTCTTTCTGAAGCAACATGTTATATATTGCCTATAAACAACAGGTATTGCCACACCGAATGCCCAGTTACAGCATCCTCTCTTTTCCAAACAAGAATTGCAATTGTTATTTGATGCAGTTCATTAGATGAAGTTGTCCAAAACCTTTCGGTCATCTTCAGAACATAGTTCTCAAAGGAACAAAAGTTGCGTCTGCAGAGAAATGTTAAATGTTGTATAATGTCATTTAAATAATATTTTTCTCATTTACACATTTCAAACAACATGACAAGAAAACATCCACACATTACTATCGTAATGAAACACCCCACGAACCTTGTGCGAACCATGACTTAGTAAGGAGTCAGTATTATTTGATTTAAACATTCATCAACCCATACAGAGCTCACAGCTTTGAAAAACTGTTAAAAGCCTAGTGCTGTGAATCCCATTAGTTGACCAAATAAACTGAATCAAAATAACCTGCAGTGGTGTTAAGCAACTACATTCACTCAAGTTTTGTATAATTTTGGGGTACTGAACTTGAATATTTTCTTTGTATGCTACTGTATACTTCTACTCCACTACATTTCAGAGGAAAATGTACTTTTATCTGACAGCTATAGTTACTAGTTACTTTTTAGATTACAATTCAATTAAAATATACAAATATGATATACAATATATTGTGAAAGATTCAACCAGTCCTTTCAAAACAGTGTCTGGTTGGGACCCCGTGTTACATTTCGTTTGATATGATATGATGATATGAGTTTTTAGTAGTTCCCCAAAAAGGGGGATGTATATTTTAATATTAACACTCCTGTAAATGGCACCAAATAACCGCAGATTATCCTACTAAATCACTCACAACCAGTGGAATCAGTTGCTCCTGGATCTTTATGAGATTGCGAAGAGAATTCATGAGAAGATTTCAAATATTCAATCAGACAAACACATAGGCTAAATATGAAGTGCAACACATGTATAATGTACCTCTCCTTCAACAGACCATTAGTCTTCTAGTTATAAAGTTATAAAGCACATTTGTGCCTCTTTAAAGAGGCTGCCATTTTGCATTTCGTGCATAACATTAACTGTCATAAGTCCTGAGTGTGTCATCCATTTGAAATCAAATCTGGCGAGGTGTCACATATCTACACCCAGCTATTCTGTAAATTATGATTGCATCTCAAGATACAAATGTAAATGACTACATTTATATGGGCATTACCTCGATTAACTTCACATTTTGGCCCATTTTCTTGTACATTCTCCAATGCGATGTAAATATTCTCCAAAAATCATGGCTGTAATCAGAGTTAACAGTGCAGACTTTCATGGGTACTTTCAACTGGGCTTTACTTATAGATATGTGAAGTGATTTAAAGTTAATCTAAGCAGTTTCTTAACATAAGCAACTTACTTACTTCTTGATTATGTAGGCCTACCCTTTCAGCAGCTGGCAGCAATCACACACATTTTCTCCAAAAGATGCATATCCTAGTTTTAGTGCTGCTATAGTTTTAAGATGCTTTTATGCTAAAGGATTGACTATATCAAAAAGACCTACGGGTCAGATTTACATGTTAGGAGTCGCTACTCTGCAGACAGATATGCAGTACAGTTTGACCCTCTCTGTTTCTATGGAATAATTATTTTTCTTTATAGCTGTCAAAATGAGTAAGCCCGTCTAAATACTATAGAGGAACCATTTTGCAACAGCTGCTATCAAAATACAGGGTGCGAAGCAGTAAAACAGAAACGTTTGCACTGGAAATAGATGTACAGTCCAGTGCTGCAGAAACCGCTGATCACATCGCAGAATGTGATGGGTCGCGGAATTACCTGCACTTCCTGATCGGCGGACCAATCGTAGCAGTCCTGCAGTGACGTCGGCGCCTGTGGTACTTCCTAGTTTGTTTTCTGAGCCCAACTGAAACCAGACGCCCGTTTTCAGGATGCTTCTGTCCAGGTAAACGCTGCGGTTTAATTTCGCGTCAGCCAGCGATACTTTACTTACAATTTAGACGTCGGTGACCTAGTGGATTTCTGATTTTTATTTATTTATATTTCTTTGAACCGTGAGTCTTGGCAGTCAGCGATGCAGCAGCTTGCTAAGGTTAATTAGCTAACGTTAACTATCTGCTTGTGCGGGTTATCGAGCCGTTACTGAACTGTTTATCCAGCTGATCTCAGACATTTAGCTAACGTTACGGCTGCACACGCTGTGTTAATCGTGTCGACACAACGCAGACCCGGGCCACCCCTGTTCACCCCCCCCCCAACAACAACAACGAGCTAACGCAGCGTTAACGTTAACGTTACATGTCCGAGGGCTGACGAGGCTGGACCGTTTAGCTCACAGTTTAGCTTCACACTGAGCTAACTTCATTCTTGACTGCAGTTTTTAACGTTGACCTACAATAAAAGCCCACACGTAATAAACACGGAGTCACGCTGTTTTGTAGCAACTCAAAACCAGGTTTGGCGTGTTTGGACGTTATAGCGAGGTAAAATGTGCAATACGAGTTATTCTTGTTTTGTTCACTGTTTACTCAGAGGGGTCAGTCATTTTCAATATTTTCTTCCACACTCTCAGCACGCACCCAATTTCCAGGTGAGCAGGTGCTCTCAGGTAAACATAATGATGTATAACAGTTTTAACAAAAAGTGAACATCATAGCTGTTAACGAGCTTATTTTTGATTGTTACTGCTGGTTATGTTTTCCGACTTATCGTCGGGTCAATAAAATGTTAGAAAATAGCACAAATGGCCATCACACATTTTCCCAGAGCTCAAGGTGATATCTTCAAATTGATTGTTTTTAAAAAGTAATGATTCAAGCAATTACAACATTATCGGAATATTTGCAGATTCATTTTCTGTGAGTTGACTAATTGATTAATCGACTTAATTGTTTCAGCTCTAATTATAACCTTCATAAAGGCAGGATTTCTTGCGGGGCTTTTGTATTTGACTGCATCAATATTAGCTATGTGTACCTTACAAATTGGCAGTTGAGTGCAGGCAGTACATACAAGAATGGTATTTCTGTTCACACAAATCTCATCTACAGTGGAGACAGACGGCGAACAGCTTTTCAGCGGGGGTCAGATGGACACAAAAGTGATCAAATTTGGGTGGGATGTCTGAAGTGTTGCGTGGTTGTCCTCTGTAAGAATGTATTTGGTAATCCTGGTAATGAATTTGATGAGGTGACAGATACGGTCCGGTTCAATGGTGCCTTCACCTCTCCCTGTCTTTCTGTCTCCCGATTTATGTCATGTTTGTAATAACAAAAATGATTATGTTCATATACCCATTTGTTCATTACCCTAACTCGTTCAGTAACATGCATGCGTTGCGAGTGGATCGACTTGAAGGTGGAACCGCTTGGAGCCGCTTAAGCCGGGATTACATTGACAGGGTTTATTTAAACACACTGCCTGTTCCTCTGTCATGCCACTTACATCATTCTCACACACATCCACGCCCACCTCTAAACCTCTTCATAAGTATATGTTTCGAATTAGGAAAGATGACATAATTACTCTTTTTTTTTTTTGTTTCTTCCAGGGTTGGAATTTACATAAAGAGGAGAAAGCGGGGCTGCTCTCAAGCCTGAACATTTTCTGTCTTCCTTCATCTGGCCGTCACTCTCTCTGCCTCTTGAGATTGGTGCACACTCCCTAGCCCCTTGCCAACATGCTGTGTTGGGGGAATGCAAAGGATGGACAGTTGGGTATTGGTGTGGAGAGGAACCCCATGTTTGAGCCAAGGAACTGTCACGTATTCAGTGGCAGGGGACTGAAAGAGGTAGCCTGTGGAGGGCAACACTCAATGTTCCTGCTGCACGACGGTAGTGTGTACACATGTGGTTCTAACAGCTGTGGACAGCTGGGCCACGACAAACCAGGGACTTCCCCAGGTAAGCTTTCAGCGTGAACAGCAGATTCACTGGCCTTTGGTAAAACATTACAAATTGTTGGTCGTTGCACAACCCTGTGGCACTGCTTTCAGTCGGTGTTTGGAAAGTTACCAAGCAGGTGTGAGAGGGTGGGTGGATTTAACATGGTGTGTTTACAAAGGCTGTTTGGTATTTGGCTCTAGGGATGGAAATGTGGGTCAGTCCACAACTTTTAAAATATATGATTAAAATATCTCAACAACTATTGGATGGATTGCAATGCCGTTTTGGACAGACATTCATGGACCCCACAGGATGAATCCTACTGACTCCAGTGATCCCCTGACTCTTCGTCGAGCGCCACCATGAGGTTGACGTTTTTGGTTTTAGTGAAATATCTTGACAACTATTGGATGGATTGCCGTGAAATTTGGTACAGACGTTCATGGTTCATTGCAGTAACTTTGATCCCCTGAGCTTTTATCTACTGCCATCATCAGGTCAACATTTCATTTCGTCCATTACTTTGGTTTATGACCAACTGCCTGCAAAACTAGTGACATTCCCATCAGCCTCAGCTGTACTTTGTGTTTAGTGCTCATTCTCAAATGTTACCATGCTAACATGCCAAACTGAGATCGTGAACATGGTAAACATTATACCTGCTTAACATCAGCATGGTAGCATTATTATTGTGAGCATGTTAGCATTTAGCTCAAAGTCACACTGTGCCAAAGTTCAGCCTCATAGAGCCGCTAGCATGGCTTGTTTCTGTACAGCGAACGTTAGTGTTAGAAATGACAGATTTGGGCTTAACTTCTACACCTGTTTTTGATTCAAAT
Organism: Coreoperca whiteheadi; assembly: GCA_011952105.1. NCBI lineage: Eukaryota > Metazoa > Chordata > Actinopteri > Centrarchiformes > Sinipercidae > Coreoperca > Coreoperca whiteheadi. The sequence goes on along the minus strand of CM022472.1, from coordinate 11,662,724 downwards.
CTTAAGCCACCATCTTTGTGTAAAACTGAAGAAGCTGTCCGAAAATGCAGTGAAATGTTTTTTACAGGTCTTAGCAAGTTCAGTTGCTGTTGTTTCACAGCTGCTGCACGACCTGCACGAATCTTATTAAACATAAGCAAACATGTAGCGATATCATAAGCTTAATTTTGAGATTTTCTTTAGTTGTATTATACATAAAATTATATTAAATGCGAAGCAAGCTGTGCAGAGTATCAGTATATGCAAATGTTTTGTCAAATTGCCTCCATTTCTGTGTGGGTTCATTTGGGAACATCAGATTGCACAGCTGCCATTTCTAGGAGACTTTAAACACTCATTCATTGCTTGTGCAGTGATTTCAGGTAGTTGTGGGGTCTGTGTTGGTATCATGTGGACGGAAGTTTATGTTGTGTGTTACTTTGTATAGGCATGTGGGTGAAGCTTTAACAACAATGAATAAATGCAAGAATCCCTGCACCTTAAGCAAATAAATAAAGGTTCGTACATACCTAAAAACCTTAGTGACAAGCATTCAGGATAGAAACTGCCATGTTGATATCCCACACACTGTATAAGAAATTATACTCAATTTACTTAATAATGTTTTGCTTAGTAGGCCTTCATCAGGTATGTTTAATTAATTGAATATGTCTTTTTTTTATAAGCCGACAAAATGAAGATTGCTGATTAAATGTTTTTAAATCATACTGCAGTTAAAGCTCAATTCAAAACACACTTTGTCGTGTATTTGTAATTTTAAAGCAATTGTAGCTTGTCTAACCCAGTTACTGCTACAATAAACCAGTTTAATAACCAGAAAACCACACAGGAAACTCGTTCACGAACTGCACAACGTTTGACTGTCTGCATCACATGTCCTTTTCGAAGCTGCTGATGTCTGACGATCTCTTCTTCCTCGCCACAGAGCTAGTAGGAGCTCTGGATACTCAGACGATCACAATGGTGTCGTGTGGCCGGGCCCATTCTCTGGCGGTGAATGAGCAGGGTCAAGTGTTCGCCTGGGGAGCCGGTGAAGGGGGCCAGCTCGGCCTGGGGACTGCAGAGGCGGCTGTTCGAATCCCAAGGTGACTGAGTAGCCTACCATAGAGGAGTTCAAGCTTTTAGCCTGACGGGACAAAAGAGAAAACCCTACAAGAAATTGACTTTGAAGTGATTGGAGTTTGGGATAAGAGCGCTACAGACGAGTACCAAGGCAATCACAACAGGCGACAGGGTTCAATATGTATGGACCGATGCATCCAAAATAACAATGATATGATTTTTTCTGTTCCTATGAAATTAGAATGTAATGTAATTTATTTAAATATTCAGATGCAGTGAATTGCCTGCTGTAGAATAGTGAAACCTTTAGGACTGTGAAGTAGTTTCTTAGGGATGTCCTTACAGTGCAGTATAATATAAGTTAGAAATGTTCACAAAAATATAAATCCTTTAATTTAAGCCAAAGAAGTGAGGCCCCTTTTTCCTGGACAATCTCTGAGCTTTACTGCAGTTTGTGGTTTAATAACAATTACTAAACAACAAGTGAGCAATGAGTAGCCTAAATCAGACATTTTTTTGTTTTGTTTGAGGAAAGTGTTAATTATAATTTGAAGGTATAAAATGTTATGTTATGTTGTGGTACATCAGTAATTTCAATGAGAAGGCTTTATAATGTAAACATTTTTTTTTTTTTTTTTGCCTAGGTTGGTAAGAAGGCTGTGTGACCACCGGATCTCTCAAGTAATGTGTGGGAATCAGCACTGCATTGCACTTTCTAGAGGTGTGAAAGACACAATCTCTTCATAGCACACAATCTATGAAGAGAATCTTGTATCCATCTACTGTATGTCCAAACTTTTGACTGATAGAAGCTTAAAGTTCACCTCAGAATGCATCTCGAATCCATCTTGACTCACAAATTGCATTGTGTTTTGGTTCCCTACATGTTTGAATTTAAAATTTTCCTGTGGTCCAGGAAAATGACCACTGGTTGACAATCACCAAGGCTGAGTGTGATAGGCTGAGACACCTGTCAGTCAGTAAACATGCCCCCCAAAAAGACTGTACAAGCTGTAATTAGTTCATCATCAAATGTTTTTTTTAGATCACCACAAACAGACAGACACATTAAAAGCTTATCAGCTTACAGACGCTGAAACACTGTGGATGTTGCAGATGCATGTTTCTCTGGACGCCATGTGGCATGGCAACCTAGAAGGCTTGATTTTGGCTTTAGATAATAGTGGTTATTTTTTTGTATAACCCTTGATGTGGTTAAAATTTAGGTATAAAGTTGAAAATGGTACGGTTAGATATGGTTGGGTGTGGTCATGGTTACGGTAGAAATCTGGGCTGTACTTCCGTTTCTGCCCATAACTGAGGTGGGATCCATAAGAATGAGGATAGTACCACATTACCAAAACAAACGTTGTAGACGTACAGTTAACGTTGCTGCTCTGTCCTTTCCCTCCCAGATGGCCAGCTGTTCACGTGGGGCCAGAACACCAGCGGTCAGCTCGGTCTGGGGAAAGGAGAGCCCAGCAAGCTGTTCCCTCATCCCCTCAAGTCTCTGGCGGGAATTCCTTTGGCACAGATAACCGCCGGGGGAGACCACAGCTTTGCTCTCTCCTTGTCCGGAGCTGTATTTGGTTGGGGCAAGAACAAAGCTGGGCAACTGGGTCTCAATGATAAACAAGGTAATAATAAGCTGGATAGAAAGAAGCCAGACTGCCATTTAAAAGAGTAAAAGGATGTATTAGTGTTTATTATTTTTTACAACAGTATAATATAATGCTTTTTTTTTTTTACATTTGTAGATTTAACATGTAGCACTTACAGTATTGTTTTGACACTAGATGGAGAAATGTGTATCTTTTAATTAAGGTGTTACTGGAAATTGTAAACAAGTTTCTGGAACAATGATACCATATTTGTCCAATGTTTAACTTTTTTAGCACTGTAAAATAAGTGGAGTTTTATTTTGAAAGTGGTTACAACTTGTTATGGTCTCCATGTTGAGAGATTACTGCAGAAACATTTTATTTTTGTCTTTAAAATTTGTGTTTTTACCTGGCCTGGTAATCAAAAAATACCTATTGGACAGTAAAGTCACTGATTAATTGCCACCACAATACTAGATTCAAATGCAGAAGTTGCCATATTCCCTGAAGACTGACCACTCATTTGTAAATACATGACACTAGCAGCAGTGTAGAACAATGTGACCTTGCTTGCTTGTTTATGTTCCCTTCCTCAGACCGTGCTGTTCCGTGCCACATCAAATTTTTAAGATCTCAAAAAGTTGTTCACATCAGCTGTGGAGATGAACATACAGCAGCCCTCACAAAGGTATCAATATCGATAAACCCCCACCAGCAGTGCTTTTTCAGTTAAAAGAGCCATATAATATAAGCATGTCCTGCTGCCACCAAATGTTAAACTTGCTGTATAGTGACTCATTACTAAAGCATGTCAATATATCAACCAAGATGACCTTTATTCACAAATAAAATCTGAAATCTTATTTTCCAGCCAGACTGCCCAACCCTAACTAATGTTAATCCACCACCTGACGCATGGGCCTTGAAGTGTGATCCTGGAGAAAAACAAAATTTTGTTTTGACTAACTGCACTACTATGCTAAGAATCTCTGTCTCAAACAACAACAACAAGAAATACTGTGTTGTCTCTCTGACAGGATGGCGGCTTGTTTACATTTGGTGATGGCTCATGGGGTCAGCTGGGTCATGGCTCCACCAATGATGAACCGTTACCCAGACGAGTGCTGGAGCTCATGGGCACTGAAGTGTCGCAGATCACCTGTGGCAGGTACTGTCTCTTCTCGACCTGTTTTCAATTTTATCTAATACAATCTGATGTCTGAAAGTTGTTGGTTAAGCTCTGTGGTCATTTTGAGGCTGTAGTTACTTGTGGTGTTGTATTGTACTGCATTACCTTAAAAGGTATTTTTTGTGTTGTCCACCACATTTACATACGTGAGGGGCAGTTGAATACAGCACCTCCACTAACTATAGCCTCAGCATAAGTTACTGTAAAGTCGAACACTTTTCTGACACAGTATCAACAAAAACTAAAGATTAAAAGACTACAAATTCATTTCAGGCTCATTGTATTGGCTTGAATTCGACTGTACAGGCCTAACTATTAAACTATTAAACTTATATAGGTTAAATCATGCTTTTTCCTTTTGTCAGGCATCACACGTTGGCGTTTGTGCCTTCCTCTGGCGTGGTGTATGCGTTTGGTTGTAACAGCCATGGCCAGCTGGGCACGGGAATACTGGGAGATGCCAGAAGCCCATTTCCTGTCAAGGCCAGTTTCCTGACTAGACATTTCCATAGAACAGGTACTTTACAGTATATATTATTGTGGCTTAAATTACACTTTTTAAATGCCTGTCTACAACACTTTCCATTCATTAGTACTTCTGCGTTAAGTCGTGCTCTAGGAAGTAAACGCAAAAGGATCTTGACAAAAGAATACAAGAAAGTGTAAAAAAAAAAAAAAAAAAAGGGAAGTTATTTTTGGGCATTTATTATTTGTGACATGAAAGATAAGGTAAGGAGGTGAAAACTGAATTGCCACTTTAAATTCATCAATACAAATAAAAGCTTTATTTAAAGACTGACCCACAGTCACATTTAGAGAGCTCCAAACCTAAAGGGACACTGGCCTCTAGTTAGAGGGCATACATTTGTGTAATCAGCTAATGACGTCCTTATTGGGTGTGATAAAGTGGATGTAAGGAGGTTTAACTACGAATGAAAGACTGAGTTTGCTTAACAAACTGCAATAAAAGTCATGAGAAAAGCTACCACACAAAACTCCACCGTAGTTTTTGGTATTTGAATGATCAGAATTCAGCTTGGAATGTGAAAGGATTGTTAACTGATAATATAATGTAGTGGGCCACATGAGAATCTTCTTTAGGCTGGAAGATGACTAAGAAAACTATTTTACAAAGATACGATTTTAAGATTTTCATCATTGCTTGAAGCATCCACTCAGCTACTTACTACACTTGAAAGTCAAGACATACGACTACTCTACCTATTTGATTAACTGTTATAAAATGTTGGCCAGCTAACGTGCCGTTTCTTCTTCCTTTGTTTATTAGGGTCAAAACCATATACAGTGACCAAAATCATCTGTGGAGGAGACCACAGTTTCTTGGTGTACTCGACTGAACAGGTATGTGATTTGATTTTAGTGACCCACTCTCTTAAAACGCTTGTTGCCTTAATTATTATTGTTATATTTGCATCAGTTGACTTAAATGGTCTTTATGGTCTACTGGTCTTTGCAGTTTCTGACAGTTCTGTTGATTGCTGTCACGCTCCTCAGTTTTTGCACCTATTTAATTCACAAAAACGCTGGTCGTTGTGGCAATTATTTCTCCACAAGTTCAACTTAATACAAGAACAAGAGTCTCATAGCCGGTGTGTGTGGTAGACATCTGAGGTCCAGCACGGTACTGCATTTAGAGCGAGAGCATAATTAGTCAACAAGCGGCAGCTCTCCCTGGCGCTGCTCACCTGAGCCGTCTCTCCACCTCTCTACCCTGCAGCTCAATACCAACCGTGCCCACCTTCACAAAAACAGTTTCAAATACAAAGCTTAATTAAAACAAACATGACACCCCAAATGACCTCTCTTCTGTTGATGTTTTCCATTTTATCAGTTTCAGAGCTTCACCACCGGGTGGCATTAATGTCAAAGCTTTTACCAGTTCTTGTAAAGGAGCTATAATGTATATGGAGCAATTGTCTGCTACAAATATCCAGTAAATTGTCAGGAATGTGCACTGACATAACACACATTGAGCCTCTACAGCAAAATATTTAGACCTCAGGCGTGGCTTATTTATTTTATCTTCATGGAGGAAAGAGACACGACCCAGACTGAAGCCGCAATGGCTCTGTTGTCACACACACACACACACACACACACACACACACACACACACACACACACACACACACACACAGAGTGGAAGTACCAGTGCAAACAATCTTCTAATTGTTTGTGACAGTGCAGTTAGGTTGTCTCTGTTTATCTTCCTCTCTGCAGAGTAGTGTCCCCCCGGAAGACTTCCGAGTGATTAATGTCAGTAAATCAATCTCCCCAATCAATTATGAAAGATTAAATTCATGGAGGCTAAAGCTGATGTGCAGCACAGATTCTAGCGTCACCAAGTAAGTAAATTATAAAAGTTGTTATTTTATTATTTACATAAGGCTTGATTTGGTTAAATCAGTTATATTTTAATGTTCTACTTGCTGGTCTAACATTTTTCCTTCCTTTTTATGGTTTCATGCACAGCAACATCATAATTCAACTCTCCTCTACAGCTTGTTGGAACGCCAGCTTCTTGGACCAAAGGTACGTAAACACCATGTTTCCATGCATTAATGCGAAGGCTTTAAGTATTCAACTCAATTACTGTACCTAAGTACAATGTTTTGAGTTACTTGTGCTTTTCAGATTAAGGTTTTCCATTTTCTGCTACTTTATACTTCTACTTCACTACATTTTAGAGGGAAATATTGCACTTTTTACTCCATTTACTACATGTATCTGACAGCTGTAGTTACTGATTACATTTTGGGTTAAGATTGTACATAAAACACATATGATAATCTTATAAAATACACTGTATTTTAAAAGATTGAACCAGTGGTTAAGAATATTGGGAATCGGGCCTTTGCTATTGTTGCTCCAAAATAATGGGGGCCCTTGTCACATTTCAGATGTCTGTGAGTTGTTAGCAGTTCAACCAAAGAGACCATTTCCCCTCTAAACTTCTCAGATGGTTTCATTTAAATAACAGTTTGACACCCAAAGAGGTCAAATTATTCTAAATTTCACAAAAAAGATTAGAGAGAAAGTCCAAAATCTTTTACAGAATTTACCCTTTGGAGGAACCCCACCCATAGCTTGGAAACCACGGGACTTAGCTACAGTACCTAACTGTATGTAACGTAGTAGCTCCACCACAACAATCTGTTATATCAGTTATATGTCAGTCACAGGGGCCATTAGTTTGCAGAATGAATACTTTTACTTTTGATACTTTCAGTACATTTTTCTGATACCATTTGTACTTTTACTTAAGTAGGATTTTAAATGCAGGACTTTTACTTGCAATGGATTATTTTTACTTTTACTGAAGTAAAGGACCTGAATACTTCTTCTACCGCTGGAAGGTTTAAAATAACAATAAGAAACCAAAATACCCAGTGATGACTGTGGGGAAACTGACCTTTAACGCATCAAATGGTAAAAGGCTGATGTAGATGACAAATGGCATTTACAATCAGACATTTCTCCTTTCTAGCAGCAAAATAGTCATCAGAATGGCTGTTTTAACTGGTTGAAGAATATATTATCAAACTGAAATAGACAAGAATAGCATACATAAAACGGTTGGCATCATTTTTGAAAGGTCTGTCTGTACCTGGTCTGTCACCATGTGTTCTGCCAAAAATAGCAGAGCGCACGAACAGACTCTGGACTTGGGCCAGAGATTCACATTTCAGTTTCATCATGCAGTGACTAGTTTGCCATTCAGGCATGTATCCCCAAATTAAATGGAAAAGAAATGCATATTATGCTGCCAAAAACCATGTGGCTGAATGCAGAGACTCGTATGTAAGCTAAGACTCCTGGGAACGGTTTGTGAAGGGACCTCACAGGGGCCACTTAGTTTAATTGTCACATATTATCAAGATACATCTTATCCAACAAAACATGCTGATGGTCGGGACTGGAAGATGCTATCTGTTTGGTCACGGACATCTGTGAGACTCCAGATTTCTCTGACCATCAGGCTGAGTGTAGGTGTGTGATGGCTGTTTAGTACAGGCTCATCAGCAGATACTTATCGTGTCCAGGGAATGAACTGTGGAGGCCATCAGGGTGGAAAACAGACCTTTGGAGACAACATGGAGTACTAAATACTGTGTCCTGTCTGCTGAAACAACTGTAACTCACCAGGAATTAGTAGTCCCTTAAACAAAGTACATTTACTCTATTACTAGTAAATGTACTTTACGTGAATATTTGCATTTTATGCTACTTTATACTTCTTCTCCACTACATTTCAGAGGGAAATATTGTACCTTTTACTCCACTACTTAAATTTTACAGCTTTAGCTACTTGCAGAATCAGATTATTCATACAAAATATAATCATATTTAACTACCCCACAGTGTTGTAATAAAGATTTGCCTCACCTTTGCCATCTGCAACGCTGAAGTGGTACGTACATTAGTGCATCAATAATTATAATCCAATAGTATATATTATTCTGAAATGGGCTGTTCTACATATTGAGTACTTTTTCCTTTTGGTACTTTAAGTATATTTTGATGCTAGTACTTTTGTACTTTTACTAAAGTAAAATTTTGACTTTTACTTGTAACAGAGTATTTCTGCACTGTGGTGTTGCTACTTAAGTAAAAGTACTTCTTTCACCACTGGCGACATTAGAGAGAGCGAGGGCAGTAGCATTGAGTGGGATTGATATGACAGGATTTGATTATATTTTATTCCACAGTGGCTCTTTAAGAAGGTATAAACCTACACATATGAGAACAAAATGAAGTAAATGGACAGAGAACCTTGTTGCCCAGTAGCTGAAAACAAAACACTGGACTAATATAACTGAATAAAGAATAACTACTTGAATCTAGTCATTGTTATATAACAATTTAGCAATTTGGTATTACAGTTTTGTTTTTTTCAAATATGAGATCCTGTTGTATTTTTTAATGAACCTGTTTCTGTGTTCATCAAATCTACTGTAGATCAAACCTGCATATAATAATACCCTCCAACCTTGATCACCTGTAAAACATAAAGAACGTGGACCTGAAATAGTCAAATTATCACAACCGCAGCTACATTTAGACCGATTTGCACCCTAACCTGTAGCTCCATATTCGTGAGTCTTAGATCAGCTTGAAATTTGATAGGACCCTTGTAACCACTGGGCAAACCACACTGTTATGTTGTAGAAATGTAAATTAATGTTTTCCACAGTTCCAGACATCCATTTGTTTCTATTGATTAATGTACAGAATGAGAACTAATTAGTGAACTAATGAAACTTGCTTGAGTTGTGTAATCCGCAATGTATGCAATGTTTTTCATGAGTGTTGTAAGATTAAGCATAACAGAGGTTTCATATCAATCTGTGCTTGAATAGCTAACCATGCAGTGATAATATACGACTGACACAAAGGAATGCAGACTTGCTGTTGACTGTGATGGATTCCAAGTTTCAAGAGTCTGCTAATTGGTTTTTTTATGCCACATGAAAATCAATGAAAGCCAATGGCTGCCCGGAAGTGTAGGAAAATTACTGTACATCATAAATTCGTCAGTTAAACTGTATAACATGCATTCAAACATGGACAGCAAAAATATTAAGTGTAGTTCAAAATAAACTAGTTGGCGACCTAAAACTTGCCATCATTTCCATTGTACTGGTGTTACATTAGGGAGCCGGAACTGCTCATCTGGTACTTTACGCTCACAGTGTTAGTGGGTCAGTGCTCACACTCACAGTTCACTGGGATGCAGCACAAAGACTGTACTATCTGCATCAGTGTTTGTTGTTTGGCAAACAGACTCCGCAAGATCTGATGTAATTGTGTTATGGCTAAATAAAAGCTGTGCTATAAGAATGTGAAGGCTTACACTGTAAATAGTTGCTGTCCTTCATGCTGAGGGTTTTGTGCAAGCGTGTTTATCAGTTTGTGCTCGCTATCCCCGGCTCCCAGGCTGAATATGAGATCTGCTTAGGGATTGGCTTAATTACCTCTAGGCTGTGTGTCCACCTAACTGTTGCTCATACTTTGTGTGTGTTTGCCATTTAGTGAACCTGGCTCACAGCTGACCTGCCACATGACGGGTGGGAATAGACTAGTGTTTAATCTAAAGTAACGTGAGCCTTTATGCCGAGGCTTTACCACAAAGTCCCTGACGCTGAGCTCTGACCTATTTTTATCCTGTTAGTGATCACTGAAACTGAAAGACAATCTACACATTATCAAATGTTTGTTTGCTTTCTCAGTGATGATACCCACTTCAAAACCAACCCAAAGATCCCAGGCATCGATCTCAACTCTGTCAGAATGCTATTTGAGACGCTCAGCAAACCGGCCTTCTCTGGGCTTCTGGAGCAGGTATTGGCTAGTATTGTATTTAAAATTGTATATGTACAAGTTAATAAGATTTTTATTTTCTTTCTTTTAACTCCCAAACCCAGTTTCCCGTGTTCCAAAGACATCAATTTGCAGGACTAGTTCATAAGGCCCCTTACTGTTGTCTCACTTTCTTTATCTGACCTCAAGTTAAAAAGATAAATGTTCGTGTAGCTTTAATGTCCACTACAGACACAAGTACACCAACCTCGTTTCCAACAGCAGCAGATGTTTTATGTGGAAAAGCTGTAAAAAAAAATATATATATATATATATATATATATATATTAAAATCAATTGTATGTTACCTGCTGAGCACCAAACAGCAGGCAAAGTTAGTGGCTAAATGGTGAACGTAGCTTACGTAGTAACCGTGACCACATCACACCCATTCTGGCCTCTCTGCATTGGCTTCCAGTTCGTTTTAGAATTGATTTTAATAACTTATTGTTTGTTTTTAAATCAGTAAATGGGTTGGGACCTCCTTACCTCACTGATCGTTTATCTTTGCACACTCCCCCCGAGATCACTGAGGCCTGCTGACCAGATGCTTCTGGTCGTCCCAACGTCCAGATTAATGAATAGTGGGGATCGAGCCTTTGCTATTGTTGCTCCAATATAATGGAGCAGCCTTCCCCTCCTAATCAGGACATCGCCTACAGTGGACATGTTTACTCTCTGGCTTTTAAATCACACTGAGTTTGTTTATAATATTTGGATTCCAGTTGTATATGTATGTATGTATTTGTTTGTCTCTAGTATTAGATACATTTTATTTCTTTGTGTTATTGTACTATATAATTTTGTCCCGGCTGTTCACAGCTTGCTTCTTTTAATTTTGTGCAGCACTTTTGTCAAACGTCTTGTTGTTTTTAAATGTGCTTATAAATAAACTTGACTTGACTTGACTTGACTTGACTCTTATTGCCAGTCATGGAAAAACTGTTCAGCAGCACTTACACAGTCTCACTTTAAGGAAGTGTGGATTAAAGGTTGCTATGGAGAAATGTGCCACTTACTCAAATTCAAAACCTATTTTATATATTTTATTTCAAGACTTAGATTTGATATTGAGCGAAGACTCAAATTAGCTTCCAGTTTGGAAGCAGTTCAAGGGGAAAATTGGGATTGTTACACAGTATTCGGCCATCTATCTTGTGGTTATAAAAAAACACAAAAACATCCATATGTGAATATCGGTCTTGTTTTGAAAGTACATAAAGTTCTCCCGCAGATCCATGGCACAAACTGCAGGACTGAGTCATAACCTCTAACATTAGCTCAGTAATGTTAGGTTTGGGGTTCATGCACCTCAAACCAACATGAATTATAATCTGTGTGGAGACCGAGGCCACATTCCAAACCACTAAAAATATTTTTCTCCTGCAGCCTTGTTGATCCAAGCGGTTTTGGGTTCGACAAATATCCCATACATTTCTCAGCTTTATTTATTAATAGTTGTAGCTTTGAAACATATCACAGTACAGTACATTTCAAGTACTTTTCTCTGTATAACAATAAATGCTGTGTCTTTGATTAAAAGAGAAATGTATTCGAAACATACACACATTTGTTACACGTGTCCTCCCTCTTTCTGTGTCCAACCCTCTGTTTAGGCCAGCAAGAGTTTTGAGAGTCTGTTGATCCCTCAGCTGCCACGCTCCCCTCCCGACGTCGAGGCCATGAGGATCTACCTCATCTTGTCCGAGTACCCGGCCCTGCTGGACTCCAAGAACTACATCCGCCTCACTATCCCCCTGGCAATGGCCATCCTCCGGCTAGACGCCAACCCCAGCAAAGTTTTGGGTATCTTACTTGCATGCACACATTACAGGTTTCATTACACGGATCGCAACTTTTGAAATCGCCTTTGGTAGCTAATAACACAGAACGTCACGCCACTTCAAACGCTGTGGCGGTGTGTGACATCACGCCACATGACTCTTACCTCGTCATCTGCAGTATGTCAGCGTCCTCATCCGCATCCAGAAGTTCTTTTTCACAGATGTAAAGTTCAGTCGGTAGCTGATCAAGGGCCTTCAGCGCGAGAACAATCAAAAACAAAGGAAGGGAAAGGGCCACACATCAAAAAACCTCGCTCTGGACCAACTTGAAACTTCTTGGTATTTTATACTGTTTAACCTTGCAAGAAATGTTTAAATAAATGCTTTTCAAGTTGGTCCTGAGCAAATCAGATAATGCTATAGTGGCAGGCACGATGCGTTTGCAAAGTTTGGACACCACTTTTTGACAGTCGCTCCTTAATAAAGGCCTTCGTGGTTTTGCACTTGATACACATGAAAAGTGACAGGAGTAATAGTGTGAAGAATGGGGGGGAAAAAAGAGAGCTAGAGAGAGGTCCCTTAAAATAGGTGAAATTCCCATTAAAGGGGTCAAGATAGATACAGTCTAGGCACAGTTAGTACTAATGCTAAAATCACAGGTTTACTGTGTTGCAGTTCAAGCCCTGCTCACTTTCTCACCCCTGCACAACTGGCCCGTCGCTTCGTGAGTGTTGGATCGTCGGTTTTGGAAAAATTGTTGGACGCAGACCCCCTAAAGGTGTGGCTGCATACTTATGCCCTTACCTGCCTACAAATACAGAATACCAACAGTATGTGGACCCTGCTTTTTCACATTCTTTGCCACATGCTAACTAAAATGCATGATTATGCTAGAACACAACTCTGAGTGTTCGGAAATACTGAGAGCTCGATGATGGAAACCAGCCACAGTATAACTTTTCGTCGAGCGAGGTATTTGCTCTGTTAATTAATTGGACCTTTTCTCTCTGTCACTGCAGATAACTGGTGGTGTTTTGTGGACGGCAGTGTGTTCACCAGAATGGTCGACATGTACAAGAGGATCGTTGTGTTTATGCTAACGGGAGGCAAGACGCTGCTCATACCAGTGTTCTATGAAAACTATTTTGTTGCCACACTGAGGCTGCTGGAGAAACTCCACAAGGTATCCACACTGCATCAGTTCTGCATCGTCCCTCAGTACAGTCTGAAGAGAATACCTGTTTATATGTGTACCTTGAGATTTCCTGGAGTTAAGGCAGGTGTTTTTGTTCCGTGTTACCAGGTAAACCTAAAGGCCCGCCATGTGGAGTACAACCGCTTTTATATCCCTGACATCACCAGCCTGGTGGACATCCAGGAAGACTACCTCAAATGGTTTCTGAGTAAAGCTGAGATTGTACGTACTGACATTCTGTGACAGTGTTTCACTTCCTTATTACTTCACATCTGCTGAATACACACACACGCGCTCTTTATTTTTAATTTCCACGGACAGATGCTGCTGTTCGTACAGAGTTTGTCTTTTTCGTTTTCCCAATCCCTCCCCACCCAACCCAGAACCAACTCACACACACACTCTTAACGTCATTAATGTCATTCTGAGTGTCTGCAGAGGCAATGTGTGAACTACTTGTGGGTTTTTGTCCGTTCTTGCTATACGTTCACAGATAACTCCTTGGTGACTGGAGGGATTTTTTAATCTAATTTAAGTTTCATTTCAAGTCAGGTCAAATGACTTTGGTTTCTCCCTCTTTTTTTTCTCTAGAAAGTGGGATCTTCCTCCCCTTCGCAGGTACTTGATTTATAGATTGAACATCTAAAATTACATATTTGAGTTATTGTTTTAATGTTCTTTGTGTAGTAAGTATATTTCCTAATTTTCCTTGCAGAGTGACTTCCCCTCAGTGAACCTATGTGCCTACCCGTTCATACTGAATGCTCAAGCCAAGACAACCATGCTGCAAACAGACGCTGAACTGCAAATGCAGGTACCTGCTGTTAATGTGAAAGTAGTTTTCTTGTGGTTTCATACAGTTAGAGCACTGATTTGGGTTTAACGGAAAAATGTTATCCCCTTTTCTTGCTTTTTCCCACCTCAACGTGTGACCGTTACTAAGATGGCAGTAAGCGGCGCAAACCTACACAATGTCTTCATGCTGCTCACGCTGGAACCCCACCTTGCTAGGAACCCTTACTTGGTGCTCCACGTGCGCAGGAACCATTTAGTAAGTGACACCCTACGTGAGCTCACCATGTACTCTGATGTGGACCTCAAGAAACCGCTCAAGGTGAGAGCTACAAGGTCGCTGCGGCCCTGTAATTTTAATAAAGGAAAAATCTGTCCCTGTGTACTTTTTGTGATTCTCCTCATCGGCTTCCTCCAGGTGATCTTTGACGGAGAGGAGGCGGTAGATGCAGGCGGAGTAACGAAAGAGTTCTTCCTGCTGCTGTTAAAGGAGCTGATGGATCCGGTATATGGGATGTTCACTCATTACAAAGAGTCCAACTTGCTGTGGTTCTCAGACAAAGTAAGTTACTTTGTTACTCTCTATTCATATGCTAATGATGTAAAAAGACTAAACCTAGTTATTGCAAGTGTTTAAAAGTGGCCACATTATGCTTTTGGGGGTCTTCCCTTTCCTTTAGTGTGTTTTATAGCTTTTTTTGTATGTAAAAGGTCTGCAAAGTTACAAAGACTTCTCCTGAACTGTCTGAAACGTCTCGTTTGTACTTCAGCCTTTTCTGCCGTTACTCGTTTGTGTCACTATGTAATCAGAATCAGAATCAGAATCAGCTTTATTGGCCAGGGATGTCTACACATACAAGGAATTTGACTCCGGTTTTTCGTGCGCTCTATGTAGATACACAGCAGTATTACAGTTAGTGCAATCCTTGCAGAGTGCAAAGGATGCTGAGATAAATATGATTAATGTAACTTAAGATTAAGGTAGCTTATGTACATGAGGTAGATGGATATACACAGTATATCTCTGGTTTGTACAGCATGCGTAGATTTAAAAGTATTAATATTTACATAAACCATGAGAGAAATGTACAGATACAGTGGATGTTAATGTCACTGGTGACTGGTGTTAACTGTTCATCAGAGTGACGGCCTGTGGGTGGAAACTGTTCTTGTGTCTGGTCGTTTTGGCGCGCAGTGCTCTGTAGCGCCTGCCAGACGGGAGAAGTTGGAACAGCCGTGGTTACCGTAGCTACAGCGGGGTTTCCAGCTGATCAGGAAGCCTCAGGAATCCGGACACTTTAAGGGGCGTTGACTTTCTAAGCGGACACACGTTCTAAGTGGTTGACCAATCACAACAGAGCGGGCCAGCTGGCCAGTCAGAGCAGACTGGGCTTTTAATGGAGCCAAATAATGTGTTTTTTTAACATTAAAACATGTAAACCTATTCTAGTCCTATCCCCAAATAAAAGTATCAATTTGAAAATGAGCATAATAAGGCCCTTTAATAACTGGAAACATATTAGCTTTGTTAAGCCTCCATAAGAAGAAGTATAATCTTAAAAGTTGTAAGTTCAGTATTAAAGTTTCCCGAAGCCATGAAATGCAGAGTTAGAGATGCATTTACCTATCTGTTACTAAAATGCATTTTGAGTTTTGAGACAAAATTTCAGTAACTAACATGACATCTTGTTTGGGATCTCCAGAATTTGTGTTATTTGACCTGCAGCTGTAATTTCCAGGATGAGCTGCCGTTTCTGGCATTACACACAGTGATATGTCAGTGGCAATATCCAGGTTTACAAAACATTACCTCCATAAGGGAAAGTGTCCCTGAACTTTAAGAATCTCTAGTTATGTCAGTCAAACGATAGCGATCCAGCAATGAAACAAAATCATCATGACCCCTTTTGTCTCTGTCTATTTATGCAAGGTGAAACTGCTATTTTATAACCTCTTATTGATTATATTAACTTGTTAAAAACATAAATTATATTTACTCAGTCATTATAGAACAGAGTTTGTCTAGAAATTACCTTGAAACATTTAAAAAGCTCTAACTTGAGCGTGTTAAATGAAATTAATTGGCCTTTTATTTTCCGGGACATCGTCACCACACCTAGTAGCGTTGGATTTAATGTTTTACTAAAAATGCTTCAGTTATCCAGCTCCAGTCTTTTGTTTGAAGAACAGACAGCAGAAAAATAGTATCAGAATTATCATCAGGCTCTAAAGGGCTAGAATTAGAAAAGCATGTAAATACCATTTCAGAAATATAAAAATAATAATCTCGTAATAAATGTTGTGACTTTATCCGGCTGGTATATCATCATCTCTAAAGCTTTTAAGCTTGTGGGATATGAGAAGTCGTCAGTTAGTTCAGTTCAGCCAGGCTACACCATACCACTTGTTCTCTTAGACAGGTAGAACTGAGAAAGTAGTAAGAAAGGCAATATTAAAATCACTTTCTCATGTGCGTTTCCAGTGTTTTGTTGAGCAGAACTGGTTTCACCTGATCGGGATCATCTGCGGTCTGGCCATCTACAACTCCACAGTGGTGGACCTCCACTTCCCTCTGGGCCTCTACAAGAAGCTGCTTGATGTCTCACCGACGCTCGAGGACTTCAAGGAGCTCTCACCCACCGAGGCCAGGTAACATGTCCTCGGAGCTTTGCGGGAGACGGAGTGCAGTGCAGGACGTTTACACAGCAAGGAAGAACATGGCCTTTTCTCCTGCCATTCACACAGATGGTAGCTTTGTTTTTGTTTTTTTTGACATTGCACCTGCTGCAAACAGTTTATCTTGATTGTGTCCACATGTCCTGGCAGGTATAAAGGTCTAAAATTGTGAACTTTGTATGGGATTAGTTTTGTTCATTTTAAAGAGAAAGCAAAAGAGCCTCAAAGAGAAATTCTTCCCATCTGTTGCTCCACAAGTGAAACTGAATAGTGTGAAATGGTAAAGCAACGGTCCCACGTCCAGTTGTGCTCAAACACACGTATATATATAAAAAAAAAAAGCTCTTCGAGTGCGTCAGCAGTATGCAACAGTGTGTCACTCGTTTACATAACCAGTGTTTGTTTGTTTTTTAAGTAGCAGTGAAATCAACTGCTGCTGGGAAATGCCTCTTCATTGAATTAGGAGCAGGAAGAATCAGTATTTCCTCAGTAGCTTATTGTGTCCAGTTGACTATTGATTTTGAGATTAGTCCTCTGAAAGCTACGAGTGGGGCTGCACAGCCTCATTGTATTGTCATGACATCAGCCCAGTAATTGTGGCCAAAATATAGGGCGATGGTATTGATCCTCTTTCACTAATTATCATTTCCTTTGCCAGCCCACTTGTCCTCTTTCCATGTTTCCTGTGCTTTGATGCTAAAAATCTAGTGTGTTCTTTGCAGGAAACCTTAAGACGACACTCCGCCTGAGTCATCTCCTATGGTTTCATTAGCTAATATGTTCCCACTTCACTTTTAATCTCACAGACAATTTCAGGGTGTTGCCTATCTGTTTGATCCGTGCAGCTGTAGGACAGCCACAGCTGATCCCTGGTTTTCATTTTAAAAGTCAAACGGGTAGCTTTAATCCTGGGGCGCTAAGTGATTGCAATAAAGCGTCTGATACGGTAGAAAATACGTAAAAACATCGTATGATCCCACAGAGTCGCAGATATTTCTGAAATGAAGAAGGTATTTTTACATCTATCAACAAAATCCTGAGCTATGCATGATGATGATGGTATGCATGAAGGAGTTTTTTTTCGTGTAAAATGTTCTCATTAGTTTCTCACCTCATGGTTTGCTACAAGTAAAAATGTTTCATTACGGTGATTCTGGCCTTTCATTTATTTTTACCCCCACTAATAAGATTATTAGCTCCGTCTGTTCTTCTTTCTTCTGCAGGAGTCTACAGCAACTTCTAGACTACGAAGGAGGTGACGTGGAGGAGACGTTTCTCCTCAACTTTGCTGTACGTGTCACTTTTCCCCGGTTACTCTTATTTCTGCCAACTTTAAGGATAAAGTTAGATTGTTGATTGTTAGATTGTCACCGAGTGATTTGCTGAACGTTAGGCATTTCTTTTACAATTCTCTGTTAATCACTCAATCACATGCATGTTGCAAAACCAGATGGTTTTTAATAGTAAATAACAAAAATGTTTATTATGTAAATTCTTTGAACTAACGAGGTGATCGCTGTGCACATGCACGCAAAAGAAGTGAGAAGAGTGTTCGTGTGCTCAGAATGTGATCCAACGTTAGATGGATCCATTTTTTCATTGGTATTGATCCTATAAACGCTTCGATCAACACTCTAAACAACACTTGTTTTTAGGAGTAGCCATACTATAGGTGTCGACCCGCCCACCCCCTGTATGTGGGATCTACTGTCCGTTTTGGTCTTTTCATGTGATTTGCTGACAATAACAAAAATATGTCGTGTCACCAGACATATCCTTTAACTGAAAACTGTTATAATAATATTTATAAGGAAACACCCCGCAGCGTAAAAACCTACAGAGCTTCTGTCTAAGATTGTGTGTCGCGTTCACATCTCAGATCACGAGGGAGAACTACGGGATGACAGAAGTGAAGGAGCTCATTCCTGGAGGAGAGGGCGTCAGTGTGGACAAAAACAACAGGTGAGGCGGCTCCACAGATCAAATATGTGCCGTCCATAGTTTTAGGTAACGGTGTGAGCAGATTAGATGTTTTTACGAATAATTTCATCGCCTTTTCGTTCGCTTGATACCCCATTTGAAGTGACCTTGTTTTATGAATATTTTTAATGCCGTACACTGTTATTTCTGAACAATAAGCAGGTGACTGAGGTTTGTTTTTTTTAGATTGAGATTATCATGTGTTCACACAGCTGGCAGCCCGTGTCCCGTTGTTCCCACCGAAGGTCATGTTCTGTGTTGAAAACATTGAAAACAAAAGATTTTAGTATTTTAAGCATCATTCGGCGTGTTCTTTTTCTCCCCCGTCACCGCCCTGTTTCTTAAGCTCGTCCTTGTGCCAGTGGCATTGATTACAGTGTCAACGTGGAGGAGTCCACAGGGAGTTGAGGGGCGGGCGTTGTGAACATGTCTGGCTGCTGGCGCTGAACAGATGGCGAGAGTGGCGGTGACCCAAGTTGTTCCTGCAAAATTCCCTCAACACTCAGATATAAAAGTGTAATAACAGAAATAATAGAGAAAAAGTGGTTGTTGCTGTGGTTTAAAACATCCACAACCGCACGCACTGAAGGAGACAGATGATTTCCCGTCTTTCTGTTTGTCTGTGTCAGACTTGTGAACTCTCAGGGCCTGCTTTATTGGACAGTATTGTTTCACGAGGGGCAGCATGCGTCTGCGTGCTATATTTGTGAGCTTATTGAAGGTACAGCACTTATATGTGTTACATGACGCTAGAGAGCAGGTTTTTATCTTCCCTGCAGCCCAGTTTACTCCTTTAAACTCAGTAAAACAAACATTTTTGGAATCTCGCTTCCTTATTTTCAGGCTTTTCCTGTTTTAACAGGACGCTGTGGCATGTAAAACAGCAAGTCACAGTTTCTGTATTTAAACCTATGACGTAAACAAAAAGCTGTGGGTTTTATTTTGAGAGAGTAAATGCTGAACTTGGGAAGACTGCCCTTCAGCACTTTGCACAAAATAAATCCAATGAATTACAAAGGCTTTTACATTGAACGTCTCATTCTCTCGTGTTAATTGAAACTTTTAACTTCTGAACCTTTTTAAGAGATGCCTTGATTGTTTTTAGTGTTTCAAATGGTGTTTGCATGTACAGTATGTGCACTTATTTCTTATGCTGTACTCAGGTCTTTCTTGCTACAGCGATCCTGAGCTCAATGAGATGACCGGATTGTTTTAAGGATATAATAAGAAGATATTTTAGTATAAAATACAGATGTTTTTCCAAATTTTGCTGAAAATGTGTCAAATACAGGTCTATAGAAAGGCGTGCACACCCTTTGAATTTTTTCATTATCTTTGCATAATTTAAATTTTTACACCCAATAAATAAGAATATGGTTTGTTTTTATTCAATAAAAGTCAAATGAATATAAAATGCATTGTACAAAAATAGGTGCAGTCCTTAATATTCTGTGCGGATTAGGGTCAGGTTATTTCATAATGTCATTGAAGCGATGCATTTTCCTCACACATTATTTTACATACCTGTACAGTATACTTTGCGTGTCCACTTGTTTTGACACCTCACCGATGCCATATGAAGCTCATATTTAGTAAAGCATTCAAACTGAAAGTGCCATGCTTTTAATAGCTGCCACATTATAGCTCATGGAAATATTTTGGCTGCTTCTGCAGTTAGACCTCACTGAGACGTAAACAAACTCACATCAGGCTGGATGAAGAGGTTGTTGATGAACTCCTGTGAGCCTGATAAAAAAACAAAGCATTTAATGTCTCGAAACCACAGCTCAAGTTAGCTGTAAGACACACACACACACACACACACACACACACACACACACAGATAAAGACACAATGGAGGAGGAAATGAGTGTTTACAGTCGCCACTTGAAGTCTGAATAAATTCTTTCCTTATAAACTGATTTGTGAGGATGCAGCTGTGGTGCAGAACAAATGAGTGAGCTGAATGTTTACTCAACCTGTGTGTGTGTGTGTGTGTGTGTCAGGAAGGAGTTTGTGGAGGCCTACCTGCGCTATGTGTTCTCAGACTCTGTGAGCGAGCAGTACTCGGCCTTCTCCTCTGGCTTCCTGAAGGTGTGCGGGGGGGAGATCCTGTCGCTGTTCCAGCCGTCTGAGCTGATGGCCATGGTGGTCGGCAACAACAACTACAACTGGGAGGAGATGGAGAAGGTCAGTATGCGGTATTTAAAACCTACACATGTAGTGTTTGTGGTAACAATGTGTCCAACAGTTCTGACTTGTTGCAAGCTGTTTGTTCTGGACACATTTACTGTCCTGCAGCAGAAATTACAAACCAATTTCTGTTTGCGGTCAGATCTATCTCTCTTAGCTGTGTATTTATTAATTTATCTTTTCAATTTTGTGGACACATTGTTGGATTGGAACGACTGCAAGTGGAAATCCTCAAAGTGAAAGCGCAAGTGTTTGCAAATTGATAGCTGTGGATGTATGTGATGATGAGCATGTTTCATTGGACAGAGCTGGAAATCTGACTTTTGCATCATCGTCACCTGGCAAGTTAGTCACAAAAAGTGAGTGCATTACACTAACAAGGTGGTGAACAGTAACACATGACTCATGATATCCTGCTAACTTTCACAGGATTTCACTTGAAAGATTTGTTCAGCAGCTGCAGGTTTTATTTCTTATTGTTCAGCAGACTAAATGAGTTTTTGTTTTAAGGATATATAACTTTTTTTTAAAGCTCTGTGAGGTTGTATTTAGGTTCAGTGGAGCTTTGAATTACATGCTAACGTCAGCAGGTATAATCTTTACCATAAACTAAGATCCTAGTTTAGTGTGTTGGCATACTAACATTTGTCAATTAGCACTGAACACAAAGTACAACTGAGGCTGATGGGAATGTAATTAGTTTTGCAGGAATTTGGTCATAAAACAAATTATTATACGAAGTCAAATGTTGACGTAAAAGTCAGAGCATGAGTAGGATTTATCCTCTGGGGACCATAAATATCTGTACAAAACGTCATGGCTAATAATATAAAAGAATAATTAAGAATCACAAAACACACAACATCAGAAGGATAATGTAAGATTGATCAAATTACAGCAATAAATTATACCATAACAAGGTAGATATCCCTAATCACAATATATCCCTTTTTGTGCTTTTATTATTTTATTAGTTTATTTGGCTGTTGATCAACAGAAAAAACTGTAAATGAGCCAGAATGAAAATAAAAGGTTAATTTTCATCTTTTGTCCGTGGCCAGATGTTAAAAAGGCTCCCTGAAACAACATTTCCAACCAAATAGTTTAAAAACACAGTTTATGTGGATGATACTGACGGGATATCTTGGCACTTGGTTTCACATATTTTACTGGCGATATCAGCGCTCGTGTCCAGAGGACCCCTGTTGTGCAGATTACAACATCTCTTAGGAAAACCTAAGAGGGATTGTTATGTCAGATATCACAGAAATCAACGCAAAAATGAGACATTTGTCTGGAATTTGTTTGCATTTTTTATGCAGTAGGTAGAGAAAATACAACCCCGCATGCACATCTTTGAGGACTTTGTTTTACTGATTAAGGTCGTTTAAATGTTACTGCCAGAGGCGAAAATCTTTTCATCACCACATCTTTTCTCTTTGCAGAATGCCGTTTACAAAGGGGAATATACATCCACTCATCCAACAGTCAGATTGTTCTGGGAGGTTTTCCACGAGTTCCCTCTGGAAAAGAAGAAGCAATTCTTATGTAAGCATTTAATTGCCTCATTGCTCGATCTGCACGACAGTTTAATTATAAACACTGTAATAACGTGCAGGTTGTTCCTGCTCCATGAGGATATACTGTAATATACTGTCTGCTCACACTCTGCCATAACTAAAGCCTGAACATGTTGACAGTGATCTCAGGAGCCTTGTGGTAAATGCATCGCTCCAACTGTGGATTCACTGGCCTAAAAAAAGCTCTCTCAGGAATTTCGGGATATTTGATCTTACGTTTCACGCGGGGCTTGGCAGGTCTTGTTTTCAGAATTTGGGCTTTTCTTCTCCACCCCTTTCAGCGCCTCTCCAGTTCATCAATTAACACGTTGTATCGCGTATGTTAAATCCGTTCAAAAACTGAAGTGCAAAAACGACACGTTGTGGCTTTGTGAGGGGTTTACGTGTTCGCTGGTTGCCTGGCAACCTCACAGAGAGGCTCCAGGAAGTTGCACTTTGTTTTTTCTGCAGAGTAAACAAACACGTGCACATTAGCGAGCTTTAGAGGTGCTGGTAGGTAGATTTCATTACTTTTGCTCAGACCCTGGCTAGCAGTTTCCCCCTGTTTCCAGTGTTTATGCTAAGCTAGCTCATAGACACACTGTAAACTCTGACTGTGAAAGAGCCAATCAATCCTGCACACTGTTGAGCACTTTTACTCACTTTCATTTACACTGTTTTTGTAAAGTGCTTTGGATAAAAGTGCCATATATAGGCAGCCATTTACAATATGGAGCATTTTCACACTGCTCTAGTAGCTGATTCGAACTCCTCCGTCCTCTGCGCCTCCTGTCCGCAGTGTTCCTGACCGGCAGCGACCGTATCCCCATCCACGGCATGGAGAGCCTGCGTATCGTCATCCAGTCCACCACAGCGGAGGAGCACTACCTGCCGGTGGCCCACACCTGCTACAACCTGCTCGACATGCCCCGCTACCAGACCAAAGAGATCCTGCGCCGCCGCCTCACTCAGGCTGTGGACCAGTACGAGGGCTTCAGCCTGGTCTGAGGAGTGGAGAGCTGCAGCAGCTTTAATGCACTTTAACAGCAATAGGCCTACAGCACCATGTCAGTGTCAAAAGAGTGTAATGGGAGACTCTGGGACACAGGAAGGTCACTCTCTTTATATTCTCTTACACGATTGTTAAGCATCTTGAATCTGAAAGGTCTATCTAGGTAAATGCAGAGTATTATTGTTTTTATTGCTTGGGGCAAAGTTTCTCAATCTTTTAGGAGCATTTGGAGGATGTTTTAAAGGCAGGATGTGTGGATATTTATTTGAAAAATGTATCACAGTTATGAAAAAAAACGGCAACATGATCGTAAACATTTTGGGACCTAAAAGTAAAATCCAGAGAAGGTTGAGAAATGTGAGCTTTGGGTGTTTGTGTAGTGTTATTTTTTTGTCTTTTTTAAATTATATTTTTCAATTTTAAAGAATTATGTTATAACCTTGAGACAATATATCTGCTTTTTGTTACTTTTAATTTATTAAATAGAGTGGTTATTTTTTTGACAAAATAAAAATGTATATATATATATGTATGTAAATAGCACTTTGAATATAATCTTTACCCTTGACTTTGGGAGGGGTGCTCCTCCCGCTGATCCTTTTAAATCTGGACACCAGCATGTCCTCTCTGCCTGAAACTAAAGAAGGACAATGGAAGAGTATCCGGCAGGCAATAGGGTGCAGGATGAGACACGGTAAATATTATTTGCAATCCCTCATTACCTTTTAGCTGTGGATCACAGAGCAGCTGACTTTTTCTTGAACCTGCATTCAACAGTGTTGCCTTCTACAGCAAAACCTACATGAATAGCTGAAGCGGATTTAGCGGTGGCTGTCTGCGTGCGCGTGTTGTTGAGTGAAAGCAAAGAAAGAAAGGAAAAAAAACCCACCCTGACTCATTGAAACTGTTTGACAGTAAGCTCATTGGCTTCCATGTGGAGAGTTAGTTGATACCATTTTCATGTTTGTCCCTTAAAGACAAGGTGGAAACTAGCAGTCGCTTAGCTTAGCTTTAGCACAAGGGGGTGAAACGGCTAGCCTGGCGCTGCCCAACAGTAACAAAACCCACCAGCACCACTAAAGCTCAGTAATGAGCACGATTTATATCTCGATTGTTGAATCCATAAAAAGCGTAAAAACGATTATTCGACGTGTTACAGGGGAGTATGTGCCCGACTATTGGCTGGAACCGGTGGATTCTGTGACCTGATAAGGAAATTAATTTCAGCCAACGTGAAACATATATTGCCACCTCAAACGTTTATGAGTAATTTATTATACTTTATTTATGCCTTATTTTGAAAGTTGCTACCTAACCCGGTCCCACCATAGTGTTTATATAGGGTCAAAGAAACATTTTCATAGATACTCAGGTCACAATACAGTGCAACACCTAACGTTACTTCCAGATTGCCTGGTAACTGCTCAGAGATTAAACCAATGAGATCCAACATGTTAATCTGTGAGCTTTACAGATGCTAGTTGGTAGATTTTATAACCGCTGGACCGAGCCAGACTAACGTTCGCTGTTTCCAGTCTTTTTGCTAGGCTAAGTTAACCAGCTGCAGCTTCATATTTAGTGAGCTAAGATAACTCTCAACTAGAAAGCGAATATACGTATCTTCCAAAATGTTTTTTTAAAACGAAATATATAATCATTAAAATAGTAACTGTAATTAGCTTGTTTCCAGATAATTAAATTCTGGCATTTGTGGCAGGACGAAACAATAAGTTCACATTTAACAGTGCAATGACCTATTAACTTAAATACTCTAAATACTATTCACTTGTTCCAAAACTTCCCCTGATACTGTATTTATTCCTACAGTCAAACCTCTTAATCTACAATGATGTTTAATTAGGTCGTGCGTTGGCGTAGAAGTGTGTGAAATGGTCTTGCATATATATATATATATATATATATATATTTTATTTTTATGTATTTCATACATGACAGTGGTGTAAAAGTGACTTCAGACAGAAGATGACGTGATGCGTCCTGACAAACAGGTCACACTGACACATCCGTTTAGCAATAACAACCTGAAACAGCCCAGTAATGTAGTCGTAACTCTGGGTTATTCTTATAAAGGTCTTAAACACTGGACTCTTCTGAGATGTCTCTTAGGACAGTTCTTCCTCTTGCTTATCTCTATACTGCATGTACACACACGTTCTACATGTTCAGTCAATATCTGTCTAATTAAAGATGATTTCTCCTGCAGAGTTTAGTCCTATGCAAAGGTTTGTGCAGCCCTCGACTGTTTTGCACCTGTGAATTGTGCTACAGAAAATGTGATTTTTTGCATATTTGTCTGAAATCTACACAAAGCTTTCTGTTCCAGCCAACTTTTTAAAATAAAATAATGCAGCGTAAAAGCACATTTCCTGCATGCTTCATGATTGCATTATTGGACAAAAGTGTGTTCAACGCTTTGCAGCTGTGGCTCAGGATGTAGTGGAGTCATCCAATAGTCACAAGGTTGGCGGTTCGATCTGCTCAGCGTCCAAGTGTCCCAGAGCAAGATACTAATTCCTGATGGCCAGGCTAGCACCTTGCAATGGTGGCTGCTATCAGTGTGTGTGGGGGTGAACGAGAGGCACTTCAACTAAAGCTCAAACAGCAGTTGACAAAAACAAGGTCTACTCAAGTTCCAGCGTTCGATCATATCACATGATATTCTTTAGCAGATCAGGTTTCCCGGTTGTCAGTTGAGATTGAAAGCTCATTCTTGACCTTTTATTTAAGCCAACATGGACGAGAAGTCCTTAAAGTACTCAGAAAAATAATGAGAATTTTCAACCGGGCACCTGTATCCGCCGAGGGAGACCATGTGATCGGATTAAAAGCTGCAGAACAGCGGCTGAGTGGAGCATATGTTTTCATTCTAACTGGTTAAGCGTGCATTACATGAAATACATTCGTTTTAAAGTTTTTGGATTCAGAGTGGACTGAGGCCTGATACTGGAGTCTGTATTAAGTCATCATTTTTTCCTTGGGAGCGGATCCCTCGAATGCAAAACAGTCCAAATGATGAATTTGTGCCTGTGTATCCACACACACACGTCGCCGAGACAACATGTTGCTGGACCCTTTTAAATTAAAGTTGAAGGCGTGCAAACATAACTTTTTATTTTACATTGCTGGATGGTGGCCATTTATGCAGAACTGCAGAACAGTTGTGTACCATTATCACTGCTTCATGTGTTTTCTGCAAGGACTTTAGTTCAATTTTGCTGCAGTGTGAACTTTTGTTGCAATATTATGCACCATCAACAGCAATGCCAAACATGTAGTCATATCTTGGCATCTTGTTCAGTCGGGCTTCGAAATGATTTAAAAAAACAAATCACAGGTGCCTGACACACATGTAGAAAATATTACTGCAGAATTTAACATCTGGAGTCCAAGAGTTGTGTACAATGTTTTCTCAGTGTATGCAAGTAAGATCTTAGTAGCTCATTATATGTATTTACGAATTTGTTTTATCTTTTTATATATGACATTATTTTGACCTGTTTTTCCTTGAACAAAACTTAATTTCACATCATGGTTTTGTCTTTGTTTTTGCTGCTTCTAAACCTCCATAACAGTAAAATCGACCAATTAGTTGATTCATTGATCCATAGAAAATCTACAGCCTCTTCAATGTGACGATTTCCTGCTTTTTTCTGTTTTACATCATTGAGTTTGGAGGTTTAGTTGGACAAGACATTTAAAGACGTCACACTTGGACTCTAGGAAACTGTGATGGCCATTTTTCACTGTTTTCTGACCAAAATATTGGTTGGGTAATCAAGTAAATATCTGGCAGATTAATCGATAAGGAAAATAATTGCTATTTGCGGCCCTGAAATACTTAACGCACTAATGATGCTGATACATTTTCTTCACCTCAAACGTTTCCATATCAACTCAAGTCACACAAAGGAATTCCACACAGCCCAAAAACGTCAGTAAAAATATGATTTCATTAATATTATATACAAAATACAAATACAATTTATGTACTAAAATGTACACACTCAAAATTCATTAAGCTTTGCCAGTGTTGACATTCAGTAAAAACGAAATTCACACTGATAATCATCCATTTTGGAGAAAGAAAGGAAAAATGTACTTGCTCACAGAAATGTAAACATACACAGTCGCCCATATTTACAAAAGGAAAAAAACAGAGCTCTGAAGAGGACGAGAAGGAGACACAGGCCGCTGGGAAAACGGCAGCTTTTAGCGACCATTTCTGTCCTCCAGAGTCACAAACGTCCTTGTCAATGTTTATCAGTGTGCGCAAAAACATACCAGTGATTCCAAGAAATAGCTTATTTGACATAAAGTGGGGAAAGAAGCATGTCGATGCATGAAATATACAGCCGGGTGCTTAAGAAAGTACCAGTGATCACAAAAATAAGCTGTTTTATTGAATAGGATGACATATTTTGGTTCGCAGTTTGTACTCTGAGTCACTGTCTTTGGGTTGTATTAAAATTAGAAACCACTTCTTTTAGTGAGCAAATACTCGATTTAACATAAGATTATGTCAGACATTATATGATGGTCAGAACCGAAATAGAGAAAGTAATTCGTTTAGTGAATACTGTTAAGCTGATTGAAGTTATACAAATAGCAATGTCTCCCTTACAAAAATACACATAAATCTTGATCGCAAGATCCTTCTTTAAAAATAACTAGAATTTCATATCTATTATTTTACTTACAAGGTTGTTGTTGTTTTTTAAGACTTCTACAGTGAAAGTATGAGAAAAATAACTTTTCTGATAAAAACATTCAAAAGGATGGAAATAAATTATTAGCAATAAAAGTGTGATTCAGGTTATTTGTGCGCGCCTTTGCTTAGTCTCGAGGAAAAAAGGCGAGGTCTGGTTGGAAATGAACTCCTCAGGTGAAGCAGGTGACTGTGTAGCTTTGAATCAGTCGAGGGTCGGCGGCTCTCTGCGGGCTCCAGAGGAAAACCCCGCTGCGCTCGGCGGAACGGATTAACCGGCCGTTTTCTTCCAGACCCTAAAACATGAGCAGCACAGATGGCAACGAGAAGGGAAATCAGGTCTTTTCTCTGAGATGTGTTTGGCCGTTTCTCTGGAGACTTAAGCATCAGTCCTTTTAGAGTCTTTTATTTTTCTCTCAGATGAACTTAGTCGAGTCTCTTTTGCTGATGAGGACTTCCAGCAGCCGCAGTTTGGCTTTAATGTGCTTGTATTCGTTGTATTCCGCTGCCAGCGGGGAGCGGTCCTCCTTCTGCACATTTCTATGGGAACAAGACAACAAACATTAAGAAACGGATAAAGGTTCGGCAGTGGAAAACCCATTCTGTTCATTATGCCCTCTCGCTTATGTAACCTTTTCTTTTACCTTCCATTTTGTCTAAAGAACTGTTCCTCAAACTCTTTCAGGTTCTTGCGGAGTGTCTTCTTCTCCTCTCGGGCCTCTTGGAGTTGCTCCACAAGTTCTTCCCTGTAAGAGAAACAGTAGAAATATTTAAATATCTCACACTGGAATATTTATATGTGTTGTATTTTGCAGTGGTGCTCAGATTAGTTAGGTTGAAAACACAGCATTACTGACATAAATGACAAATATTCCACATTTCTATTCTTATACTGGTACTTTTAAAGTACCAGTACAACAATGTGAAAATCCTGCATTAACTTAAAATTGACAGAAGTATTTTCAGCAAAATATACTCAAAGTATCAAAGGTAGAAGTACTGGCTGTCACTAATATTATTTAAGACAATATTAGATTGTTAATACTGATGCGACAATGTGTAAGTTTTACTCTTGTTGCTCGACGTGGAGCCAGTTTTAACTACTTTATATATACAGTTTGGTATTTTGGTCCAGTGGTTCCCAACCTGGCGGTCGGGCCCCCTCAAAGGGTCACAAGATAAATCTGAGGGGTCGTGGGGAAGATCAGTGGTAGGAAAGAAGAAAAAAAGTTCTGCTACAAAACGCTGTAATCATTTTTGGGACTTTTCTCTCATCTTTTGCTTTTTTTGTGTGAAATATTCGGTAATTTGACCTCTATGGGCCTTGAATAGTTATTTAATTGAAACCATCTGAGAAGCTTAAAAGGGGAAATAACTCTTCGCTGGAAACAACTCATAAACATCTGAAATGTAACAAGGGGCCCAAACTAGACAGCGACTTCTCTTAAGGGGTCGCAAGTGAACCACTGGTTTAATCTTTAACAATGTGTTGTATTTTATAAACCTATTTTACTGTAAAATCCCAATCTGACAAGTAACCAGTAGCTGTTCTAGCTGTCCAAAAAATTTAGTGGAATAAAAAGTAAAATATTTGCCTCTGAAATGCAAAGAGGTCGAAGTAAACTAGCATAAAATCTAAATACTCACGTAAAGTACTTCAAAATTCTACTTGTGTAAATGTACTTAGTTCCTTTCCACCACTGTTAGGAAGTCTTGGTCGTCTTCTCTCTTTTCAGTGACTTACGTGGTGGCGGAGTGCAGGTTGGACAGCCTCATGTCCGTCATGTTGTTAGAGGACGAGAGTTCGTCCACGGGTGAAATGAAACCGTCCGCTTCCTCGTCCATGTGGTCCAGGAGGCCGAGCACGCTGAGGTCGGGCCGGACGGTCACGGTGAACTGGGTCTTTGAGTCGCCATCGTCCTCTGAGCCGTCCTCTTCCTCCTGCAGGAGCACAAAGAGGTCAAACGGGGGCCGAGGGGGGAAAAACGGCCACATCACGCCGTGGCTGTCAGACGGCTTTCAGGCTCAAACACTGCAGTGCGTGAGGAGCGTGCTGTGTTAGTCATCGATGGTTTTAATCATCAGGGTACAGCGGCAAAATGCACTTCCATGGTCCTCGTTTGTGATTCATGTCAACACTCATTAGTATGTATAGATGGAGTTAATGAGGGCAGTCGACTAGAAGACACACGGTCCACTGAGAACCAACCGTAGTCCTGAACCAACTACAAACACTCTACATTAAATAGCAGCAAAATGATTTATAACTTAGGTTTTATTTTTGTAACGTTGACCATCAGTTCTTTTTCTCATTAGAACATCGTACTCGTCACAGTAATCAAAGCTCAGTGAGCACGACGACACTCGCAGTCAGGTGATCAGACTGGTTGTAAACAGGATCAAACATTTATCTAGAATATCTCAACTAGCAGCTTCCAAACTTTTGTTTCTGCTGTATCCCTGAGGTTTCATAAACAACCACAAGTCAAGTTCCACTTCTGATCATTTGAACTCATTTAATTATTGTTACAATGATTTTGTCATACAATTTAATTGTCAATGCTTCTGTAGGTTTGGTCAAGTTTGCATTCGTACTACTGTAAAACCACTTGGAGTGGCAGGAACAAGACATTTCAACCACTCATCCATTACTTCTGTCTATTCATTTAGCTAGTTTTCATGCACTCTTAGGTCACATGGTGTTCAGGTGTAACAGCTGACTCAGGATGCTCCTGTGCAGGTTTTCCCCTGGTATCTTAGTGGCTAAATCACCACTTTGTAATACTATTCGGATGTTTATATTCCTTATAAATACAAATATGGGAATATATTTTCAAGTACCCACTGGGGTACGACTACCCCTGGTTGGGAATGTTGTGTTCTCAACTACTTTATTTGGTTAATTTACCCTCATTGCACAGGAAAACAGTAAACGGGGATGAATGTTTTAATAAAAGGTTGTTTTCACTTCCAATGAAGTTTGACTAACCTGGAGGTTTGTTTAAATTCTGCGCGATTGTCTGACTGCTCATGTGTCTGACTTCTTTTTAACCAGTGCGTGTTACTAGATCTCAGACATTAACTTAATAAGTACAATGATATCGTAGCTGTTAGAAATGATGGCCAAAACTATATAAATAAGTTCTAATAAACCAGAATAATCCTTTAAAACACGGCATGTGCTGCTCACACGTTTGGATAAAAAAAAAAAAAGTCACAGAGCGATTCAAACATCAGATCCAGGCAGCTACTGATTCAACGTCTCTACAGGCGCTGGTGGCAGGAAACAGGCAACTACCCAATCAACAGGCAGCAATCAGGTTCATTAGAGGGGTAAATGGTGGTTAAATAAGGGGGAGGGTGGGGTTGGAGGGAGGTGGGGCTGGTGACTGATTATTCAAGCAGCAGCAGCTCTTCACCTTGATATCATCGAAGAAGAGTGCGGTTTCACCCTCGATAATAGGCTGAAGGAGGGGACCTCTGCGCTTGCTGGAGGGAGAGCCCTGTGGTGACGGTTAAGAAGGAGGCGTTAACCACGCTGAGACGCTCACGCTGGTA
This sequence comes from Coreoperca whiteheadi, assembly GCA_011952105.1. Lineage (NCBI taxonomy): Eukaryota > Metazoa > Chordata > Actinopteri > Centrarchiformes > Sinipercidae > Coreoperca > Coreoperca whiteheadi. Next base: position 11,631,016 of record CM022472.1, on the reverse strand, counting down.
TTTACAGCAAGGCCACGAGAAAACGCCACTCCGCCTTCCAGTTTTCACCAAATTCTGCGTCTAAACTTTCATCTGAGCTGAAGCTGGGCAGACTTTTCCCTTCTTTTCTCTCGCTTCTAAAACACCACCTTTGTTTCCACATCAGGTGCAAATGACAATAGTTTTGAAAAGCTAACTCGATTCTAATTAGTCTTAACAAACAGCGCCCTGAATGTGGGCCAAGACTGGCATTAGTTGACTCTGTGTAAAGCATGTTAAGATCCAAACATCACAACAGCTGCACAACAGGGGCGTGTTCGTAACAGAACAGCACAATTAAACATTAAAAAAAAATAAACCAAGAAATTAAAAAATAGGCAAAAAAACATCTTCACCATGTTTGTGTTTCTGTAAATGTGGTTCAGCAGACAACCTCTGACTTTCTGAGTTAATTTCAAAAGAGACCGGGATCATGACTGTAAACAAAAGAACAGTATGGAATTTAGATATGAAAAAAATGCAAGTGGTGCTTGTTATGGGGTCAAAAGCTGGAGAACAAATGTTTGATTCATGGTCTACTCCAGCATTACTTCGCTTGGCATTTCCAGGATAATAATAATAAAAATGTTGCACTGTGACGTCTTTGGTATAGAATAATCTATGGCAGCGGTCCCAATTTGCATAATGGGGATTAGAGGTGGTGGATTATATAACAGATATATACTGTGGGTCCATAACGCAGATCATATCTCTAACATAATAGAAATGGTTATTAAACAGCTGAGTACTCAAATACTAGGGAAAAGAAAGCATATAAACTAGTCTATGGGCAGAATTATTTTATGTAACTACTAATCCAACAAAGTAGCATTAATAATACTGATTCGATTCAGATCCTCTCCGGCACTCAGCTGTTCATGATGTCACTTCCTGTGAACTCAGTCTGCCCCCTATGAGCTCCTTTACGGCTGGGGGATTCACTGAGCCGCTAAAGCCGGACTTAGAGCCTTGAAAGGTGGAAAGGTGGAACCACCGGTTCCCGCAGCAGGCACCAAAGCCAACAGCAGCTGGGATTAAGTGACTGCAGACGTTTTGACAATGTGGTGATCTCTGCCGCTCGCTTGTCACAAAGAGCAGCCAGACAACTGGGCAGCTGTGGAGGGAAACAAAAGAAGGAGGGAGGTTAAGATGGGATACTTACAATGACGGGGATGGTGGAGGCTCTGCACAGGATCTGCTTCACCAGGCGGTATCGGTCGTACAGGGATTTCATGATCTGCCTCTCGCTCTTGGTGACCTGAAGTAGCAAGAAAGGAGAGACGGTGTTAACTTCTTTCTGTCCTCCTCTTGTCTCCCTGCAGACCAACTAGCTACAGCGCTAACGTAACACAAAATGACAGCTAACCCAGACTGGCCCACAAGCCAGCGTGAAGGTCATTAACCACAAACCACCAAGGCATGCAGCGCAAGAGCTGCACTTCCTGATATACGACAACACCAGCAGGGACTAGACGGCACAATTATTGCAATTGGATTTGACATCAAACAAAGTGTGAGTCAGTTCCTTTACAGTTCAGCTTTTCAGCAGCGTTGTCCCTTAAGTGCAGTGATGACAACTTTTCAGTTTTCTAATAGCACAAATTGACTCATTTCTAAATAAAGGTAAGCGTTTAAGGAATAAAAGAATCCATCCTTTTTATTTTTAGCCAACAGACGCACACTTTGGAAGCTAACCAGATGCACACTCTGGCTTGAGACATTGTTCACCCTTCACTTGCAATCTGGGTCACAATCAAGTGGTAAACAAAGACTCTTTGTTTGGGTCGACATGGCTGGCAGGAGAGCAGATATACAGTACGTATTGGCCTTTAGTGGAGTCTGTAGTATCTGTGTTTGTTTATTTGAAGAGGTGGAGGACGACTTACCGGTCGACCGTGTATGCTCTCGTAGTAGAGGAGAGCTTTCTGCAGGGCGACTTTCTCCGCTCCGATCTGCTCTCGTGTCATATCCTGTCAGCAGGAGGGGGGCAGGAAGTGAGTGAAAACAGTTCAGAAATGACTTGAGTTCATTCTGTGTTGCAACACGGTTAATCCTCAAGTTTGGTTTCACCACACACACACACAGGTTTGTACAGCTATACTTGTGAGGACTTTCATTGACATAATGCATTCCCCAGCCCCTAACTCCCAATGTCCTCACTCCCAAGGTCTAAAACGCAAACTGGTCCTCACAAAGATGGATGTACAAGAACACACACACACACACACACAGGTTTGCAGTACTATCTTCGTGGGGACCCGTCATTGACATAATGCATTCCCCAGCCCCTTACCCTAGCCTTAACCATCACAACTAAGTGCATCACCCCAACCCTAACCCTAACACTTAAACCAAGTCTTAAGCCTCAAACAATCCTTCAAACTTGTGGGCTCCTGGTTTTTGGACCCCACGAATATAGTAAAACAAGGCCACACACACAGAAATATTGCAGCACCATAATAAATTCAATCCTTGCTGCCTGCTTTAAAATTGATGCAGTTTATCTTACATCAAACACATCCATTTGCGGGATATGTCGGTCTGTCTGTGTTTTATTTATTCATCCTTGCGAGCGTGTAACGTGGTCACGGTCTTACCTTGATGTCCTCGGGGCGGTTCACCTCCTCCCTCTTCTCCTGCAGCTTCTTCAAAATCGTCTCCAGGGTGCTTTCCACCGGAGGCTTCGGCACTTTCTCCTGCTGGGGTTTCTTCTCCAGCTGAGAGCCGAAGCTTTTGGGCAGCGTGTTGCTGCGCTGGCGGGTCAGAGGTGGCAGGTCCTCTTCAGACTTCATCAGCTTGTGTTCTGATGAGGGAGAGGAGAAACGGGAAAAATATATATAAGCGTTGTAGATTTTAGCTTCAGTTGTGTTTAGGAGTGCTATTCATTTCTACGTCTCACCTTTTAGCTCTTTACGAAGCTTGGACAGTTCATTTACCCATCTCAGCACCTCTGGGTTTGCAGCTTTATCACCGTGGGAGGGCTGGATGGAAAAAACAACAAGGCGATACAACAGATGAGAACAGATTGTCCTTTCAAAATGAAAAAGCAGCACCTGTGATACAACAAGTAGAGCCTTTTATAAGGCTTACAAAAAACTGTTGCAGACTGAGTTTTCTCAGAAAGTCAATAACCTCTTTTATGCTTTGTAAAAATGTCTGTTGAGTCAGATTTAGCGTTTTTAAAGTGATAAATGAAAAGGTTGTTACAGCTGTACCTACCCTGTATTTCCGCTCCTCTTCAAACCTCTCCTCGAACCTGTGGATCTTCTTCTTCAACACATGGATCCTCTTTGTGAGCTGGGCTGATGTCAACTCCTCTCTCTCGTCATCACAGGAGCCAAGAGACGAACTCCGTCTACGACTGGAGAGATACATAATATTGTTAATAGCACTGACAGCTCCTTCCTACTGCCTCTACTTGCAAAACCATGTCAACTGTTTTACCTGAGAAATGAGTGTGCGTTTGGTGGTGAGGGAGGCACTTCAGTGTCGTCCAGGTACTGCTGGCACTGTCCGTAGGCGTAGAAGCGTGGGGACAGCATCGGGTCGCTGTCTTCCTCCAGGAGCTGGCGGATCAGACGTCCCCCGGCGTGAGGGGACAGTCGAGCTTCCTCGCGGTCCATGCTCTCCCTCTGCAGTGGCGAGTACGCCGGGACTGGTTCTGGGTAACACACAAACAAACACGTGTTGAAATGTGACACTTTGCTTGTTGTGATGTCAAAGAGAAGATATGAACCGAAGATGTGCAAACAAAGGACAAGCTGTTCAGGGGATCTTGTTAAGAAATATGGTGCATGCTGGCCAGCAGACAACGCATAGCTCGCCTGAGTACAGTAACAGCAGATTCAGCATATCATCCCCAAGAGCTCTGTAGCTTTATCCAGAATAACCGGATAAAACTTGACCTGTGGAGTTCAATAGTATTTTATAAAATCTAAATCCAGGATCAAATCTGCTTATTGAATCAGAATACTTATTAGATCTATCTAACTTTAAGAACTAAAATTAAAAAGGTTGAGCTACAACTAAAATGTTGCCTAATAGATTATTTATTTTCAGTTTTTAAATGACTGGTTGATTAAATGGATAATGATTGTTATTTAGATTTGGGCTGCGTGATTCTTTCCATTACCGATGAATCTACAGATTATTTTCGCAACTGATTCATGAAAAATACCCATGACTGTTTCTGAAAGCCCCAAGGTGACGTCTTCTAATTGCTTGCTTTATCTGACCTTTGGGTTGAGAACCCAAAGTTATTCATTTTTTTTTATCACAGAAGACAAATAAAAGCAGCAACATCCTCACAACTGAGAAGCTGGAACGAGGAAATGTTTGGCATTTTTGCTTGAAAAATAGATGCCAATCGATTAATTGTTGCAGCTCTTAATCTAGATTCCTCTTTGCTAATAAAAAAAAAAAAAAAAGAGAGAAATCTGTTACACACAGAAAACAGATGCGTAAGAGAAAAACGTTCTGGGAAAGTCCAACAATATGTTAATTTCCCAAAGATCTGCACAAATTCTCTTCCAAGACACTATAAGATCATTTCTCTCCCTGCTAACATCTTTTTGGATCCTCTCTAACGTTGTGAAAGTCCCTGGACATTATGAAGCTGCTTTTTCTAAAACCGCTGAGGTGAAAAAAAAAGAAAAGTCCTCTGGGGCTCGACAGTCACAGATGTTATTCTGAATCTGTGGGTAAGACACGCCCACCCTCCTGCTCTCCTGTTCATCCCCTAGTTACAGTCTCCACTCTGGCAATAATTATGTCTGGGGAAAATAGCCACGCAGATACCCCTGACAATCCCCAGGCTATTAATAATGCCTTGCTCGCTGTGGGATAATGTCAGGACGTGACCCCTGTACAGAGGTACAGTGATGAGTTTGTGTTGTAGTTTCCACTCTGCATGGTGAGAAATAAACCCGGTCGGTGTGTTTGTCAAAGAACGTGTGCATGAGAGGAAGACTAGACATAGAAATATCAGGTCGTGGAGGGAGTTCACTGTTAAAATAAGAAGGGGGAAACTCTATAGAAACTATGTGGAAACACAAAACTAAGCAGGAATAAGAACGCAGATTTCATGGAAACGGAAAAAGACCCGTAACATCAGGTGTCAGGAGGAGTAGTTGTTACACGAGGAGAAGTGATGGAGGGAGAGAAAACAAGCTCTGGAGGAGACCAACCGTCAGTGTAAACATTCAAGGTGTCAGAAAGCACTCGTGAAAATATGCAAGCCCGGTCTAAAACTGCACATGCATATTTTTCTTAGCTGGGGTGAGTTGGGGGGTCCGAGGAGCAACTTAGCTCAAATTCCAGCTCCGGTCCCAGAAGAACTCCTGTACTTCTAGCTACGTGCAGTTTATCAAGTAGCAACCCCCTGGTATGTTAGAGCTCGCTCACAGTGGCAGGTGAAACTCTCAATCTTCTTTTGAGGTCCATTATCTCGCTCAGAGTGCAGCAGTGCAGTGTAGCCTGGCCAGTAAGGCTCCATGGCATTTGAAATTAATCCTTTAAATCAACCGCTCGCTGATGGTTCAGGATTAACTAGACTAATGAAACAAAAAACATGCCAGTTTGCCATTTCACTAAAGGTTGTTGTGTGTGTGAGACGCTCAGCCACAATGTTCCAGATCATTCAAGCATGTTGCCGTGCAGTGGAAAAGGTCAGTAAGACAGCCTTTTCTTTCTTTCTTTCTTTTTGACACGTTATTTGCAGCAAAGCAAGTGAGCACGGACGGTGATGTATCATTACACTTACCATCACAACAACTTGGATGAAAAATGCTTTTGAAATCAAGGAAAGGGGTGTTAAAGAACGTGGACTCTAGAGAAACAAAAGAAGAAAAGAGGGGAGAAGAAAAGGAAGGGACAAGATAAAGGAATGAAATCAAAGAAACAGAAGTAAAGAACCAGCGTGCATCCTTTCTGTTGTAATAAATATGGGAAATCAAAATAACAAGCATCTCCCTTAATTAACTCACGAGACATATGAGCTTCATAGTCTTGTCTCTCCATCTCGAAAATGTCCGTAAATGTTTTTCCACCATCACTGGCAGACAGGCAAGGACAGAGCAGTGGCAAATATCAGGTCACCATGACAGGCGCTGGCACAAAGTGTACTGGGACAAAGGTCTCAGACCACTGCCTAATGCCCTCATCCAGCCGCAAGCCCATTTGTACAGTATTACACCTTTTGTACAGTATGCACACTTCCCCTGACAGTACTTACACCCATTATACAGCTTTATTAACGGCTTATTCAGCTTGGCTCATTTTGCAGATACATAAATCCCTTTTTGGCTCTCCTTAGTGAAGAATAAACATGCCAGTTCAACTTTGCACAATACATTTACACAATTGAAGTTCGTGCTACGGCAAGCCCTGCTCGCTCTCATGCTTCATAGGACCTGATCGGTTTGCCATCTCATGCACCTAAAGGAGATACTGTATGTCTGAACGGCTTGTCACAGCCAATCACGCATGCTCCCTCTGGCATCCTCGCTGCCTTGAACTTAGTTATGTCTTCAGGACAGAATGTACAGGAAGGAGGTTTAAGAAGAGGCGAAAAGCCAAGAAAAAGCACAAAACAGGCAAGTGATCTAATACAAAATGTTTTCATAATGTCAGCCTAAAACATCCACCTGGACTGTACATTTCCTGAATAAACTGTAGAAAGCTACCCTCTGCTACATCCTCTTTCAAGCAAAATGCATTTTAATTACAAGCGCACACAATCAGAGACACCATGTACAGACGGAGAGAGCCAAAACAACTAACACCACACCTTCCTGCAGACTAAAGCAACACTTTGTTGGCTCAGGCACAATATTCTACTCTCGCCATGTCTTCTCTCATGCAGCAAATGTTGCACAACAACAACAACAACCACCTCTCACTCCATGGTTTTCCATGTGTCACATTTGGCCACTAGAGAGCTCCACAAAACATGCTCTGCTAATGCTGCAAATACGAGGCTGTAAAAGTTCAGATATTTATTACACGGAACAATTCTGCCCTCTGAATGCCACATAAAACAGGAAACAGTAGTGGTGGTGGTTGTGGGAGAGAAGACCACTGTTTGCAGCGGAAAGACGTCAAAACGTGCTGCAACATGCCCTTTAACTGTATTTGACTGTAGGAATGAACCTGTTGGTTATGATTCCAGTGTACAGTTCTGCAACATGCTAAGCTTTCACTGCTCAACACAGAAACCTCCACCCACCACCGTTGTGTCGCAATGCCCTAACAAAACAATGACAGTCTCCGTGCACGGCGAATTGTGCATGATTTCCTTTCTGCACTAACGCCACCACTACATAAACAAACGCATTCATAACGAACTCAAAAAGAGACAGCTAAAAAGAGACAGAGACATGTGAATAATGCAATGCTCGTGACTATTTCTGCAAGCTCTGCATTAGAAATTACGCTTGATAAGCCAGCATCAATAAATTAACCGGACATACTTCATCTAAATTTGATTATCTTGCGCTAATCTGCCATTGATTGCACATACACAGACATCACCATCACTATTCCTGGAGTGACAGAGTAATGGAGACTTTTTAAAAGGAGTCTGGAAAATATTCAGTGCCAGAAATGGCCAAGTACCTGATACATCCTGGTAACAAACCCACTGTTTGCTCTTCAAATAAAACCACAGGAGGAGCTCTGAACCGTGCTACCCCTTCATATTTTCTCTTGAGAGATTAATTCAAGATCCAAGATTCCCATGTGGTCTAATTCAACAGCAACAAAACAACAAGCCGTCTGAAGTGCTGCCTTATTTGCCAGCCCAACAAACAAGCATGTCTCCAGTGAGGGTTTCTCCTCCAGATACAGGTGGCTAGAGAACTTAATAGGACCTTTTTCATTTAAATCCAGCAGGAGAGGCAGAAGGAGCTGCATCGGTAAGAGGAGGAGGAAGAGGAGAGGCAGCAGGAGGTTTGCAGCTGCTACCCAGACACCCATGCGCAGAGCTGCATGGAGGGCAGCAAGTGGCCTGTCTGGGCGTGTGTGTTTGTGCAAAAAGGTGCATGTTCCAGATAGTATTAGACCTATTTAGAAATGAAGTATTGCGTGTAAGGCACTAATCTAAGCATGCAAACAACAGTAGGATGGCCTATAGCCTCACCTCCCCAGTTGTTGTCCTCAGTCAGTGCTGTCAGGTCTAGACGGGGCACGTCCTCTCGGCTCGTCCTCTCGCAGTCCGGGTCCGAGCCTCGCACGTCTCCGCCGCCAACCCTCCCCGTGTCACAAGTGACGGGCGACTCCTGGATCTTCATCCTTAATGTCTGCACAACCATGAGCAAAAAGAAAAGAGCGCTCAACAGACGACGGCCAGCCTGTGAACACACTCTTTAAGTTGAGCCGCACACTCCCTCAGACTGGCCCTGCCCTGACAGAGGGGGCTGCTCCCTGCTCGCGATTGGCCGCCTCGGTGGCCAAAACATCCGCCCATCTGTCTTTGGCTGTGTCTGAGCGAGCAGGAGTGAACTGGCTCCGCCTCATCTTTCACCCACTGGAATCTCTCACCCCTCCCTATCTTGTTTTCTCTCTATAGAGGTCCTCCTTGCTTTTTCGCTTGCCTGACATGCATATATTCCCCACCCTAACTCCGCTCTCGACTTGTTTGTTTCACAGCAGCAAGAGCAGAAGGGAGGGGAGGGAGGTGAGGACAAGAAAAAGCAAGCAGATTGTGAGCCAGCACACGTAGGCTGACAGGGTGGGTTTTTCTCTCTCTCCCAATCTGACAAACATTCAGTTTAAAGCAGAGGCACAGATTACATGCAAGCCTTCACGTTCAGCACCTCATTGCTTCTTCTATTTCCTCCCATTGTTCAGCCATCATGCATCAGCTTCTTGTCTCTCTCCTTATGTCTCAAACTTTGTCAAACTCCACTTTGCTTATCCATGATCAAAGCTGTGTAATCAAATTCTAGTATCATGTAAAAAAAAATCTGGGGAGGCAACATACTCATCTGGTCATGTATTTAGAGCGTGTCCATGGCTCACTTAGCACTAAGCCCAAGGGGTCCCATTTCCTCCGGGCGTGGGACCAAGCTATTTTTAGGGAAAACAGATCAAGGCAAACTGCTACTAGACCTTAATAAATGCCAGAGACGGCTTATGGGAAGGGGTGCACTTGAATCTGGTTGCAACAGCCCTTGTTTTGTTTTTCGTTAATGGTACTAAGTTGTTGTCGTTGTTGGCAGGATTACAGTGTAACAGCATAATTAGTCTGAGGTGTGTGTGTTCTTGTGCTGAAGTGAAGGAGCAAAAACGCGGAGTTATCAAGTCTTCTCAGCTGTTACATGCAAAACAACGTTGATGCGATGAGAATCACGTAGGATACAAAGTGGTATTAGTGCCCGGAGAACGTGCGGGCTGAGATCGACTAATAGCAGAAGTTTCCCCTAAGTAGGATTTACCGTCACTGTTTTCAAGTCCAGAAACCCCCCCAGCACCTCCATGAATAAGTACATACTGCACCAGCTCACTCAATCAACATTCAAGGTCCCCTTATCACAGATCCACACACATATTGCTCTAAATAACATTTTGAGCAATGGCATGCTCAGTTGCATCAGCTTCTAGACCAAGTGTGCACACAAACAAATCACCAGTCAAACAAACAAACAAACAAACACAGAAGTAACACTTCAAAATTCAGAGTAATTATGAGAGTACAAATAAGGAACAATTCAGGAACCAACGAAGGTTTAGTGTGTCTGTGTGAGCAAACAATAAGACACGTGGATATGAATATTAATAAATGTTCTCTGAATATGATTATTTGACCTTTTTTGGTGTCATTCAAGAACTAATAGTGTACAGCAGCAAACACACAGTAGCTACTGGTCAGTTTGGTAGGATCATGCTTTGCTTTACTTGAGGAGAATCTGCAAGTAGCGTTGAACGGGCCCTCACCTCCACGCGCGGCCTCGGGATCAGCGACAGCCACGGTCTTGTGACCGGAGGTCGGCTGACATCGCTCTTATTCTTCAAGACCATCAGGCACTGCATGAACGGGTTTAATATCCCTTCCTGAGTCCACTATGTGGTGCTATAGAACATGCACTAATGCCACGTATGGCAAGTGTAGATCACAGAATAAAACTCCAAAATAGCCTTTAAATGTCCTCGGCCTGGGACTCTTATCAAGCATGTGAAATTTGGAAAAGATCTTAGGATGTGGAGCTGGGGTAGCACAGTGACTCATTTTGAAACAAGGAAGCACTGTTACTAATTGTGGAACCCGGAATGTGCCACATCGCCATGGCAACATCGCTTGAGAAAACGTAAAAAGCTTCGCAATTTAGCACCACAACGGTACTTAGATTACACTCCCCAAATTTGAAGTTGATCGGATAAATTCTGTAGGAGCAGTTCAACGTCAAAAAGTCTCGAAAATTTGCCAAGCTTTGCCGCATCGCCACGGCGACGCCGTTTGAGGAAACCCAAAAAAAGTCTTTAGATTGCACTGCCCAAATTTGAAGTCAATCCAATTAATTCTCTAGGAGGAGTTCGTTAAAGTACAGAGCCTGTAAAACCCTTCCTGTTGGGTTTAAGGTATGGCTCCAAGTGGCTTTATTTTAAGTCTGGAGATGATGCATCTAGGTGAAACATACCGCGGGGGCGCTTCGTTGAAATTGTGTAGAGGGCGCTACTGGGCCATTTTGCCACACCAAAGCCCCTTATTGTACCAGAAAACAAAACACCCTTCACCCTCTTTGGTTGAGATTCGACCACGTACAGTCATGTTGCAAACCACTTCCTGTTTCATGGAGAAACATACAACTCCTTGTTGGCGTGTAGATGTCCTTAGGCCGGAACACTTATCAAATGTGAAATTTGTAATAGATCTGACGATGTGGAGCCGAGTTAGCACACTTACTAATTCAGAAACATCAAAACATGGAAATTCGACACCACGCCACGGACACGGCCTTCAATGAAAACTCAAGCTTTTGAAAGCTTTTTATTGCAAAGGTCTTTAGATTGCACGGAGACATTTTTAAGTTGATCTGATGAATTCTGTAGGAGTAGTTGTTGTAAATACAGAACTTGTAAATGGCGAAAAAAAGTCCTAAAATTGGACATCATATTCAAAATGGATGACTTTCGGTTGGGTTTAGGTTATGGCTCCAGGAGTCTGGAGTTGATACATCTGCCTCGTACATCTAGGTGAAACATAGCTTCAGGGCTACTTCGTCAACATTTTGTTGGGGGCACTATTGAGCCATTTTGCCATATCCAAGCCAAAAAACCCATATCAGACAACACAGTACTCCGCGTCTGACACGTGTGCCAAGATTCGTGAGATTTAAAGCATCCTTAGTACCTCAAAAACAGCTTAATTTTTCATGGCGAATAATGGATCGCCACAGAAACTGCGTTTGATGAAACGCTACTGAGCATCATCAAGGTCTTGAGGTTTTTCTGCCCAAATTTGAGGTGGATCTGCTTAACCTGCATATCAAAGTATAAAACATGTCATTTCCTGTTGCCAGTAGGTGGTGCATATGTTTATCCTACTTGTTGTAAGTGGTTGATCAATCAGCTGACAATAGAACAGAATCACTGGCATCAGGCATCAGTGTAGAGAGCACAATGAGAACCCCCTTCAGATGCTCTGAGGAGTAACACCAGAGCACAGATGTTACTGTACAGCTTACCGTGGTCCTGCTGTGTTCAAATATAATTCAAATATACGTGCACACACACACACACACACACGAGTCCACATGATGTTCCCTAGAACAACGCCCACTGTGCTCGTGCAAACACACTCGAGCCACGATTACATCATCATGAGAGGTCCAGCTGGGGCAAAGGAGGCGCCAGATTGACAGAGCTACTATGTGTGTTTGTGTGTGTGTGTGTGTGTGTGAGGGGGGCATTACACAATGATTAAGCTGTGTTTGGGCGGCTTACACACACGCGCGGTACAAACAAACATATAGTGGAATTTATGGGGCATTTTGCTGAGATGGCACATAGACAAGCATGCAACCTTGGACACACACACATACACAGAGCTTGCATACACGCGTGCACACACACACACACACACACACACAATGTGGAGGATTTGGCCTGAGATAAGCTTCCTGTCTGATAGCTTTGTTTTCTTTTTGCTCTCCCACACCATTTATGTGCTACAGTCTATTTCAAAACACATGCACACAGTGTGCATGGCATGCACACAACTTTCTGCGGTGTCCTATTACACCACAAAAAAACATACCTCATCAAGTAAGAGACTTAATCTGCTGCAAAATCCTACTATAATGTTGGCAAATGATTGACATGTCAGTATTGCAGTCAACCAGACCTGCACACGTGAGCTGTTTAAAAACATTACAGCTTTCACTTCCCACTATCAGTTTTCTTATGTTGTAGGTACAAGATGTTCTGTCGGCAGAGTAACGTGAGCTGTTGGTTTCCAGGGACCAAAGACACACACAGGCATACTGAAGCAGGCGATACACCAACACAATAAAATGAAGGGTTTGTGTTGATACATTTTTAAAAAGTTGCGAAACAGAGGAATTGTTTGTCCTGAAATTCTTTTTTAACAACTCAGATTATTTTAGTAATTGATCAATCGTTTTGTTTATAAAATGTCAGAAGATAGTAAACAATATGTCCAGTGAGTCCAAGGTGATTTCTTATTTTCTCTGGCCAGCAGTCCAAAACTCCATTTGCACTAAAATAAAAGAGACAAAAGCAGCAAATTCTCACATTTTAGAAGAAAAACTAATGTTTTTCATGTTTGCTTTTTTTAAATTGCTTGATTTAATTGCTTTATGTTCTTTCAAGCTAATGTTTGGTTAAGCACTAAATAAAAGGCCACATAATTTCTGCAAGATCAACAAAAATAGTGTATATACACTAAGTAATACTGTATGTATTGAACTATTTTTGAAAAATCAGCTCCACGTGATGAGGTCACCATGCAGATGGGATCAGTCTATTAATTAATCAAACGAACTTCAGCTCAGAGGAAGACAAAGCTGGCCTGATGGTAACAGTCATGTCTGTATTGTAACCTGGACATTAATGACCAGCTGAGAGGCTGCTGCACCAGCCTCCTTTCAGAGCGGCGCCACGCCGGCTCCAGATGGCCGCTCAGTGGCACAGTGTGGTGGTGGTGGCAGAGCTGCAGCCTGAGCTGCTACTAAAATCCATCTGGACTGCTTAGAAAAAGATTCACCATATTGGTGCAGTGCTGCATGATTCTGTTCAGTAGTGCTGGTCCAGATTATAACTCGAGAAGAGCAACCCACAGCAACACAAACTTCACATCAAAAGTACAGACTTTCCACAATGTTTTGAACAGCTGACTGAAGAACTATTGTGTAAAAACAACGGTTGGCAAATCCCTTTTCGCAAGAACTCTCACAAAATCTCCCTTTGTTAAAAATGAAATTTTAGGTTTCTGTGGAACTGCAGAGGAGTTTTTGTTCAGTAAATCAGCTGTGGTAGCTGTGTCACAAAACACTGATGAGAGAGCAACATGGCGTTGTGAAGGTTGTAACACAGTGGTCAAAAGGACATCAGTGGTTAGAGCTTTTGCATCTAAATTTAAATGTATTGTATTTCAAAAGCATTTTGTGTTGTATTTGTTGTAAATGTGCAAAAAAAAAAGAAGAAGAAAATAATCTGGTATCTGTGGCTGTCGCAGGCCTGTAATAAGCCCATCCAGTCATTTCATTCGGCCTGAATAAAATGATTGGCTGGCCTACCTGCCTGTCTACCTGTCTACCTGCGTGCGCTCTGCCTGTGCACTCATCGCACTCAAAATGTGTTTTGGTGGAGTGGATATTTTCAAAATCTATCTGTCTCTTGCTAGTTTCTCCAGCTTTACCTGGCCTTGCTTTAGGTTAAATTGGGGGCTATTTATCCACATCTCTCTCTGCATGTCAGTTTTTTATTCTTCTATTTTGTTTTGTTCTTTTTAAAGCCTTGTGTTTCTTACTCAACTGGCTCTGGGTATCATTTGAAATGTTTTGATAGAAGTATATACATGTTTTACTTATAAGTGATATAAGTATAACATAAACAATGTTTTTAACCTCTCAAATGTTAAAAGCAGCTGTACAAGAATCTTCCTCAAATAGCAGAGTCTAAAATTATCATTTGAATCAGAAACTGTTCTAAAGAAAAGTACAACCCTGAGAGAGCATTTGATGCTTGGTAGCTTTTGAAACTTGCTGCTGCTGTTGACACATTTCAGTAAGTACCAAAAAAGTATTGAGATTCAATACCCAGCCTTTCTCTTTCTGCCACAGCCATCTCCCTAAAATCTGATACTCTATATTTATATATATATATAACTATATATATATATATAGTTATATATATAGTTGCACATGCTTGGCAGAGCAGATCCTGTGTTAGAAGAGGAAGGAGGAGAGATGACAGAAAAAGTGCAACATAACAGACAGAGGGACACTCACAGGAAAGGAAGTGTGAACTTGAACCTACCTGTAGAGGAGATGAAAGGCCATCTTTTCTTGAAATGTCATTCCTGAAAAATCCAACAGAGAAACCACTTTAGCAAAGAAGCTTTGACTGATCACACACGCTTATGACGAATCAAGGTACTACCCAAGGTAGTTTATCTTACAGTCAGAAGCCTCAGGAAACCTCACACAGTTTATACATACACAAACATATGTCTTTGCTGCCTGTCTTTATCAGTGTATGCTATAAACATCACAGTACGCCAAGCGGATCCCTGAAGATAACAGACAGAGCTGCTACTGGCAGCCAGTAGCTTATCAACGTAAAACGAACATCAGGTAACAGGTGCTACAACTTGTGTTTTTATAGGAAAAGGTAAATGTGGTGAGAAAAGCTATTCATCCATAATGTAACGACATTTTTAAAAGAAATCCTCAAAGGTATCAAATTAAGAGTTGAAATGCTTACCTTTTCTGAAAACGCTCCATCTGGTTCGCTCCAGGTCTCTCACCAACACATTCCTTGAACTGGAAACGTTTCAAACATGAATTAACTACACAGTTGATTTTATGACCAGTTTTTTATCAAAATGTAGCAAACTACTGTGTGTTAGCCAGTGAAAAACCATGATTGCTTTTATGAGCCTTTCTGGATTGTCATCTTCAAACCTTTCATGGGAATGTTTTTGGAGGTTTTTTAAGCTTGTCATAAATGTACCATAATTGATAATAATCTATATTTTTAGAGCACTGAAACAGAGGCTTGCAAAGTTATAAACAAGCTGCTAAACTGATATGTAAACATCACTTTTATTATATGAAATATGAAACAAGGAACGGTTATTGATTTTTTAAACCTTTTTGGATGCTGAACCATAAAGACTGAAATACTTGAATTAAAATGTTCACTTCACATCGCGTCACCTCCCTTCACTTAACTGTTTCTTGAAGCAGTTATTTAAACACAACACAACACATGCTGTACATTATAAATACATTTATAAACAGAATTTGAAAAAAATAGGAGTCTGTAAGTAAGAGTCTACAGCCATGCTAGCAGCCCTGTGAGGCTGTATGCAATGACAATGCTAACATGGTGGTGACAGGTATTGTGTTTCACCATCTTTACCATTATAGATTAGATTGCTAACATTTGCTAATTTGCACTAAGCCCAAAGTACAGCTGAGGCTGATAGGAAAAGCATTAGTTTTGCAGGTATTTTGTCATAAAGGAAACTATGTGACACATTTTGACCTGATGATAGATGAGAAGTCAGGGGATCACCAAAGTTATTACAATTCATCATGTAGGGAACATGAATGTCTCCACCAAATTTCATTGCAATCCACTGAATAGTTGTTGAGACAATTCACTCAAAACCACAAATCTGAACATCATAGTGGCGCTAGAGGAAAAGTCAGAGAATCATCAAATTCAAAAGGATTCATTTTCTGGGAACCAAATTTCATGTCACTCCATCCTATAGTTGTTAAGATATTTCAGCCTGGACCACAGCAGTAAAACCGACCGATCGACACATCCACAGAGCACGGCTAAATACATCAAGCCAAAGACACAGAGGCTGGAGATTAGTGTTGGATGGTGCAATTTAAGTATTAAATGTATTAACTTTGAAAATAAAATGTCACCTTTGACATAGCTGTATAAACAACTTAACACAAAAAGGGGATTTGATGGCTGAAATTGATCAAAAAGGCCATAGAGAACAAAAAATACTGTATATATTGTATCACGCTGTGATACAATGAGCAGCATCAGAAATATCACCCAAGTGGCTTTCAGAGCTCCTAATTACCCTCAGTGGCTCTTAACATAACAAGCTCACCACATCCACAGAGACGGCTGTTCACACCGACAGACACAGACACTCGCTAACATCAAACCTCTGCTGTCAGCTACTCAGCACAGCACTTGCCCAGCCAATCACGATTGTGCCAGCTATCACATATATATATGTGTCATCATGTATCATTTGTACTGTTACATAAGGGGTTGGCATGGGGAGCAAAGAAATGGCCTGGTGGTCTAGGATTCTGTTCCTTGAGTGTGAGAGTGTAAAGTGAACAAATCTATTTTCATCAGTTGGCCGGTGGGACAGCACGCCATGTGGCTAACCTTTACATTAGCACACATCCTTTATGAGCCAAGTGTGAACAACAATCCATGCTTTCATGCAGATGTAGTGTAAGAAGAGTCTGTACGGAGTTGATCACGTTACTACAGCTACATGGCTCACACCATTTCCTGTCGGGACTTTGACTGTTTTCACACACTCCTCGTATAGAGCTCTCACTGCACTACACCACTGTTGGGTATGACTCACTGTAAAAGATAGCCGACCAAGTATTTTATTATCTGGACGTACTGGAGCACCTAACCTGGATGCCAGAGATACATCAGGAGAAAGGTACGTATTAGGGCTACAACTAAGGATTAGTATTATTGATGAATCCACTGATTATTCCTGCGATTCATTGCTGTTTTATAAAATGTCAGAAAATAGTAAAAAAATGCCCATCACAATTTCTCAGAGCCCAGTGATGTCTTATATTTAATTTACAATGATAAAAGCATAAAATCCAATTTACAATGACTTACAAGCATCAAATCCTCACATATGAGAATCCGGAACCAGAGAATATTTGGTATTTTTGCTTGAAAACGCACTTAAACTGCAGAACATCTATTCAATTATCAAAGTAGTTTCTAATTAATTATCTGTCCATCGACCAACTGATTAATTGAACCAACCGTTTCAGCTCTAGCATGTATCGATATGATAAAGCCTCTCATATGGTAAATGTTTCCTAAAAAACCATACAAGAACGTTGCCTAAAAAATATACAGTGTAAAATGACAACAACATTTTGATCTTAAAATTTCTGATCAAAGAAAAATTAAGTGAGTACACATTTTGGTCGGGACCAAATACTCCTGAATTTTGTTGAAATTCAATTGAAAAACAGTTTATAGACAAAATAACCAGAGGTTATGTGTTGTTGTTGCCAAATCCTGTAACTGAAATATTGAACGATGTAAAAAGTATTGAAAATACAGCATTTCCACAAACAATCCTGCTCAATAATTTGTAACTTAAAAAGTGATCTAAAATGATCTAATACAACCTGAGCTATAAGGTACTTTCGTAGAAATTGTAGAGCAAAATCTCAACCTGTTGACAAATTCCTCATGGTGTATATTATCACCCAACCCTAGCAGAGGCTACTTCAGTATAGAAGCTGAAGACAATAAAACCTCTAAGGCTTCAGAAAACAAGTAAAATAAATGATCAAAGTAAATAAGTACTTTAAAGCTCAACAAGCCCAAGGTTTGGAACATTGTGGTCTCAAGTAGCCACATGACAACAGTTGAATGGACAAGTGGCTTTCTGGTGCATCATCTTCTTCAGTGGAAGAGCTGCAACTAATTGTGCACTCATAAGTGGCTCTTACATTTGCACTGCCTCTGGAAAAAGTGGTTAAAATTAGTGCGGCATGCTGCATATTACAAGCCGCTGTACAATGAGAATGGAAGGGAACCATTAGGCAGCTGAACAGCATCCTTTCATCTTCCAACTCGCCACTGTCTGAATTTACTAATTCCTGCTAACTGCAACTGACAATTATTTGCAGTGAGTCTGAAATAAGGATGGCAGGGGGTTGAGCTAAATGCTTTAACAACCTATCAATATCCCAGGTGCATTAGACGAGGTGGTGGTGCTGTTTGTGATGACAGCCCTGTAGACTGTTGATAATATTTAGTTTCTGGTATGTAAAATTGGCAGCGATTTTCAAATTCACAACAATCTGAAGTAAAACACACAACCAAAAGACACTTGCTTTCTTAAGGTTATCCACTGACTTACACCTAAGACTGACCTGTCATAGTGAGAGAAAAGATAAACTAAAACAGAGAAAGAAAGCTGTCAAAAAACACGCAAATAACAGAGAAGAGTAGGAGAGACTGCCAAGATGGTGAAACATCATCAAAATAAAAAGAGATGAGGAGAAAAAGTGTGATGACTCACTGTGTGGGCGTCCTGGTTGTCAGTGAGCTGCACCAGTGTCGGGTTGTGTTTCGACTTCCTGGGTTTGGGGCTTCGCTCAGTGTGACCACCCTGGCCTCCCTGTGAGTCACCGCTGCTGCCCGTGTCCTCCCCCACGCTGCCTGAACTGCTTCCACCGCTCGACAGGATGTTCTCCTTGTTGGTGTCTGCTCTGATGGACACAGCTCTGTTCTCAGACGGAAAAGAAAACGGGGAGGAAATGAGACATCTCCTATCCATCTCACTCTCTCTGTTGCACACTTTGGTCTGCCTTTATCAGCTTCACAATGGGTAAAATGCATCAGGAAACTAGATGTCAAGGTCATTGTGATACCTCATTAACTTATACCTTCTGCAACAGCTAATGTGTTGTTTAGCTTTAGTGCTAATTCTATTTACTGTCTATTTACAGTCAACGCTCTTATTGACATTTTCTGCTGTCTTTGGACTAATGCACTCCTCTAATCCACATGTCGCTGATCTCTCAGACTCGACCAGATCTCCATAAACAAGGATTAGCATCTTACTGGAGTTGACTCTGACTCCTGTTGATATTACTGTACTTAGAACTTACCACACAGAATGATGCCTTACGATTGTTTACTGATACCAGAACACCAACCGGAAGTAGTAGCATTGCAGTGTTGCACTGAGGTCGGGGGCTGGGGGTGTATGGTACTACATATATTGTGGCTGTATCTTTGAATATGAGTTTTCAATAAAAATACTTGTAAAAAAAAATTATTTTCTACTAAGAATATGGATGTTTTCTGCACTAGAATCAAGAAAAATGAATGGAAACTTGACCTTAATTATTTTCACTGTACTAGCAGATTTCTTCACTTTTATTGTAAAAAAAATAAGACTTAAAGGACGCAATTGCAGACAACAAGATTTTTGCAGTGCACTTCAGCGTTGCCACTAAAGGCAAACCGCCACTTATTTCGTGCCGGCATCGTCGTCAACTACCAAAATCATGCCGATGACAGAGTCATTGTACCTGTTTCTTTCTTTGAGTCTCAGCCCCTCCTCCTGTTGCTCTCTCTGGTGTCGACGCCTCTGTCGGGCAGTTGGCGTCACCCTTGGAGATGGTGGACGTGGGGTCAATTCACAGTCCTCTGAACTTTGATCCCCTAAAGTTTTTACATCGAAGAGGTGCTGCTCCACTGCTGAACGTATCGTCCTGTCCAGAAAACTTGAGGAAAAAAAAACAACACAAAAATAAACGAGAAGGGAAGTTGGTTAAGAAATGGGGGACTTTATGGTTCAGTACCAGTTTCATAGTAAGTAGAGTTTAAGAAATGATCTCTAAATAAATTAATGAATTACAAGACCTCAACACTGACAATACTACACTGCATTCAATGCCACTATGGTGACAGTAATTAAGTCCACTTACTTTACAACATCTGGTCCGCACTGGACAGGGTAGAGGTGGTTACTGAAAGAAGTACAAAAGGGGAAGGTGAGTTAGTGCTACCGAAACAGGTGGTCACAACAGGTCACTGAGCAACGCTGAAAATCCCTCGGGCTCTGGTTCTTGCCCTAGGTGATCAAGGCATCTAGTGTGCATGTTAACTTCAGCTGTGTTCAGTGCATAAGTAGGTCCACGGAGAGCAAAGTGGCCGGCTTCTATGACTACCAGTAAGTCCTACAACAGAATATATGGTTAGAACTCTCTATATTGTGCTATGGCTTTATCACTATCTTTCATTTTAGTCGTTGTCCCTCTCCCCTTTTCTCAAAGCACACACAAATATGCAGATAACACAGCACATGTTATCTGCAGGACACAGTAATAAGCAAATTATAGGTGGTTATACTATGTCTGCAGGGCTGTGTCTATATCTAATTCAATATATCTAGATATAAAGATGCGGAATTATTATTACATTTAGAGTCAGACAGCAGCAAATAAGTAGTGACATGTTAACAGTTTGGTTTGTTATTGATGATGCAACCGTGCTTCTATTACCATTAAGGACATTAGAAGAACAAACTCAAAGAGAGTGCCAAAACACTGGAGAGTAAATCTGAGCACTTCATCATTTTAATTGAGATAAAACAAAAGTAATCTGCAACTTAAAAAAAAAATTGCTGCTAATGTCATTTTTGCACCAATCTTCAGCTTCACTCCACAACAAGACCCTATACCTATCACCAA
This sequence comes from Coreoperca whiteheadi, assembly GCA_011952105.1. Classification (NCBI taxonomy): domain Eukaryota; kingdom Metazoa; phylum Chordata; class Actinopteri; order Centrarchiformes; family Sinipercidae; genus Coreoperca; species Coreoperca whiteheadi. The sequence continues at coordinate 11,610,293 of CM022472.1, read as the reverse complement.
CTGACAGACGTCATGTCAGCTTTTCAGTACAGCTACCTCAACATGTATAGAGGTGACCTGAAAAAAAATCTTCCATAAACAGCGGTGTTGACAGTAACAGCACAGCTTGGCAGAGGCCCCATAGAGTGCACTGATAAAGGGAGAGATAATAATGAAGTGATGGTACACTGTGAAGGTGACTCTGGTGAACCTGTGTAAAATGGCACGGACATGTATTGACATTATCAAAGCTGTATGCAAGGATATTGAATCAGATGAAAAGGTGGCACGTCCAATCACGTGATAACCAGATGATCATTTTATTGAGTTTAGCAATGTCAAATCATAAACATGGGGCTGTAAATGTTTGGTGGTTTTTATTGTCAGTTTTAACATCTGACCTCACGAGTTAAATTGCCAAAAGAAGTATTTTTATCATGTAAAGACACTTTCAGTTCAGTTTCATTTATTCCGACAGTCGTGAAGTAAAGAGGACAGACAGAGGAGTGAAAGTTATGTCAGCTAGGGCTCATTCAGTTGCTCCAGAGGCAGCAGACTAAATTGCTTGATTATCTCTGGGCAAGCAGGAAACATATTAGCCCACTACCTAATAATAGACTTGGCACTAAATGCAACGGGTTATACCAACAGAAAAAAGGTTTAATGGCTTACTAATGTGGACCTAACCGTAGACCTTAATTCCTGCAAATGACAGAATGAATGAATTCATTAAGTGCAGTGGACACAAGGTCTGAAATATGACAGAAGCAAATTATGTAACTGAATACGTGACAGGTTTTATCATACCTAGAGAAATGTTAATAGCCTATCAATGTTATTTTTATCTATTATCAATGTTAATAACAAATCAAAGGTACCGTGCCCTGTGTTGCAATTTTAGCACTGATACTGTGACAGTTGAAGACATGGTTTTACAACCTTTTTTGCATTTGAACCCTTAACACAAAGCTTTGTCTACTTGTGACTCCTCATCCCAGGTTATGGCCTTAGTGTGGACTGTTGTGAGCAACCAAAGAATGACTTTTACTTCTCAGATGGTTTAAGTTAAAGGATTTTTAGAAGCCGGAAATGATAATTGTAGCCATATTTCATGAGAAATTATTATTTGTCCAAGTATATTGAGAACTACTGACAACCTGAGTCAAATTCTTGTATGTGTCCACACAATTGGTGGATACATTTGATTCTGATAAAAATGTCAAAAGCAAATGGATTTATGGGACCATTTTTGTGTATTTGAATTATTTGTTCTACCTTAAAGACACCATATGGAAACTAGATTTGTGGGTGAAAGTTTTGATAAATGAAGAGTGAAATATTATTACAAAAACTCCTTATATGGTGTACTAGACTGTAGTTCATTTTCATGACACCCTGAAATACACTAACTCTGTTCAGGCACAAATCTACTATCTATGTTGGTCTGTAATGTGAAATCAGCGTTTTATATGACTGCTTGTGCCACATTTAGGCTGTTAATGAAATAAACAGCTGAGCGTGACTGCATGTAAGTGGAAATTAAATATCTTGTTATCATCATCCCAAATAGACTTCGGGTTGGCACAGTATAGACGAAGTGTGGCAATTTGGTAGATTGCCAATGGAAGTTAAATCACTTGCTAGAAAGAACTTTGCACCACTTTGGTTTAAAGTAAAGGTGCCACAGTGTGAAACCCCTCTGGAATGAGACAGGATTGTTGCCTGGTAAGCAATGGTGACAGTTTGAGTCATGAACTACTGGCAAAGAGACCATGAGGCACAAAGACTGAATCGTTGCATCAGAAACATACCAAAACTATCACCACCAGATTATGATTGAGCCAAGTCAACAATCCTTCCTAAAACACACACATTAACCACAAACCCCAGTCAAATGTTTGATCAGGAACTTATCAGCTGGTGATTTTGTAACACAATTATTGTGTAATTTATTCCCTAGTTGTAAAAACTTTATGCAAGTCTTAGAAATTCAATAACTCTAGAGTCACTCTCTGCCTTTTTATTGTCATTGCTAAACTATAATAGGAGTGTTTGAACTAAAATAAAACTTGCTACTGTTTGTTTAAGTTATAGGGATAACTATGATCCAACTTTACCCCTGAACAGGGATAAAAATAAAAGTCACAGGTCAAGGTCTGCTCCAGTCACTTGTGAAAGAGCAAACATGAACTTGGATTGAGGCCGATGCACTGAGGACTACCTTTAAGGTTTACACAGCACAAATTACCGTGTGTTCAGCCAGTAGCTGAAGCGCCGTGCACCCTGCCCCTGCTGAATGACCGGAGCTAAGCAGGTACAGGCTTGGCTTGCACCTGGATGGGAGACTTCCTGGCAAAGTTAACACTGGAAGTGTTGGTTGGCCACTAGAGGCTAATCCTCCCTCTAGTCCTAATAAAATCCCAGTGTGGGGATACTCCTGTAGGTGAAGGAACACTGTGAACATTATAGATCCCATAGCACTTAAATGTGTCTATGTTCTTCAAATATAAACCAGTTTAGCACTGTGCCAGAGAGTTCAACCCAGTTTTCCAGCCTGTCTAGTTGATGTTGTCGATTGTGTCCACTGAGATCTAATAATCCCAATGCCGAAGCTTTTCCACTGTCTGTGGGTAATGTCATTCAAGGCCTTAACAAGAGCATGTTTTTTGCTGTGGTGTGGTCAAAATTTTAACTGGAAAAAATCAAAACAATTGTTTAGGATCAAGAAGGTGTTGAAAAAAACAGGAATTATCAGAAAGCGCAACATCAGTCACCACAATCTTAGAATGTGTGCCTCTTATTGTGTGTGGGCTCCGTCACATGCAGAGTCAGTCCATGGTTATCCAGGCAAAGTCAGTGCAGATGATAGACAACATTTCAGCAAGTATCCACTGTATTTAGGTGGCCTGCAAATATTTAAGAATGCAGCTCGACATGAGGAATTCAATGGAAGAGCAACATATTCAAAAGAAGCAAATTTCCCATAAGACATTTGCTTGCATTGGATAGAATTATTAAACAAAATTGGTAACCCCTCCTTTCTTATGCACTCTAACTTTGCTTATCAAACTGAAGTTGGGAGAGGTTGACTCAATAAGAACTGCTGCACTGTTATCTTGGTCTAGCCAAGTATTAGTTAAAAACATAAAATTTAAATTGTGGTTGATAATTAAATAATTAATTAGAAATTATTTGCCTGTCAAAGACCTAATGTTTAATAAAGCTAAATTTAGTATGTCAAAAGTATGTTTTGCCAATTTAAAGTTTTTGTGACAGGACTGAAGAAAGACTGAGTGACAAGGAATTGATATCAAATTTGAAAAGTTTGCAGAATTAGTTTAGTGCAGGTGCCCTGGTGGCTCATCTGGTATGAAGGCTGAGTCTTTACCGCAGCAGCCCAGGTTCAATTCCAGCCCGGGCCCCTTGCTGCATGTCATCCCCTCTCTCTCCCCTGCCTTTCCTGTCTCTCTCCAGCTATCACTATCATAATAAAGCAGAAATGACAAAAAATGAAATAAACAGTTTAGTTCATCTTGTTCACTCTACTAGAGGAATAGGAACATTAAATCCAGAAAAAGAGCCTGCTTCTGGGTGTTGGTGGGGGTCACTATATGAGGCAGTAAGTCCACTCTCAGCAGAGAAATAAGAGGCTTATTGGGGGTAGTAGAAGTGGGGCAGAGATCCTGTTTGTCCTAAGTGTCTTCTCTCCTGTCTGATGCCAGGCATGGTGTCCATTTGAATGGTGATTTTTTGAGATGCAGCAGTCCAGCTTAGTGGCATCCATTAACATTAACATCCAGTTCCTTAATCTCTAAATTTTGTTTGTTAGAGATGTCCCTAAGAGGGGAGGTGGGGGGAGACTGATGAGACAAACTTTTGGTGACCTTGCTGGCCTTATCAGTCTCGTCAGCCTGGGCAGGAGAGAGCTGTTCTCTCGTTTTGTCGTCTTCATTATCAGCAAGGTTGGTGTTACAGAATGTGTTTGGTTGGGGTGGAGACAGACGCCAAGGCAGTGACCAGGGATGAATTTAATGCCAGCGTTAACCAGCGCTTCCATTTTATCAGTGAATCCCAAAAGGGTCGAGGCGGGCAAGAAGGGAGGAGGATTTAGGAGACTGATCCATGAGGTGGTTGCCAACACGTTGACATTGAGTCTGTGATGTTTTGTCTTTGAATGCATGTCTGGCCGATGTGTGTCGCAGACTGAACCAAAAATGGTCTTCTTCTTTTCCTTTCAGCTTTTCCCTTTCAGGGGTCGCCACAGCGAATCATGCGCCTCCATCTAACCCTGTCCTCTGCATCCTCTTCACTCACACCAATTAACTTCATGTCCTCTCTCACTACATCCATAAATCTCCTCTTTGGTCTTCCTCTAGACCTCCTGCCTGGCAGCTCCAACCTCAGCATCCTTCTACCAATATATTCACAGTCTCTCCTCTGAACGTGTCCAAACCACCTCAATCTGGCCTCTCTGGCTTTATCTCCAAAACATCTAACATGAGCTGTCCCTCTGATGTACTCGTTCCTGATCCTGTCCATCCTCGTCACTCCCAAAGAGAACCTCAACATCTTAAGCTCTGCCACCTCCAGCTCTGCCTCTTGTCTTTTCTTCAGTGCCACTGTCTCTAAGCTGTACAACATCGCTGGTCTCACCACCGTCTTGAACACCTTTCCTTTCATTCTTGCTGATACTCTTTAATCACACAACACACCTGACACTTTTCTCCACCCGTTCCAACCTGCTTGCACTCGCCTCTTCACCTCTTTTCCACAGTCTCCATTGCTCTGAACCGTTGACTCTAAGTACTTAAAGTCCTGCACCTTCTTCACCTCTGCTCCCTGTAATCTCACCGTTCCACCTGGGTCCCTCTCATTGACACACATGTATTCTGTCTTAGTGCGGCTAAGCTTCATTCCTCTGTTTTCCAGAGCAGACCTCCATCTCTCTAGATTCTCCTCCACCTCCTCCTCCCTGCTCTTACTACAAATAACAATGTCATCCGCAAACATCATAGTCCATGGAGATTCCTGTCTAACCTCATCTGTCAGCCTGTCCATCACCAGAGCAAACAAGAAGGGGCTCAGAGCCGATCCTTGATGCAGACCCACCTCCACCTTGAACTCCTCTGTCACCCCTACAGCACACCTCACCACGGTCTTACAGCTCTCATACATGTCCTGCACCACTCTAACATACTTCTCTGCCACCCCAGATTTCCTCATACAATACCACAGCTCCTCTCTCGGCACCCTGTCATACGCTTTCTCTAAATCTACAAAGACACAATGCAACTCCCTGTGACCTTCTCTGTACTTCTCCATCAGCATCCTCAAAGCAAACACTGCATCTGTTGTGCTCTTTCTAGGCATGAAACCATATTGCTGCTCACAAATGCTCACCTCTGCCCTTAGCCTAGCTTCCACTACTCTTTCCCACAACTTCATTGTATGACTCATCAGCTTTATTCCTCTGTAGTTGCCACAGCTCTGCACATCTCCCTTGTTCTTGAAAATTGGCACCAGTACACTTCTCCTCCATTCCTCGGGCATCCTCTCACTCTCCAAGATCTTGTTAAACAAACTAGTCAGAAACTCTACTGCCACCTCTCCTAGACACTTCCATACCTCCACAGGTATGTCATCAGGACCACCTGCCTTTCCACTCTACATCCTCTTCAATGTCCTCCTCACTTCACTCTTGCTAATCTTTGCTACTTCCTGCTCCACACCAGTCACCTCTTCTACTCTTCGTTCCCTTTCATTTTCCTCATTCATCAACTCTTCAAAGTACTCCTTCCATCTTCCCATCACACTCCTGGCACCTGTCAATACATTTCCATCCTTATCTTTATTCACCCTAACCTGCTGCACATCCTTCCCATCTCTATCTCTTTGTCTGGCCAACCTGTACAAATCCACCTCTCCCTCTTTAGTGTCCAACCTAGCATGCAAGTCCTCATATGCTCTTTGTTTGGCCTTTGCCACCTCTACCTTCACCTTACGCTGCATCTCCCTGTACTCCTGCCTACTCTCTTCAGTCCTCTCAGTGTCCCACTTCTTCTTTGCTAACCTCTTTCTCTGTATACACTCCTGAACTTCCTGGTTCCACCACCAAGTCTCCTTGTCCACTTTCCTCTTTCCAGATGACACACCGAGTACCCTCCTACCTGTCTCCCTGATCACATTAGCTGTAGTGGTCCAGTCATCTGGGAGCACTTCCTGACCACCCAGAGTCTGTCTCAGCTCCTCCCTGAAAACTACACGACATTCTTCCTTTTTCAGCTTCCACCACTTCGTCCTCTGCTCTGCCTTTGTCCTCTTCATCTTCCTCACCACCAGAGTCATTTTACATAATAGCATCCTGTGTTGTCTGGCTACACTCTCCCCTACCACTACTTTACAGTCACTGGTCTCTTTCAGATTACAACGTCTACACAAGATGTAGTCCACCTGAGTGCTTCTCCCTCCGCTCTTATATATGTCACACTATGTTCCTGCCTCTTCTGGAAGAAAGTGTTCACTACAGCCATTTCCATCCTCTTTGCAAAGTCTACCACCATCTGTCCTTCTGCGTTCCTGTCCTGAAGACCAAACCTGCCCATCACATTCTCATCACCTCTGTTCCCTTCACCTACATGCCCGTTGAAATCTGCACCAATCACCACTCTCTCCCCTCTGGGGATGCTCTGCATCACTTCATCTAACTCACTCCAGAAATTCTCCTTCTCTTCTAACTCACATCCTACCTGTGGGGCATAACCACTCACAACATTGAACATCACCCCTTCAATTTCCAGCTTCAGGCTCATCAACCTGTCTGACACTCTTTTCACCTCAAGAACATTCCTCACAAACTCCTCTTTCAGGATAACTCCTACTCCATTTCTCTTCCTATCTGACCCATGGTAGAACAACTTGAACCCTGCTCCTAAGCTTCTAGCCTTGCTACCTTTCCACCTGGTCTCCTGGACACACAGTATGTCCACCTTCCTTCTCTGCATCATGTCAATGAACTCTCTAGCCTTCCCTGTCATAGTCCCAACATTCAAAGTCCCTACTGTCAGTCCTACATTCTTAGCTTTCCTCTTCTCTCTCTGTCTACGAACACACCTTCCTCCTCTCCTTCTTTGTCTTCGACCAACAGTAGTCCAATTTCCACCGGTACCCTGTAGGTCAACAGCACCGGTGGCGGTCGTTGTTAACCCGGGCCCCGACCGATCCGGTATGGAAGTCATTGTCATGATTCGCATTTTTAGTTTGGCATGTGTTTTACGTCGGATGCCCTTCCTGACACAACCCTCTGCATTTATCCAGACTTGGGACTGGCACAAGAAGACACTGGCTTGTGTTGTGCCCCCCTGCGGTTGCATTGAACCAAAAATGGTCAATCAGTGCTTTAATTACAGATCTGCTTGAATGGGGGCCATCTGCTCCAAAAAGATGCGTTTGGCCCCAGAGCAGATTGAAGTTATCAATGTAGTTGATCCCATCTAGACCACTGTTTTAGATGAGCCATGCGTTGAGTCCTAAGAGTCTGTTGAACCTGTTGATTCCTCTGTTGACTGTAGTGGTCCACTAATAAAAAACTGGGCTTCCAGTTTGCCCAGACAATTAACAGTTAAATGCTTTAGGACAGCTGACTGCTTTCTGCAAACAGCATGGACCCCCACATGTAGAATAATTTGATTAATTTTAGGGTGTTTATTTATCAGTTTAGGAATTTTCTCTTTTATGTCACAGACCATAGCATCTGGGAAGCAGTATGTTTTAACTGTCTTACCGCTTATATTTCTGATAGCGGCGTATGTCTCACAACCAGAGTTACCGGTTGAATCGCCACTTTAGATGGGTTTTTCCCTTTGCTCCTGCCTTTTTCTGTCAGCTGGCACTCTTCATAATACTCCCATGTCTAAACTAATCTGTGGTCATCTCCACTTCTGTCTCATTGAGATTTATTAATAGCTCAAACCTGTTTTCCAATTGTAATGTCAGGGTTTATGCCAACCTCAAATGGACATTTCTACACTTTCTACACAACTTAAACCAATGGTATATAAGGATGGGATGTAACTTGCTTTTAAAGTGCTGCTAGATGGATATTTTGTTTTCATTTTTTGTGTCAGTGGTCACTGGAGCTTGTTGATGAGGTTTTGGTCCTGAGTTAAGCTAACTGTCTCCTGGCAGCACCTTCATATTTAATGGACAGATATGAGAATGCTATCGATCTCTTCTAATCTGACTAATAAATAAAAATAACAGAAGAATAAATTAATATTTCCCTAAATGTTGAACTTTTCTTTATTGTCTTTGATAGCCTCGATTTTTGAATTTACCCGAATGACCATTTAACATCAGCTGTTTTTTTGCTTTCAGTTTGATGGTCAACTGAGCCGGTAAGTCAGATCTGTAATGAAATGATAGGTCTTGTGTAATTTTGCTAATTGTGTTTCACGGAGTGTGATTTTAAAAAGCCAGCAGGGCAAGATTGTGTTTTACACTAGCTTAAAATTTGCTTTATTTAATTGCTTCACCTTTTCTACACAAATAATAGTAGGAATAAAATTATATGTTTCTAGTTTGTGTCTGTTTTAAAATCAAGTGTTCTTTAAGGCATAAAAAAAGACGAAACAACTCCAAAGCTTCCACAGCAGAAGCTTATGCCAGTTAAATCCCCAACACTGTGTACCCAGAGGCGTCCACTCAGGTAATCCAGTATTACACCACAGTCAGATATTAGCCAGGACCTTTAGAGTCTTTGGTCAACACACAGAAGAAAATTATGTTGATCTTTTATCCATTTTGAATGGGCTCAGGGCTAAGCTCCCATGTGGCAGCATGAGAGTCTCTGTATGTGAAGGAATGCAAGCAGACTTCACCAGAGAGAAAGTCTGTATGGTATGTATGTGTGTGTGTGTGTATGTGACAAAGTACAAGCAGGCCATGGAGTTAGTCATTGTTGAACGTGAGCAAGAGAAGTGAATGGGTACAGAGAAAAGCAAAGGGAGAAAGAAAGTGTCACCAGACATTAGTCTTAGTCATTCAGAGATGCCAGCGTGAGACAGACCAGGGCTGCAACTAATTATTTCATTATCAATGAATTAGTATCTATAAAAAAACTTTAATGATTAATCTTTAAGTGTATAAAAGAGCCCACGACAAAATCTACAAAGAGCTTATTTTTCCCGACCAAAAGTCCAAAACTCAAAGATATTACGTTTATAACTACATAAAACAGAAAAATGCAGCAAATCCCCATATTTGAGAATAATATCCCATCAACTATTAGATTTTGTACAGATATTCATGTTGTTACCTGTGATTGTGCAACAGTAAGATTTATACAGTCTATAAATATCTCATGAAAGTTAATGTTCAAGCTTGGATGTTAATTTGTTATATGACGCATACAATTATAAAGTGTATTTAAAGTTGTACAGCGATTTTTCTGTCAGCTCTGAGAACCTTATCCTAGTTACAATTATCCTGTGAAGCTTTTGTCATTTGTCTATTTGTTATTTTTTGGAGAAAAGCAATAAAAATGCTCAATCACACAAACAGCCCTGGAGCCATCTCAGCTCTAAGGTCATACAAGCAAACGACACTCCAGTCAAAATGTGCCAACTCCAAATGACTAACCAGCTGCTTACACTGACTGGACAAGCTGCTGAGTTTTGAAGGCTTTAGGTCAACATACACGCAGGGCTAAATGGGAAATGATGACATTAATGATTAACATGTGATTATCACATAGGTGTGGTCAGGGTGTACAGAAACGTGCAAATGCATTTGCTGTATAATGAATACATGTATTCATGTATTGTCATTCCGTTCACTTGTGAGGGGTTCATTTTTAATCACAAGACTGTATGTTCCACTTTGGCACTAATAACAAGAAAAGCTATTAAATTCAGTAATATTGGTTTGATGTAGTTAAATATTATTAGGGCTGGAACTAACAATTATTTTCATTATCGATTAATCTGCCAATTATTTTTTCAATTAATCGTTAGTCTATAACATGTCAAAAAATACTGAAAAAATGTCCTTCGCTAAAACATGTCTTGTTTTTTTGTTAACAAACAAACAAACAAAACCCAACTATATTCACTTTACGATGATACAAATTAATTCAGCCTATCCTCTCATTTGAGAGCATGGAACTAGAGAACATATTTGGCATTTTTTTCAAAATTTTTGCTTGAAAAATGCTTGAAACGATAAATCGATTATTTTTCTGTATATCAACTAATCGATTAATCGACAAATCATTAAAGCTCCAGTTATAATTCTTCCTGTACTGTTCAATGATTTTGATTGTCACATTATTCTGAAACACAGTTTCGACGTAGACTTTTGGGAGACTTTTGCTTAAATGGTGTGTCTGAGACATGTGCTGCGGCTGCCCTGCCACAATAACCAAACAGTGGTGAGCAAACTGTTGCATGTGCACGCCGCCCTGCTTTCCCTCTAACTGGTGGTTCCATTGTTTCGGATGATAATACACCGAGGCAGCACACAGCCACTTCCCCCACACCTCCAGTCCAAAACAACATAGTCTCACCCAGTTCTGCCAGCTTTCTAACGCAAAGCGGGGGGGGGGGGGGGGGGGCCCCCCTCAAAA
>CM022472.1:11433928-11599156 GCA_011952105.1 Coreoperca whiteheadi | reverse complement strand
CCGCGCCCCCCCGTCTGTCGCAGGGGAAAGGGGGGGGGGGGGGGGGGGGGGGGGGGGGGCCTACCTCATGAAGAAAGGAGATATTGGCCTCTCTTCTTCTTGTGAGCTGAAATATGAAAACAAACACACATGAAACATTTGGCATAAAAACATTAACCTCCACCCCCCTCATCACTACATGTCACAGGGGCTGAAAATAGGAGCATACGGCAGGCTTTTGTCTGCAGAATAATAGCCACGCAGCACTACAGATCAGTGTCTTTGTGGAACATGTCTTGGGTAATTATTATGAACCAACAGAGAAATGTGTGCTACTCTAGACACTCTAGCGACACATAATGAAATTATGCAACGATAAGAGGAACTCAGTGTTGGCACTGGATGTTGAAGTTGCTTAACATTTTCATATCCTGGCACTTACAGGCTAAAAATGTTGTAATCACCTAGTGTTGTTTGCCTAAGCGGAGCTGAATACTGTATTATCGCCTTTAAAGTCAAAGCAGGAAGAAAAAGACTGCAGCTAAACCTGAAATGTTAGACCTTGTAATACATAAATTAGTGTTAAATCAAGGCTGTCTTATATGTGTTTATTTAATTTGATATGAGCCATTTATTTACTGTTAAATAAATTAATTGATGTCGTGTTACAATCACACTATATGACAACTAAACGTAATATTAATATATTAAATAATATTAGGTGTATTTAAAAACTGCAAATAATGATGGCTGAATTCCATTGATTTATTATTATTATTGTTACTCCATTTGCCTGCTGTTAGTCTTATCGTAGGTTGTAAACATGCTGGGTCGCAGATGTTCTAAAACACAGAAGACTTCTTGTTGTTGAGTGAACCATTCAGTGAATGTTTGGTTCTCCCGTGTGTTTTGGTACGTGACGTGCCTTCGTGTGGCGTACTGTAAGGGGCAGGCGTGTCGAGGGGAGGGGAAACCACTTTGACCCTTTGGGCAGCATCTCAACAAGTTCAAAACAAAGGATTGAGGTTTCAAGTCAGGCAGGAATCAAAATTGGCCATAGTTTATTGAACTTCAAAAGTCTTCTCAAATGACACAACGTAAAGGAAATGTGCATGTGTTCCCTCAGCCTTGTTTTAGGTGCAGGGGTAGTTCAGTGGTGAATTTCTTTCCCCCACACCCATGTTCTTAACTGGTGTTACATAGTCTGGCAAGTGTATTAAAATAATGTGTGCCGTCACTGCCGCCGTGAATTGCAAAAGTGGAAATCCTGCTTACCCACTACCTTACTGAGGGGATAATGAGAGGCTTTGTGGGGGTACTCGGAAAAGGCCTGATCCCTCCTGGCCGAACGGAAAACTACCAATGACACGTTTGTAAATCTGAACGTGCTCCACTTTTTCAACATTTAAAAAAATGTGTAGACAAAGGTAGTCTGACTTTGTGAATGCTGGTCATCTTTGCTCAAAAATAGAATAAGTGAAGCTATTCTTTGAGCCGGTAACGCAAAACAAAATGTGACGAACAGTCAGGGAATACTACTGCAAAGGCAGATCTAAAATGCATCAACTTTAAAGTGAAGTTATTTTGTGTAAATTACCGCATTGATTAATAAAGAGCCAAGGAGTCCTCTTGCGTCTCAGTTCCTCGGTTCAGTCTCCAGTCCATTCAGGACCCACAAACCATCTGCATTAAGATGGATGCTAGACATTTTTAGAATACCTCGGAGTGTGGTGGTCAAGACCTAAAGTATTTGCTGGATAAGCCTGGCTAAGCTATGCATGGTATACGCTCATTCCAGAGAAAATGGTGTTAAAGCAACACAGAGCCATCATGCTTCAGATTTAAAAACTGAGGCATAGATAGACTTGCAGACGAACGTAATGATTTACAGACAGTTCAGTTTTCACATGCATCTTGGTTTGTGTCAAGTCTCTTTATCATCACCATTACCTTTGCTACACCCACACACACACACACACACACACACACACACACACACATATATAATAATAAATCTGATTCTGACCTTAAAAGCAAAATGACACATAGGAAAAAAAACACATTTGTGTTTGATTAGCAGGAATACCAGTTAGAGGAATTAAGAGACCTGATTTGGATCTGTAAAGTAGTGTTGCATGAAAAGGGTAGCATCACCAACACGTTAGCAGTGGCTAAAATAGTTCCACATACCTTGAGACATTAGGGTTGTATCTAACAATTATTTTCATATCAATTAATCTATATGATGTTTTCGACTAACTGTTTTGTCTCCAAATGTCAGAAAATAATAAAAAGCGGCCATCACAATGTGAGAGCCAAATCTTCATGTCATCTGATTAATAATTTAAAATCCAAGTGTACTCCGACAAAAGCAATCAATCCCCAGTGAATTTCTGGCTCTTGTGCTTGAAAAGTTAGCAAAGATTATCAAAATTGTTGCCGATTAATTTTCTGACGGTCAACTAATCGATTAATAAACAGTCTTTCGAGTACAAGCTAAAATACATAGATTATTTTAACTACTGACTTTGGAGCACATGCAGTCATCCTTTCCCCTCACTATCAAGCAGATATCTGACTCTCTGTTACTGTCACATTAACATCAAACTTATCCAAGAGGCTTCAGCTCTCCCGACTGGTGGGGAAAACTGCCCTCGACATGAGAAAACGGAAGAAGCCTCTGGGACAAACTGTGAATATCTTCAAGAATAAAACTTTGTACTTCTAGATTTCCTGCAACTGAGTCTCTTCATAGAACTAAAATCTTAGTATGATGTCCTGTATGAGGAAAAAATGCATATCAAACATCAAAAGTGCAGGAAAACCAGAATGGTCCAGCCAGCAGATTCTTGCTGTAAATATGTGCTGTCAGGCTTTCAGGCTGATGGATGAGACTTCCCGACAGGCAGCCAACAATACCGTTATACCCACAGGGAACCTGTACTGACACCACACTGCAACGTTCCTTACTTCCACCTGGCTTCTAAGAAACCCATTGGTTACATCACAAGATTTAGTGAACCATGGCAACTCCACACAAAAGCCAGTATGCATCTCCGCCGTGCAACTACGCAATGCTGAGAACATAATACGTTCACATGACGCTGCTATGTTGGCTCCTGTGGCCTGTGTGGTGAATGAGGCTTGTGTCATATTTCAGGTACAGGTGAGAGCATTGTGCCATACAAAATACTGGATTAATGCATTTTATAAAGAGTGTTAATGTTAATGTAAGACTCATGCTCTGATACAGGTCAAATATGGACACACAAGAAGATCTAATGTGGAGCCACTAATTGGAAACCCTGAGGGTGATGATTTGATTTCGGGTGTGTGCTGAATATGACCTGAGCAAGCAGAGTACCTCAGGACAGGGGTAGTTCCTGGAAGAAAAGTACATGTGTCAAATCTAATACACGTCGTCAGATAAATTTTACAGACAGACTTGTCTGACACATACCTATGGAAAGTGAGAGCAAGCTGACACGCAGGCATGAGAGCAGCTACAGATATGAAGACACAGATGGATCCACTTATGGAAAATTATCATATATTTGCCATGGGTTTATGTGTCAAAATCACAGCTACTTAAAATCGAAACTATTTTTTCCACATACATGCTTTGTCTTTGAACATTTGAAAGCTCCAGTAGCTCTGTGTAACACTGCTTGTGAGTATCAAAATCCTTCTTGCGTTAAAGATGATAAAATCATTTGAGTCTTTTTGCAAACTGCAGATGTCCATTAGTAAATACAAATGAGTTCTGATTGCTGACGCACTTTACTGGGGTTACCTGTCACGCTGTCTGTATATCAGTCACCCAAAGTGACCTGACAAGGTGAATTTAAGGGTGTGGAGATTTACTGACACCCTGGCATGGTGAGGGAAGCGCTTGCCACCTTGGAAGTAATATATTTGCCACTTCATGTAGACAGGAACAACTGTTCCATTAAGAGGTGACGGTTGGCCTTGTCGGTTTAAGACATTTTTGGTTGCATGTTCAATATTTGTTCTTTATATTGGGGAGCAATATAAAAGGAGCAAAGAAAAACTTGAAGAACTGAGGTTGACTTTTATAAACACCGAATCATTACTTATTAGGATAATAAAAGTACTTTCTAAGATAAAAATACATTCCACAAACCCTGTTATGCAAATTACTTTTAAATGATTTTTTTGAAATACATATAAGTGGTTGCAGTGGGGTTTGTAATTCAGTATACAGATATGTGTGAGAACAACCACTGTTTGTGTGTCATACTAAACCTTTTATGTAACGTGTTAATGGATCTGGTGCTGACACGGTTTGAAATTCTGATTAATGACATACAAAAAGGTCACTGGTGTGTTCGACAAGCTGTAGTAGAAGCCAAGACAGCATCATCATTTCTCATCTTCAGTGCTTCAACATCACACAGATGACATTTATTGATTTGCTCCACGTTTTAGTTTGTAGTTTTTTTCATTGAGACAAATTGTACGTGTGGTCTATCGTCAGTGAGGTAGTGACACTGAAAACACACATAGTGGATAAATTGGCTTTGGAGTGTCTGAGAAGAGGTTTTAAGCAGCAAAGTAGTGAGATTTTCAGCCAAACAGTGCAGGAGTTATCCCAGCCAATATGCTAGCCTAAGCCCCTGGTCAAAGCAGCAAGAGCCCCAACAACAGACACAGCTGTAGCCTTGCTATTCCAGGACTGAGGACACTCGACACCAAGTGGTTCCAGTTTCAGCTTCTTATAATAGGCTTGTTTGCATGCCAAAGGCACATTGCCACGAGGCTCGGGCTTTAGATCCCTGATCACCATCAGACACTCAGGATTCTTAACCTTCACCCTCGGCTGATAGCACATCACCTATGCAAACAGTGGCCATAACCTATACATTACCACTGCAAGAATCCCCCCCCCCCCCCTGTTTTCCAAACAGGAACTGGATATCACAAATTGAAAATATGAATCCTTAAATAGTTTAATGTTATGTATGTAGCAGTAAAGTTTGGTTTTGTCTTATATGACCTTAGGTTTTATTTTACAGCGGTCATAAAGGATCACGCTTACAGATAAGACTGTGATCATAGTGAAATCATAAAACTGCAGGAGTAACTGATTATATTTTACAGATTAACTGAATTGTGTTTTTGGTGCATG
Source organism: Coreoperca whiteheadi (assembly GCA_011952105.1). Taxonomy (NCBI): domain Eukaryota; kingdom Metazoa; phylum Chordata; class Actinopteri; order Centrarchiformes; family Sinipercidae; genus Coreoperca; species Coreoperca whiteheadi. The sequence goes on along the minus strand of CM022472.1, from coordinate 11,594,028 downwards.
CTTTACTTTTTGCTCTTGTTGGTAGGCTTAAGTTAACAGGCTTCACGAATAATAATTTAAAGCATAACGTGCATGTGAATACTTCTATAAATATAATATATTCATCTCTGATTTTACTCTACGTAGTATTTCATTTCCAGTCATGTAACTCACAACATGCTGTCTAAAGATTTCCGTTTGTCTCTGCATATGTTTGAACATCAACAGTTAATACTGCCTCTAAGTTCTATTTTTAAAAACAAAATGGGTCATAAAAAAAATTCAAAATTAAGTTATTATTATCCCAAGTCTGCAACTTGCAAGAAATATGCACGCTGTATTTGTAATTTTCTTTGACACAGGTGCATGCTCTTTGATCGGACACACTGACCTGCTGAGGGCCTCCATGCTGCCAGTGGGACTGACGTCAAGGTGGCCGAGTCGAGAGGCAGTGTCTGGGGTGTCTTGGCGAGCCAGTGGAATGGGAGCTGTCTTTGTTGGCTCTGGACTGGGGCTCCTCAGCTTTGAGGTCAAGGGCAAAACTATTGGTATGGACAGGGGCCTTGCATGGGGCAACCCAGAAGAGCGGCTGGGCTGAGGGATCACTAGAGTCTTGCCGTCACTCTTCTCTTTCCTCACCTGTTTAACAGAGAGATGCCAACAACAGGTGAGTGTCGTGACGGGAAATGTGAGACAGCACAAGAGGTAAATGATACACAACCGCTAACAATTCTGCACAATCAAGCTCATCATACAACCACACACAAAGACAAACACACTGGAGTGGTCAACCTTTGCCCAGGTTACTATAAAACATGCATCTGAAGATCTACTGAGGTGAAGCACAGAGCAATAAAAGAAGCACAAAAGAGGGGAAGGGAAAAAAGAGGTTAGCTTGTAAAACTGTAAGATTAGACTGATGTTTGTCTTACCGTGCTGACCCTGAGTGGGTATAAACAGCGTGAACTGCCGACTGTAGTGTAGGAGAAGAACCGTAACCTAATTACAGCCACGTTGTGAGTACTCTTCTGCATTTTTACTGAGTTTTAACCAAGGAAGTCTGAGAAAAGTGTTAAAGAATGTGTCACAGGGCTCTCTCTTAGTATATATGGAGAGGACTTGTATGGCTGCTCATGAACACTGAGGCCAAATAGCCGGCTGGCTGTGGTAAACAGAGTATGAAATGGGTCTGACGCCAGCAGCTTAAGTATTGATAATGGTCAAAAACAACCAATGCTAAATGAGGCTCGGCTCTAGATAAACGTCTATCGGTTGAATTAAAAGGCTTACTTTTTTTTCTTTACACCAATTATCTGCAGAACATTTCCATTTGAGGTTTAACTTAATGGGTTGTTCTAAAATCCATGGATACTGCCCCCATTTAGTCATTGGTGCACTTAATGGGTGAATCTGTGGCAACATAATTAGCTCCACAATCTTCTTTATCTAGACCTGGTATGGATTTTGCCTCACAAGGCTTTGTATTTGATTTAGCTAATTTTGTCATTCACAGAAACCCACAAAAAAAGGAAGAGGAGAGCAAAAAGGGAAATTGAATGTGCGTAATAGCTTTTTTCAGGGTAGAAAAGGGTGTTGTGATAATGAGCTTCAACAGTGTTGGTGAGATGCTGCTGTCAACTGGGTTGGCCTAGGTTGTTTTTTTCTCATTATGTGCTTTGTCTGTTGTTTTTGTATTGTGTTTCTTTGAAAAATGGGAAATTGAAATTGTTAGCTTACTCACTCATTGCTATTCCCTTTATAGGGAATTCTATGTAGAGAACTATAATGTGTCAAATGGCAACGTCCACACATTTTTTAAAACTAATTGTTACATTCCTTTCATCTGCAACTCATCTAAATGTACGTATATTCTCTGTTATGGTAAGTTAGAAAGTAGATAATTTGAGTCCACTATATATTATATAATATTTCTCACTAGACACACTACAAAATGAAAAATGACTATATACCGAAGAGTGAATGATTTCAGACACAGTCATGGAAACTCCAAACAGACAAAGCTAAAAATCAAACGGCAGACCGGTTTCAATAGTGTTAACCACTGACCCGTCATGCTGCCTCCATTCCTGGTTCTCGGTTTCCCCCCATGCATAAAAAAAGAGCTCAAACAGAGCAACAACAAGTAGGAGCTAAATAGGCCAGATGGCAAAGAAGCCTGACAGACCAAAATGAGGATATGACCTGGTTTCTAAATCATGGATTAACTTATAATTTGTTTGTGACTAAAATATCAAAAGACTGCAAAGAAAGCCAAAGAAAATACTTAGAACTTAATATTTTACCTTGGTATGCTTTCTCTCCAGTAATCTGCGACAATGAAAGGGCAGTTGTAGCTGACCTGTTAACTGATCTCTATTCAGTGACTGGTGACACCTCATTTCTCAGATGTCTAGTTTTTCAGAAGTTTCACTGAAATCATACCCATGTGTGCTTGCACAACCACTACAACTACTTTCACTAGACTTTTCAAAACAGTGGTAAATATAAGCACTTTTGGCCGAAAAAGTATTGTAATGTTTCTGTGGTATTACCATAGCAACAGAAGGCTTTCTTGCCCATCAATACAAATATTACTCTGCCATTTCCATCAACTTGCGTTAATTAATATAATTTATGGTGCTGTTTGATTGCTGCTATACCTTCTCAGGAATACAAGTGTGTGGCATCCTTGTGTGCCAGAAAGGAGCAAACAGCTTTGTGACCACGGTGAAAATGTTGTTTTTGAAAGGATAAAAGCCAACAAATATGGATTGAAGCAGAATATTCCGTTAGATAAAAACATGATTTTAGAAATGATTAATTGAATGAATACATTTTGACTTTTGGACTTTAAAAAACTGCTAACGCCGACATCTTGTTGTCTAAATGCAGTCAATGTAGCGTTGTCGTGCGAGGAGCATGGATTAGTTCAACGTCAAGCTGATAAAAATATTACTGTAACGTTGCAGTGGGAGTTTACGTGAGTTTCCAGGAGTTTGTGTGATGCCATCTCCCGTGTTTCGCGTTTGTGTTTTGGTCGATATCCAGAGTGCAAGCTCATGAGTTCGAGTACGCGCACGAGCCCGCACTTGGGAAGATAGTGTGAAATCTGAATCCTCACCACTAGAGGCCCCTGAAAACTACCCCTTTTAAGCACACCCTCTCGTGTAATATTAAGCGCATCATAAATCCAACATTTACAACAGACACGTTTATGACTCTCTAACGGCTCTCTAACTTAAGTGTGTTTGTTTGTTTATGTAATTTCCTCTCACCACTAGACCTGACCGGAAGCTGATAAATACTGTATAATTTATGGAGTTAACACCTCTGCCTCACTGTGCCGCAGTACCAACCATACAGTATAGCTCTGGCAGTGATGTATGAGAAACCTGAAAGCAAGGATTGAATCTTTGTTGAGGGTGGCCTTGAGAGTGAAACCTTTTTTTTAGAAGAGGTTCTACAGAGGTGTTTGGGAAAAGTAGCTATAAAGGTTAATATTCATGGGGTGCCCCGGGAGCTCGTCTTGTATAGCCCTCAGCCCATGCACAAGGCTGAGTCCTTACCACAGCGGCCCGGGCTTGAATCCAACCCGCAGCCCTTTGCTGCATGTCACCCCCCCACACACACATAATTTCAAAAAGGCCAAAACTAATCTTTGAAAAAAAATTAATATTTATAGTGATGATGAATCACTTGATAAATCATTAAGGAGGTCAAGCCTTTTTTAGTAAAAGCCATTTTTGATTTCATAGGAAGCGAGGGATTTCTAGGAGTCTCTTGGTGTCAGCTTTAGCTATAGGAATCAGCATTTGAATATTCAAGTTAAAGGGTTTAATGTCTCAGAAACTCCTAACAACAGACTCTTGATATAGCCATAATAGTGTTATTGCTGTTAGTCACTGTCCTGTCACCAGCAGTTGGTTTCAGTTGAACATTCTGTTGCTAGTAGCAACCACTACTGCACAGTGCTATAGCAGTTTCTGCTTAACTGACATTGTTACGGCAACCATTTTGTTAGACCAAATATTAATATCAAATATTGAAATCTTGTATCTACTCCCTAAATATCCTTATGCATTATATGCAGGTACAGCTGTTTTGTGATTGTTGACTGTGATTTAGTAGAATTTAGTTTCTGCATTTGAAAACAACGGCAAAATAATTTCAGCCTGTCTTTGTTGCCAAACTAAAGCAAACCACACAGAAATGACTCACATACAGATGCAGACGTATACAGACATATACAACGTATATGCACCTAATTTTGCAACTATTTGAGATCAAAGTAATCAACTTTGAAACAGATTATACTTCATTAAATGTGGCTTTCTCAATTGACCTTTAAAAAAAAAAAAGAACCCAGAGCTCAACTTCTACATGTACACAAACAGGACATTTGTAAGCCTTAATTGTATTCAAATTCCCGACCAAATGCAGCTTCTGTGGCAGGGTTAATCTGTAATAACACCACAACACAGTTTGAAGAGCATACCAGAGCCCGTCTCTCACTGCAAATAAGTGTGCTGTTGTTTCCTGCAGCAGATTGCCTTTATCAAATCACATCATGTGACCGAGCAGCGAGGCCACGGGCATCAGAGGCTGGCTGAGAGACGACCTCTGGCTAATCAGCACCAAGGCAATACAGCAGATAAGAAAGCAGGAAGGATTTATTGGAAAGAAGAAATAGAAAGAAATAGACTGTATTAACCATAAGGCTAAACCCCTTAAACGAGAATAATTTATCACTCATTAATTGACAGTAAGAAGCGACTCTTTTCTGTACCTTCCTTTTGCTCTGCTTCTCCTTTGGAGTGTTAGTGGAGGATTTGTTCCGAAGTTCTGCATTTTGTGGTGGGTTTTTTTGTCCAGCCTTGGAAAATGTATGGAGAGAAAATGCAAAATAAAGAGATTAACATTTAAAGTGCATAGAAATATGATTTGTAGAACAGTGCATAGAGAGTTAAATGTACAAGAATGCATTTACTAAGGCACCAAATAGCATTTTAAACAATCCTGGACAACTGAGTGCATGAAATAACGTCAGGCTGCAAGATAATCCTAATTAATTTGCTTGACGGTGTTATAAATATCATTAATTAATATAACCTAAAGCAATTAATTTGTTAAATTATCTACATCTTATATGATTTTGACAAAATCTGACATGCTTCAGTCGCAGCTCGTGGGGAAAATAAATGTTACCGTCAGTTAAGAATAAAAATTAAAAATATGAATACTCCTGCAGTGCAAGTGATGTTTTCTCTATCAGTTCTAGGACAGACTAACCTCTTTCATAACATCAGCAAGTGTGAGAAAAAGCAAATTTGAACAGTGCTATTTGTAAAAAGAGCAATTGATACCTTATCAGTAATGTCAGTCGCATACTATGAAAAAGTACATCATCTATTCACACTGAGTGATCTGATTACCATTCCAGGCAGCCTACACAAGTCAGCCGACACAGATAACATCTCACAGAAACTTACACAGACGCACACACAAATGGTGTTATAAAACAGCTTTTCCAAAACATGCCCATGTTGTGTTAATCACGTCACACAGATCACATGGTTGGTGTTAAAAAGAACTATGTAAGGGAATCTGAAGGGTTCATGCAAGTTTGACCTGGCAATGTCACGCATAAACAACACCACTGCATTTCACAGCAGACAGACTCAGACGCACACATGCAGGCCTGCTGCTGTAGAGCCGAGCACGCACCTTTGTCCTGGGAACCGGCGTCGGCGTCTTTTCGTTGAGGTGGCTGGGTGATTTCTTGGTGTCTGCATCCGTCACGTGCGCCTCCTGGGGCCAGAAAGACGGCAAAAGAAGACATTTTTAATCCACGTCTTACGTAGAGTAACGAAAAGGAGCGACAAATCACGCTTAACAGATTGTTGTAACTGTAGCCTCATAAATGCAGTAGCTATGAAACCTTTTTTTTACAGTCAGAGAGTCATTTTAGAAGAACTCCTGGGTGTGTGTTCTACTTTCGCTTTTCTTCTGAGAGCCCTTAACAACTGGGTTCAGAGTAGATTTAAGCAGCGTTGACAATCTCCATCCTCGAACACATACACTCACAAAACACTTTCATGCACACCTCCTGCTCATCAGCATTTTGTGGCTAAAGGAAGCGGCAGCACCAGTGGTCATATGTGCTGCGTTCAGAGGCATTAAGGGGCAAGAGGCCGTGTGGGCCTGTGCATATGTGTTAGTGTTTATAAGTGTATGTGCATGTTTGTGTGTCATACGATCTCGTTCTGACTGAGGGGTTTCCCATAGGTCAGCGGGGTCTCATGTGGCTGTGCCCTTAAAGACATTCACAACACAGCAGAGACATTTGTGACTGGAAATGTAATCTCAAAAAATTGCACTATATCATCAAAGTGTTTCCAGATTTAATTTTACTGCTGCTTTAAATCTGGACCTTTGGATTTCATGAGCTCAGGTTGCATGTGATCACTTCATTTCTCAAATTATTAACATCTTCAGCAGTTTAATTTTTCATGGTAAGCATAGTGTCACCGGACACTCTGTGTGATGATGTTAAAAATGGTCAGCGAGGTACCCTGAGAGAAGAGATGAGCGGTCAAACGGAGAGCAAAATCCCAGTGGTCATGCTCACCCCACCGTGGCATCAGATGGCCCATGTCACGTTTCAATAACACAGTCATCAATCAACAATCGAGATGTTTGCTATGGACTGTGTTGAAGGATGTCTTTCCAAATTTGGAAATTCGGCCAAAGTTGTGCAGTCCCGCTCATGATATATAGTTGAAAAGATACTCGAACTGCAGCTGCTGCAGCAGTAAATATTCCTCTCATTTCAGCTTCTCTACTGGACTGGAACAAACTTCAATTTATTATAATTTAATGCTTTCTTATTGCATTGTCAATAAAAATTATTCCAAAGTCTTTAAAGATATTAAATATGTAACACTAACCACAGATACCATCAAAGACACTGAGGTCAAGTCCATAATGTAGCGCAGAATTAGATTTTTCTTTTTTAGATTTATTCAATCTACATGGTGGATATTTTATAGGCTAATTCCATTATTTTTTGTATTTTTTTTCAGTGTATTCCATTTTGACTACTAAAAAGAGAAAAATTTATAAATAATTAAATAACTAAAATATGAATTATTTAACCACTGAAGAGTCACTGTCCTGGAAAAAACACATATCTCCAAGTCTGTGGATTTTGAATTTTTCAGATTAACTTAAGGATAAAGTCTTCCTTTCTGGTTTAAGTTAATTCATACTTTGTATGGTAAATAAACAATTAAAAAAAAGCTCATGAAAAATTTATGATTTGGAGGAACACGGTTTTCACAGGACAGAATTTGGGAAATAAAATTTCCAATGAAAACTAAATATTTTAAAAATGTGACTTTTTATTTTTAGAGTCTGGTAAAACATTTTCTGGGGAAGTGGGAACTTGGACTTATGATCTCAGTATTTCTAAATCCCTGACTACAGTTCTGCATTTATATATATTTAACAGCTGAGTATTGAAAATAAATAATAATCTACATATACAATAAAATATTCTAATCCAGAATCTGATATCGTATGATTTAAATGACTCTGATGGTTTGCTGCGCTTGGTTTGTTTCTTGCAGCCACATTTTCCTCAGGTAGCTACAGACACAGCAGCAAGATGCTGCCAGGAAAACCAGCAGACCAAACAAACCAGATAATCAATAAAGACATCAGCAGCAAATATAAATCAACAAGCAGAGACTCAAAACAGCCACCTGTGGAGGAGTTGTTCCTGTGAGGCTGTGATATTTGATCAATAGTTAAATCAATCTTAGCTTGGTATTATGTAAGCCTGTATCGATAAACCATCACGCCTCCAAGTGGATGGGCAGCGGGTGAGGTCTGTTTAAAGTGCATGGGCACAACATGTGACTCACACTTGTCTTATTCAGCTGCACTACATTGTACTGACCACCAACACGGATCTATTTCATGTAAACATTAGCGTCTGGTGTTCCTATGAGTATACAACACCTTGACGATAATAAGGGTTGGCTGTTCTTCTGTCCAGCCTTCTCTGTCTCTGTCGGTCTCAAATATATTGCTGTAGTTCTGGATGAGCTTGACCATGATCTTGTTACAGATACTTTGGTCCTTCATTGCTTCGAAACCAGGAGCCACACTGGAAAAAAAGAGACAAAAAATAAAAAATCACAACAAACAGATGAGTTTTCATCAAATTCTTTAAACATGATAGTAGCAGTAAAAATAAATTTGAGAATGTGTTAATAAATGACTTTCTGGTTTTCTTTACTTTGAAAAAATTCGACAGTGATGTTGGTATTAAAATTGAAAGTTAGTCATCAGTTATTCGACATGATTAACAAAAAAACAGAATTCAGTTGCCTTAGTAAGGCTTTCGTCTGATGCTAATGAACAGCTGTGTGAGATGCACACTGGGCTGTAAGGCCTAACTGTAGTCCTATTTATATAACTTCAGCACACACACATGCACAAGTACAGCTTCTGATGAAGAGAACAGGTTGTACAGTATGAGAGAGTATTCAGTACAGGTTCGTCTTCTCTATTCTGTCCAGTGAGACTGGATCCTATACCTGGCAGGGTTTCCAGGCCTGAACACCCCAGTTTATTTCTGGAGATGCCCACCAGTATTATTTGAAACTCACTGACTAGTAAAGGCAATCATAAATAGACTGGTGATAACAGAGGTACTTAGCTCAGCAGCTGCAGGGAGGCACATGAAGCCACTGATGCATCATTTATTTATGAACATTATAGTAACACATCAACCGTTTCCTATATGTCATATGACATTTACCTCAATATTGTTCACTAGACTCAATTAGTGTTCTTAACCTATAGCGTGTGACCTTCGATTAATATATAATGTCAGACTTTGACTTTGACATTTTGGAACCACAGATGAAATCAGTCAGTTCTTTTTTCAAACAGTAACAGAGCAGTTTAAACACATGTGTCTGACAAAATGCAGAGCAGCTTATTAATAGGACATTTATGAGCAATGTAATGTAATTTAAGTATCACTAGCAGATTTCACACTGTCGTGAATTTTTCTTCACTAAATGAGCTACAGCACCACCTGTTGGCCAAATATTTTGCCAGCGACAGAGTTTGCAGCAGCCATGTGCTCAATATGTACTCACACTTTTATGTTAATACTTTCAGATTCATTTGTGTTTTGATGGTGCCTCTTTATTAACATACTTATATGTTACCCCAATATAGGCTGCACTGCAAAGTTAAAGATTTTCTCCCATTCTGAAATACAAGTCAAGACATCTATTCTGTTTCAAGTAAAAAATATTGTATTTGGTCTTCAATTATTGACAAAATGTACACAAACAACTGCAATGTCTGTGGGGTAAACTTGTCTTGTGGTTCGTTATCTTACTCAGTATGCACTGCATGTTATAAGAGTGGAATCATTCTACCCATCCTACTGCTCCAACATATGAAACCAATGTTTAATATCTGACTCACGAAGCAGAAATAGGGGAGAGATGATCGAATCCGTCAGCTTTAGCTAGCATGACAGTATGTCTGCCAATTTGTTTCCCAGACTAAGGTTGGCTTACTCTGTTAGGTCACAGTGAAGACACCAAACTTGCCAAAACTTTCAGGAATGTCAATTATGCTCTTCAAGGATATGGACGCATTGAAGTAGGTCTGTATAAAGGTCTGCACATTTTGATGAATTAGTTAAGTTTAATTCAGTTGCATGAAGTTGCCTCCTATGCCCTTGAGTGTGAATCACCATCAACCAATGTCAGACTGAGGCATTCATTTAACCCTAAAGCAGTTATTGGAAATTCGATTGTGGGTATGATAATGATACAAGTACTGTAAGGCGCTTACACTTTGACTTGTACACCTTTAGCATTTTAAAACTTACTGTTTTTACTACAACTATTATTGTTGTTGCTTCATCACAGGCTGCAATCTCAAGCTTTCAGAATTCACAGCCCAAGATCATCCTTAAAGGTTTAATATCAACAATGGATCAAATGACTGTGTGTAATGTAAAAGGTGTCGCTTGAGATAACAAACCCACAGAGAATTATCACCTGACTCCTCAGTTTCTCTTTAGCGGTTTGGAGCATTTTAGTCTCTTTCAGGTGATTGTTTTTTGTCGGCTTTGGATCACTCTCATCAACCTCATTTCCAGCAGCCGCATGCAGCAGTTTCAGCAAAAAAGTTCTAAAAAACCCATTGTACACTACCTGCCCAGCACCAAATGGCAGACAGACAATGTTAGCGACTAGCTGGTGAAGATAGTAGAGCATTTAGCAGCTAGAGTCAGATATTTCTTTCAATATTTGGTGGCACCCGAAACAGAGCTAAAAAAAGAGTGAATGTTGGACTTAAGTTCATCAGGTCGGCAAAAACACGACTCCAAATGAATGTTAATGTTGCTCTGTATCTGCTGGATGTGTTTATAGACTATTTGCACGTTCACCATATAAACTTATCATATCATTAATAATATGTCAATGTTGTGTTTACAGCTTGTTGCGGTGCACCCAAGGGGCCAAAAAAAAATGGCTTAAGGGAGGCTGAAAGGTATTAAAGCTACTGATGTTGTTGGTAAAACTGTTACAATCATCACTTACATAGTTTGGTTGTACAGTATATGCACGATAAAAAGCAAAAGGAGAATGCTGGAGTGATGGTGAGATTGGCCCATGCATATTTATTTTGACTGCTTGACCACATTGACCCTAAAAAAAAGTCCAACTCACTGGAAGACACTCGGTCCAAAAACAGTGGCAAGGTTGAGGGCAGTCATACGGTTTTCCTTGTGGTTGCACTCCACAAGGGTGAGGAAGTGGCAGAGGTAGCGGAGGAGGCAGTGGTGGACATCTGGAAGCTGCTGGAGCAGGCCTCTCATATCTGACCAAGAGACGTCATCACCGCACTCTACAGACACACAACAAGATATCAGAACAGGTTGAAGGTTGGGATCCTACGTAATTTCTTCTTTTTTATTTTTATTTTTCCATTGAACGTTTTTTCCTGAAACTTCTGGCTAAAAACATTTTGTAGAAAAGTTGATAAACGCCGGTACTTTCTCAACACTGTTATTCTGGTCAAGTCTTTTCACCCACATTCAAATGACCAAGAATCAAATGATGAGTGACAAGTGACCAACTTCATTTACTTTGGAGCAGGAAAACATAAAACATAAATAGAGCGTATAACGTTCAAATCCTAAGTTTAGTAAATAGCTTTACAGCTGGCCTGCAGCAGGAAGTGGTAGCTGCATCCACCGGCTCTCTGTAACATCTAATCTTGAGTTGTGGTAACTGGTAATGCGTGAGCATTAGAGCAAAGAGCCTGAAAATATGTTGATGCTATTATTCGGGATACGTAATTGGGTCAGAGTTGGATAAACGGATATGGCTTCTGATCCCGAATGAATGAGTGACGCAAACGTTGTGCTTGCGTCTACGTGAGTGAGTACATGTACGTGTATGAAGGCGGGCATGTGTGTAAGTCTGTCTGAGTAAGTAGAGGGGGGGGGATATAAACTGCTTTTGATGCCGCTGAGTTAAGTTCAGATTGTGTGTGTGTGTGTGTGTGTGTGTGTGAGTGTGTGTGTGTGCGCACAAGTGTGTAAAGTACATGGTCGCATGTGTGGGTTGTTTGGGCGGCTTTCAAACCATTTACGAAAAGTTGATCAGGTTTTGACAGGTTAGTGCATTACACAAACACAAATTGAGGGATGGGAAAAAAATAATATCATGCAATTACACGTATGTAGATGCCACTTAAAGAAAGAGGATACACATCAAAAGACATGCCAACATAAACCAGACAATCAGAGGACCAAGTCACTGCAGAGAATGACATACGCTGTGCGTGGACATAGAGAGAGACCAGCAGAATTCATCGACTTTAAGGTGAGAAACACTGCACACGTGTTATTTAAATGTTTTTGTCTGTTAAGAGATTACACTGAAAATTAAAGGACAGCATCCATTCCAAAACATTCTGTATTAACCATGATTTTGTACTTTTGGGGAAAATGCAGAGAGAAATTGTGCACAAAAAAGAGATCTGTTATATGTAGGGTGTTGTAATATTAAGATTAACTGCTTTCAAATTAATTACTAAGAAGTGGCTGCAAACAATATCTCCACCACAGTCAAAATGTGTGTGCATATGTATTTATTCATCATTTAATTTTTCTTTTCATCTTATAGATCCACACATTGGGTAAAGCACATTTTAATAATACTACTTTTAGTTATATTTAATAATATAATACTATTATGAAAGTGCATTTAACAAGCACACTGCACATAACGTTAACAGCCTTGTTGTATGCATCAAGCAGTGTGTCGCTGTAGTGTCTTTGTATATACATGGCTGATATGTTAGATCCACATTCAGCTGCAAAAGTGTGCTTTCCTAATATTTGCAGCAGCCCCATAGAATATATGGGCCATAAGCGATGTGTAATATTGATCTAAAAACATTTTACTGGGTAAGGACACCGTAATCTGTTACATCTATGCAAACAGGAGTGTGAGATATTGTCATGCGCTGATATTGAGAATCTGGAACCTGCCCATGTGAGAATAATATTTTTGCTTCGACAGCTAAATTCCATCCACTGCAAGAAAGTTGTTATTTAATATGGTTTTCCTAAAAGCCACAGGGCAGTATGGCACCCATTAGCAAGAAGATGATCGTTTAGGGCTAATGATTATTTTCATTTACAATTTACATTTACATTTTCAATTAATTGGTTTATCATTTAGCATATAAAATGATAAACTCCTCCTCCCAGAGCTCAATGGGATGTCCATGATTGGTTAATTTCTAACCGGCAAGAACCCTTACAGGTTTACAAAAACATTTAATTAGGAAATGTAAAAATCCTCACATTCAAGACACTGTAATCAGCAAATGTTTGAGATTTTCACTGGATAAATGACTTAAAAACGATAATATCAAAATACTAAGTAAATATTTTCCTGTCGATCAACCAATCGATAAATCAATAGAAAATATGATACACTTTAAAGGTGAGCAGTACCCAAAAGTTAAGCCCAAGGCTATGAAGCTTGATGGGATGTTGTTTTACTTATTTAATTCAGGTCACAGTCTCTTAGTATCCCTATTGACATGTGTAGCCATTGCTAACTTAATTGACAGATGACCTGTTGCACAAATATATTGGTCATATTCTGAAGTGTCAGCCATACTCCTAATCAATTTAATCTGCCTATCCACCCATTCATCATACACCTTTAATGTTTTTAAATTTGCCAAAAACTGGCAAGGTGGCCAAACCAATTTTACAAAGTAAAACTAAATGATTGTATTCAGAAGTTATTGCCAAGTCTTACGCCAAAGAGCGGGTTTCTAATGCAGTGTTTGGCCATAGGCCCTGAAAAATAGGCTGATAATTATGGGGTCAATGAGGGAAAAACGAATACTGCGGCAAAAACTTACACTCTTCTCCCATTAAACAGATTAAACCCAGTGATGGAGGCGAGCAGAACGTGAGCACGGACACTTCACCTGCCAAATCATTCATTTTGCCTTGTTGTTGAAATGTGCTATACAAATAAACTTGCCTTGTCTTTCTGACATTTAAGATTATTACCAGAAATATAAGGTCCATCACTTTTCTAGTCTCATAGAGTCTCTGTCTCGCTCTCTCATTCTCTCGCTCTCTCTCTCTCTCACACACACACACACACACACACACACACACACACACACACACACACACACACACACACACACACACTTAACTCAGCAGTGCCTTTTTATGGTGCAGGTGACTGCAGTGCTAATAGTAAATGTTAGCCCCTAAAGATAGCTTTGCTTATCATCCGATCAGCGTCATGACCCATATATTCACAACACTTGTGAGGGTATTAATATCACATTGTGGATTTGGAATGTTGTTTCAGGAAAGGTATCACATGATGGGTGTGAAAATGGAAAACCTGGTCTACTGAAGCTTGTAGGATAATTTCAAGACAAGTAAGCAGCTGTTAAAAATAAGCACATAAGACAGAATGGGGACAACAAGCTGGTGTTTTAACAAGCAGAAACTAATTTCTCTTGCCTTGATAGTGATGTATCAGTGCCTGTTGGACTGTTGAGTCCACCAGACCCTCTGGCAGGTCCCTGAGGTATCGTTTCAGCAAGCTGGCCACCGTACACGAATCAGATTCAGCGAGAAGGTCCACATCCTCTCCGGTCTCCAGCCGCTGTTTCAGGGTTTCCACAGCACGCACATTCCCATTCACTCTGAACAGACCCTCCTGATGCAAAGCTGAAGGAAAATAACATAACATTCAGTTACAGTTAACTCACGTCATTAAGAGCCAGGCTATCGATCAGCTCTTCAATAAGAGCGCTAACTATGGATGAAATGAAATAAGATGGTCCCCTAAAAGTGGTCTTATCATCATGTTTTCAATGGAGGGCCATGGAATAATTTTATTATAGGCCTAAAATCATTTAACTTTCCGTCTTTGGCTGGTTCCATTTTGTCCTGCAATTGGTTTTATGATTGCTATGTTGGTGAGTAATCTCAACAACTGTCAAAACAACCAACTGGCTAAATTTCCATTACATTCGATATGAATGTTATTTGTGTCCAGAGGATGATTCTTCTGACCCCTTGCTCTTTTAATGTAACTAGCACCATCAGCAGGCCAATGTTTCTACCTGTACGCAATAAATACATCAAAATCCAGTTAAAGGAAATCATTTTGATTCTATCAATCCCATGGCCCTCATGACAAGGTAAGCATTTTAAAAGTCAGCCGTATATTTCTTCTAAACCTTTGTATTGTGGAGTGTAGATTGCACTTGCTTTGTGTGAACCTTGGCCAAACGTTGATTATTTTTTCAATCATGACGTGGCGCTGACACACCTGTTTCGGGGGACCCTTAAATTGCTTAATGATGTAACGTTAAATAATCGGTGGTAACAGCTAACTAATCTCGTTGCGCCGTGTCTTGATAACGCTAGCTTCATGTAGTTTGAACAGTGCTGAAGAACACATTGAACAGAAGGCCAACTAACTGTTACTAACCAAGCAGCGTTACTTTATTTGGCAGCATCCCTCTTGAGTCAGTTGAACGGAGGTTGATGGAGGAATTAATGCGCTGCTGGAAGACTTTAGAGACATTGTAAGATATACTAAATATTGTTATGTAAAGTAGTCTAACCTGTAGCTACTACTGTGATTCTTGAGAGTTTTAACAAAAACTTCAGTTAGCTAACGTTAGTAGGGTAATTTTCATTCTAATAACGTGAGTCTGCCGATGCTGTTGTAGGTCTCCAAGGTTACCGTTACACTAGACGTTACTATTTTACTGATAATACCTTTAAAAAGGTGAGCTGAACCAAATAACAAGAAGACAAAGTATTTTCTCCTTCAACTCTAGTGATATGAAGCCATTAAAATTTTAAAAATTGGTATCATTTGTTCATGTTTTAAAATATCTCTTAAAATATCTTTGTTTTAGAGGTCCAGTGTGTAACATTTTGAAATGTAGGCAGAAATGTAATATAATATTTCTAAGTATGTTTTCACTAGTGTATAATCACCTGGTATAAGATATAAGATATAATAAGAATCATTGTTTTGATTACCTGAGAATGAGCCATTTTTGTCTACATAGAGAGCGGGTCCTCGTCCACAGAGGGCGCCACGTTGCAACGCCATGTTTCTACAGTAGCCCAGAAAGGACAAACCAAACACTGGCTCTAGATAGCGCCTCTCGTGTTTCACGACCACCGTAGCTGCATCTACACATTGGAACGTGAGGGTGATGCGAACTGTATTCAAATGGTTAAAAACTGAAATTTCACCGCTAGATTCAACTAAATCCTAAACACTGGACCTTTAAGATGTTTTAAAAAATAACGACTGAATAGGCAGAGGTGTGAGCAGTCTTTTGAACCTACTTTCTACCCAAGAAATAGTTCCTATGAAAACAGCTGACAGTGTGTGTGTCCTGTGGATTATCTAGAGCTAAAGGGACACAATTCTGGAAAGAGAAGTAACTTTTGAAAAAATGTTATGTTTCAGGGCTCTGAGCATCACAAAAGAAATGGCATTGGCCCACATGGTGTTGGCAGTAGGCAGAAACCTTAAGGATGGTGTTCTAAAAACAAAACCCAAAGTCTGCATGGACCAGACAGATTTTTTTCTGGAAAGTATTTTATTATTTCCCACTATGTTCATAATAAATAATTGTAAAGTCTTCCCTGGTGGTGCATATGGAGCTGCCCACATTATACCTTTGTGTACTGATATATCAAAATAGAGATGGTTAGTAGTACAGAGAGCGGTCACCCTTATCATAGTATTTATCTCCTGCTAAGGACTAGCAGATGAAGTCATATATAATGATACTAGAAAGGACAGCAGTTTCAGTAGTCATGAGGAATTAGTTCTTGTACTGACATCTAGTGGTCAAACAGAAAAACTACGGAAAAGGATAAAGTAGGTCAATACCATGTACCACACCAGTGTCACTGTTTTCAAGTTTTAGCTTTTTAAGTACAAATTATCTATACCTTACATTTTTGTTGATCAGTTAAGAAGGCATGCTAGGCTTACATTAATTTCTGTATAGTATGAAAATCAAGTGTAACCCATCATACAGAACAAGTCTGCTTAGATCTGTGTTAAAGTTATTATTATTTTCTGAGGTGAAGGCACAATGATGACACTGATTCTCATGGTGGGATTAATGATATTGTACTTTCTAAGTATTGCATTGTGTCTTTTTCCTTTTTCTCTGTAAAATTTCCTTTTTATCATTTCCCACCTCTTTCTTTATAATAAAACCTCTTTGTATTTTGATTGACTCCTCCTTTTTCTGTGTTTGTGTTTTGGCGGGGTGGGTGAGATGGGAAACTGGGGAAGTTTGGAAATTTAATCTTTTTCTGCTTTACAGTGCTTATGTTCTTGTTACTTATAAAAATAAGAATTGCAAGTAATTTAAAGTTATTGTTGTTGTGTGGTAACGTACTGTTGCTAAGTGGAGAGTGAGGGTGTAGTGTAGAAAGTCTGCAGTGTGTTACCAGTAATGCATGGAATGACAAGAATCACTGCAGACTTGATATTCACTATGATGGAGTCCATAACTCAAGCAAGTTTTATTAGTCTACTAGTAGACTGATCATACTGGGCATATTGTAAATGAATGGAAACAAATGCAAGCCTGGAACAGTAAAACAAAATTAACCCAATGCAATCTCTAAAACATAACAGCACTGTTTGCAAACTAGTTCAATGCAATTTAAAGTACTTGTAATTTAACATGCAAAACCACTGGTGTGGTCCCATTCTAAGGGTATTTCTTATTAAACCAAGTCAATAGATGCTGAGCATAGATTATGATGGTGATATCTCTGATTATTACATAACTAGGATTGTTAATTTATTTAGAAAATCACACAATAATACAAAAAGCCAAATTGGTAATATAGCAGTTGTATTCGTATCATGGTACTTGAGATCTGGTTAAGGTTTAAAAGGTTTCTCAATGTTAGATTCATAATATATTCTTATGTCTTATTTGGAGGAAACTATGATGTCACTACTTCTCAAATTCATATAATCTCTTTATTAACCCTACAGTGACAAAGTGAAAAATTCATAATGGGGCACTAAATATGCCCACTCACCAAAAACAAAAAAGCCAAAAGCCAAAAAGTCTTAAAGAAGGTGATCACGCATTGCATTTATTTTTTGCTCTTCTCTGTTGTGTTTTTCCTCACCATGCTTGCTGAGATGCTCCACCAGCCTCTGCAACACCCAAGGCACACCATCCTCCAGCAGGCCCTTCTCCTGCAGCTCCAATAGGGACGCTCCAAACAGCTTGGTGTGTTCGGCCGTCACCGTCCTGGGTCGCAGTATGGGTAGCTGGACCATCTTCTTCATGTCTTCTTTAACCTGCACCGCTGTCTTGTTGTGCTGCAGGGAGAAGAGAACACAGCAGCAGTCAGCCACTGACACTGCAGGCACAGAGGGCAGCGCTGGAGCTGGGATCAGGTTAGACACCATGGAGAGACCTGTCCTGGCGGAGGGAGCCTCACTCTGCTCTGTAGATTAAAAGGTGTGTGTGGTGCTCATGGTGGTGGTTGGAGTCTCTCTGTGGAGCCCATACATGCACACCTCCTGCAGTCGTACTGTCATGCAGTTAGAGGACAGTCTGTGCTGAGAGCTGGGAGGAAGGGGGGGGGGGGTGCTGGACGTGCATGTGTTGCTATGACAGATATCAGGTTACCACGCAACAGCTTTGGTTAAAGGCATTGCCAGAGTGACACGCACACCTGCACAAATACACATACGCATGTAGACACACATGTATTCGTTCAGATGTGGAGATGGCCATTAACTAACTAGGAATATTAATTTTAATGGATAGGCCTAGTGTGCTGAGTGTGCTCAGAGCTGGAAGGACTTTCTGTCCAAATGCCTACATTTGGACGTGAAAGACTGGCAGTTAAAAATGTTTTACTGGAAACCTTTCTGAGTAACCACTGTGTGCCTTGTAAGGAGTCTATATAGCAAGAAAGAGTTGGTTCTTTGAACAGAAACATCTTTTAATTTAGTGAAATGTGTGTGTGTGTGTGTGTGTGTGTGTGTGTGTGCTCCAGTAGTGGTTGAAGTATTCAGATCCTTTACTTGAGTAAAAGCAGCAGTAGTATAATATAAAAATACTCTGTTACAGGTAAAAGTCCTGCATTCAAAATCTCCCTTAAGTAAAAGTATAAAAGTAAAAAACAGCATATTGTACTTATAGTAAACCTGTGAGTGTTACATATTTGTTGATTATCATATTCTTATTACTTTACTGGAGTGTTTATTATTGATGCATTATCGTGTAAATAGCATTTCAGTGTAGCAGCTGATTGAGGTGGAGCTCAACACTTTATGTACTATTGAATAGTTTAATATAGATCTATACATCACATCTTATAAACTCGTTACATATTTTGTATGTAAACACACAGTAACTAGTAACTATAGCTGTCACGTTAAATGGCGAGTAAAACGTACAATATTTACTTCTTAAATCTAGTTGAGTAAATGCACTTAGTTACTTTCCACCGCTGCTGTGCTCTAATTGCCAAGCTGAGCCCATTCCCACCTAGTAAACCAGAGTCTAAGCATACAGTATATTTTAATTCACCAGCTGTTGTGTCTTATCTGATAACTTGTCAAGGCAAACAGTGCCACACGCTCTCTCTGTCTCTGTGTATAGATGCACAGACTGTTCAACATGCACTCTCATTTTCTTTCTCTGAGCGTAAACACTGAGTGCACCCAGAAGTCTCCATGTAACGAGCCAACATCAGACAGAGCAGGGTAAATTACAGATTCGTTTGGCACATTTAACTACAGCATGATGCATATCTGTCTTTGTGTAGTCAGCACTAGGAGCAAGAGACACACAAACCAGAATCAGGATTCGGACAGTGGGTGAGGAGGAAAAGACTTCCTACACTTCAGAGCAACACAGATTCAGAGCAAGTTTTACTCTTGTATCCATAGCTACGACCACACCATGTGACATATTGTCGTTCCAGAGTTCACTGCTTCAAACGAGTGAACTGACGCACACGGTGAATGGAGAGGCCCCCGGCTATGATTTTGTCTCAATGAGGTCCACAGTGGCACAGTGGGTATACCATGATGAGGAGGTAGAACTGGTTGGTGAAGAGGAAGTACCACTGGATTTATTCCCTATGTGGCCAATTGTTTAGACAGCATGGGTACAGGCATGTGCCACACTCAGGTCAGCTGACTAAAACCCACCTCACAGATGGTGCTGAGATGGCTAAGTAGACAGGATTTTAACAATGGCAGATGCTCTGGCCGTGTTAATACGACATGCATCTTACAGGCAATGCGTTAATGGTGCTCAGTCATCCACTCCTTTCTGTCAGGTGCATAAAAATATGCCATGTGCACCTCCGTGAAGAATGTGAAATGGTAATTAAGTACACTTGAATTTTGATTCTGACTGTTTCATGCTTGGATGGGCTGTCTGAAAAGTAGCGGTACTTAATGTGCTAAACTGCACTGACATACTGTATTTTAATAATAATGATAGACTGGCTCGGTCTTCAGGTGTGAGAAGATGTCAGCAGTCAGTTTGGGTAGGTATCAATAAGAAAGCTGTGATTGTATTTACACAAAATCAAGCACAACAAGTTCTTCATTCTTTGAATATTTTTAAACTGTACGATAGAACAAAGATTATCTTAAAATCTGTGTATCTACTTTTTAAGTTTGAATTGATGTATTGTAAGTTGATGATGTAGATTGAAAACACAACTTTATGATGGTGATTCAAAGTTTTTAAAATCAATATATAACTTATACAAACAAATCATACAGTTTTTTAGTATACTGTACAGGTGTAACAGTCCATTGTTATACATGATGTTAATAGGCCTAAGCACAGTTTAAGTAGCAATGAGTGAACCTTTCAGGGCTGCAGACTGGCTCTAATAGTAGAGTTAAGCCAGTCTGAGCTAGGTCTGACTGTGATAGGCCTTACTGAACAGATGTCCCCTAAATCTGTCTTTACTATCATGCATACACACACACATTACAGGTCTAACCTCACAGTCTGCATACACAGATGTTTGTCACCGTGAACACACATAGACCTACATTAGCCACTCAAAACAACCACTGTCTAAGTATTGTCAGAGTGATACCAAAGGGGGGGTCCTACATATACCCCATTCACACACACACACACACCACATATATGATAAGGGATACTGAACATGGGTTTGAGCAACATTTTGATCTGTCACAATACCTGGTTGTCACTTTTCACATTTGAGGTCCGTTCAGGTGAATTACCAATAACATATCCAAAACTATTTACTATGAATGATGTCAACAAACCATTCTCACTGCATGTAGTATGTATGTATTTAAGAATAACTTCCAAAATTACAAAGCAGTGAAATATTGCACTTGAAAACATCTATAGAAAATATTAATTCTAAGAATGGCAAGAAATAGGTCAATAATCCAGTGAACATCCAAAATACAAATAAGATGAACTTTCTAAACTATAAAAACAGAAAATGCTCTTGGGGTAAGACAAAGCAAACCACAAGGCTGCTAGAAAACCCTTAAACATATATATATAAATGATTCCTGGATGGCTGGCATAGTGATTTAAGATTAATTTCTTTTTATTCATCTTGCCTTAAGTTATTGCAACAACAACTTACATTCTGCACGTATGTAAATTACATTTGAGAAAACAAGAATTTAAATCTGAGAGGACCAATTTGCAGACAATCTGTGTAGTCTGTTGCCAGCCTTCACACCAGAGCTGAGCTGTAGAGTTACATGCTATAAACTGAGCATATAAAAACATCACACTCCTCCCTCTGGGCTACCACTCACACCAGAGAATCCTCTCATCATTTATGCACAGTTGATATTCAGAATTAGATGTGTTTACAGGCAATTTCAAGGTTTATGTTGATTTGTACCTTGACATACAAGCAACTATAGAGCCTAACCAAAGCAACCAAGAAAAAAAAGAAATACTTCCTGGTACTCATTTGCCTCTCTTGTTTATAATCATCATTCCCTTCTCCCCTCCCCCATCCTTAATAAAATGTTTTCACACTACAACTTCTGACACTGAGGAAGACACCTATTGTCAAGGGGCTATTGAGAAACTCAGGAAGCCAATGATTGTTAAAAAGACTGCTATCTCCCCTTGAGAAATGTCTCAAACATTTGAAGTGTCAGGTTGAGATACTTTTCTTAAACATTTTGTGCTGTTTAATTGAGTAAACAAGTCTTTTTGAAAGACGTTGAAGACACATAGACTGCCAACAGGCAGGGCCATCTTCCTGTCCCTTTAACTTGCTCATGAAGAGGATAGCAAGCCCAAGCATGTGCCCTCAGTTCCCAGCCCTCCACCCTCTCCCTCCCCCTTGTCTCTGCCTCTGTCCCTATGTGGGTGGCCATTGAAGCAACTGGTAGCAAAAGCACCACAGGCACCAGAAGCAACAGCTGATCAACTCAAAGAAACCACTGCTAGAAACATGCAGCTGGAAAAAGCACACAAAAAGTAGGCTCTCAAATTGGTTTAGTTCTTGTAAAGACTATTTCCATAAGGACATTTTGTGGGAAAGATTACAGGCAGGAAACATCACGTTTACAGTGTGTATTGATCCCTGTTTTTTCCTCAGCTGTACAAGGATGGCAGACTCAAGGTAGTGCTGGCTGACAAGGAATCTGCTTTCTCTGTTAAGACTGCAAGTGAAAGTATTCATCTTGATGCCGGTAGTCATGTATTTAGTGGGCAAAGTTTAATCTAGGTAAGGGAGAGCTTGTTTTACTGCGGAGAGAAAAGATTTGTCCCTCCTTGACATTTTAAAGAGCCACTTGTGTCTACCAGAGCATTCAACACACACACACACACACACACACACCATCACAAAGAGTGTGTAGACTGACACTGAACAGCACAGTCCCGTTATGCATTCTTTAGCCCTTAATCACTGGTTGAATGGGAAATCTTTGAGCCAACTCAGGCTTTGTAGCTTCTACTCACACAGATGGTCAGAGCTCCTGCCCCCATTCTTAGACAGAAGAAATGTCTGCGGAGGCAAAGATGAGGGGAAAAAACTGCTGATGTCTTTACTCCTCCTCTGCTCACTCTGTTCCAGGACAAACTCTTGGACTTTTCCCAGTGGTGGGGATCCCTTTCCCTTTAAAATGTGCCATCCAAATACTCCAAAAACACAACAACACAGATAATTCACGCCAGGGGAGACTGTAAAGAAGTGCTGTCAATACCGGCGGGCTGTATGCATGAACACAGATTAGTGCCTGTCTCTTTCTCTTCCTCTTTATTCCCCACTCTCCTCCTAGGCTGAAATCTGAGCCGAGCTCTCCCATTGGCCGAGTGGCCTGGTCATGTGATTAAGGAGTTAAAACCCAAAACTTTAAATGTGAGCCTGTAGGATTCATGTGGCTGCAACTGAGGGAAGAAAGGAGGTGGGAACTTGTAAGCACTGAGAACTGGGAGGACAGCCTGAACAGAAACAAAGTCATGTTGCTGTATCTGTAGCAGCACTAAAATAACACACAGAAAAAAGGAAATATAACATTTTTGAATGAAACACGGCTGCAATGCTCACCATAGATTCATCACAAAGACAATGAGTTTTCGGCTTTATATAGTGTATATTCCATATTATTTGCACAACCTCAAACGTTATTCTTTGTAATTTATGATATTAAATCATTGTAATTATATTGTAATTAGACACTTTATTTAGAATTTAAACTGATAGAACAATCATAAAAATCTGCATTTAAACATTATTATGAGTTATACGAAAACACAGCAAAAGAGTTTAAAAAAGGGAATTCCATGTTTATCATTTCAATCAGTTATACATGAAACGTATTGCTCCATTTGCCAAACGTAGCTCTCTATTTATAGAGAAAAATAGTAGAATTGTTTGGCGACTTATTTTCTTCATTTCCTTAAAATGTTTGGTACAATGGTTCTTTAACTTGAGTAATGTGAACATGTATAAAATACCACATGCATCAATTAAAAGTTGTTCTGATTCCCTTTTCTCACTGCCAGAGAAGACGCCTCAAACTTAACAGTCTCAGTCAGCAACTGAGGAGAGCAACACTTAATGTTGAAACCTAAATAAAAAGCTACAATGACTTGGTCTGTAGCAGCAGGGGAAAAAAACAGAAATTAGCTGTTGACACTGTCAAAATCTTTATTTCAAGATGTGAGCTTTAGTTGGTTTTGCCACTTTCATATATAAACTCCTTGATGTTGTCATTGATCCAGTCACTGAAGGCAGAGACGCGGGTGAATACTGAGGGTTTCTTGTCTCTGATGCAGCCCTGAGGGCCAAAGCTGACAACACCATGCACCTCCCAGGTTGTGTTCGTTCTGGTGGCCGCGCAGGCGAAAGGACCCCCAGAGTCACCCTGTGAGAGAGCAGGAGACGGAAATCACCGACAATTTACTGTACGGATAAGAAGATGCATTGGTGAACATTTGATTTTGACAGCCACAATAAATCATCCCTGTGCCCCGGAATTTGTAAAGGTCAGCCTTTATCAAAAATGTGACAGTTTTCTTTAGGGAGGCAAATGTCAGCGTTGCGTTTTATAAAGCTCTACTGAAATTTTAAAGCCTTCAGTTCTGTTGTTAAGTGTTATAAATTTCTAATCTTCCCACGTCCCTGCTTGCACGTTCGCTCATTATGGCAAACAAATATTGTTCCTATGTTCTTTTGTCTAATTCCGCCTGAAAACTGGACAGCCATTTCCAATCAAGGCTGACTGATCGCAAACAAAACAGTTTACGTGGTGTTACATAACAGACAACCCAATCATGAGAGGCCAGTACACTTATGTAACGTGTGAGAAAAGCTTCAAGAGAATTTCAACAAAGTACCACCGTCAGCTAAAAAATTCCAGTGTCGTCGTTTTTTCTGAATGTGTCCTCTCACCTGGCAGGCTGACTTGAGCTCATCCGGGGACCCATAGCCAGCACAGATCATGGAGGGCCTGAGGGTGTCCCACCAGTAAGCAGGTTTACTGCAGACCTGGAAGTCAATAATAGGAAGGGCTGCCTGATTTAGCTTCTCAGCCACTTTCGGGAACATGTTACCTAAGACAGAAGTGAAAAGTAAAAGTTTATGTTGTAGTAGAAGGCATAGACACAGAGATGCACACATTTACACCTATACCAACTTTAAACTCTCCTTATCTTTAGTATTCAAGCCAAGGCGTACCCAGAACAGACCTTTTTCATTTTTACCAAACAAAAGATTAAAAAGGGGTAACATGAAATACATTTTAGGAGCAGCAATGATACCTAAGTTACTTCTATAACTACAGTTACCTCTAGTTTCTGGAGTAGCATTATAACTACAGTTCTTTTACAGGAAATTGAAATGCACGATCAGTTCTACCTTTCTCATCTCCCCAGCCGGTGACAAAGCAGGGTGTCCCAGCAGGCATCACAGCCCCAGGTTTGGGCAGACAGATGGGGCTGATCTCCCTCGTCATGTTGACAGGCGCGGCCAAATGCACCAGGGCAATGTCATTGGTAATGTCGGTGCGATCCTGCTCGTAGACGAACCCCTCGTGGCGGATGATGCCATCCACCTTATAGCATTCCTCTGCTGAGGGAACGTCCATGGTAGAGTTCATGTGGTGCTTCCCCAAACACATGCGCCAGTAGGAGGGTTTATTCAGTGGGCTGGAAAGCAGGTGGGAGGTTGAAGGGGAAAATTAGAACTTGTTTTACTTTTCCCCTTGGCTATTGTGCAAGGTGGTAGCCAAGATAAAATGAGGAAAAATAAGTGTTTCTAAGAGCTGATTTCAAGTCTGCAATAACTGATCTTTTTGGCCATTTGGGGATAGCAATATTGGCATATTATTACCTTTTAAGGTAATATGATGATAATTGTTAGAAAACAGTTTCTTCTTTAGACATCCAGCAGTTACAGAGTAACAATAACATTGATTTGGAGTTGTGTCTGTGGCCACCTGCTGAACTTCAATATTCACTCTCCTTTAGCTCTGTTTTTGGTCTCTACCAACTCCTGAGGGAAATATCTGGCTCTTTAGCTGCTAAATGCTCCAGTATGTTCAACAGCTAACTGTTGCTAACTGTCTTTCTGCCATTAGGTGCTGAGCAGGTAGTGTGCAGTGGGTATTTTAGAGCTTTATTGCTGAAAACAGCTGCCTGCTGCGGCCAAAAATGACGCAATGAGAGCGGTGGGAGTGAACCGAGATAGTAAAGTTGTGGGTCAGACGGCTGAACAAAGAACTGAAACTCACTATAAAGCTCTGTAAAGCCGAGGGGAGCTGCAGATTCAGGTCATAATTCTCTGCAGGTACGTCCCTGCGTGCGACACCTTTCACCATGTGACATTGTTTTCACATCGTCATTTGACACATTGTTACTATACAAATATTGATTATAGCTGCTTCAAAGAACTGGGGGCTTTTAAAACGGTATGAACTATAGGCCGTTCTGTAGTTGTGTCTTACAACATGAAACAGTGAGCAGCAGTTAGGATCCATTCTTCGTGAATCAAAGATCCTCCACAACCGTGCATGTAAGGTATGGGAAAAAATGGTGAAGCCTGGGGAAGAGACATATTCAATTCAGTTCAATTCAGTGGGGCTCTGCTGGCATGGGAAACAGACATTAACATTGCCAAAGCATGTCTGAAATAAAAACATATACATATACAGAATAAATGTGCTATTAAAATATATATAAATAAGTAAGATAATATAATGACAATCACAATAATAATAATACATTTTAGACTTGCAGTTAAAAAATACAAATTGGGGAAAACTACATAAACACTGCAACAATGGATTTGTTCAAAAGCTCTTCTCTATGACTGTTAGTCAGGCTGACAGTACCTGCATGGACACCTGCCAGGGCCAGGAGTGAGGGGTCGCCTCTTCCCCATTAACCACCCTTGGGGTGGCTGTATTGGGTGTCACTTCTGGGTTTCCACAACTTACTGGCCAGTCTGGGAAGAGAAGATATACAATTAAATTATCTATAAATAAGCTATCATCTGTTATCATTCAGACTCCAAATTGCCCCTAGTGGATGAATGTGAGTGTGGATGGTTGTCTGTCTATGTGTCAGCCCTGCGACGTGTTGGTCACTGTCCAGGGTGTACCCCGCCTAAGGCCCAAAGTCACTGGGATAGGCTCCAGATAGACCCCTAACGGGAACAAGCGGTAGAAAATGACTGACTGACTGAACATGAGATCCCAACACGACCCCACATTTGGCCAGGCGTACACTCACTGATAGTGATGTTGTCCCACGGGTTAGGAGGTGGAGGAGGTAAAGTTGGAATAACACTGGCGTCAGTGGTCCAGTAACCACGAAGACCCTTCTGTTGATTGTCTCCGTTACTAAGGAAGCGAACGACGACTGTGTTGCTAGGGATGGTGATCATGGGTGGAGGGGCAAAGCCGCAGAATCGACCTGCAGAACAGACAAGAAATGAGAGTCTGAGAGGAAATACTTAAAAAAAAAAAAACAGAACACAAAATAAAGGCAAGAGAATTTGTAGTACAAAAACCAACCTAGTGATGCCATGCTTTCTCCATTGAAGATCTCCACATAGTCCACACAGTTTCCTAACATGTTGGCAGCTTGCAATTCAAAGTGAGTGAAGGCTACATGGACACTTTTTGCTGAAGGAATGGTGATGCGCCATGTGCACACAGACTGGGCTTGGTAGTCACTGGGCCAGTTAGGAGAGGTGATTTCACCCTGATTACTGCTGAAGGTCCCTCCACAAGGAGCTGTGTGTGTGTGTGTGTGCGTGTGTGTGTGTTTGTGTGTGTGTGTGTGTGTGTGTGTGTGCGTGTGGAAAATAGGGAAGAGAGAGAGAAAAGAAAAGACAGACAAGAAAAGAAAAGAAAAACAGAAAATGAGATACATTAGTTTTGCCTGAAGGCTCTTCCCTCAGTGTCTCCTGTCAGGTTCACTTTTCTCCTGTCTTACCCTCTGTAGGGTCCACTGCCCTCCAGGAGGCAGTGAAGCCCGTGTCCACCACCTTGTCATTGGAGGAGAAGCTGATGTGAAGTGTGTTTCCATCACTCACCACGTCTTTAGGGGGTACATGGCTGCAGTGAGTGCCTGAACAAAAGTGAACATAAATAACCGTTTCCTAAGAGCTTGTATATGATGTTATAAGTATATTAGCATCTTTATTGCTTATGTATTGCTGCTTTCTGTCCTATATTTATATTATACATGCACGACATATTGTCACGCATACATGACAGTTAAGGCTGAGCTGCTTAACATCAAAATGCTTGTGAGCATGTTGGCATGGAGATGTTAGCATATAGCTCAAGTCCAGCATTTTGCATGGCGGTAGACTCTAAGTCGTGTGTAACATTTTATGTGTGTTGAGATTCATGATTATAATGTTGACTGGAACATTTTTCTTGTTGATGTTTTTCTATGTATATATACGTATCAATCTCAATTTTGCCATTTTTTGCATTGGTAATGTATATTTTAAACATTTACTTGAAAGATATAGAGAATTTTGCTTTCTTTATTTGACCTTAACTATTGAATTGAAGCATATATGTGAAGATATAGTTTCCTTCCCTAATTTGATGGGAATATGTTTTCTATTTCGACTCTTATCCTTTATTTTTTGTTTTGTTTTTGCTTGTTGGGTTTTTGACATGTGTACAATGTTTATGTTTCAGGCCTTCCTTGGATTGGCTCTCAAGTTGATTTCCCTGATTTGAAACACCTGTCACAGTTTGTGTGAATGCCAGTTAGGTGACTTTCGGTATTTATCCTGAAGAAGGCAGTTTGCCAAAATGTCAGTCTTTATAAGTTGAAATGAGTAATTGCATCAAAGTTATAAGTGTGCGACTTTACTGTGACATGTCATTCACACATTCAACTAGCTGGAGAGAAAAAGAAGGCAGATATTCACATACCTAGACTTCCTATTCTGTCTGTGAGTCTGACTTTGTCATTCATGCACATCTGACTCTCCTCCAGGGAGAAATTGTGGAAATGGAGGTGGACCAGTTTGCCGAGGGACACCTGGATGTTCCACTGGCAGCTGGCTTTGTTGTTGTAGTTGCCAGGGTAACCCATAGAGGACACCGTGCCTCCTGTGCCAGTCAAGTCCTTTGGCCCTCCACAGCCAGATGCTACACAGAGAGGACAGAGGGTGAAAACCAGCAACAAATTCTGCGTTTGTACCATATTTAGTTTTTCAGCAAAGTGGGTCAGTTTAGGCCAGCTGGATTCATACTGGTCTCATTGTAGATGTCTCTGCGCATGACATTTTTGATCCAGGGGAGGTAGGCAGAGGAGCGGGTGAACACGGAGGGCTTCTTATTCATAATGCATCCAATAGGGCCAAAGCTGGTTATACCATGAACTTCCCAAGGATCGCTGGGGGTATCCTGGCACACGAGAGGACCACCTGAATCTCCCTGTCAAAGTCACAAATCAACATCAAAAACACCATCGGCATGTTGTTAAATATCACCTGAGTAAAGTTACATGTGTAAAATCATCTCATTGACGATCAGAATAGTGTAAAACCACTGGCATTAATTAGTCCTGTACTCGTGCAGGACTTGTTTTACCTGACAGACAGACTTGAGCTCATCAGGCATGGTGTAACCACAGCAGATCATGGAGGTCTTGACCTGGAACCACCAGTAATCCATCCTCTTGCAGGTGTCATATGGCACAACAGGCAGAGCAACCTGGTTAAGGGCCTCTGCGACTTTAGGATCCATTGAATCACCTGATAATCATGCAAAACCATTTAGATTGTTACAAAAAAACCTCAACTTGGCACACTGAGGAGCGCAAATGGAGATGGTATTTGCACAGTAAGTCCAGCAGAGGGCATGCAGCAATTCATTTTTAACTTGTGAGGGTTGAGTACCTCCTGAGGTGGAATTGTATCATTTCAGTGAATAAATGTGAGTATATGAGTATAAACATGGAAATGTAAACTGTATGTGCAGGCTACTAATGAACATGAAGCAAAAACAGCACCGGTCTCATCTCCCCAGCCGGTTGCGTAGCACTCCTTGCCCCCAGCTAGGACTTCCTCCTCAGAGGGAAGGCAGGCGTACGAGATCTCATCACTGGGTATCACCTCCCCGTCTAACCTGACCAGGGCAATGTCAAACTCCACGGTGGGCACTGTGGGATACTTGAAGCCCTCATGGCGATAGATACCAGACACATTGAAGCAGTGTTCACTCGGCTCTGTGTAGGTCAGGTTGTGTTTGCCAAGGCACATGCGCCAACGCTGCAGCTCATCAGCGTATCTGGGTAGGAAATCAGCAGATGAATCAATAATACCTCACAGTTTACAGTAAACAGGCTGAGATACATGTCACTGTCACTGCACCATATAACCTGACAGGATACTGGAGCAGTATCTCTTTGCGCTGTGGGATGTCTAGTTTTAGAAAAACAATTACATATGCACCATAAACAGCATATTCTGAGTTGTACCGCACCACACTTCTTTGGCGTATAACCGTGTATATTTCCTGGCTCACAACAGAAAGCTATATAGCGCACAGGCAACTCAGTGCACCAGCATCTCTCTCTAAAGGACACTGTAGACCACTAGCCGAGGCGTTGAGGTTTCTCTAACAAGGCATTGCTCTTGCACTGCAATAAGCCTGAGGTAAGAGCACAGACACCAATAACTGCCTTCTGAGATTACACAAATGGGCTTCCAGGAAGTCTGAGAAAACTTTGTGGAAAAAAAGTGGCATTAGAAACCTACTACACACACAGTAGCTCTTGTTTTTAAAATGAATGCCTTTAGCAGCTTCAACTGGAACATTGTACACATGTACTAAATGTGAAAATGATGAAACTGAATATTTACCTTATGAAGCAGTGGGCTGCTGTAAGTACCCAGTTCTTATGAATGAGAGTACCACCACAGGTGTGGAAGAATGTGGGTTCTGGACGACTGTCGGGCCAGACCTGAAACAAACACACATCAACATGCAGAGAAGAAGTCATTTAAGATATTTGCACGTAAGACGATATACACAATTGACTGACGTCAAGCGTATCCATGCGGTCAGTTAATTAATATGACATATGCAAGGGACAGGAAGGGATGTAATAAATTACTCTTTGATATCACATTATGAATAAACAATAACTCTGCTGGTTTAACTGTATCTGAATTTACCCTTTTAAAATCACTGATATTGTCTGCTGTAAATTCTGATGTAATTAGTTTCTTTATGTGAATTCTCTACATTTATTAGCAAAGTCGCTCACCTGCATGGACACTTGCCAGGGCCAGGAGTGTGGCTTGGCTGCCTCTCCGTTCACAATGCGTGACACAACAACAGGAGGGATGGC
The DNA here is from genome assembly GCA_011952105.1 of Coreoperca whiteheadi. Classification (NCBI taxonomy): domain Eukaryota; kingdom Metazoa; phylum Chordata; class Actinopteri; order Centrarchiformes; family Sinipercidae; genus Coreoperca; species Coreoperca whiteheadi. Next base: position 11,563,050 of record CM022472.1, on the reverse strand, counting down.
TGGTTTCCCACATGTACTGGGCCAATCTAGAAAATGAGAAGAAAGCCATTGTAAGCTGTCCTGCGTCTTGTTTTCTGGTTCCATGTATGAAATAGTTTGTGTGTAAACAAAGCCTGAATATACAGTACATATCTGCAGCTAATAGATAAGCCTGTGTGTTGCATGGAAGAGCCTTTCAATCACTGGCTCTGACGCTCCGATTCATGTTTTTAAAATCATTTTCCAGTCACACCAGGTTGACACCGCTGGCTACAGTGAGCGATGTCCCTCTGTTTTTGGCTTCCACTAATCTACTGCAGTAATGTATTTAGTGTATCTTCATGCAAACATAATACCATCCTCCTGCTCAAGACTCCTTGACATCACAACATCAGTAGGTATAAAGATATACATTTCTTTTGGTCATCCAAGGAGTTGACATTAAATTGTCCCAGTCACTCTTATCCCACATTTTCTCCCTTCATCTCTCACTCTCTCTTCTTCCTTCGCCCAACACGTAGGGCACCTCTGGTCAGAACCTTGGTGGAAAAAAACCCAGAGGCAGCAGAGTCCATCTATAAAACTCTATTTCAGCAATTGGCTTGGCAGAAGCCTGGGCCACCTGGGGCTCATCGCTTGGTGAAGAATGAGGATCGGCTGACAGCCAGCAAGGAAGGAAAGTGAAGCACTAGACCACTTCCCATTGTGCTCTCAGCTCACCATATCACCTTGTTTTACTGCACATCTGGGAGCAGCAAGGAGGAGATGTGGGTAGGGATGTGAAGAAGGGGTCAGGATAGGAGGAAGCATGAATCAGATAAATAGATGGCGGGCCTCTGTGCAGCTCTAAGGAGCTGTTTGAAACTAAATGTTGGTCATTGTGACTGGTAGAAAATACTGCTCTGCTAACCTGAAACCTGTGTATAATATCAAAAATATCAAATGTCAGGCTATATCATACACAAAAAATACAATATTTCACATTTGGCACATAAAATACTGTAAAATACGTGACCACAGTATACTGCAACTATGTGAAATACAGTAATCTTTGAGTCTGCAGCTTACTATTATTTTAAGGATAAATTACTCTGTTGACTATTTTTTGATTACTAAATGAGTAGTTCAGCCCATAACATGTCAGATAATGACCTCAAGGTCATGTATGAAAATTACCTGTTGTATCCTAACAATAGGATTAAACTCAAAGGTATTATGTTTACAGTTATTATATGACAAAGAAAAGTAGCAAATCCTCATATTTTAGAAGCTGGAATAAGCATTGTTTCACTTAACTGTATTAAATCTATTATTCACATTGTTTAATAATTGTTTCAGCACTCAATGTTAAAGCTGCATTGATTGATGTTTTTGGGGGCAATGTAACAAGATGAAAACACAGCACCTCATTTATATTATTGCCTCATAAAGTTGTTATTGCAACTGTGTAAGCAAACAATTGCCTATTTACACATCCAGTTGGCATGAAAAACATTAGCTTTCTTTTGGAAACGTGTGTCTGTCCATGTGACAAGTCAATTATTCACTCTCAGCTCTATTTTCTTATCCAAGCAACATTTCTGGCTCTACAGCTGCTAAATGCTTCGCTATTTTCACCAGCTAGTTGCTAACTTTTCCTGTCCGCTGTTTGGTGCCGGGCAAGTAGTGTACAGTCAGTTCATCAAAGCTTTTGTGCTGAAAACAGCTGCCTGCTGTGTTTGGAAATGAGGTTGATGAAAGCAGAGTTGCGGGCCAGAAAAACAGGTGGTCCAGCACTCTGAGCGACGCCTTTGGCATTACACATCATCAATTGATCCATTGTTAATATGTAATACATGTTAATTGATCCATTGTTAAACTTTATCAGGCTCAAATAGATACTGCACCTATAGAGATCTTGTCCCAGGGGTTGGGCTGAACAGGCGGCTCAGTGGGAGCAGGTAAACTGGGGTTTGTTGTCCAGTAGGCCCTGAAGCCTTTGGCCTCAGTAAACAAGTCTGTGTGGAAACGAATCACCAGCCTGTTGCCTTTTGTCTGGAATGTAAGAGGCAGCTTAGATCCACAAAATGGACCTAAAAGGTATTAAAAGAATAATTTGTCCATCATAAACAAAGTGACACAAAGGCTGCACATGTACTAGTTTAGATACAGTAACAGTGTAGATACACAATTCCATTAATTAGGATTAAAATCGGTCAGTGAAGTGATGGATGGGTCTTGCTTTTGATTTCAATGTGATTGACTATCATGAAAAATATAAATAGTTTTAGGATCATCATGTAGTAACTCCACACACAAACTTACCATGTCTTTGAATCTGCGCATTAGTCAGACTATTGATGTCGTACACCATTACGTTATCAAAGCATTTGGACGTTAGGAAATCTTTGGCTTCTAGGTCAAAGTGGGTGAACGTCAGGGTGATTTTTTTCCCCAAAGGCAAAGCGATGTTCCACATGCACTCAGTGTTAGCCTTGTAGTTCATAGGCCAGTTCTGGGACTTGATGACCCCTGTTTCCTCTTTGGAAGAAAAGCCACAGCCCTGAATTTCTGAAACACAAAGCGGGAATGATTGTAATTAGATAAATGTAGATGAGCTACAGACTCCGCCTGTGAAAAGAGACTCTTGAGGAGTGAATAATCAATCTCATCATGACAAAATGTAAACAGAGGTCCATGCTAAAGTAAAAGCTTAATCTGTTAGGTTAACAATTTGCTACATTTTTGCTCATTTAGTTGCTGCTGATAAACAGTTTTGTATAAAAGTATAAAAAAAAGAGCATAAAAAAGTAATGAAACATGGAAGCCTTTCTGGCCATTAACATGGGCAATGGCGGAAAGTAATTTATTACATTTACTCAGACACTAAAGAATAGTTTTCAGTAACATTCCATTTATAGGTTTTCTTCATTAGATTTCAGAGGGAAATATCATTTCTACTTTTAATTTCTACGTTAAGGATTTTACATACAAAATACTACTCAGCTAATAAAATATGACTGATATTGTTATACATTAGCTTATCAAGCTGTATATTATAGTTGAAAATCAGCTGCACTTTGACATCTACAAAGTGACACTTACATGATAAGGCATATATACATTCTGTATAATTAGTACTTTTACTTGTCATACAAAAATGCATTTTGCTGATAATCATTATGTATTTTTATTTAAGTAAAAAGCAGGAGCTTTACTTGCAATGGAGTATTTCTACATTGTGCATATATCAACCACCACTGCACATCACGATAAAGAAAAAGATAAAGGAGTTTTATCTTGCTTTTTATGCTTCACGCTGTACTCTGACCTGTGCTTTGACAGGGTTCACACTGCTTTATGCAGTGACTTTGCTGTTTTTATTAATATGTGATGGAGGAGTGAGATGTTTTACGGTTTATCTGAGGTGGTGAGCTGCTTCAGCAAGATGTGCATCAAGTGTGAGTGTGTGTGACTGTTGTGGGCTCATGTGGGCGTGTGTGTGTGCGTGTGTGTGTGTGTATATCCTCCGTACCTGCAATATCCTCAGGATACACAGCCTCCCACTTGGCTGAGAATCCTCGGTCTGTGAGGCGACTGTCGGACTGGAAGGTGACAGATATTTTGTCACTGGCACTGACCACCACCGGGGGAAGGATGTAGCCACAGTGTGTGCCTGAGGATGAGGGAGAAGTAAAAGATGGAGGGAAATGGAGAGCGTAGAGTCAGGAATGGGGGGATGGCTCAAAGAATGCAGCTAAACAGATAAGAGTAGAGTGGTAAATACTGTAAGCACTATTGGGTGTAAGTACTTGTGTGCTAGTGTGAGGCTGAAGGTGGTTAGCGGTTGCTGGATGGGGATGCTGAAGCACTAACAAATGAAGGTGACTTTACTGTCTGTGAGTGCGACTTCATCAGCTCCTGAACACAAAATCAGGTGAAAAATTAACACCATTCCTACCAAGAGCCTATGAACACAAGATATAGCATGACCTGATAATGTTAGCAAACATTCCCGGCAGACAAATAATGCTATTCAAATGCAAGATCAGAATCAGAATCAGAATCAGAAATACTTTATTAATCCCAGAGGGGAAACTCTTTGTAACAGCAGCTCACTGTCACGTCAGTGGACACAAGAATGGAAGTACAAGAATGAAAGTACTAAGCAAAAAGCAAAAATATAATACACTATAATACAGGTAAGTACAAAGTGGGTATAAGTATAAATTTAAAATTTAAATAAGTGTAATGTACGAAGTGGCTTTACCGGTTGAGGTTAATATTACAGTATAAAGTCATAGTGCATGAACTGTCAAGTTACGTGTAGCTTATTAACAATATATAATGGGACGGAGGATGTTGCACAGCCGTACTAGAAGTATAAATAAGTATCACAAATTAAATTTAAAACAGGGTGTATTGCACAGTATAGCACCGAATATTCCAAATTATGTCCAGTATTGCAGAGATGTTCATGATCAGTGTCCAGTTTAGTGACTTAGGGTCTAACATTTAGAGGGAGGAGTTATGGAGTTGGGGTGCACGGTGGCAGAGCGGTTAGCGCCCCCACCTCCCAATAAGGAGATCGTGGGTTCGAATCCGATGACCTCCCTGGGTGGAGTCTGCATGTCCTCCCCGTGTTACCGTGGGTTTTTTTCCGGGTTCTCCGGTTTCCTCCCACCGTCCAAAGACATGCATTAGGTTAATTTGTGACTCTAAATTGTCCCTAGTGGATGAATAAGTGTAATGAATGTGAATGGTTGTCTGTCTATGTGTCAGCCCTGCGACGAGTTGGCCACTGTCCAGGGTGTACCCCGCCGAAGGCCCGAAGTCACTGGGATAGGCTCCAGTCACCCGCGACCCCGAACGGGAACAAGCGGTAGAAAATGACTGACTGACTGAGTTATAGAGTTTGATGGCCACAGGCAGGAATGACTTCCCGTGGACAGATGTTGCTTTTTGTGCAGATTTGTGCAGACTGTATGAAAAAGAAACAGAAGTGGTATTATTCGGTGTTTTTGCAATCAGTAGCATTCAATATGTGATTCTGCAGAATGTTAAATAAGACTGCATGTAAAGAGAAATTAGTTCACATTTTGGCCTATCAGTCTTTCACATTTATTTAAATGTTTTATTTGTTGACGCATATTGTAATACATTTTGTCATATTTGAATTTTCAGAGGTTACTTTTTATTTAGTTGTAATGTCGTGTAAAAAAATTAATATTTTTCATCATAGTTTACAAAATGATATGGCAAATGTTGGCAATGCATAATCACTTGGCTTTATATGCTAACACGTGAACAAACTTGATGTACAATAGACAAAGAGAAACATGGGCATCTCACTGGAGACCTTCTCACCACCAGACAAATTTAAGTCCAATATTAATTAATATATATTTAGTTGCCTTTTAGCCCACCTCAGAATAAATATTTCGGGGTTAGGGTTATAACAAAACGCACCACTGAAACACTCTCATCGCCTATCTATGTGTGTTTCACAGAGTGTGTGCTTGTACCTCAGCGCTTTAGTCTTTGAGAACTCAGCAATAGATAAAGCTGTATCAGCCTCACTGCAGCCACTGAAGTGAATAACAAGGAAAGGTAACTTATAGTTTGCTGGGCTCTTTGCAGAAAAGATCATAATCAAGAGTTTTACAGCAGAGGACGGGTATTTAGCTGTAGTGTAGTACTAGAGCTGTTAGTCTATCAAGGTGCAACGAACACAAGCCCAAGTCCTCATGTTTGACGTTTGGGTTGCTTGTTTACTGTGTTTGTCTGCCATTCAGGATTCACCATGTCAGACAAGGCAGAAAAAGCAGAAACAGCAAAGATTGAACAAAAAGATGATATGAGATGCATTTGGGGGATCAAAACAGTAGGTTAAAGGCACACAATGTAAAACTTAAATTTTAAGAATAAAAAATGTATTAAAAAACTGTACAAGATCAAGTTATGGCTTACCTAGTGTGCTGTAATTATCTGAGATGACTAGTTTGTCCCCATTGCATTGTCCAGTCTCTCCTGTGATGGCCATTTCAGTGATCTGCAGTTTAACCAGGAATCCTTTGGGCACAGATATCTTCCAGGCGCTATTTAGATGAGCAGGATATGGATTTGGGAAACCCAAGGACTGGATCACTCCTTTACGCCCCTGGAGGACTACTGGACCACCACTTCCTGTCCAATAATAGTAGAGTTAGTGATGCTGAAAACAATATTTGATCATATTCACACCTCATTATGTCTTTAGAAGAAGGAAAACTGGATCAAAAGGTGGGTTTACTGAGAGTCTGGGCTTAATAGAGTTTATTCTCTCTTTTTTTCAATTGATGAGAACCAGCTTACTTTGATAAAAGAAACTGTCCCATGAAAAGGTTCATTATGTAGTACCTTAATTGGCCACTGGAGAGAACCTGGTCTGTCTGCCGATAGCTTTAATACAGTAATGAATAGATAAACCTCAAGGGGGATCTCCCCACTCCTACGCACAGAGCTACTTGCAGTCATCCTTATTTGGTAGCTGTCACTTGATTAGAGCGGTGTTGGTGCATGGAAAACTGCACAGGGAGGCATAACAGTTATGTGAGGTGTATAAATAAGCTCTCATCAGCCAGGAAACAACCCTCATAGACCATGTGAGCATATAGATAATGATGTTATAGTTTACTCTGCATCAGTATTAACTTTCAAGCGATAACTGATTACTGTTTGCCACCCTGATAAAATAGCTCTGAAGTCAGCTAAAAAAAACGAGGGCTGTAATGGACACTTTTCTTGGGAAGCTGATTCAGCAACATCGATATTGATGCTGTTATTTTGTGGTGGGGCAACCAAATATATCTGATGTTGTATATTTCAACTAAAATCCAAACGGATACATGCAGGGAAGGGTAGGTAGGCTCAAAAAGTTAAAATTGTGACATGGAATTCTGATTAAAAATAGATCCCAGCTTAATGGTTTATTTAAAATGTACAAGAAGGGAAAATTAAACAGAAAAGTAGGTTTGGAGAGAATGCTTACCAGAAGATGTGGGAGGTAGAGGGGTTTGTGTGGTGGGTCTGGGTGGTGTTGTGGTGGGAATAACAACAGGTGGACGGCTGGACTTGGTGTAAATTGCTCTAAATCCTTTAGAAGTCCAATGGCTGTCTGATTTGAAGCGGACCACCATCGTGTTGTTACTGGACTCCACTGGCTTTGGCATCGTCCCCCCACAGAATTTACCTTTGAGGGGTTATTTCAGTGTTAAAAAGTAATCAACAATCACAGAGGCTTGTATAATAACAGCAACATCCCCACATTTTAGTTTAGATGATTGACAGTTGACTCAATACTGCTTTAACGATGAAGTCTAGGCAGACAGACTTACACTCATTAAGTTCAAAATAGACTCCAGAATCTCTGTCCATTGTACAACTTCTCAAACTTTTAATTGAGCTCATCTTTTATTCATGGCCCACACAGTTGACTTTGCTAATGTTCAACAAAGTCCACAGTCTATTCTGAAATTCTAATATCCCTTTGCCTTATAATCACACATCCAGCTTTGACATAATCTGTGCTGAGGTGTGAAAATACTGTGGTATCTTTTAAAAGGACTCATACATGCAAACCACATTTATTTTTTTCCAGAGCAAATTCCTTTTCTATTCCTCGCTTTATACTGGAAACATAATGTCATGCTTACCTACTGAAGAAGAGCCGGCCTTGTAGCCATCGTAGACCTGAACAAAGTCTCCACAGACCTCAGGGACCAGGTCAAAGGAAGTAAATGTCAGTCGAACCCTCTCTCCTTCAGGCAGTGTGATTCTCCACTGATCCAACATAGAAATAAAGCACAAGCGCGCACAAACACCAGTTGTTTGTCTCTGCGTAGACAGATTTCCCCAAATCGAAGCTGATTTTAAAGAACAGAAAGAGTGCAAATGTCTGCACCCACAATCGGTTTATAACAGATGATTCTTTAAATCAGTCCGATGAAGTCTCATTGATGTAACAAACTGCTACCTGCATCACTCCTCATGTTTTCAAACCTCTTGTCTCGTGGTTGCAGCATGAGCTGCATTTTGACACACTCTCTCTCATAACTAATTTCATCACTAATTCTGCTGTTGTTTGGACAGGTGGTGACCTGTCAAGCTAAAGCACAGCAAGATGAAATCATGATGACAGCCAAATAACACCATATGACTCCAAGTCCAAACAAAATCCAAAAAGCAAAATCCAACCTCAAAATTGGCTCTTTTTTAATTAGATGCATTAATCACCGATCAAGACCACAAAATGCTGTCAACATGTCTGTGCTGAAATCCATGGCTAATGGATTTACTTTGAGATGCTAATCTGAAATCTTCAGGTTTGCTTAGAAAATGTAATATGGTATGGTATAATATTCAGGACATCTTCCATAGTAAATCCACAACTCAATTATCTAGGAATAAAAAAGAAGCTCAAAACTGATCCTCTTTCGTGATCCGCAGATTTTATTGGCATAGATTTATGTTATAATCGACAGCAGTTTAAACCTGAATTCACCTCATCAATGTACTTTTCTAAAGGCACAATACACAAAATGTAGCCCTTAAATTACATTAAAAACACAACATTACAACCTGTGTTCTCGCTTAACATGAATGACTTCCGAGTAAAGAGTAGACAACAGCTAAATCAAGTATATGCAGTGTTTTCACATACTGTAATTACACGTGATTTGCTGAGACATATTTTGCACATTGGTCGGCTATGTCTGTATTAACTATGAAACAGGAGACAGGCTCACTCTCCTTTTAGCTCTGCTCTTGGACTCCACCAACTCCTGAGGGAAATATTTGGCTCTTTAGCCGCTAAATGCTCCACTTTGTTCACTAGCTAGTCACTAGCTTTGTCTGTCTGCCCTTTGGTGCTGAGCAGGTGGCATATAGTGGGTTTATCAGATCTTTTTTGTTGAAAACAGCAACAATCAAAGTTGAAGTTAGAAATTACAAAATAAAAAGTTATGAAACTGCTGAAAAAAGCCTGAAATTACACTAATGTTAGCGTGAGAGTAAACCAAAACCAAAACAGCCTGTAAAACCAAAACAATGAGCTGAAAGACGCTCAAATGCTTCGTAAAAGATGAGGGGAACTGCAGAGTCGGGTGATAATTCCTTGTGGTTTTGTCACTATGATCGACCCCTTTCGCATACACAGTCATCCGTTGTAATGTGAGCGCCATAAATTATAGCAGCTTTAAGGGAAATATCGCTAACAAAATAGTTCAACTGGTTAAAGAGAAATATTTATTCTGAGATAAACATTTATTTCCAGTGTGTTTCAGAGTGCACACGCTGTATACACAGTACGCAGTATAATGTACTACAACCTAATGTCCTTAGGTAAACAAAAAAAACTCAGCGTAAGTAATTGTCACCATGTAGCCATCACATTTGAGTATTTTTTGTGTCTCCTTGCTCATGTGTGTTGCAGTACCTGGTATAGTACTCCATTCAGGTAGCTCTGCTCTGGGAAGCCGGGGGTCATCAGGTCCCCCTGGTCACCTTGGAGAAAGCCACCGGCTCCGGCTATTTCTGGCAGCAGGGGTGGAGGGAGGGCACTTCAGCTCCACAAACACCTTAAGGATACTTGCAATACACCCCTCCACTCCCACCTTCCCACCCCATTTTCATTGCCCCTCTCCTAGCCCTCTCTTCATTCAGAACCCATTCCAACATTTACTTTCTAGGTCAATCATATACTGTATGACAGATATCCAACATTATGCCAGAGTCAAGGCAATTTTCTTGCTGAAATGGATTTCCACTCATCTTCTTACCTGATGTGAGCTCTGGAGCCACAGCTTTGTAATGAGCCTTGAATCCTTGGTCTGTTTTTCTGTCATTGGTGTCAAAGTAAACCGTCAAGTGGTTTGTAAGTGACACCAGCGGCTTCGGTTTGGTGTAGCCACAAATTTTACCTACAAGTAGCACACAAATTATGTAGAAAGTACAACTCTGCACATCTTATTCCTCTGCAATGAAAAGACGGGTCAATTGTCAAAACAGAAAGATCATGAAGCTGTTAATTTCAGAGGCAGGGGCAGATGGTTGGCCAGGGGTTCTGGTACACCCCCTACCACAGTGAGAAGGTGATAGGTAGTGGGATTGCTAGTGTCCGAACCCCTCTAAAACCTCTCTGGCAAAATCACTTCAATGAGATGCAAAGCGACTATGAAGAGACGCAAAATTATCACAAAGAGACAAAACGTTTCGTGTTCTTACTCTCTGGGTGTTTTGCACCTATATAGAAGGGGTGGGGGGGGCTTTTACATGTCTGAGCCCATGGCTGTAGAATATTCGCAGTTACAAATAGGAGATATTTATTGATATTATTTCATATTAGAATATTTAAAGTTGTTTTTTTTGGCATTTATTTATTACAATGAATACATATTGTAACTAATAATAATGTAATGTGTATTCTTGCCAAGAATGAGGCCTTAAGATATTTTTACTCATCATGTGCTACGCTTATTTGAATCTTTTAATTTGCCTCTAAAAATCTAAGAGAGAACACAACATGGGAGGTACGTGATCAAAGTTGTTCCAGATGAACAGAAATCAAAGATGTCTGTGAACCAAGTACACTGCTCTAAACTCTGCAGTCTGGTTGGAGAAGTACTGCAAGTAGAGCAGTGTGCAGTGGACCAGCAGGACTCTGTGTGTGGCTCACTTGCTGAGTCTGCCCATGGATGGATGAGCTGATTTGGGCATGACATCAAAGCTGCCGCTGTCGGCTGAAAGAGCTGGTGTCTTCATGCTCATAGCTATGTATATGTGCTTATGTACTGTAGGTGTACATCTATCTATCTATCTATCTATCTATCTATCTATCTATCTATCTATCTATCTATCTGTCTATCTGTCTGTCTGTCTGTCTGTCTGTCTAAAAACTATTTCCTTTTCCCCCTTAAGTTGGAATTATTTTTACCAATGATTCCCAGAGAGTCTCGCAGTGTGATGAAGTCTGCCGTGCAGTGCTGGGTGTCCTCCAAAGCAAACTCCTCAAACCACAGACTGATCACCTGCAACAGAAACATGCAGAGGTGTTTCATCAGACGGGCTGCTGACGGGGAAGGCAAGAGAGGCTCAGTGTGAGAATATGAGTGCATGTGTACATGTGCTGGAGTATGTGCAACCGTGTCTGTGTGAATGTACGTATGCACATGCAAGAGTGTGCCTCTGTGTGTATGTTTATGTGTGTTTAAAGCTAGCAAAAGGAAGACAGAGTCATGAAGAGAAGCCACGGCATCAGGCAGGCAGGCAGGAGGGCGGCCATGCTAACAGAGAAAGAAGAATGAAGGATTTAGTTTTCTCCTGTGGGTGTGGGGAGGAGAGCTGAGGAGATTGAAGGAGACAAGGCAGCCATCTGTCCGCGACACTGCCACTGCATTCATCCCAGCTGTCCTCCACTACTTGGCCTCACATAAGACAATTTCCCCAACAGTAACTTGACAAACTCTACTGATTAGACATCAGAGACAAACACTATAAAAGTCCCTGTCTGAAAAAGAGATTAGAGTGAATTGTTGATCAGGATTGTCCTGTAAAAAAAGAGATAAGATGAATGTGTTGGAACTGGTTTTCAAGAGAAAAATTATTCCGGGCCATTACAGAATAATCTTGTGTCTGTGTTTCCTTTCGGCAACATCAGTTGAGGCTTTTAAATGTAAGTGACTATTAAAAACTCACATTTTTAGCCTTTTCTCTAGAATGTGTTAGTAATACTCCTCTTCCATTTCTTGATTACAATTATTAATGAGTACCGATTTAGCAACGCACTCCTATAACATTGTTGGACTCACCATGGACAGTTAAAAAAGGGATCAAAACTGATGCAGCAAAATCAGAGATAACATCTTTTTTATTCTTTGCATTCGTCTTCCTTCTCAAAACCTGGTGCCTACATTACCCACAATGTAGCTCAACCGCCAACAGATCGGTTGGAGATTGGGTGTGTTATGCTTATGTGGTTCACATATTGAGGTTTGGAAGAGCAGTGATGCTGATTCATGTCACCTTGTCAGGCGCCACAGTGATGCGCCAGTTGCAGCTCTTGCCATTGTCGTAGCTACTGGGATAGTTGGAGCTGGTGAAGGTGCCTGACTCTCCGGACAGCTCCTGAGGACCACCACACCCTGAGTCCGGCCCTGGAAATGTATGACAAAGGAGGACGCTTGTTACGGTGTTATGTATTTGTAAATTACAGCAACATAAACCCTATTTTACAGTGAAAACAGCTTCTACCCTGCGTGGATTAACTAAAAGCCTCTTTCATTACCTTCTCCTAAGCTTCTGAAATATAGTAATACAGGAATATTTGATATTACTGTAATTGCTGCTAAGTAGTAACACCATTATTATTATTTTATTTTTATGCAAAAGAGATTATTTTCTGGTAACCTAAAAACAAGACTACAGCCATGCAAGCAGCTTTTTGATGCTGTCCTTAGGTATAGTAATTTAGTACTTTGAGCTAAATGCTAATGTCAGCATGCTAACCTGCTCACATTGAAAATGCTAACACACTGATTTTTAGCAGGTTTAATGTTTAATATGTTCACCATCTTAGTGTAGTATGTTAGCATGCTAACATTTGCTAATAAACACAAAATACAGCTGAAGCAGATTGAAATGTCATTAGTTACAGGTATTTAGTCATAAAGCAAAGTACTGCGCAACTGGAAATGTTGTGAATGTTTGTCCAAAATGTCTCGACAATCCATCCAGCAGTTGCTGCGATTTTTCAGTCTGGACCAAAGTGGCGGACCGACTAACTGACATCCATAGAGCCATGCTGCTAGCGTGGCTAAAAGCATTTTTGTAAAGTTTATTTATGATTGTACAAACAACAACACTGCAGGTTAATGGAGGAAATATTTACTATGAAACTGAAATGATTAAAAAACACCTTATGGCATCTGCAGTGAAAAATTCAAATCAATTGAGATGCCTTGGTAACAGCATTGATTATTCAGTATGTCATCATCCACAGCAGCAGCATGTTTTCCCTTGTGGCTGGAGCAGCTTCTGTTTGGGAGTCTGGAGCGCAGCTGTGTTTAACAACATAACATAACAAATAACATAACTGTCAACATAATCACATTTCTGTTCTGTTGTGTAAAACAAGCCATCTCGTTTTTGGGGGGCAATGATCCTTTCAATGCATTTCATAAAGATTGACTGCTTTTTGTCATTTCTTGCAATGATGAAGATCCAACGCTGAAATAGTGCATGAATAAACAGCACAGACCAAGTGACAACAGTGTGAAAGTCATCATTCCTTATTGCATGTTCTATCTGCTAACACACTTGTCACATTGGCAGGTGTGCAGAAGACTCTGATGACTTGTAATGCTAAAAGCAAATTGGTTCAGCTGATATTCATTTAACCACTTTACTGCTCTCGTGCAAAGCCAAACAGTTCACTCACTTCAGTTTCCAAAGAAAACAGTATTTTTTCCTGCACAAAACACCGAATAAATAATGGGTTTCTTAAATGAAAAATGAAATTTGAAAGAGGTGGAGGAGAAGTGGAGGAGGAGGATGTACTACTTAGTGTATCGTATACAGTAAATACTACTAATGTAGTGATGATGAATTATTACTATGAAATTACTGGGGTAGTACAGTCCCACCCCCAATTTCCCCCATTGATTTCCTGCCAGAAATCCTGTTTTCTCACATTTTCTTCTGAAAAAATTGTGGAAAATATTCAAATTAAAGGACATCTCTTAAATCGTACAAGACTAAGAGTCGACAGCCATGCTGGTGGTAATTCGAGCTGAATGCTAACGTCAGCATGCTAACCTGCTCACAATGACAACGCTAACACGCTGATGCAGGTATAATGTTGATACCATGTTTATACCATTTGGACAAATTCCACAGAATTTGGTGCATTCTTTTTTTTTTTTTTTTTTACATTCTATGCAAGAATTGATAACTCTCTGTTGACTCACTCATGTTTAAATCACTGGCAGGTAGACATTTACCTATTAGTACATATTTACATGTAGGTGAGTTTTTAAAGGTAAAATGTGACAGATTTATGAAGAAAGAAAGACCAAAATTAACCTGGAGAAGATTTGTGTGCCTTTTGTATAATTTCCTACACTAAAATTGACAGTGAAAAATTGCTAAGAGTGAAATTTTTCATCAATCAAAAGAATCTGCAGGTCCAATTTGACGACTTGCTTTTCAGAGTTGCTCAGTCACTGATCCAGCGGCCTCGGGAAGCTCTCACTCTATCAACATTCTTCACTGTCGCTGTCTTGTCTTGTTGTATTTCCCCACAGCTGCTGAACTGCTCACTACACAGTGTGTTTAGATACAGGAGCATGAATGAGGCACTGAAAACGCTAACTATTCCTTCTTGTGAAATGTTTACCATTACAATATTGTCTATAATTGTCTTTTGAGCTGAGAAGGACTATGCACTATAAAGTAAGCAATATCAAAACAGCATCAGCATAATATTGCAGCATGTTTTAAAGTATTGTGGCTCAGATGCATGTTAGTATTGAAATAGAATGCTTTCTAAGTATACATGCTCACCTTCTGCATGAGTAGAAGAGTCAGTTTTGTCAGTGAAGTAGACGACCACAAGGCCAATGCAGGCGCCGGTCATGGCCACGAAGAGAAATATCAGACACCTTTCCAGGGTGCTCATACCCCTGGACCGACGATGACCCTTCTCCACATCCATGTTCATCACAGCTGTGGAGATGCACCAAACTGTGCCTCAACAAATCACCAGCCTATTACCAACACAACGAGGGCCAGGGTATATCTGAATTGTGACAGCACAGATGAACCTTGAGCTCCTTCAGAGGTGGTTTTGCCAGCCTGAGTGGGTTGGATGTGACCGAGCCATAAATCATAAAGTATTATAAAGACAAGTTAATGAGTACCGATGGTGTCTCAATCAAGAGGTCATCAGTATATCTTTCAAGGGAACTGATTGAAATAGAAGGTGCAAAGGCAATTCTATCACTTGAGGCACAGAAAATCTGGTTTTAGATGTTCAGTGAGATCATTATTCATGAATCCTCTGAAATATGTCACAGGATCTAATTATTATAATTATTTATAATGATAATTCACTCATCCAGTTCTCTGACTCTAACCTTTCAGTATCAAGAAACATTTTAGACGATGAAGTGTGTCCTCTTTGTTTAAAGGTGACAATCCACGGTGCTGAAGAAATAAGGGAATAGGTTCAGCTGGGATAATCAAGGTGGACAATAAAATTAGGCAACAATACAGTATTGTATTCTAAGGGCTCACTACAGTTGAGCAAAACCAACATTTTCTCAGCTGTCAGCAGCAAATTTATTATCTTAAAAACTGATGATTGAATGTTTTATTTATAGCTCTTTCATAAATCACTCAGAGTGAAATTTATTGATAGTCAACAGAATTAAATCAGCAAAAACCCTTGACCACAGATTGAGGACACTGAGTTTAAGTCCTCAGCGTTATTATCTTTTGTGGGTTTAAGCAACACAGGGTTTACATTTTACAACTAAAAATCTTTAGATTGCAGGTATTTTATAAGCTGATTGCAGTACTTTTAGACTAAATGTTTAAATTTGACTACTTTCAGGCCAACAAAATGATACATTAATACAGGGTTTGTAATTTCTTCCCCCAGAACTTTAATCTGGACAGTCCTTCAGCTTTGGAGAAGGCTCTAAAACTCCATTTATCAATCAATCAAACTTTATTTGTATAGCACCTTAGTTTAAATTTAAAGTGTTTTACAGGTGACTGACAAGCTGATAATCAGACAGTATAAATGGGCACAGTAAAACAATTTAAGACTAATGGACATGATAAAAAAAAAAAGATGATGAAATAATGAGACCATTAAAATACATGTAAAAAATGTAAAATAGATCACAAATAAGATGATAAAAAATGCAATTAAATAAATGATTAAATAAAAACATTCTAATGAAAAGCCTGGTTAAGAGGTAGGTTTTAAATGTTTGTTTAAAGATATCAACACGTTCAGCGGCTCTCAGATCCTCGGGTAGACAAAAAATTTGAGAATAAAAATGTTATGTTTTTGTCCTGCTCTTTGGAACAGTAAAAGACTTGTGCCAGAGTACCTGAGGGACCGTGCTGGTTTATACATCACAAGCCTGTCAGACATGTAGGGTGGTGCAAGACCATTAAGTGTCGATTTATTTTTGGCTAAAGTCAGAGGAGAATGTGTCCTCTAGGAACTTTGAATATCTGTTGTAAATTCCATAGTAATCCATAGTTGTTGACATGTTCCAGTCTGGACCAGTGGTGGACCGACCAACTGACCAACCGACCTACCAACTTAACCCATTCCAAGAGCCATGCTGCTTGCATGGCTAAAAAGCCAAGTAAATAAAAAATATATACTTTTTTTCTTACTTGTTTATGGTCAAACTTTTCTGTAAGTGGGGACGTGTGCATTGGGAGGATTTGTGATTTCAGTATTTCTAAAATCCTGGCAAGGAGATTATAATAAACTAGAGAAATTCTGTAACAGGGTAGCATGGTTTAAAAGAAGATAACACTGTTTAAAAGTTTTGCTTGATCAAGACTCAGTCCTTGCTTTGCACAAAAAATGGAAATTATTCTACAGTATATCATAACGGTACTGTCCATCCATAGTTTTTCTTTCACAGACCTAAAAGTGTTTATGTCTGTGTAAGATCAGGTAGAAAAAGGAGGATTAACTTCTTTTGCAGTGTTGCAGACAATGCAGAGTGATACACCGAGGTCAGAGGTAATGAGTTTCACAGGGAGGATCTTCATCTTCTGAAGCTGAGCTGAATCTCCATACAAAGACGCTCGATTGGGTTTTATCAGAATCATCTCCTGGACTCACTTTGGATATTTTAGAATCTGAATCAGCAATCTGTCCGTCTGTCCCCTTTAACACTTGATTTTACTCTCAAGATAAGGACTTTCTTTCCATTTTCTATCTTTGACAAAAGCAGCTAATCGCTCCACGCTGAAGACAATGGAAAATAAATTATTCAGGCAGTATGATGGTTTTGCCTCAATGGCAGAAAACTACTTTTCAAGACATTATCAATAGCTACAGTACATTGATATATTTGTGTATGTATTATTTTGTCTGTCTGTCTCTCTTTCTTTCTATCTCTATCACCTTAATCAGTGTTCATTTTGATTTGGATCTTCTCGCTCCACCATGGGACCTATGATTTATGGGCACATCTGTCACCCATAATATAGCAGTCTCTGATGAAGCCAGGGAAGGGGACCTGTGTGTATATATATATGTGTGTGTGAGTGTGTGGGTTTTTTTCAAATG
Source organism: Coreoperca whiteheadi (assembly GCA_011952105.1). Lineage (NCBI taxonomy): Eukaryota > Metazoa > Chordata > Actinopteri > Centrarchiformes > Sinipercidae > Coreoperca > Coreoperca whiteheadi. Next base: position 11,545,730 of record CM022472.1, on the reverse strand, counting down.
TACGTCTTTGCACATGTATGCTCTATTACAAAGGTTACGAGGGCATGTGCTTGTGAGCTGAATGGTAAACAATCAGCGATTAGCTCTAAAATGCTGGATACATGCATGTATAAGAAAACAGAGAGAAAAAGGAAAGACATACAGACAGATAGAAAGACAGTGTGTAGCCACAAACCGGTGAATGCTAGAGGAACTAAAAGGGGCACGCTGCATTAAACTGGAATTGTTTGATAAAGGAACACAGCCCAACGCTGCACCACAAACAAATGTAGGCCACATATTCCAATGGGAACAGAGTGGCCATCAGGAGGACGAGCCTCACTTCCAGCTGTCTGGCTAATACAATACGAGGATAAATAAGGGAGAGGATCAGTAGCAGACCGTTTTATGGGAAATATTCTGCAGAGTGGAGGCCAGCAGAAGCTTTAATCACCTAACTGTTACTGGCTTAGGATGCTTCGTTAAGATATCATTGTCTAAGAGAGAAAGGGGCCTGGGACAGAGAGAAATGGAGGCCTGGAGAGAAAATGGGGAGTTGAAGGGGGAGGCACAGTGAGAGAAAGACGCTCACAGAAGATGAAAAACGATTGTGAAAAATAACACAGAAATGGTTGAAAATGGAAACATTCAAAGCTTCCACCAGTTAGCAGTTAAATCTCCAGAGCCATTTTGAAGCCTGTGTTATGCAGAATCAAATGGCAACACTATGATCACCAGCCACCCCTAATTACCCACTCCGCAATCTCAAAATATGATCTGTAAATAGTAATTAACGTTCATTCCCATGGTAAAAGTGTGTCTAATATGCCTCAAATGATCTGCGAGTGAATAGATTTTCTCCTGATGATGGTCTGGATAATTGTAATGGCTTCTGTCCAAGTACTGTAGCATCTGTGGGGCTTCTATGAGGGTTTTTATAAGAGCCAAAGAAGCTAACGTGTTTATGGAGCTAACTGGGTCACTGCAAGCAGATCTCAAATCCCAGTACCAGGACAGCAACTTACTTATCTGTGGGACTTCAATTATAGTTCAAAAATGTTGCTGCGGCCCTGAATTCCCCCCATAATCTGAGGATGCTATTACTGAGGTACACATGGTGGGTGAATACACATTGAAATGTAAAAAAACCACATCTGCAGTTACATCCAAATAGGACTAAGTCAGGGCAAGATGGTGTCTAATTATTTCCACTCAAGAGTAGCTAATTTGGTATTTCAAAGTACCCTTTAGATAATTATTAATTATTAAACTGTAGGTAAACATCTCTATAAAAACTTACAATACAGATGGATTTAACGATAACGTGTACATTTTTTATCAATTAAATAAAATCTGACAGTGTCTTGACCTTGCAAAAACATGTAGAAAAAGAATGTGAATGCATAATTTCTCTTTTTATATATAACAAAATCCAGTAAATATTTCACACCACACTAAAATACCTGTTGTTTTCTACTCCTCGCACCACAGCTTCCCTGCAGCCCGTCTGCTTGCCCAGAGTGCCAGCACCATTAGTTTCAACATCTCAGCGTGAGTCAGGGGAGGCCCTTGGGCTGTGACAGGGGCTCCTGCTTCCTCTCATGGACTATCAGTCTTTAATTTTAGCACCTGACACAGCCTGGGAGTTTCCTTGTTAAGTGGTAACACTTGAGAGATTATTATTTCGCTCTGAAGCTGGGTATTACTGCTGAACTGTCACTGCCATGTTTCAAAGACACGCATTTAATCACCAACGTTTATAACAGCACATTGTTATAGGTTATGAGTTCTGTTTTTAAATACAAATAAAAAAATGAATTATGTCAAATCATGGCAGAAATATTATGCAATTATTCATTATGGGATCACTAATACTCGCATATTAGAGAAATAAAATATAATGAATATATGGTGAGGTGGAGCTACATGGGAGCACTGCATAATCAATCAGTTTGTATGCAAAGTATCCTCTATAATAAGTGAAAATGTACATTACTGTACTTTCCTTTCAATTTTTATAGACTTTTTGTTTTGTTTTATGGCCTTTGAGATCTGAAGGATACGGCTGGTGATATTCTGTATTTTTCTTACATCAACAAAAACACCAAAACCATCAATTAATTGATCCTATGATAACCATATAACGCCTGATACATCTCATTCCTCTGTGCCACATACCTCCACATACATTCCTTTTTGATTAACTTTGAGTAACTACATTGCCCAGCTGTTGAAGGGAAGTATTGACACTTAATGAAAAATTTGTGACCCATTTTTTAAGATTTGTCTTTTGTAGGAACTAATGTGCGTGAGACTGACTGCCACAGACAGGGTCGGGTAGTAGGAAAGTATTAGATTAATAGTTTGGCATTTTGGGAAATATGCTTATCCGCTTTCTTACAGAGAGTTAGGTGAGTAGATTTATACCACTACTGGGATAGGCTCCAGTCACCCGTGACCCCTAATGGGAACAAGAAAATGATTGACTGACTGACTGATTTATACCAGTCTCATGTTTGTGTGGGAAGTATATAGCTGAAGCCAGCAGTCAAGGTTAGCTTAGCTCAGCATAAAGACTGGAAACAAGGGGAAACAGCTAGTCTGGCGTTAGCTAAACAAATTACCCAAAAGAATTCTGTCGAAACAAACTATATATCATTACGTGTGGATTAGTGAGCTTTAGAGGTGCTGGTAGGCGGATTTCTGTTACTTTTGGACAGTGCCAGGGTAGCTGTTTCCCATTGTTTCCAGTCTTTATGCTAAGCTACGCTAACCGGCTGCTGGCTGAAACTTCATATTTACCGTACAGACATGAGAATGGTATAGTGGTATTGATCTTCTCATCAAACTCTCCACCAGAAAGCGAATAAGTAATATTTCCAAAAATGTTAAACTATTTCTAGAAGGACTAATACATGATTGGTTTTGGTCTTTCCATAGTATTTGATGACATTATAAAAATACAGAATTATTCTTTAATTTCTTTGACAGTTGACAGTAGAGAGAAATGTGGCCAAAGAAAGTTGAGGATGACATGCCACAAAGGTTCAGATTTAAAGCCAGTACATGGCTCTGATTTACAATATGTGCCTTATGTACCACTGGGTCAACTGTATGTTCCACTGCTGGAAATTTTCCCCCATATAGGAATATAGAGAGCAGTTAGATGCCCAAGGCATGAGTTAATTAAAATACCAATGGATGGTAGGGAGCACAAAGCCAGTGAGGTGAATATTTAAAACAAGTTGAATGCTGTCCTCTGGTAATAGCAGTGGGTGGTATTTGTCCATGTGCCTTTAAAATCCCTCTCCATGTTCCTTGACATTGGAATAAATCTCCCAGTGTGCTAACTACCGCCCGTGGTCGAATCTACTCCACACTTCCAAATGGGAATCAGGCACAACGACACAGTGGAAGGGGTTATTAAAAATTTAAACACAGCTAATTAAATCTAGAGTGAAAGAATCAGAATTAAGGCTGGTAACCGGGAATACAGAAATGGACAGTCCTTGTGTAAAAGAGAAACTGACTTTGACTGGAACAGGAGGGAGAGGAGGAGGAGAGAGAGACGCATTCATCTACCTGAGGCTGATTTTGGTATTTAATTTGACAGATTAGTGATGCCAGTTTGCTATCCTTCCATCAGCACTGTAGTATAAGAATTGTATTAAATAAGAGAGTATGTATGTAAAAAGGTCATGGGGGTCAGTGCGTCTTCCAGAAACATTCACAGACTCTCGTTCTTACACAAATCTGAGCAGGTAGGATGGGTCAGATATACAGTAAGAGCACATGTGTACTCTGATCCCAGTGGATCAGAAAAAGGCATTAGGATTAGGCGCTTCAGTCTACACTGTTCTTTACGGGTTGTGACATTTCACAGCACACAGATTACGAGTACAGAGAACCAGCCCCCCCCCGCTATCAAATCCTGACATTAACAGGAAGTGACATGCTTGTTAAGACAATAATGGCAGTCGCCTGAAATCAGTGTTTCACCAGCCAGGACAGAAAAATTCCCACTGAAAGGAAGTGTTCACCATCAAAGAATGGTTTTCTGGAAATATTCTTCTGTGTATGAAGTCTTTTAATTAAAGTAAAGCCTTTCCAAATTTTTTTTTATCACATTAAAATGTTATTATCATGCTATTAGACTGAACACTGAAAGCTTTATAAACATTATAAGGCAGAACTCAGAAGAGCTCTACAATTAACCTGAAAACTTTAATTACATTAGATGAGCGATCTCACACTGAGATTCTATTGGATTATCTGACTCAGTATTGAGTCTAGGGCTGCAACCAACAATTATTTTTATTATTGATTAATCTGCTGATTTTTTTATTTATTAATCAATTAATTGTGTCGAGTATACAACATCAGATAAAAGTAAAAAATACCCATCAGAATTTCCTAGTTTGATGTCATGGTTTGTCCAAACCAACAGCCCAAAACCCCAAATTATTAAATTTATTATAATGTAAGGCAAGGAAAGCCAACAAATCCTCACATTTGAGAAGCTGGAACTGTCAAATGTTTGGCATGTTTGCTTGAACAATGATCTAAACGATTAATCGACTATCCAAATAAATACCGATTCAACTTATTTTTGCAGCTTTGTTTGAAATTATTCAAAATGCATCTACTGATTTGCTAACTGCCCAACAGTATAAAACTGCCTGTATCCAATTACAAGTGCATATACAACAGCCATATAAAACTAATTTAAAATATTAAACTACATATGGCGGTTATTTTTATTTTACCCATACGTTTTCCAAATTTATAAGGATCTGTCTGTGGCCCTATCATTATTAATTGCCTCTATCCTAAAACCAAAGTTGAGTTGTCTTGAGGTTTCTTAACCCTGCTTCAAAACTTAAAGCCCCTACAGCATTGTCACCACTTCCAGGTGTTTCCACTCTGCCAGATTAGACCTCTTCTCAAGACTGCAGACAGACTGTTTGATTGGCATCTCCTTCACTCACCTGTCAGTTTCGTTGCACCTGTTAGGGCCTTTATCATTGTTCTTATTAGAGTTTTGTGATATCACACACAGTCATTTCCAGCACAGTGCCACCCAATTTCAGCCTGACTGGAGGTTTTATGCCACATTTACATCCTATGGAACGGATAACAAAGATTCTCATGTTAATAACAGCTTTTCCAGTGTCCCACTCTTAATTGGATGTCAACTTGTATTTTGACATGTACACTATTTACAAGTCGGAAACTTGAAATTACGAAAACTCCAATATGTCACCTTGAAAGTCAGGCTTCTTTTCGATTTTGAAAGTCATGGTATCCTAACATTGCTCTTACTCCTGAATTAGCCTACTTCAATATTTCTTTGTATTAGCTGTTATCATACCTGCATATAAAAAGGTCTGTTTTAGTGCCCCTCAGCGCTCAAGTCTCCATCACAGACAATACAAAAAACAAGGGACAATAGGCAATTTCGTCTGTTTAATGTAGATTAAACTATCACTGCTCATTTTAGCCTTCCAATTTTCAGCCTCCTCTCCTACGACAATGCACGTCATCTGTTCAAAAGCTTATCTTTTAATCAGACTTACACCACAACAAGGCAACACCCAAAACAGTACATCATGTTCTTAGAAATATCCCCAAGGCTGGGTCTCTCGTGTCCTTCACTGGCCTATAAAACTGTTTCACAACTTTCTAACTATTGCATTCACAGAAAATGCATGCATTGTGTTAATCTCTGCCAATCACAAGGAAATAGTTAGGAGCTAACTAGCTTTGGCCTCTTAATAAATTTATTGCCCTCATTAGAGATCAGAAATAGTCTCATTAAGCTTGACACTAGTTTATCTAGCGCCGTCTACAACCAACTGTACCTTTACTCTCAGCTGCATCTCATCTCCTGTGAACTGTGCATCCTGTTGACATGTGCACTTGGCTTGGACACACACAAAAACTATCTCTTCTTGAGTTATTGATGTGCTTGATTGATATATCTTTTAATTATCTGGGTTTTTATATATTTTTTATTATCTTTAATTTCTGTAAAGCCCCACGGTGTGTGGAAACCTTTTTGTCAAGAAATAAACCTCAAAAAAGAAGCTTAAAATCATCAGACCAGGGAAGCTATATCTGCCTTTAAGTCCTTGCCAACAAAAATGAAGAATATGTAAAGCTCAACTTAGGTTTTTGTTGTTTTAATAGAAAACCAAAGAAGAACAGGGATTAAACAGCGCATGTATGCATACAGTCCCTTTTTGCACAACATAATCACTCACTAAAAATAAATGTGCATGAAAAGAAAATACAGCAATCTTATAAACATGGGGCCCCAAAACACCTCAAATACATATACCAAATGCACCAAATGCAATGAGATGTTGGTTTAATATATTTGCACAAATATTCTGGCAGTAAGTATGTCTATCCCATGATCAGTGCCTTTGACTGTGAAGATTTGGACTTCATTTAAGGTCATACAACTGCCATTGTAAACTAATATACATGCGTTTAACTATTATTGCCTTTGTTATTTAAAAAAAAGGTTTTCTCTCTTTTTATAATATCTATATTTCTATCTATTAGAAAATAAGTCTTGAGTTGTTCATTTGATTTTTCTATTTCCTACCTTCTTTGATCACAAACATCACAAATAGTTTGACTTTTTATGCTACAAGACTCCTATATACTCACATACAGGGATTGTCGTCCCATTAATGTTTCACTTGGCATTGCAAATGTGACGAGGGGAGGACAAACATTTTGACCTCTAGGAAAAGGGAGGAGTCTGACATTGGCTACCTCTGTGCTGTGCTACTCGAGGACGGAGGAGGGTGGGGGACGCACGCAGCAGTTGGGACGTCTGACATTTTGCAGCATTGACCTGAAAATGTTCTGCTGCCTCCTTTTGTTCTTCCTGCCATGTTGCGGCGAGTCGCCACCAGAGATTGACTTTCGGAAGGAGGTCTGCGCTATCAGTTTCCTCTCTTGCTCCTTGATTTTGCACTGCAAGTGGCTCTGAATGGCAAAACCGAGGGATTCTGGGTCCACAGAAGCGCCGTAGACCTCCCATGTCATCCCTTGTTCATCCCAGACGACATCATGGATGCCCTTTCCTTTCTCTTTCCCTGACTGGTCATCCTCTTCTTCCTTTCTCTCCAGTTCTGTCTTCTGTTTGCCAGACTTTGTCTCCTTCGTCAGGGTTTTCCCTTTAGCTTTAGCCTTTACTTTAGGACTTCCAGCTTTATTTTTAGTTAGATGTGACTTTGATGTAGTGTTTGTTGCTGTTGCTGTTGCTGTTGCTGTTGGCAGGGCCTGTTTGGGCCTGGTTGTAACAGCAGCCTGAGACAGCGCAACACTGTTACTGTCAGCAGATCCAGACTTGGTAGCACCGGCTGTCTCTGGGAGTGTTCCTGATTTGAGAGAGGGAGCCTCAGCAGTGGCTATTTTCACTCCAGATGTCTGAACTCCTGTTTTATATTGGGAGTTACCCGTCTCTCCTTGCTCCTTGTGGTTGCTGTGTTCAATGTTGATTTGATAAACTGGCTGGGTGTTGCAGAGAGCTGACCCTGGGTCTTTAGGCTTCGCTCCTAGCCTTATGTCTTGCTGCTGGGACAAAGTTTCTGAGTGGAAAACCACCCCTGCATTTAAGTTGGGACACATCTCCACCTCTACAGTGAGTCTCTCTGACCTTGGATCAGTAGAGGCGGATAGAGTACTTACGTTCTGATGTAGTCCTACACCCCCGTCAACCTGGTAGACTATAGCCAGACTCTGCGCCTCCTCCCTGGGGACTGCACCACCACTCAGCCTGCGAGTCACAGCGAAAGGCAGCAGGCTTGGACTTGTGGCCACAGCCTTGCTGCACATGTTAGCCACCGCCTGAACCTCCATATCATTGCACTGCTTGACTGGGGTGGATGACGGGGATAAGGTCATCGTCGAAGCCTCCCTGTACAGCTTGCAGTGCTGCTGCTGCTGCCCTTCAAAGACAGCTGTGTCAGTCTGGCCGGCTTCCTTAGCCACCTGCCCATATGCCGGCACGTTCTGTATAGCTTGGGGCGGAGTGGAGGAGTCCTTCTGTGAAGACACTGGCTGATGTTTATCTGAGGGGACTTGCGGTTTCTGTACTGGTGGCAAATCCTTCTCTGGATGTGTTGAACTTGAATTCTTATTTGCATCTTTGTTCTTAGGTGGAGGTGTACTGGAGCTAAGCGGAGCTGCAGTCGTTTCCATGCTTTGTTTGGGTTTGGGTGTCTCTTGCAGACTGACAGAGCTTTGTGAGCAGCCACGTATGTGATCAGGCTCTTGAGATTTCTGTGGTACAGCTGTGTCCTTATTTTTGGGACCTGAAATACACCCTTTATTATCATGCTGTGGTTCCGATGCTGTATGCCTTAATTCACAGGCGTTGTTAAGATTTTTATTATTTGGAGAGACATTTTTATTACTGTCCTCATGTGCTGTGGCTTTGGCCAAGAATGTGAGCTTTGCACACTCCTCTTCTGCTGCACTTGGCCCTTTTATTCTGCAGTCATAGGTCTGCTCGTCGACCTTGTGTGCTGAAAGAGCAGACGACACACCAGCCTTACTGATATCCTTTTCATCAGCCAGGCTTAGCATTTTCATATTAGCGTTAGAATCCCTCTGGTCGGCTCCTGCCTCGCCCACACTAACGCCTGGTAGAGACAGGTCTGGCATCTGTTGGTCTCCACCTGTAACAAGCACTGACTTTGTCTGGTTTCCATTAGCTGGGGCTGGTTTGTCTGACACAGCGCTGCTAACTGGTTCACCTCCCTTGGAAGCTGTTTTTTGGGTATGTGGGATGGTGTTAGTGGGAGAAGCAGTCAGAGATAAGTTATCCTGTTTGTGGCCTGGGGATGTCAGGCTGGGTTTTGGACAAACCTGAGAGTGTTTGAGGTTGGGCTCTTTAGCCCAGTTGGCATTAGGCTCCTTATTGCCCAGCGTGTCCACCACAGCCAGCTGAGGCACCATCTGGACTGTCACTGTCCTTTTTGGGTTAGTTCCCATCCCGGATTCACTGTTTCGTTCTTTAAATATTGTCAGAATCCAAAGATGAAAACAGATGCACAATATCAGTCACAGTGCAATTTCCTAAAGGAGGAAAATAAACATAGACTTAGTTTGTTTTTAATGATTGAGCTTCACTTTGCATTAACTTAAAACTTGATTTAGACAAAAAATAATCAGACCAGACTCACATATTAGTCCAGGCCTGGATGAGCATTATGCAGTTTCTTTGAACGGTTATTAACATTAATTTGAATAATCAGCATTAGAATGAAGGCAAAGCATCAGAACAATCTATGACCCATATTTGCCTAATTTAACCACTGCTTTGAATAAAGATTAATATATGTGATTCCAGTCCTAACGATCAAATTAATCATAACACTCTGTGTCCACTTCATAGTAATGTGGAGAGTATGCAACTATGTCTTTTCAACAAACTACATTTCTTTGTACTGTGATGTTGATTGTTGATTGGTTACTGTAATGTTCTTTGATACATGCTTGTGGTAAGAGGCGATAGAAATAAATGACTTGACACTTAATCCACTATTCAAATAATTCTAGAAACGCATCATCTTTTAATTTTAATGTTTTATAAACTTCCATTAAATATATTTCAAAATCAAACTGCTTGGTCCAATTGTACAAATAACAAAACAAAAAAAATAACAAGAATACCTGGGGGTATAGTCTCTAAAGAGCATGCAAATGTCAGACTAAAACAAAGCAAAGTTTACAAACTTGGAAGTTAAGTAAGCAAAGCACAGAAATAAGACTTTGACACATGTAGGCTGAAAGTGCTTACAGATCAAAGATATTTTTGATTAGAAATTGTGGCTGTTCCACATTCAGTAGAGTTTCTTTGGGCCCAACAGTCTTGTCTGGTTCCAAATTTCTTATTTAGGTATCACCCCGTTCTCATCTGACGTTATCATAAATACCCAGAATAATCAGTGTTGCGTTATAAGGAGATACCAAGTACAAGATAACTGATCAAACACCTCTTTTGTTGCTCACAGAGGAGGGTAACCCCTGAGATCTTTTTGTTATATCATTTTAATTGAATTTTCATTACTGTGTTCTATTATATTTGGCACACTTATATGAGAATTTAGGATTAAGTTACATTTCTAAAAGCAACCCTGCCAAATGCCAAACATATTGAAAGTGTTGCATGAAAACAATCACAGTTGCTCAGCTTACATTTAACTTCCTTTTTCTGTCAGGGCACTATTGCTGAAACAGAAAAGGTGTTTGTATCTTTAGATCCTCTTTTGTCCCGTAAACTCTAGCCATTGACCGACAGTTTCACGGATGTCTTCATCCCAGGCCTGATGAATGACTCCATCTCAGTCTGTCTCCTAAAAGTGTAAAAGCATCTGGGGCCAATTCTACAAATAATGTGTCAGCACTCAGCAGACGTCTGAAATATCTGATCCTTCGGAGTCAGACAGAATGAATTGCATTGATCAACACTTAAGCTTATGGGCTACATCCAAAGAGGAAGAAGAACCACCAGTTGTTAATTCATTGGTCCACTGAGAGCAAGTTGGCCATTTCCATTTCAGTGACATTACTGATGATAATCCATTCTGCATAATGTGCAGTTCATCTCATTGAAACCAATGTTAAACCCAGCCTTGTCTGCTGGGTTTTTCACCTTTCTTACATCAAGCATCATCTCAAGTCTCCACGTTGCCCCTCTTTGGGAGGGACAACAACAAACATAATAGATTTTTATACTGATCAGGTCCTGTTTTTATCTAGATTACACAAGAATAAAGAGGTTTGTCCGTGTCACTCTTATTTAAATGACAATATCGTAATGTACCTGGTAACCTGAAGGAATAATTTGTAAGTGTGACTTGAATAAAACAGAATAGTAGGGTGCTGTTTTGGGTCATGTACAGGTGCAGCCCATTTTATGTGTGCTCTCTCACAATGCATCGTGTCTGTTGTCAAAGTGTAAATATTTATAGAAAGCACATCCTGACTGTAATAAGATATTCAACAAATAAAACGCCCTGGTGTCTGGGCTTTGTTTTTGCCTGTAGCAGTTTAGAAATAACAGAAAGCGTGTGAATTAATGCAAACATTTCACACATTAAAGTGGTGGCACAATTAAGATCCATTGCATGTACTGTAGCCTACATTTGCAGTCCTGTCCCACCCCAACACCTCAGAGGCCACCGATATTTGCTGATTTCATATGACCTTGCGGAAATTTTAAACAGCTGACACGAAGGAAACCACCGTCTAATGAAAAGAGGACGCTGGCTTACCTTGAGAGGCGCCTTATGTCCCGGGTGCCGTTTGCGCCGCGTCCGTGTCAGTGAGATGAGGCTAAACCCTAGAAATGAATATGGAAAACCAGCCCTGTGTCGGTGACACCAAGCCACGCCTTCCAACAGAATATGGGTCTTAGAGGTATCGATCCTACACAGCAAAGCGCAAAATTCAAGCGCCCTGAGTGACTGACAGTGCGCAGTGAGTCACCGCTGGCCGACCGATGGATAGGCTAGCGTTGCCTCATAGACTACCTAGAAAAAGTGGACCTTTCACAAAATGGACCTCTCATGGAGTGTGCCATCCCAGACTGAAGTGTTCCAGCGCGGGCAACGTGGTGCAGCAGAGTAAAAAAAGATGAATGGATGAATCGTGGGGAGAGGATGGGAATGGAGGCAGTGCTGTAGCCTATCAGCCGCAGGCATCCATAAGTGCATCCATACTTGCACTTGCAAATGTATTCATTTCAGATCCTGGCATTATCATCTGTCTAAGGCAGCCTGTAATATTCCAAGACGATAGATCGCTTGTTTTGCTGTGCATTTTTGTATCATTCAGAAATTGATTTATGAGATAACCTTAAGCCTGTGTCTTGTGTACAGCATGTGTCTGTTTGAAGGGGTGCATCAAAGAACATCAGGCTATGTTTCGGAATAGAATCAGGTGCCTTTACATTACAATCTGCATTTTGAAAATGACAACATTTTCCTCTGTGGTTTTAAGAGGTTTGCTATATAATTTACCTTTATTATCAGCACATTTATAGTAGGCAAGGCTTGGTGTCATGAAGTATCCTGTCAAAGATGCAGTTATTTCAGTTTAGCTGCATGCGTTCATGTGATATCTGATCCATTTAGAGAAGACTCATTAAAATATTTGGAAATCTCCCATTTGGACGACAGAAAGGTTGCTATACAAAGTTGATATGTGGACAAAAAGGTTGTGATGAAAAATGTAATCAAATTGTGTTTTAAAACAGATAAGATAAACATAACATAGCATGCGTTAAAAATGGAAGTTTAAATAAATACTTCCCATTCAAATTAAGTTATTACTTATTGTAAATAAGTGGACTAGTAATATGCATTTTCTGCTTTACCAGAGCAGAGAAAGTGTGCTTTTTCTTTCTGTTTGCTTACTAATTGTTATAGGTGGACAGTGGCAAAAACGGGAGGTCAAAAGATGCCCAAGAGGTCACAAGATAAATCTGAGGGTTCACAGGATGATTAAGAAGATGCGAACAAGATAAAGAAGCACAAACACAAGAAAGGATGTGAAATTGAGCATGTCATTTCAATGCACATCATATTATCTAATCATGAACCACAATTAGAGGGACAGCCCAATGATTTCATACATATTAGGAATAAAAAGCAATGTGTTTGGTCGAGACTTTCCTGACAACAAAAAATGACAGCATTGGTTTGTTTTTAAATGCCTCCAGTCAACACTGTTTTCTTTTAACCGGCTGCCTTGATAACATCATCAAGGTATTTTTTCAGACTTTGGAAAGCTCCCTCCAGAAGACAAGCTGTATTCACAGGCTAAGAAGAACTGAAAATGTATGTCTAAAATTGGTAGAGTGCCCCTAAAACCACAGCGATGGTAGAGCAGAAAACAGATCCTGGGTGCTGCAGACATGGACCCGAGATCAGAGGACGCTCATATGGGTCATTTTAGGCACTGAAAAAAAGAAGCCCTATTTTCATTAATTAAGACTTGTTGGTTTGATCAGAAATATTGTACTTACTCATATCAAAGGACCCCTGGCTTAATTAGCTATTTCTTACTCAAGAAATTCCTGTGGTTTGATCATCCTGTCAGTCATGTCAGACCTGGCCACCCCATGGACATGACCCTGTGGCTGGACAAGAGAGAGCACAACATTCATAATCTCTAGTAAATTACAGCGATCACGTTTGATTATTTTATTACCAAACCTGTGATGCTATTACAATTATTTTGTGCCATGTCTGTCAGTGTTGTTATAATCGATTTAATATCAGCATTTTAGGCTTCTTCCTGACGTTGTCTATAGGCTAATGTCTTCGACTGTTATTATAATCTAAGTGGTTACTTTGGGAGTTTTCAAATATAGCCTGTGTCTGAGACAGGAGCTCTCCCTGGAATGCAGTAATTGTATGAGATAGACCTCCTGCCTTTAAAAGCCCAGAGGGACTGATTAGGTGAGAAGGTAGACCTGTCTGGTCTGTTTTTAAAAATAGACGTTGATATCAATTTAATTTAACACACAGTTTAATTTAACACACACAAAATAGACTTTGATATTAATTTAATTTAGCACACACAGTCATATTGTGGATCTGGCATCATCTTGTGGTTAAACTGGAAAAGGCAAATACTTGGCTAGACTGGGTTATATTAGCTGATGCCAACCTTATCTGCAGACTAGGATCATTTTCAACAAAAGTACTGTCAGTGTCAGTTTGAGGACTTCGAGTCATGTGAGTCAGTGGGTTAACACTCCACTTTTCTATACCTACTATCCAGCTAATGCTTAAAATACACCATTTTGAGCGATAGGTGGTCCGTTTTCCTCTGTGCAGTGCAGAGTAATGCAGACAGCAGTGAGGTTTGGACAGTAGGTGGCGCTGCAGCGGCGTTGAAAGCGTAGACTGTCATGAAATGCTGGCGCGTGCTATGTTCAAAGACGTCATGTGAATTAGCGAGAACAATAAATTCAGCACAAGTTTCTCGGAATGTGTCCGCCATTTTGGGCAGAAACTGCAACCCACGCACTTTCTAAAAAAAATCTTCATGTAATGGTTAAATTAAAGTATGCATGTCATCCAAAAACCTTTATTTTTTTGTAGGTGCGTGTTATTGCTAGCATTGTTAGGGCTGATCGGAACCTGAACGCATCATAGCCAGACTGTTGTCAAGAGAAACGTCGCTAACCTTACCACACGGCCGATAGCTTGGAGGTGAAGATAAGTTTGGGTATATCTCTGTCTGGCAACATTGTCTCTGCGACAGTCGGGTAAGAACAACTTCAGTTTCTTGCTCGTCCTAAGTACTATCAGGCACATCAATGCCTGCGACGCAACCTAATCTAGGGTAACATAGCTAACTAGCTAACAGGTCTACGAATACAAAGACAACCTGTTGTCTGAACCGGTTAACTGTCATCTGTGACTTGTAAAGCCAGTCCGCATAGTTACTTTATTAAAACGAGGTAACTGGCTAGCAGTTTTCTAACACTAGCATGCAGTGGTCAGATTGCTTGCTAAAGCGCCACTAAACTCGCTTAACATAAACTGGAAGGTCACGTCTGTCTGAAGCGAGCATTAGCGTTAATGCTAGCTTTTACGGTGCTCTTGTTTTGGACTTCGACAGGTCGCTAGCCTTCCCCCGTTAGCTGCCCCCTTTTCACAACAACATTGTCCCGTCTTGTTGTAGGTTATTTATTTGTATTTGAATGGTCAGGCGATCGTTTGGTACACTGAATAATGAATTACTCCGGTTTTAAACGCAGATATTGTCTCAAGTGCTCTGACCAGCTGCCATTGTCAACAGACAGACTCGTGTTTCAGTCCAGTTCGTAATAAAGACGTTGTGGAAGATCGTTAGGCAGCGGTGGAAAGTTAACTACGTACATTTACTCTAGCACTGTACTTGAGTACAGTTTAGATGTACTTTACGTGAGTATTTACATTTACAAGCTACTTTGTACTTACACGTCAGAAAAAATATCGTTTTTTTACTACACTACAGCGTAACGTTAGTTAACTTTACTAACTTAGTCACTTTGCAGATTAATATTTTTCATACAAAACATATGATCAGCTGGTTAAATATGTTGGCTTGTTATAGGTCAAAAATGTCATTTTTTTTGTTTTTGTTTTCTGACGTTGTATAGACCAAATAATACATCGATTAATCGAAAAGGGTAAAATATTAAAATGCTACTATCATGTTAATGCACTAATAAATATAATGAATACTTTTACTCTTGATACTTGAAGTACATTTTGTTAGTAATGGTAATACTGTGTCTGTCTAAATATGGCCTGTCAATAAAACAGAATTTTGAAATTTGATGACATATAACATTCGATGACTTTTACTTCTACATAGTGGAAGTAGTTTTACTAAGTACTTCCTCCATCGCTGTCAGTAGGTATTAAAACGTATTCAAGTATTCATTGGCTTTGATCACATGTTAACTTAAACTTCATACTGCTAAGTGGTTTGCAGATTCATAGATTGCAAGGACATTTCTTGCACCCTAGAATAAAAATCGAAGGGGTGCCAATAACCCCTGATGCAGGACCATCTATCATCGATGGTGAGCTGAGTCAAACACCCACATTAGGCAGTGTTAACTAAGTAGCTTATCAGACAAATGTTAAAGAAGGTTATTAGACTGTCAGATTTTTCTGCTTGAATTCTTCTAGTGGCTGATGTCTTTTCTCTGTCCATGTTCTAGAAAATGCTGGGGTATATCTGGCAGTATGTCTACACATCCTTCCTGAGATACTGGCTGAAGTGGCTCATCAGACAGGCAACAGGGAAATGTGAGCTGCAGAGAATATGCTCCGCATACAAGGCTGGAGCACCAAGGACAACAAAAGCAGGTGAACTAAATAATTCTAAATCTGGCCTACTTTCCCTGCTCAGTAGACATATTTTTTTCGTTATATTAATCTGCCTCTTATGTCCTATTGTAGAATATTCTCTAAGGTCATCAAAGAACAAGGTAAGAAAATGTTTTACCTTTGTTAACAGTCAGTTTTTAGGGGTAGTTGTGTTTCTGATAGCCAGGATCACTCCTGGGCTATTTCCAGGGTCAGCTTCAATAGTTGTGGTTTAAGAATAGCTTTTTAGATAACAATTTCTATTATTTTATGTTCAAGTTAAAGTTTCTTTATATATCTGCTGAAAGACAAACACATTATCCCTTTAGCACAAACTTGCTGAACAACAGCAAAAGCATCTGTAGCCATTTTGATAATCTGTTCATAATTATAGTTATTTGTCAGTAAAAATGGTTTCAGAAAATTGAGGATTTGCTTGCCTGAATTTGTTTTAATGTCGTTGCAAATTAAGCATCTTTTGTTGAACGTTAGTTGGACAAAATCAGAAGTTTTAAGTTTTCATTTTGGGCTATGCGAATTTAATAAAAAAAGAAAACATGATAGGTTAATTTATAATGGAAATAATTATTAGTTGTAGATGTACAAAAACGCTTTACCCTTACAAACTACATGTAAAACACATAGAGGAAATAATATATAACCGTAGGCTACATATACTGTACAGGCACACAGTCAAACATAACCATACATCTTAAAAACATGCAACACAATAATACCATGTATTGTCTGGGATGGCAAGCAGACTTGAGCCCCTTAACAGTGTTTACAGGGTCAGCAAATATAATGTGAGCAATCATTTGGGGCTTTGATGACAAACAGAAAGCGTAGGGAGCCAGCGTCAAAACGCCATGATCGGGGTAATGTGATCCCTGTTTTTAGATCTGAACAATAATCTAACTGCAGCAGATGAGAGACAGAAGTGTGATTAATCTGCGGTAATGTTTAAACTATGTGTTCCCACAGAGAAGTGTAAAGGGAACACCCCTTGCTTAACTAATGACCTGTTCATTATCTGTTAGGCTGTTGTATGTGTTGAACTCCAATAAAGACATATCCTCTCAGCTTAATCAGCCCTTATCATTCAAACCTGCCAAGATTAGATGAATTGACTCTACTTGTCATTTGTGATAACAGCTAGTTAAGCATTTTTCCGCTCAACAGTCCATTCAGTGTAGAAACAGAAGTGCTTGGTCATCTTCTTCATTGTGTCTGAGGTTAACTTTGAAAGGTATTTTTTTTCCCTGTGTTTCACAGCAAACAGTAGATTATAAAGCAGCCACTGGGCCAATTTTCTGTCTGCAAGCTTGCTGTATCACTACTTTTCTGTGACTACCCCCTGATCTCTTGCAATTTCTTCCTCTGTAGGTTTTAAGAGGAGCTTTGGAAACCAACAAGGATAAATTAGGGCAATGTGTGGATCAAATTATGAAAGTGAAGAGTGTCAAACCCCAGAAAGATCCACTGTAAGGTTACTTCTTCTCTGTTATTTGGATGTTGCTTGTCACCAGCAATTCTGTTATTTCCAAATCATATTTAGTTTAGTGTCATTTTTGAATCAACGTATTCATTATTTAATCCCCCTCCGTTTCTAGGTTCAAGGAAAGCCTACACATCTGTCTGTTGCAGATAACAGGACACAGCAGCCTGTATGCATCCGTGGAAGACTTGAGAAAGGAAGTCTTTGACTCGGAGAACCAAGAACACGAGGCCATGTTGTTGAAGGTGTGTGTTCCTGCTTCTGCATCCATAGATTAGTAAAGCAGTTTCTGTATATGGTTTAGCTGCATGGTTGCTGTTCCACAGAACAAATAAGTACATGTCGAAAGTATACGTATGTCCATCTCTTTTTTGTAGAAGGCTTGAACATGGGCATTATAAAAAGTATTGATTATGAATCCAAAATGTTGTGCACAATATCACATTTGGCATCATTGTTCCTGTAACTCAGTACAGTGGCAATTAAAATTTGTAGCCTTGAATTATTTGCACTGTCAGCTGTGGGACCTGTTGATGCCAACACTCAAACTGGAGTCCAGGATAACCAAACAGTGGGGAGACATTGGATTCCAAGGAGATGACCCCAAGACTGACTTCAGAGGAATGGGCATGCTGGGCTTAATCAACCTTGTGTGAGTCATCAATGAATAGCAATGAGACATGTATTAAGTTATAAAGAGCTACAGATAATATAAGGATTGACCATTAAGACCATTACCATCTAGAACACTATTGCCATTTATTGTATCTATGATGTTTTCTGAAAACTTGTAGATTCTTTGTAACATGTACAGAGTCTTTTTATAGGCTTAAGCTTCCTCTGGGCGGTCTTACTTGACGTGCCTTGCTGCAGAGCAGGATAAATAATGCTTTAAAAAAATCAATAAAACTAATAAAAGCTACAACACATAAGGAAATAGTGAAACACAGCACAGATGCAGAAAGCTGACCAAGCAAGCCAAACTTATTTTCCAGCTGTGTGTCAATAGGAGCCTGAAAATGCAAATCAGCTGACAAGGAAATCCACACAGTCAGCTGGACTTGTACATACTTGCACCCTACATGAAACCACCAAGGAAAACTGCATCAAAGGTTATTGCATATGTTTTTATCACTATAATGGACGTTAAAACTCATGTCCGTCCAAATGCATATTCACATCACCACCTATTTTCTTTGTTTGGATGATTTGCACACATAATCAGCGCCTTATTTAGAACCAACGACTACCCATACAGATAAACATTAATTTATTTAGTCTAGAAAAAATGCATTTAATACAATTATTAATGAAATATTCACCATAAAAACAAAATAGATATATATATGTATATATATATTTGTATTTATTTATTTAGCACCCCTATAACATTGTCGGACTCACAATGGACAGTTTTTTCAAAAGCATCAAAGTCGATGAAGCAGAACCAGAGATATCTTCTTTTTTTATGCCATGCATTTTCCTTCCTGGTCAAAATTTGACGCCTACATTACCCACAATGCAACTCGACTGCAGACAGTTCTGCAGGAGTTTTGGGTGTGTCATGCTCGTAGTGGCTAATGTAGCCTCGAGTTGCTAGCCTCAAGCAGAGATGAGGAGCGAGCTACCGAGGTCTGGTAAGCTCACGTCTTTCAAACTCCACACCCCCCAGATTTGTTTCATTTTCAGACTTCTAGTCTTCAGCCCCAACTGACTTTGCAGGCAATTTATCAGACTTAACGCAGCTCCCTCTGCAGCCACAAAAGGCTTTATACAACAGTTTTTTCACAAACGCATGTGTGCTCCTCAAGACCCGTAAACAGACTTTGATGTGTAAAATGAAGTGGAGTTCCCCTTTAAATGATCGTGATTATTGCCAGCGATTAGTGGTGAACATGAACTCATCTCCAGATTAAACCAGCAAGTAGTATAAGCAAAGTTAGGACTTATAAGGTGAACAATAATTATGCAAATGTTTTTGCTCTGTTACAGTTTTTTCAGTGAAAACTACACAGAGGAGGCTCGTCAGGTGTTGTCTCATGCAAACCATCCTAAACTAGGGTAAGAGACATTTGCATATTTCCAGTCAGTATTGTGTCAAAAGTTTGATCATTCTAAAATCATTGCATATTACCAGACACGCCAGAAATATAATCCATTCATTTTGCTACAGTTCATAGGGTTCACCATGTCTTCCATGTGTCACTTTTGGCATGCACTTTATACTAATTTTGTATTCCTCATATTTTAGGTATTCATATGCCATAGTCGGGATCAACTTGACAGAGATGGCCTACAGCCTCCTGAAGAGTGGTGCTTTGAAACCCCATTTCTACAATACAGTACTGGGCACACCTGAGCTCCGGCACTTTCATCAGCTATACTGTGAGTAAAGATAATCACAGTTTTTCTTTTCTCCAACATCAATGATTCTCTCAGTCTGCTCGGAAAATACAAAACACATTTTTCTAATACAAAAGTGAAATTTTGTTGGCTCTTTTTATAAAGAATTCTCTAAAAATGTGTGTTTCTTGTCTTCTAGGTTATCTGGCATATGAATTTGATAAATTCTGGGTGGCAGAAGAGCCAGAAAGCATCATGCACTTTAATCAGTACCGAGAAAAATTCCACAACATAGTCAAGACGCATCTACAGGACCCCGATGTATCCCTCATGTTGTCTGTCCGTTCTAAAAACTAACATTATTCAGAAATACTCCCAGTGACCTCTCCATCGCCCCTGACATTGTTTGATCAGGTAGAAGAAGGCAAGAAGCAGGAGCAATGCTGAACATGAAAAACATAAAAGCAGACTGAAACTCGTCGACCACTTATATTCCTCCAAAATTCAAACAAATAAATCATCTTATATTTGGTTTTGTGATTCATTGGTCATCTTGCCACAGTGGTAGTTGAGGGTTTTAGAATAGAGCACAAATCTAACACCCGATACCTCAAAAATGAGCATTCCAGTGTTAAATTAACCTTCGTAAAGGGGAAATGAGAGCTGCTGCTGAGTGATTACAGGTCTGTTTTTTGTAAGGGTTAAAGCACTTTCAGCGAGCAAGCAGCCGAAAGATTGCAGTTAAAAGACCGTTATTGTTTAAAAAATGGTGATTAACTACCATGTTTGTATTTGTGTAAACAAGACTTATGTGTTCTCACAGTTGTCCTGCTCAGGAATAAAATGTTCTGTCCGGAGACCGCGGCTTAAACTTCACATAAGGAAAAATGTGTGCACATTTTAATGGGTCCACATTGATGTCATCTGTCTTCTATAATATAGGTGACGTGGAACTCAAAATGGTTGTTTGCCTCCATTTTCATAACTTTGTATGTCTGAAGACTGATACTGCATTTTTACCTGTTTATTTTATTTTTATGGTGTTATTTGCTTTTGAGGAAAGTATGTAATGATGAACACATCTTACTCAGAGTTAATAAATACACATTTATGTTTTTAAATGTGTTTCATGTGGTGGAAGTGATAGCACACGTTAAGCAAGCACAGTGTCTGCAAAACAAGGTGTTCTGGTTTAAGCTGCCGCAAAAATGTGTAATTGGAAGATTTAGATTTACAGGTCTTAAAGTGCAAACTCAACCCTCCCAAAGCCGGTTATCACAACCTAGTGTTAGCACCATTCACTCCCATTAAATTTGGAATGGGTTCATTATGAAAAATTATAAATATAAAGATACAACTGCATGTCTTTTACACTTCACTGCAAAATAAAGTCAAAATACAAGGTAGATTGTCCAATATTCCTTTTTCAACAAAGGATTTTCTTCTTTGTCGCAATAGGACAAAAAGAATAAAACTAAAATGTGAATTGACATTCATTAGTGTTCTTCAGCGATGCTCCAACCCAGTGGTGCTTCAGGTTTTCCAGTCAAACTTTGAAACAAGAATCTTAATTTCTGTCGTCAATCCTCTTCTTCGTCACCATCATGGCTCTCTTGATTTGTTCGAATGAGACGAACATCACAACATTCCACGATCCCAACCTCAGGAACGAGGGCACAAATCTAGAAGAAGCAAAAGAGGTTAGAGGTTTGCAGTGAAGAATGAAAGCTAAGATAGGTCCGCGAATGTAGCACTGCTGAAACCTTTTTATCGAATCGACCTCATGTACAAATATTCCTAAAGGAATAAGCGTGTGCTTGGGGTCAGAGAGGAAGAGCTCACCCTTTGTAGAAAGCCGTCGGCCCCTCTTTAGTCAGCATGGTCCAGGCACAGTTGATAGCGCTCTTGTACTGGCCTGGTGGTGAGTTCATGTATCTAGTTTTCACCACATCTACCGGGGAAGCAATCACCGTGGTAACAAAGCCGGCACCAAACGCAGATACAAAGTGGCAAGGCAGATTGTCTGTGGAGAGAGAAGGAAAAAAACAAACAACAAAAGCGCATGAATATGAAGGACCAGAGGGCCTTTGCTCTGAGCCGAGCAGCATAGAGACCTGTCAGCAGATTATGCAACCTTGTGAATGTCATATAAACTACTGTATTTACAGCACTTGAAGGGGAAAATACAATATGTTCTGTTACCAGCATGTGTGCTATTATCAGCTGTGGTGGAGTTGAAAGGGGTGAGAGGGTGTGTGGATTTCTGCCCAATCAGCTGTCTCTCTTGGATGGTATTTTGTGTGTGTGTGTGTGTTACTGTAGCCCAGACACACACGCATGAGCTCTCCAACTCACCTGACATCAGTTTGTGTCTAAGGATGGCCTCCTTGATCAGGTCGTATGTAACCAGCTCTGTGCAGTTGACTAGCGCGTTTCTTGTGATGTTGGGTAGTGTGCCTAAAGAAGCCAGAAAACAATAATAACTTATCGAAATCATGTCTGGGTCTCATTTTCATGGCAGGTGAGACCCAAAACAGTAACTTATTTTTAAAGCATGCTTGTTTCATAAATGGCACCTTTCCAGAGACCACGCAAGCCCTCATTCTGGAAGATGTGTTTATAGGCCTGCATGGTGCCACTGTAGCGACGCGCCACACCATTCAGGTTCATCTGGGCTTGGAATCGAACCTTGACCACATCAGTGGGTTGTGCAAAGGACACTGCCATGGCGCCTGTGGTGCAGCCAGCCAAGATGCGTACCAGTACACCAGGGTCTGGAGAAGGAGGGATATAACTCTGTACATTTACTCAATTATTGTAATTAAGTACAGTTTTCAGGTGCTTGTGCTTTATATATGTATATATATATATATATAGTATATATGTGAGTGCATGTGTGTGTGTTTAAATATATTTTAACACCTATCTAATTCTCAATTAAAACACCAATTAGTGTCACTGCCCTCAGATCATCATACATGCCTGAAACGATTATTACACCTAATATTTACTTTATATTACATAACGTACTATGTAACTTTATTTACTTAGTGTTGTAATTGTATCCCAATATTAGAATTCTACTGCTGTGAGTTCTCTCTATGTTGGACATACAGCAGCTGTTGCACATCTGTCAGTCCTGGATAAGGGATCCCTCCGCTGTTGCGCTTTCCCATGTCATTTAAAAAGATAACCTGCGTGTTCTTCAGAAGCAACCACTTACTGTCTTTGCCACCAGTGTAGAACTCTTTGACATTGTCATAGAGGCCAATTCTGATGGAGGCGAAGCACACTTGTCTCTGCAGCCCTGCTACCAGCCCATTGTAGAGAGACTTGGGCCCCTCTGTGCGGATCATGGTGCTGATGGTCCCAAACACCCCTCTGTAGCGGATGCCTTCAACTGCCGTCTTCTCTCCCTGAATCTGGGGTCACAGATTGTACTCAAGGCTTAAAACCAGCTTTACAGAACACAAGTAGAAAACATATGGACTAAAAGGTGCAGCGTGTAGCAGCAGAAGTGTGAATGAGTGCAATTGATTTAGGGGAAATTAAGTGGACAAAGTTGAAAGTCAAGCTGCTCAGTCAATAGTTGCCAACGTCGCACTGTGTTCCAAAGTATCCAAAATTAGAGCAGCTGAAGATCATTATCACAATTTAAATATCAGATGCATTGCAGTCAATATGAAGAAAACATGTAAAATGATAGTGGAGATGAATGAACAAATACTTTCTTCTTTTTTTTCAGTATTACCGAACAGATACCTGTAGTCTGACTTTGGCTGTGTCCAGAGGGAATGTGACAATGTCAGCTATACAGGCTGCTGCCCCAGCACTCGCCATCTTCACCCCCAGTGGAGGGGGAACATCTACGGGTTTAAGTCCCACCATGTTTCCTAATACTGGGGTAAAAGTATGCACAAGCACACAGAGACACACAGGCACCATCAGAACAAATCATCAGGATTCTCTTGTAGAAAACCAGTGTATAAACGTTAACTTATCATTCATCTTTTAAACTGAAAGGTTAGTGAATGATGATATAGTTTATGAGCCAACAATCAAAGTGTAGATTGATAATAAAAACATAAATCATACTCACATTGTTTAAGATTTAAAGGCTCCGTTTGATCCTCAGTTGTTTGTTTCCGGGAAAGATTTGATTGGCCAGATTATAACCCATAAAGGGCCCCACTCCACAGAAAGGAAAGATGCATCTTATGCTCTGTATTTATATGTCTTCTGGCTGGCCTTTTTTATGACATCCACAGAGAGGCGTTACTGTGTACTCCTGTACACATGGGTCAAAGCAAAGTCCACAGTCTGTCAGAAAGTCAATGTTCAATTTACACCACAGTGCAGGCACATTTCAGAAAAACAACTATTTAACGTCTCCATTCTGTGAATGTAACATCTTTTCATCCAAATTGTGGTATATTTTCTGTCTGTAAACTGTTATTAATATTTATAAGTGTTATTTTTTTGGCTTAAAATATAATCAACACTATGTCCATGTTCACATTCAGTACAGTGAGTAGAATTTGGAAATATCAGCAGATTTTCCTTCTGTCCCGTGTCTGTCACTGACACTGTTAAGTAATTATTTACTTCATTGGACCAAGTGTCTGCACTTAACAACAGTCATAACAAAGCACTATCAGATGGGTTGATTGGAGGCTTGTCTTTGCTCTCAGCCAATGACAGAACAGGTGTGTTGACAACGGAGAAAGGGTTTGGAGCTGATTGGCTAAATGGCAGGAGTCTTTATAGCCAAACCTCGCACCAGGTTGCCCTTTCACTTTTGTAGTAGCGTTATTGGATCATACAGTATTTTCTCATTTGTTCGTTATACAATGTATTATATCCTGACGTTTATTTATGATTTCCTATTAGCAGATACTTTTCACAGTTTTGAGAAAGAGGGTTCCAACTTTATAAAAAAAAAAAAAAGCATTGGGGGAGAGTAGAGACGTCAACTAGTGACTGAAGTTCACTGTGGGGCAGATAAGAACTTTGCGTCACACCGTGTTCGGCCTCTCAGCAGTTTGGCAGTGATGTTGCCTGTTACATAACACCTTGCCCTAAATCCAACCTATGTAGCTTCTCATGCAGTATGGAAATTATTGAAAAAGGTATTCTTTTGTTTGGGGACGAAGAAAAAGGGAAGAAAACGTGACCCTATTCCCAAAACGCTGAGTTTCCAGTTTATTTGGTAGAACTAGCTTCTTCTTCCTTTTTATCTCTTCTCAAAAAAACAAAAAAAACAAAACCTTCCTATCCTCAGCTTTGTATACTGTGCTGAGCCTTAATCAGACTAGTTTTTGATGCACTTGTGCTTTTTGTTACCTTGTGTGGTTATAATTGCTTCCATTGTCTTCCTCACATTTAAGTCACTTTGGATAAAAGCGTCTGCTAAATGACTAAATGTAAATGTAAACTAGCTCAAACTAATGCAGTCTAATACAACAGTACTGTAATAAATCATCCCTTCATAAAGGTTGTAAAGTTCAGTTTTTGTTGAAACTGTCTTAGAGAGATGTTGATTCAACTTAATGGTCAATTTGAAGGATGTAGTTTGTTGTCTTGTGAGTTTTATGGCGTTATTTTGAGAGGTGTTTCTTATATTTTTCCCACCCTATTTACTTTATATCAATGAGGGTAAAATATTATTAACACCTCTTAGTATAATGGGCAGCTGTGGTTTGGTGGAAGAGAGGGTCGTCCACCCAGCCATGCGTCGAAGTATCCTTGAGCAAGATACTGAACCCCAAATTGCTCCCGAAGCTGCATCTTTAGTGAGTGTGTGTGAATGATTAGTTCATGATTTAAGGTGAGGTATTATGAAACAGGCAACATCACTGCCAAACTGCTGAGAGGCCGAATATGGTGTGACTTTGTACTGATGGGCAGTTAGCAGCTAAGTACAGTCTTAAATGTTCAATCAACACCTCTCAAACAGTTCCAACAAGAACTGAACATTATAACCTTCATGAGTGAAGGTGTAGCGGGACTGTTGTATTAGACTGTATTAGTTTTAGCTAGTTCTGCCTAATAAACTGGCAACTGGAGTGTATAATGACAACTAAAAATACATAATAATAAACACTGGAGAAAAAATGGATTTGTGATTGCAATAGTTGAACAGGATCCAAAGCACAAAATAGACAAAAGCCTCTCAAGCTTTTAATTTTGCCATCAATGTTAATGTCATCATGTTCTCCCCAAAGATGTAATCGAGAACTGTTAGAAATCAAAACTGAAAGCGCCATATTTGCTAGACATGATGAAACCTCACGCGACACGTTTTCAGGCCAACGTTTTTTCACCACCATCCTGAAAAACTACTTTAACCGTGACAGTAAACTGTGCCAAAATCAAAACGTTGTTTCTTTAATGTGTTAGTGTCATCTCTTTTTGTTGTTAGTGGCTTAATAAAAACACCATTTAAAATGTTGAGGAAATAAATGTTTATTTTGCGCTAGTCAAAGAAACAGGTTTAAAGCAAAACCATAATTGCAAAAGCACCACGACCACATGGCCCCACACTGACCCATTTCACTCGGGCTTACAAAGTCACAATGTGAACACTAAGTGGTTGCCGCTGCTGGCTGACAGATTACACTTACACCATTTAAAGAAATAAGGCAATAATAACATGTGTTCTGAGTACTGCTGGCGATGGCACCTGATGTCGGCGGGAGACGGCCGGCTCGGCCCCGGTCACCAGAAACGGCGGGTTAGCAGCGAATCCCAGTTGCCTCCGATCCAAGTTTGTGAAACTGCGCAGAGCTAAATGCTCACTGCTGAGGCGGGTGGTGGTGGTCCTCGGCTCTCCGTCAAGGTTGCTCTTCACTCTTGATCTCATCATTCTTAGGACATTTAAATAAGGAGACGGGGCTGTTGTTCTGTAAATACTGGCATCCAGGGAATGCGCTTTTGTGGGAAGGCCTAACGTTAGCTAGCTTGCATCGAGCCATAATTTCAGGCGCTCAAAGAATCCTGAACGCAAAAGGTGAAAACCTGTTTTACGGTCTAACTCCACAATTCAGTAACGTTACATAGGTCACAGTATTTGTGACACGTTTTCAGCAATACATTTCTAATATGTGTTTAGAAACACATCTCTGAATTTCCTTTGCACGGACTTTAAAGCCGTATGCGGTGCAGCTCCGTTAGCTGCAAACACAGCGCAGGGCTCTGCTGCCCGCCGGCTGCTAACAGCTAACTAGCGCAACTGCCGATTTCAACACGGACTAACGTTAGTTGGTTACAATGCATCATGATCGGGGGAAAATAATATACTCACACACAGCCAGGGTAGCGCCTGGCTAAACTTAGCTAGCTACTAGCAAGCAGCTGGCTAGACTGTTTAAATCAAATGGTGTGCTCGAGCTGTAAAACAGCGCAAAATATTTGCGACGGCCACAGAGACGGCGCCGCGGGAGCATTTCTGACCCACCATGCTCTCCGGGCGTCTCGCGCGGAGTAGCCAGCCGGCGGTGGTAACCATAGCAACAGCGTGGGAAGACGCGCTCCGCTCGCTGTAGTCAGCGCTCGGTTCAGTTAGAACAGTCAGTCAGCTAAAACATACATACATCCCTTTATTGAAAACATCTGTTTGTCCCAAACACCTTTCCTATCGTCGACGGCGGGACGCCATTAGTCTCCAGCCCAGTTTGATGATTTTATCATTTCTGGACAGCGAAGAGTGAGACGACCCGGTGGGCCCCAGAAGAGAGAATATATTAATATATATATATATTTCATGTGTCCTGGCCTAACATAATTCCTGATGGATTAATCATTTGTAGCTCTGTCATGTGTCTGAGAGGCCTCTTTTCAGTCTGCAGAAAGAGCTGGTTGGTTAACCTGAGCCACAACCCCAGTGTGTGTTTGGTCCACGGAGAGAGAAAGAGGCGCACGGTCACGCAGTCTCGCTCTCAAAGGACTCAGAACACTGTCGTCTGCTCTCATTGTCATTCCCTCTAATATATCAAGACCGTGCAATGTTTTTACTTAGTTTTTAATGTAAAGGAGAGGGGCAGATGACAGCGTTGTCAGTCCTTTGCTAGAAATAATTCAGTTTCAGAAAAGCACAATATTTCCCTTCCCTCGAAGTTTAGTAGAGTACAATGTAGAAAAGTAACACGAAACTCAAGTAAAGTTCAAGATCCTTGAATTAAAAAAAAATGCACTTAAATACAGAACTTGAGTAAATGTACTTAGTTTCATTCAGTCACTGGCACTTAATGTGTCCATAAGAAAGAAAGCTCAGTTCCAACTACCATCACTACCAAACCTAATTTTAGGTTTAGTAACTAACCGGGGTTTTTAAACTTGTTCAAAAAGAACAAATGATGCCATATCTGCGCCTGAACTCATTTTATGATGGCACAAACTATCTTCTAGGAAATTAATGATTGTAGCATCCATGATCCTCCACCAGGTGGCAGTAACACTCCGTAACAATCCTTGGTCTGATGAAAAAGGCCTGAGGCTTTGAACTGTGCGGCATCTAATCAATCATACTTTATTTTTAAATTAGATGGGGTGATACACAATGCATCAGAATCCAGAGTAATAACACCTGGACATTTTAAATAAAAAAAATATTCACATAAAAACAACTTAAAAAAAAGCAATGTAAAAATGAAAAGAAAAAAAAGGTTGACAAATGTAAAAGGAATAAAATTAAATTAAAAAGGCAAACATTTTAGTTTTGGAGTGCAGACAATAAGTAGGCAGATGGCAAGCAAATACATGTTAGTGGATCACATTATGTTGTAAAAGTAAAGAAAAGTGCAGGCTTTTCGTTCAACACCATTTTTTTAGTGTAATAATCTTTTCTAAGAACACATAACTTCCTTTGAATCCCTTCATCATCAGGTTTGAATTGTGTCATTTTTCTGTTAGTTCATTGTTATTGTATAAGTGGTTTGTGATTACCAAATATAACTGGAGAAACCCACACTGGAGCAATTATCGGGAACAGTATTTTGGGGAGTAAATGTCCAGGGAGTCGTTGGTGTGTATGTGTGTGAAAAAGAGGGTAGTTTCTGCCAAAGTGACACAATGCTTTAAAAAGAGCTGTGGAGCTGAAGAGAGTTTACACAATAATACATGAAAATTCACTTTATCATGTTATTTTCACAGATTTGTTTTGTATTTTTACATATTGTCATTCGACAAACTAAAAAAGGTTTCGTGATCAACAGCAAATGGAATCGTAAAGTAAGGAAGCAATAGTTTGACCAGATATAATGTTAGGTGATCGTACGTAGACTATCAATATCCCAGTTTAGAACTGTACTGTATCTGTGGACATTTACATCTACATAGCCTTAGAGTACTAGAGATTACAATAACACCTATGCATAATATCTTATAAAGTACAGCTACTACATGTATGCACTGATTTCATCTGAGCAAACCTTTATATTAATGTCCCGTTCTCCCTTAGCTGGACAGAATCTACTGATTGTTATAATAAAAGTCTTTCACATCTGGTAAAATACATTGCCAAGGACAGTTTTTGGTCACATTCATTCAGCTATCATACACATACATTTTGCATTTACCTTCATTCTTCTCTAAAACTCACTGACACATTTTTACACCAATGACTGATAATTGTTTTTCCCTTTTAAAAAACAGCAGAAGTCTTTGTGTGAAACCTCCCTTAAAAAAGGTCTCAGCCAGATAGCGAGATCTCATAGTCACTTGTTGACAGCTGGGGGCACCCAACTTTACGCACATTCTTGGCATTAGTTATACGAGCTGCCACCTCCACCGGCATCTCAAAATAATACACCAGGGCCTGCTCGGTGAGCACAGAGGCCAGGAACTGCTCAAACGTGATGGCCCAGTCTTTATCAATGCTGGTGCTGTGAGGCAGCCCTCTGTTGCGGGCTCCGCCGCCGTGAGGCCGGTTACTTCTTTCACCGTTGGAGCCGTTGTCGCTGCGCACCAGCACCGTGTCGTCTGCAATGTCCTCGCACTGCAGCTTTTCATCCAGCTCATGGGAGCCTGCGCTGAGCACCGAGTATGACGACATTGAGGTGTCATCTTTGGTTTCATCATCCGAGATGAGCATGGCGGATGATGTGCCCGTGTCTTTGGGAGACGAGTCCTCCAGCTTGATGTCTTGCATAGGTGGCAGCTGCTCGCTCCCTTCGTCCCCTTTCCCTCCCTCGCAGGCTCTCTGCTTGTTCTCCAGACCTGCAGGGACAAAGGCGTCACTCTGGTCCCGCTGCTGGAACGCACCATCCAACACGGCCTCCTCCTGGGTGGGTTTCGGTTCTGTAGCATCTCTCATACGCATGCTCGGCTCCGATTTACCCTCCATGTTGTGGTCCTTTCTGCCAGAGGAGGAGGAGAAGAGCTTTCCCACCTCTCCCATTTCCAGCAGCAGACTGGTGACTGTCGCTGTGGCGTGATAGAGCTCCTGTTCTGCAACATCCTCGCTGAACATGCTGTAGAGGGTTTTGCAAAGCTCGATAAACTGGCTCTGGAGGGGGAAAACAAACAAAACAAAGGAGGTCAGTTGTACCCTACTGAAACTACGGAGTTTCTTAGACACATACTGTATATTAAATCCGATACAGAGGGCGAAGTCTTACCTGATTCAGCTTGGGGAGGTCTTTTGTGTTTTCTCTCTTAGGTTTTGTCTCCTGGTTCCACAGTTTCAGGTAATGGCGGCAGTCAGGAGTGTTCAGTTTCTTCACTGTAACATGTACAAAGAATGTGCTGTTAACATTAAGGAGTATTTCAATCTCAAACTCCTCTTTAGTTGTTTTTGTTTTTTTAAAGCATGAAGATTCAACCAATGCTTGCCCTTTTCTGTATTGTGATTAAAAGACAAGACTTTAAGACACAAACGTAGAACTGAACATAATGTTACAAACCTTGAATTGACGTCAAGTGTTTTGCTAAATAACTACAGCTATAACAAGTTGTTGCTAGGATCATCGATATATTTTCTATTCACATGTTTCAGACATTCCGGAGGAAATAAGAGAAGAGTTTTCTTGGCTGCTAATCAAGACTCAACAGCAATTTCACTCTTGAATGGTTTGTCAGTTAAATGAACTTAAACATCCTGTGGCTCATTTTAGGCCAATGGAACCATATAGTATGTTGTATTAGATCATACATTCAGCCTTTTATATTCCTTTTGCAATAACTGACTGTGCTGCTTACCTTTTTCAGTCTTAAATGTAACTCTGACAAAGCCATCATCCCTCTCGCTTCTGCACTTTGAGTCATGACCTGAGGAGAGAGGAGGGTGACCAAGACCAAACATCAACATTTGTTCAGTTAAAAATAGTTAAGACAGAATGTTCAGCATCCATCTTTTAGCAGCATCCTCTATATTTTGAGGACAAGCATATTATATTAAAACATTATACAGTGTTTTCTTGCTTCCAAACTACATACTGATGGTCAGTTTACTATTTACTACCTAATGTAGTGCATTAATATATAATCAATGGCTTCTAAAAAAACAAAATAAAAACCCCCCACAAAAAACAAACAAACATATATTGGATACCACATTTGATCAAGTGCACCTATTGCCACATAATACAGATGACACTAGTTCACAAGTGAAATTATTCAAAAAGCTTTCAGATCAACAAAAAGGTGTTTGAGGCAGTTTGTCTGCATATTTAACACAGGATCCACCTTGCAGGCCTGTGCCTCACATGCTTAATTCAACTTTTGTAAACACTTGTTTTTGTTTGTGTGCTTGGAACACTGTCAGTATGCACAAGGCAGGCTGCATGCGATGTCTGCGGTTTCACGGTTAATACAACCACACTTTCCCCTGCAAATCACATGACATTACCCATAATCACGAAAGCAGATTTCACTCACTCTAAATAGCAAACCTTTTGTACCATACATTGTCAGGATTAACAGACTCCTCTGGCAGCGCTCAATGAAATGTAAAGAATAAAAAAGCTGAAAGGAGGCCTAACACAATGTGATGAGAAAATTATACTAATTAATGCCCTCAAACATAATGTAGCTGTGCAGCGTGAGAATATCCGTGTTGGGATTTCATTTTCATGAGAGACAAAAATCACAGAAGTTGATCCCAAATATACCATCATTGTGTGGACTACTGTAGTTAATAAGGTGAAATCTCTTCAGCAAAATAATTCATGTCATTTTCCAACTTTGTTTTGTTACTTGCTTTTTATCGTTTTGATAAGTGTATATACTGTATCTTTACTATGCAATGGGAGGAACCTTTTTTCCCCCCTTTGAGTGGAGTTTTTCCTTCTCCAAATCGAATGCCTAAGGGTGTCACATGGCGAGAAGGGAGTGCGACACCCTGTACGATGTGGGGGACATACAATGTTGATGTTGATACATGGTTGTATTATGTCATCTTGCTGCACCTGCACCTTGTATGTATATTGAAAGAAACAAAGCAACAAATTTGATTTCAAAAGAAATTGATCATAGGTCCTTACCGATGGACGTTTCTGGAGTGATGTCTTCAAAGAAGTACTGAGTGGCCTCAAACGCAGAGTCAGGCTCTTCCTGTTCATGGGTGACTTCTGGAAGAAAAGAATTTCGGAATCTGTCAAAATTTTACTTGGCTTGTGAAAACATAATGTGAACCCTTCTTTGTCATTTTATCGAATATTTTCAAATTATGACCATAAAGTTACTTTTGATAAATGGCCCTTTTATATATATTTTTGGGATCAGATAAAAAAAATCTTGGAAAAACATACCCCCCCCCCCCCAATGCTAACTGGTGAAATGACGTGACAGTAGGCTTATCAGTTTGGGTCATCAGTTTGTCAAAATGTTAATAAAAGTCAAACCTAAGTATTCATTATGTTGAGGACTGAATTTTAAATACAGTGAGTAGTTTAAAATTTAATTTTCTGTCAGTTATCTCATTAAAAAAATTAAATGCTGACAAATGTAATCCTGAGGAAGGGATTTGCCCAGTGACGTGAGACAAAGAGCTCAAAGAGTTTTTTCCCCCCACTGAGCCCCCTCTTTTCTGTGCAGCTAATAATCCTGCTCCACTGAAATGAAATGAAATATTTTCTGTAGTTCCCTAAAGACGACTTTCCAAGATCACCGAACTGCATCGATGCACACTCACCAGGTAAAACATGCATCTTATAGAGGAGCTTCAGCTTCTCAGTAAGGTCCCCGTGATACAGAACACCTAAAAACGCCATAAAAAAGCTTTAGATATCGGACACATCTGAACTGCTTCCAAATTTGATACAATACCACCTTAAATTAGAATCATGACAGTGTAAAACATACAACTGAACAGCTATGTTACAAACCATTACTTCCAAAGAATATTTACAAGCACACAGGCACAACCTTACCCTACTTACCCAATCCACTGATGAACTCCCGAAAATTGATGAGGGCATCTCCGTTCTGGTCAAGGAGACGGAAGAATCGCACAGCCAGGGGGTCTGAGTGGGCTCCGTTGGCCCAGGGGAACAGCAGGTTGAACAGGCCTTTGAACTGCTCCATGTCGATGCGGTACTGCTCCAGGTAGGGCAGGCTGGGGTCATGGCGCTCTGTGGGGTTGCTGCTGCCGCCCCAGTAACAGCTGGTCAAGTGCTCCGCCTGAGGAGTGGAAGAGAGGGGTGAGAACTGTAAAATATCATTACATGCAAATCAATACAATTTAAATATAAAACAAAAGAACAGTTTGGAGAGGCAAATTTCAAAGATAAATGTAGCTTAACTAATGAACAACAACAATTAGCGTAGTTGCATTCTGTCATGTTGGCGAAATACACATACTTTGACAGTGTTGGAAAACAAATTTCACTCTTGAATAGTCAGAATCATTAAACACTGTGCCATTAATAAAGTGGCGAATTAATCTTCACTATGTGTTGGGCACAATAGCTTATGCTAGAGGAAAACAGCTGAAGCACTAATTAAGGCTCCTAGGCTATTATTTATTTTCTCAGTAGAGACCAAATGACTGATTTCCTGTCTATAACTCACCTTTCGCATGGTGGCAGAACAGTAGGTGGAGGAACACAAAAAACATGAACGTGTAACTCACCTTGAAGAGCACATAGAGCTCCTCCAACTCGTCAATACTGAAGGCAGTCTCTGTTACAATAGTTCTGACCTGAAACATAATATAATTACATTAAGTAAAAATAGAAGCAAGAGAATAATGTTAAGTTGAAGAGAGAGCAGAGTACTTTATAATGACTGGAATGCAGTACATTTGGTTTCAAAGCTCAAATCTAATTTGAGCAGCAGAACTAAGACATTTGAAGTTGGCAGGTTGCCCAATTACTGTTCTATCTGCACAACAGGGTTGAGCAAGAACACTCTAGTTGACAAAGTTGAAAAAAGTGAAACTCTATTAATAAGAGTAAGTCAGTGGGTGCTTACCACGTTGCGTTTAGTTGTATCTTCAATGGTTTGGATGACCCTCAGTCTCTGTTTGAAACGCATCTGTTCAATCACATCTGCACGGATTGAACCAAATTTCTGGCACAAACAGAGAAGAAGAGAGACAGAAATATAGGTCAACCCAGCTGCGGTATTATTCAAAGTTTGTTATCCCAGTCGAAACAACAAGGATGGCTGGAGACGGTTTGGGTGATTGTGATGAGACAGCTGGGCTTTAACATTTACATTTAGCAGACGCTTTTAAGCGACATACCCACTCACACACCGAAGGCGCAGCTTTGGGAGCAATTTGGGGTTCAGTATCTTACTCAAGGATACTTCGACACATGGCTGGGGGAAGCCGGGATCAAACCGCCGACCTTCCGATTGGTGGAAGACCGCTCTGCCCCCATTTAAATTTAAATACATTTAAGTTCAAATCATATAAACTGAAAAACTACATTTCATTGAAAGCAACCACATTACAGCTTCCTTGAGAAAGGAAATGGATGGCAAATGGGGGGTGGGTGGGGGCAAACAGCAGGACTTAAGTAGTAACACACTCAAAATCATAAATCCATCTTTCAAGAATCCAACTAAAAATAAGTTTACAAAATTCCTTTGGTATATCAATGTCGAGTTGTACTAAACCCCTGAATGTAAGAACCAAAAATAGACCGAACAGAGCACGACACAAGTATACAAACAGTCGTGGTCGTCCAGGTTAATTACCTCATAGGAGCTGCGGACCAGTTTGAAGATGTCGACCTCTGGATGTGGTTCTCCATTGTCGGTCAGTAACGAGTGCAGGTGGGGGATGGGAGGGAGGGTGCTGTCCTTATTGGTCACACTGTCCAAGTATCTACAGTTCACAAATTATGGTGAAATAGTTTTTGAGGTACACAGGAAAGACACCTTAAACATCCAGAATCTAGATATATTACCCTTTAGCCGCTCCTTACCTGCCGAGTACAGTCATGGCCTCTCCGTCATCCTTGCAGCCCAGAAGCTGGTGGATGTTGGCGTGCAGCACGGAGAGCGCCAGCTGAAAGATAACCTTGATGCCGTCGAAGAAGAAGCAGTCCACCACCACCACAGCACTCTCGAACGGCATGACAGACAGGAAGAGCGTGAGGAACCAGGAGAGCGAGATAGTGGAGATGACCCCAAGGTCCTGCATGCAGTCGTACAGCTGGGGAACGTACTCGCGGGCAAGCTCCTCGAACACCCCCTGATCGACTAGAGCTCCTGGGGAAGAGCAGGGGGGGAAAAATGCAGATGTTAAACAAATAGAAAACTGTCAATAACACACTCAAAAAGATGCACATGCACATACTGACCTACAACCCTAGTGTTGTAGTAGTCCGGCAGCATCCTCTCACAGAGCGCCACAAGCAGCCAAAAAGCCTCCTCTTCCTTGGCATAAAGCAGCAACACTGA
Organism: Coreoperca whiteheadi; assembly: GCA_011952105.1. Lineage (NCBI taxonomy): Eukaryota > Metazoa > Chordata > Actinopteri > Centrarchiformes > Sinipercidae > Coreoperca > Coreoperca whiteheadi. The sequence continues at coordinate 11,510,159 of CM022472.1, read as the reverse complement.
TGTCACAATATTCATAGCCTGCGGTGTCCAGGGGAAAAAAACAAAAAAAAGGATACAAATTTAAGTATGGTCAATGACTGCAAGGTTTCTGCTAGTTCAAAACAAGAGTGTGTGTACCTGACAGTATCCAATGTTGGGGTTTCTGAACGCATAGGCTGTGAGGACCCTGCGGAGGGCAGCGATGCCCATCTCATTCTGAAAGGCCGGGTGCTCGGGGAGAGAGCGGTGCAGGTCCCGCTCTATCTCCTCTGTTGCCAGGTTGTATTTGCCCATCGACTTCTCTACCAGGTCTTCATAGTATCCAGGGTGGGTGGCCATCTCGTTGATCGTCCCTATGAAAAAAAAAATAAAATAAGATTTAAAGGTTTGTGCCAGCTTCTCTTTCAGAACGCCTCCAAGGTAACTACAAGAGGTACGGTAACAGTCTTTGCGATGGGCTTGATTACATGCAAAAGGTGTCATTAAATATTTAAAATTCTATAAGATAAAATAAAACTTTTTGATCTTCGGCAGGGGAACGTTATGGTAAAAGGTGCGTTCTACCTTAAGGGACAAAGCACTTACAACTTTGCCAACACACACACACACACACACGTTTTAAGTGTCACAATAGTGGAAGAGCATGAACTGATGCATAGATAAGTAACTTTAAATAAATAAAAATTAAAAGTGACACAAATAAAAAGAAAAGGTACTACATACTATAATCCAACAGGCTACGTATCCATCATGGCATGTGTTACTGTAGCTTCTGTATCTTTTAAGTAAAAAGTTGTCATTTCATTAGAGTAACCATTTTATTCAGTCACTTTGGGAGAACATTTGGTCCGTTTTTTCTGTAATATCAATTTTGAAGTTATTAAATTTGTTCAGAGATGTTTTCTTTAATATGTTGAGCCTTTAGTTCTCCTTTGCACAAATAACAAAACATAATACATTAATGGATAAAAGAAACTACTGTGCAGGTGAGATTTCAAAAAAGGTTTTTTTGTTTGATTGTTTTTACAGATTTCTTCCACTTGTCCGGTTGCTTTAAATTCTACACTATTGACTGAACGGAAATGTTAACTAAACACATACAGTAGTAAATGTGCTGTAACACAAATGCACTTCGCTGGTTAACTGTAAACCTGGAGAAACTCTTTTAACGTCGGTCCATGTTCCAGGTTTTACTCCGTTATTCAGATGCCTCAGTAAATGTGCTTATTTAGCTCAGCAAACTGGTTTTTACAACCCTTGTTCTAAAAACAGACACCAATAAGGCAACAACTGAATATTTAATAAGGATGGTAAATATTTGTCTTGTAGGAGATTAGTATAAGAAAACTAATTTCAGAAGGTGCAGGTGGGCGTGACTCAGGTGAATGCAATGCAGCTATGACAACAAGCCAAGTGAGCCATAAGTGGGTCACTGGGGATAGAGGGGGGAGTGGTTTGTAATCCAACTCTGCTCAGGTGAGGATGAGTACAAGCGGCTGCTGGTGCATAACACATGACTAAACAGGAAAGTCTGGAGCGTGTGCATACCTGAATAGGCAGCATGTTGCTAAAGAATGACCGGCACAAGCTACAGGTCCTCTGTTTGGAAATGTTCCATTTAGCTAATGTTTGGTGAATAGATTTAAAATGTTGTGTTCAAGCACTTGTGGAAAATACATGTATTCTTTTATATGAGCTGGTTCACACAAATTCAAGGGAGATCATTTTTTACTTTGAGGAAATCTCCAAACCCCATTTCCTCCTGATATTACTCAATTCTCTGTTCGTGTAAGTGCGTGACCAGATTTATTTTTATCTTTGAAGTATAAAAAAAATGTCATTGTAAATATACTGCTTCATGTTAATCTTTGCTATACTCTATATTTTTACCTCCCAGAAAAAAAGATTTCTTGGACTCTCCTTTCAGCTCCTAGCCCAGTAGTTCTTTTAACCTGGGGGTCAGGAGTCCCTGAAAATACCTGAGGGGTCCCCAGATGATCAAAAAGGATAGAAAATAAAAAACAAACCCACAAAATTATGTTTACTGTTTTTGGACTTCTCTCAATTGTACTGCATACGCAGTGTATGTGTCTGTCCGTTTTTTTTGCTTTCAAAAAAACAAAACAAAAAAACAAAAACAAAAACTAACTTTCAATGGAGTGGCTGAACAGTGAAAAAGCATTTATCATTTTTAATAAATGCTTTTGCTCATTTCAAATGGGGGGTGTGGGGCAGACATCTTAGATCTTGCCCAAGGTATCACTATTGAGTGTTTGAAAACAATTTCAGTTTTGAATAATCTGAATCGTTATGAACACTGTGCCATTAAAGTGTCAAATTAATCTTAATTCCATGTGTTTATACAGGCCACAACACAGCTTGTGCTAGAGGAAAATATTGTACGCATTTGTTTTATTTACAGTTTCTGAAATTGTATTCATGTCTCACATTGGCTATTACATTTTTTCTCTTGTTCTTGCATTGTGTATTAGTCAACAGGGTTTCTGTGGATAAATTGCTCCTGCTTAAAATATGTATCACATGGTGTTATGATCAAGTGTGAGCACGTAGTATGCAGGGTGTGGTCTCCTTAGGTGTATGACTGACTCATTTGCAGTACTGCATGCTTAGAGTGTGCTGTGCCTGTGTTTATTTCAGGCCTCCCTGAACATTTCCTCACCAGAGAAGAGCAGCCACAGCTCCCCTCTCATGCTCTCAGGAATCCCCTTGAGGACCAGCTCCTTCGTCTTCTCAGTGCGGTACATACACACTCCCTGTCCATACTCTGCAAAGTGGTTCTTCCACGCCTGCTCCTTCAGGAACTCCTTCGCCTGAGCAAAGAGGAAAAACAATTTCATGGGATGCAGCAGCTCAAGTACAATTACTGTAACCTTTTTTCCTTTCAGAATCCTGCTTTATCTACTCCACACCAGCGGTTTGGACATAAAATACTTAATTTTAATAGACTCATTTCTTGCACAGGTCTGGCTTTATTTACACAGTCATGGGGGTAAAATTAATCTTGCTGTTAGGAGCAATCCTCCATGCAGCATCAGGTTGTGAAAATGCCAATTATGGAAAGGCAAGAAAAAAAATGTACAATGTGATAATTTAGTTCAAGACTACAAACAGCCTTTAATGGAAGCAGAACGAATCAGAATATTATTAGACAAGGTGTTACTATGTGCCGTACCAAGCTTGATCAAATGCTTTTAAAATTGTTATTTGACAACATATATATATATTTTTACTCACCAGTTTGGGATTGAACTCCTCAGGTGAGCGGCGGCGGTACATGGTCATGAGGGCTTGTGTGGCTGTGGGCACGCTGCTGTCGTTCAGGTTGAATGTACGCTCGCTTTCAGAGCACAAACTGTGCTGTGGGCTGCTGGAGAGCAGAGATCCGTGCTGGGAGTACACCTGGAGGGGACACACATCATATTAGAGCTTTTAAATGGACATGCTCTTTATAATTATTCACATTATTTTCTAGATTTTGTATTTACTCACAGTAAACTAGGTGTTTAAGAAACAAAACCGCCAATTCAGGGGGCAAACAAATCTCATACCTCGTCATCTGAGCTGTTTAGGCTGCCGGTAAGTTCCCTCTCTAGGTAGATCTTGGAGCTGGTCTGCTGCAGGAAGTCAGAAATCCTCTGGACCAGGAAGTCTCGGTCCTTCAGGTTAGCAAACAGGAAAGTCATACGATTCTTGGTACTGATGGAGAGCGGGCTGGGCAGCACGTTGGAGCTGTCTGCCTTCTCCACGATGGTCACCTGGAAGAACGACGGGGATTATTAATAAAGCAATAAAAGACAAGCGGCCGTATCCATGACAACCAGTTGTGTCAGAAATAGGGCTTCTCATTTCAGACCAAACTAACCAGTTTTAATCTCTCTGACACGCAATTGGATGGAATGCAAACTATTTCTATTGTGGGAGAATAGTGTCACTTCAAATGGATGGCCCAGTTATTAAGTATGTTAAGTGATTAAGTTACTTACCTAAATGAGATTTACTACATTCACTCCATTAAAATGGATTGCAGCAAACAAACTAGTCCTTACATAGATATTAGTTGTTATCTTGTATTTACATCTACTAATTGCCAGATGTAACTGTAGCTTAGCCAACTGACAAAGCTAATGCTAGCAAGATAGCATTATGCACTATAAACTGTTTCGATTGAAGACTAAAGGAAGAAATAAATAAAGAATACTGATTAAAATGCAGTTTAATGTTAATATACCTCAAATTCCAAAAACAATAATGTTAGACTAAATTACCAAAAAGCGCCAGTCAGGTTAGCTTAAACTGAGAAAGATAAACTGCTGCCGCCAAGACTGAAACACACTTATTTCTCCATGTATGCATATATAAAGAAAATTCACATTAGCATTTATGTTTATCATATTGTTTCCCTTTAACATAGTTTAGGAAGTTTATGTTACAGACTGAGGCTGCAGTGACTTCTTGTTTACATAATTGATGGCTTCTGATTGGATGGCGCTGCAGCGGTTTTCTAGCAATCGATTTACACGTTGACATCCACTATGTTTTAATGGTTCAACGCGATTTAGTATACGAATAGATGGAAACAATTTTATTTCTTCCAGTTATTGTAACACTTATTTCCAAAGTCCACTGTCTTGCAAGCTGTTAACAGAGACAGACATTTAGACAGAACAACTCACCTCACGTAGCGGGATGATGAGGCTACACAGTGTCTCTTCCTTGCTGGTGAAGCAGATGTAGTTGGTAGAAACAAACATCTGGCCCAGGATGTGCATCTTGTTGAAGGGGGTCCACAGGGTGCAGTCTGTGTGTCCATCCAGTTTTTCATCTTTGGGCAGACGGAACAGCGCCCGGTAACGCTCGCTCTTAGCTCTCGCATCCAAATCCCTAAAAAAAAATATAAAAATAAAGGATGAAAAATGCAGTCCTATTACATGACCAATTCTTGTCAATATACATAATAACAGTTTGGTTTGAGGTTGAAATAGTCAGTCATCGCTGCATTAACATAATTATAGTGCTTATAAGGCAACAATGTGACACTTAAACCTTATAAATATAAAAATAATACTTGTACCCTGTTAAATTACATTCCAGTGAATAGTTTTATTGCCTGATGTTTTACAGTTTGGATGAATGACTGAATCTACACAGACAATGAAGTATCTGTGTAGATCCAGTGAAGTGTTATGCAAGAGCAACCATCAAACCACTGATAGACTGATTTAATAATGCACTGCAGTGAAACTGAATCATGCTTACATAAAATGTGTTGACCAAGCAAATGAGGCCATTCATTTAAAAAAAAGGCGTTGCAGAGACCTACTAAGCTTTTAAAACCTAAGCTTGCAACACCATTTTAGACTTTCATTCTCTGTCGTTATGTGTCTTGATAACCAACTACTGTACCAACCATAACACCTTAATGTTCAATCGACTGCATGTCATAAACAGCATTTATTATTGATGAGCACAAGTGTTCCTGCTCCATATCAGTTCTTTCTTACCTCTTGAGTGCCGAGACCTTCTTGGGTGACTTCTTCTTGAGCTTGGGCAGCGAGCGGTCCTGCTCGAAGCCTTTGTTGTCCAGGAGCTGACGCATGGCGATGTTGGCCAGCTGCTCCGCCAGCTTAAAGGTCTCGTTGATGTTGAGGAAGACGGAGAAGACGTGCTCGTTGACGCGGGTGCTCACCTTGATCATATCGGGCAGCAGGAGGGTGGCGCTCTTCTCCAGCTGGGTGATATCTGCCCAACGCACCACCAGTTTGACTGACAATTACAAAAAAAAAAAAAAAGATAAGAGATATCAGTGTATATTGAAAAGATAAGACAAACCAATGGATTGAAGTAGCCCTCAGGGTATGTGTAAGACTTGCAAAAGGTTTGACCTTGAGAAGCATGCAAGAATACTAAAACGATGCCATTTTATATGCGGTCAAGACGATGGATACAGAGAGGTGTAACAACTTACTTCACTATAACTTGTGATGAATATTGCCTTGAAAATAAGGATTTCTTCAGATATCTTTAGTAAAGGGAGCTCTGTCCTAAAGAAATAAAACACGTGGAGGATAGTCGACTTAAAAGGACCAGTATGTAACATTTAGAAGGAGCTATTGACAGAATAGAATACTTATAAGTATGTTTCCATTACTGTATAAATCACCTGAAAATAAGAATCCTTATGTTTTCATTAGCTTAGAATAAGCCATTTATATCTACAGAAGGAGAGGGTCCCCTTCCACAGAGGCCACCATCTTGCACCCCCATAATTTCTACAGTAGCCCAAAACGTACAAACCAAACACTGGCGCTAGATAGGGGCTTTCCTGTTTTTCATGCGTTTCACAGCCACCGTAGTTTCTCATACAGGCGAGGAACGGGATGGTGAGACAAGCGGTATCAAATGGTTGCAAACTGCAATTTTACCACTAAATCCTACACACTGCTCCTTTAATGTAGTTAGCTATTTACAAAAGACAAACTCCTATGTTGACCACCTATGTTTTGTGTTTCAAAAGTTGAAATTTTGAGTCACAATAATGAAAATATTTTGAATAGAAGCAGATTGCTGTTAAGTTGGCACAGGATGACTATCTAATTAAAATGCTTTAAAAAAAAGGTGCATGGAGTATCAGACCTCTACCATAAGACTGTGACAATATGTAAAATACTGGAAAAATGTGTACTGTGAACCATATGTACTGTGGCTCTAAGGTGTAACCCATTACATATGTCACTCAAAGATCCTGTTGCTGTACAGCTATTCGCCTGACAAAGTCAACCCACTAATTTAACTTTAAGACCTCGGCAAAAGTAAAGTTGCGTAAAAAAGGTCAGTATAGGTAATATATGAAGATAGGACGATGGAACATAAGTAGTGAAACTATATCCAACCTTCTTTTCCTAGTAAGTAGGAGTAGAAGCAGAGGTGGTTGATGCTGAGGTAGAGCCATCCCTGTCGTGGCACCTTGCCCTTCCAGTAGCTGCAGGAGTAATAGTTGACCAGCTTCTCCTCCTCCGGCATCCCAAACAGCTTGCGAAACTTGGCACTGGCCTCCTTGAACTTGTCTGTGTCGTCGTCCTCTTTGACATCATGGTTCTTGTTGTACTCTGCGATGATGCCCTGAGGCAAGACGGAAAGAGACAGAATGAGGTAATGAGCTGGGACATGAAAAATTGGGATTGTAAAGAGAGGAGTCAGTAGTAGCAGCAAATTCCACATTGTTATATGGATCAAGCATGGGTAACTACAATTTAGAGTACTTCATAGGCTCTTTCTTTCCAGCAGTAAATTGGCAAAACTTTTAGAGTAGATGAGAATTGTTTAAGGCATGAGCCCATGTCTGGAGGATTTTTGTAAGTAATACCTTCTTAAATGTAACTACAGTTGTGCCCTTCTCTGCACTGCTTGACAACTGATTCTCTTCATATCGAAAAAGACTTTACCACCATCTCATAAACGCTGGCTGGGGGATGTTCTAGCACATCTGAAACTCAAAGGTTTTATAAGATCTGGCAGCCTTTTTTAAAATTGGACGACAGGTCCTCATTAACGTGTACAATGTCACAATGTATTTTTGTCCCCCCGCTCTTTTCTGTTTCTTTTATTCTCTCAAAATTCCATAAAAATAATTGAACAAATTCTACATTATATTGATATTTAATAAAAGAAACAATTTTGCCAGATAAAGTCAGACCTTTTAATTTCCATGATAACGGTTACTATGTTGAAACAATTTTAAATGTTTCAATTTATGTGATTCTTGTGTTGTAGTCTACAGACTTTTGTGATTTAGTTCAAACAGCAACCTAACAGAATGGAGTGGTTACCTGGACCTTTCCTTTGACAAAGGTGGTAATGTCATTCTCATTCTCAAAGATGGAGAGAGTCTGCAGCAGGTTATGTTCCAGCCACTCCCAGTGCTCTGTGATCTCTTTACGGGAGGTTCCTGCAGAGGGGGGAAAGTCAGAGCACTCAGCTACTGGGTTCGCAGGAGGACAGTGTAATGTTCCAAGTCATGTTTGTAGCCTTAACAACGAGCGGGGAGATCCCCTTTAACTGGAGCACAGGCTAATGGTGGCAAAAGCATCAGTGCAAGTCAAATGCGGAGAACAAAGCATATATTTAATTTTATGTTTAAACATAAAATAGAACATTAAACGACCAGTTTGTTACTGTAATCGGTGAGGTTAAAATACTGATTTTTTGGCAGCGGGAGAAATTGATTTTAGTAATGGCTGCCACTGTGGACCATTATCCCTCAACAGCGCTGCAAGCAGCCCTTCAGTGAGTGCACATTCACTGCGTTAGCCACATCTGCCAGACTGCTCCACTCTCTTGCTATCTCTGGGCTGAGGAATTAAGAACTGGGAGGGGTGGAGAGGGAGGGGAGGTGGGGATCCATTGCCATTTCAAAGCCAGGCCAGTCTTTTGTTGGCCTCCATTTCAGATAGGGAGCACAAATAGCTCTCATTTCAATAAACACATTTAGTTGGGACCTGCTAAATTAAATACATGGTTGCACATACACCCAAACAAATTCATCTTTGCCAGTGTCTCAACAGTGTCCCATCTTCACTGAATTTGAAACGGCTAATTACAGCCATTTTATCCTAATATCATAATCCTATCAAGCATCATCCTGATTCATTTATATGCATTCCCAAAATATGTGGGTTGCATTTTATTGCGCCTGAAGTCCCACCCACATATATTATGTAATAAATAAAACGTTAAAATAATGGTAGCACACAGAACACATGCAAAAACTTATTGTACTGTGCTGCTGTATATGTCAAAACTATTTTGTCTTCAAAGTACTTCAGATTGTTCTTTCAGATTAAAAGAGGACTCCACAGATTTAGCATTGCAGTCCTATAACATGACTCATGACTGATAGTTGGGGGAAAAAGGATCAAAATCCACACAGCAGAACCAGAACTATTGTCTTTTTTACGCCACACATTTTCCTTCCTTGTCAAAACCTGGCGCCTACATTACCTACAATGCAACTCAACCTCAGACAATTCCATCTGAAATTTCAGTGTATTTTGCCAATAGTATAGTGGCTAATGTAGTCTCAAGCCGCTAGCCTCAAGCAGAGGCTTCTTTCTTCTTTATAACTCCACACCCCCAGATATTTTTCAAATTTCAAAACTTTTGGTCTTCAGCCCTAACTGACGCTGCCTCAAGTGACATCACTTATCAGATTTGCGCAGCTCCCTCTGGAGCCACAAAAGGCTTTGTACAAGCTTTTTAAGTATGCAGTAGAACTCCTCAAGACCTGTAAACAGACTGACCTTTAAGCTGACCTGAACAGTCAGTCTATTTTGAGCTGAAGTGATTAGTCAGTTTACCAATTAGCTGATCGTCTGAATTTATTTTAATGGTCAACTAATGGTCTAAGTCATTTTTAAGCTAAAATGCCAAAAAAAATTCAACCTTCTCAAATGTTATCATTTGCTGGTTTTTGTCTTTTCTAATAGTATACTGAACACCTTATGGGATTGTTGGTTGGAGAAAACAAGTAGTTTGAGTATGCCAACTTAGGCTTTTCACTGTTCTCACATTTGTAGCCTAAACTATTAATTGATTCATAGAGAAAATAAATCAGTCATGAAAATAATCACAAGTTGCAGCCCAGGTTGTGTGTTGGAAGTGTTTAAGTTTTTTCTAACATATAGTTGGGATTCATTCATATTCACTGTGACTGTAAAAATGAAAAAAAGTGCTGCTTCTAATCAGTTTGGCTGCTAATTTGCATTATTTACTTCTACAAGCTGTCTACAAAGAACTCTGACTGGAGATAAGAAATTTTCATACATAGAATATGCAGATTGCATTATTGTGAAGCTGAAAAACCCAACATCCACTCATTAAGTATCGATCCCTGCACATGTTCCTGTAATTCTGCCCTTTAAACCCACCGGGGCATGATGTAATGCTTGGCATTCCGGCGCTAAAAGGCATCGTGTGTTGTGTTGCGGCTGGGGGAGGGATCTGCAGGGGGTAAAAATACAGAGGGGTCTATATTGGAATAACCCACATCTGTATAACTAACACCTGCAGTGGTGTAAATCAACAGATGGAATTCTCGAAGTACACTTGAGGTTAGTGGCTTGCTTTCTTCCAAACAGATACTGTACATTTCCTCACAGTTTGAGCCAAGATGTAAAGTGCACATACCATGAGCAATAGTCCAGTAAACTAAAGAGTCTGGAGTCTGGTACAGGATCCTATATGGGGCCATCCGAGCACTTGAGTCCAGGACAACGTCCAGGGTCCCAACCAGCAAACCTGTAAGAGCCCAAAATACTCTTATTAAAAGAATGAGAAACAAATACTTCTTTTAGAGACTAAATAAAGAATATGTTGGTCCAAAAAACAAACCCTTTTACAAACACTCTTAAATTAAATCATGCAGGTTAAACTATAAGTTTGTTCTTACAGACATGTAACAACCATAAATGACCATGTGCGATGTGTTACAAATTAAGTGCATTAATACTCCACAGATTTAATACTCCACGCACTTTGTTGTGCATAAGCAAAGGGGAATCTCATGAGGTCTTGTGGTTTAAGCTTCGAGTATATGAAAAGCATTCTGTGGCTTGACATTAAATGCACTTGTTTACCTGTTAGACGTGTTAGGCATGAAAGGCTGAGAAGGTGATAATAGATTAAAAAGTCTGAGAAAAGGATGAATGTCATGAACTAATGGAGAGCCGTGATGCACCTAAAAGGTTTAACCGAGGCCAGTGTTTCTCCATAAGGAAAATTGCTTCGGTTTTGTTAAATTACTGCTGCGGTTTCTCGTTTACACGCATGAGGATGCATGGGCAGGGTTTCACATTCATCCACTGATCTACAGGTGGCTGGGACGTGTCAAGCAATGCAGAAAGCAAAGGCAGGAAAAAGACTGCTAGCAAGGAAAACACGAGGTGTATCCCAAATATACTAACATGGTGTTAACAGTGTGTTAACACTGGAAAAGTTAGAAAATGAAGACGTATACTCAAACCAGACAGCCCAGCTTGTATAGTAAATACGGTCGATTTTTGAGTGTGCTGTTGATTCTCCCATAATGCACTGCACAAAAGGAAATGGTTGCTTACAGCTGGAAAAAAAAGCAACTGTGGGTAGTGGTGAAACGGCTCCAGAAAGATCTCGGAAAACAAAGAGTAATCAGTCTTAAGAAAATGATTTTGCTTTCTATTTATGAAGTTTAACTTGAAGGGACATTCAAAGTCGTAGTTCGACAGACGGTGCGTCATTTCCTTTTTTTAATATATGTTGATTTTTTTCCCCCATATACTAACTGCAAAAACAGTATACTATGACAATTAGTATGGATTTGGGGCACAGCGATGGATGAACACAATACAGCTTTCAAAATATATTTTGAAACCTGAAGAGGCTTTTTGGTAAAATAAACTTTATTCACAAGACGCCGCCACAGGATACTTTTAACAACTTAGTAATAGTTACAACTGCAGACTTGATGGACTATTGTAAGAACGCTTTATTAATTACTATTTTGCCATGTTGATACCATTTCCCAAGCAATTGTGGATCTGTTGGTAGCTGGGAATATTCTTCTTGATTCAGAGTCAGTATTACGTTCAGCTGCCATGAGAGACTGGTTATTTTTGTTCTTGCAGCTCATCTGGGCAAACACAGTATGAGTCACACAGAGAGAGGATGGGGAAGTGAGGGAAGACGACATTTTCAGAGGAAAACAAGTTTTATGAAAGACAGAAATAATGAAATAAGTGTACCCGCTAACCTTCAATCCTTTAGAGACCTTGGACTACAGTTACAATCCTTTAATTGTCGGCCTTCTAATCTCATGTCCATTCCTCTCCGCCTTGCTCCACACATCTTCCGTGTTCCTCTTTACATTCCTCCTTATCAGTCCCTCTCACCATTTTGTCCCAATGAGCGCTCAAGAAAAACAATAGTAGACAATGTCATCTTTAAACCTTACGCACAGACCGTGATTGTAATGCTAAAATTGCCCTCCTGGCACGTGTCATAGCTCTGTCAAGAGAACTAACCACTTAACCCTAGTCACAGGGTTGAAGAAGTCGATCAAAAATACGTTCTGCTATTGAGTGGAGTCGTAACCACACTGAAACTAATGAGATGATGCAGCCTGACACTTTGGTTTAGTCCTTTTGTGAGAAACAAGCAACTGTTCTGAGTGTGAAGACAACTTCCTCTTTGACAAAAGAAAAATCACAAGGTCAAAAAACAGTCGCAACTGAAAAGTTCAACAGTAGCTCACACGTTTACCTCAGACACTGTTTTAATGTGTTAGTTAGCATTTCTTCTCAAAACACCAAAGTGATACAGCAAATGAGTCGGTCACGCTCTCTCTTGAAATCTTGTGGTAAAAATTCATAAAAAGCAGCAAATTTGGACTTTAGTCGTACTGCAAGTAACAAAAGGTTCACCCAACGACGTGTGAGTTGAGGTCTAACGCAGGAAACTGAGGGATTACGCACGAGAGGGGAAAAAACTGAAGGTGTAAGACCACTTGACAGCTACCCTTTCCCTCCTCCAGTAAGCCTGATATAAGCGAAACCCCAAACTGACCGAAAGAAAGCAGTTTGTTTGCCGTTGTGTATTGAACATAAGTCTTGTTTATGTTCAGCCGGCAACCCCGAGCATCACATGCCTCTGCAGCATTAACTCATCCAACCAGAGTCCATGTGACTGCTTGTTCCAACTCACACCTCTGCCTTTACAACAACAACATTTCCTTCCACACACTGAATGAGTGGGTGGACAACCTACAATACAAAGACAACACACGGCTGTAATGGTACATGTTCCGTTTATTATTTCTTGGGGTTAGGAAAATGATTAAAAACTCCTTGTGAATAGAAAAAGCTATAAAATCATGTGACGCTTTGTGCCCCTCTTCTCAGAAACAACGACAGTCAGAGCTCCCTCTGGTTAGACCAAAACAAATCACTTTCTCTGAAACATTAGTTTTAACAGGGTTTGCTGGTGTAGGATGTTTGCATTGAGCACATGAAGGACCAAAATCTCCCCTCAGACTTAAAAATCAATACTGTTTTAGATAACTGAAACCTAGAAAGAAGCCTGAATCATAATCATCTGGTGCAAGTGTCATTGCCTATTACATATGTAATGAAATGTGTTTTACAGCTTCTCCGCCATTTCTACATCTATTGACATTAAAACACAAGTCATAATGTTCAAGATAACGGTGTGGCCTACAAAGGACAGGATCAGTATCTGTCTGACTTGACGCACTGTCAGCCAAAACATACAGTTATTACCAGCTGAATTGTATAATATGGAGTTGTACCATGAGTCAAATTATTGAGTAATTTTATGCTATAAACACCTTTGTGTTGAGATGCGAAACTACTGACCCAATGGCCTCATTCTGAGTTTATTTGCAGTCTGATGAAGATTCTCTGAAGATACTGACAATACGTTAATGTCCACATAAAGACAACAAAAAGGACACTGATGCGAGACTTCCTTTCAAGCGCCCCTCCAGCTGTCCTCAGCACAGTCCTACAAAATACTGTACATGCAAACCTGATTATTAGGTATGTGTCATGCAAATTACAGTGAACATGAAACTGAGCAGGTACATCCAATACTGTACTGACCCACTTTCAGCTTTGTTAGGGCAAATTGTTTTTTCATGCATTTTTTTTTTTAAATGTCTCCTGTGGAGTTTTCTTGTAAACAAACTAAAAGTTACAGTATGTTCATATTCAGTATTTATCACCAAAATCCTTGTGTTAAATGCATTTCCTTCCTCAAAAAACATCTGCAAAGACTTTTTTTTCTTGAAAAAAAAAAAAAAGGTTGAAACCTGCATTGTTTACATTCATGTTTGCTAGCTTGCTCTCTTCTTTGCTGGCGCACTGCTGCATTTATTGGCACATTATCGCCACCAGTCGTCAGTGGAATAGTGTGAAACCATAAGCAGGAATCACATCACTCTTACAAATATTGCTCCATAGTTCTAGTACTGGTCCAAAACGCCACAGGGTACCTTTAAAAATCACAGCTGACAATGATATATTACAACGAACACCATTAATGAGCACTCATACACCCAAGATTTATAATATCCTATAAGTTTTTGAGTGTTAAAAGAAAAACTACAATACATTACTATTTGAGGGTTCCAAATGCTCCTCAAAGATGAATCCTTTATAAGGTTTATTCAGATAAATGAGATAAACATAAAACTGATGTTGAGTTGAGGACAGAAGATCCTTGTCAGACTTAAGCGGTTTTTGGAGGAACTTGGACGGACACCAGGACTTCATTTTTTAAGTGTTCAAAACCAAATAGGAAAGGCACATCAGGTCCATCACCATTTCCAGAGTTAATTATTTGTCAGTTTTTCTCTGGAGGAACTGCTTGTCTGTCTGCAACTGTCCATCTCTGCACGTGCAGCTACTGCACTGATGTTTCACAATGTTAAGCGAAGTCTGTATGAAAATCAGTGTAGCGGTTTGGTGGCGTGAAACAAATTACACATTTGCGTTTCTTCACCGGACCTCAGTGGCCCTCTGCCAGCTCCGGCATCAGAGCTCGAGCCCCGGTAGGTTGACTGTGCAGATTTGTGCCTGGCTGTGCAATTCGCTCTGTCCTGGTGCTGCTTATGGTTTCCCCCTCTCCCTGGAAAAAGTGCTTGTGGACAGTGCCAGTGTCATTGGGCGCCAAGTGCCAACTGGCACACAGTACAAACCCGCATTTACATAACAATGACATCATCCCCTAGCACCACTTAGCACACTTTGTTGCCACAGTAAGAAATCACCAGAGACTAAGAAAAGGAGGCCACAGGTCTTATTTTGAATTATTAATAACAAATAGGGTCAAATCACAACTATTATAATCTAAATGTGTAACCAATGTATTACATTTGGTTTTATGTAAAGAATTAAACCTTAATGTTTACTTTTAGCCTTTATTAGTCAGACTAGAATTGGTAAATATGACATATATAGAGATCATATACTGTTTGTACCCCAGATGCTATCCCTTTCATATCTCTGGGGGTATTTGTCCATCATTGCTTTGTAGTAATAATTGATTTAAAGAACTTGTGCATCAATGTGATGAAGTACCTTCTCGTATTTAACTGGATTAACTAAAAACAGATAAATTCTGTATATCAATATCGTGACATCAACTTTTTACCCATATCGCCCACTGTCGAGTCAGACTGGTCCTCAGTGGCACAGATTTTACTCGTATTGGTGTTAAAGCTCAATGAGCAGTGACACTGACTGAGAGTGAGAAATTATCAGCAGGGAACAGAAGCGGAGCTGATCATCACAATCAATCAGTGATAAGGGCATCACTTTCAATTCAGTTTTGAATCAAAAGCAAAAAAAAAAAATGCCTTGAAATAATCTTAACTTCCATTACCATGATTTGTGATATTTGGCTGCATACTGTACAGGATGTTAAACATGACTTGCTGTACCAAGACAGGATTACCAATTGGGCGAGGGGGCATCGTCCCTGGGACCACCAGGGGCCCCCAAAAGCCCCAGGTTCACTGTGTGGCAATTTGTGATAATTTAATTAACTGCAAATGTGTTTTGGTGACATGTTAAGGGCCTTGAAGTGGGCCCTGCTTTATTACCTGATCCTGGGGCCCTGTGTCAACATTTACCATTAAGACCTTACCATTATTTAGACTGATACAGATCTTGCATGAAGCATATTCCTAAATTAATTTTCGTTCAAGCAAGTTACCACACAGCAAATATGGGGCCATTAATATCACCTTAGCATAAAATAAACATGGGGGAGGAATGAGGGGTTAATAGGGGCCCAGCAGCTCATTTTTGCAGGTCACGCATTGTCATTATCCTGCCTTTGAATGTATCAGAAACAATACCATTATACTACTGAAGTTTTCACATGCCAACACATGTATAATTACTACCTTTATTTCCTCAAAGCTGTTTTAAGCAGCATCTAATCTGTTAAACTTGAGGACGTGCCACATTTTGTGATGTACCGCAACCAGCTCAGTTCAAGGAATCAACCAAGTTTTAAAATTCTGAGAGAAAATGGGACAGCAGGCTGTTAAACTGTGAAACTCAGCCAGTCATTTCCATAACATGTCCCTACTCCTCCTCCTCCTCTTCCTCCTCCTGCTGCTGCTGCTTGACCCATTTTGAATGAAATAAGCAAGAGGGAGGAGTTGGAGCAAGAGGGGGAAGAAGGGGAATGATTCAGCATGAGCAAGCAAACAGTCTCTGGTTGGTGGTCAAATAGATTCACTGTTGAGCCATTAGTAGCTGCACAAAAAAAACAACAAAAAAAAAACGGCAACTGCTATTGTATTAATCATTTAGTAAGAGGAAACGCATGCGTTTAACTGACCTTTGCTAACAGACTACATTCAGGTGAAAGGCCACCCGTGGCGGCTAATTGGTCATGTGACCCCAATCACAATATGCGTCCATGTGTTTCCTGATGTCCAACATCAAAACAAACATTTCACCTGACATCTCAGGCTAATGTTCTTAATCAATAATCTCTCTTATAATTGAATATTAATAATGACATTCTTTGCTATTGATCCATGACGGTACAATAATAGGACTCACCCGCCAGTCCTCCGCCTCCATCCCCATGGCCCTTCCGTTTCTGGAGGATGAAATATGGATTTGCTCTCTCGGTGATCCATAATGCGCCCGCGAGTAACACGTCTTCGGGACTGACCCACATATTCTCCCGTTTTTTGAGTGTTTTTTTTTTTTTTTTATGGGAACATTGAACACACAGGATTTCTGACGGCGATCATCGAACTGGTCCGACCGAGGGTAGTGATTGTGTCCAGCAGGGATTATTAAATTATTAAAACACCGATGTAGGCCTGATATTCTCCTCCTCGACCCTTCAAATATCGTCTACTATTAAACGCACGAGAGAAAGTAAGACGCGTCTGCAAATGTTGCTATAATTAAACCTGCCAGGCTCGATGCGGATCGGATCGGCCTAACGTTACAATATGGAAGTCCAACACAACCTTTCGTGCACACAAACCTCCTCTTGCGTGCAGCACAGACTTGTAAATAAATTAGTGTCTTCGAGGTTTGGTAGGCAGCCTGGCTCGGTTTGCTGCCGCACGGCGCGGCGCTGGATCAGTCTTTGTTGTCCATGCTCCGTGGCAGGTGCGAGTCTGTCGGTGTCGATGTTGGCGTTGTTGTTTGGCTGCGCGAAACCGCGTTATAGTCGGTCAAAATGAGCAGACAGCCCGCACGCTCTCCCTGCTGCAAAGCCCGTCCGTGTACTGGAGCGTAAAGACGACGCTGAGGACAGCGAAGCCGACGATAACGCGGCGGTCTTGCCCTGTTCCTCCTGCTCCAAGGTGGCGCCGCAGCTGCCGCACGCAAAATAAATAAATAAAGCGTGCGCGTCATTGGCTGGCCACCGCGCGACGTCAGCGGGCAGGAGGTGGAGGCACGTGAGGAAATAATGAATGAATGAATTACTTGAAACATTAATAAACTAACGTTATCCACATTTTTTTTTTGTATTCTAACACCTTTTATGTTCTCAAAATATGATCTCTTTTGTTGTTGACAAACATGACTGGATTGTTGTTGTTTTCTTACTGATATGCAGTCATCTTGTTGTGGGCTACTGTACGTAGGCCTATGTAAACATGGCAGTTGGAAACTCCTTAGATGTGAATCATGACACATTAACATTTCCTCTGCTTTGTTTCCACTGAGTCTTTCAAATAACAACAGGGACAGATTAACCTGCTGCAGGTCCCCGTGGGCCCCTCCACATCCACACATTTCCCCAACTCACTTTGCCCAGAGTCACAGAAACTAACCACACTTTCTATGCTTGAATAGAAAGTTTTCTTTATGCCAGTTAGTGTGTGACAATTTAACACTCATTTGTTTAAAACACAACTGGTCAGTCATTGCAAACACATGCTGTCCAGCCAACAACTGTTCAAGCCCACATTTGGGTCTGGAAATTCTAGTCCACCCTCAGATATTTTGCCACACTGTTTATGCTTTGGCAGGGATACCTTTGATAATGTATCTCTGTGATGTATTAGGTCATTGTGGGCAATATTGCCCATCACTGCTGCTTTAATGCAACATTAGATTTTTATATGATTTTTTTCATTACTGTATTGAAGTTTCTTGATTTGTCAGGTATTTAATTAACCAGATTGGACAAAAAGAGACATTCCCATTTGTTTATTTTATTCATAAACAGTTCCTCAATTGCTTTTTTTATATAAGAGAACGTACTATTTCACAATACATAGTACGTTTGCAAAGTAAAGACATTACTAAGATAGAGGCAGCCACCTTTTGGGCTCTTACCATTATCCTTAATAATTGTACTTTAGTGGTGTGTATTGCTAAACACATTCGTAATTTATCAAATTACCACAAAGTTATCGCCACACAGACAAACTGTTGGGCTCCTGTGCACTTTGCCCGGTTGGTAATCCGACCTTGTACAACATCCATCGATACTGAGCACTACAATAATATTATCATCTTGTAAATTTACAAAGAATGTTGGCAAAGCTATAAAGTATGCTATATACTGTAAAGCATTATATTATTAGACCAGGAAAGTGATAATATGAGATTAGGAGCAAATAAACATGTATGACTACTAAATACCACATAAAATACTATGAGACGACAGCTGTGAGGCGAGAGTTTTGTTGCGTTTCCTGCACCTTGCGGCCTTTCAAAAACAGGATGCAGGAAGAGGGGGAGCAGCAGTGTACTCATAGGTCAACTCAGCGCAACTGAAACGTGGCTTTCAGGTGGTTATTTACAAACTTTCCCCTCCTGTAAACCGCACCGTCAACAGGCTGCACACTTGCAGGACCTCCATACCAGTTGCTATTGCACATGCAGGGACAGAGATGAGTGACGCACCTTTACAGTACCTCCACTAACTCCACTATGGTTTCCTCTATTGGCTTGTGCATGGGTAGATTGTAGGTGGTGGGGGTTACATGACATTAATATCAACACTCCGTGACCTTTTAATATTAAAGTGGTTCTATTCATGTCAGCGTGTGGTATTAGTCAACACACACTATAGCATGAGATGAAAAACACCTTGGTCTGTCTTTAGGCCCATTTTCTTACAAAAACAACTTTAGCTACCATATAACAACTGCTAGAAACATACACACAACAACTGTAGTGTCTCGTGGAATACATAATGATCAATAGTCACTACACAGTAAGACTGATGTATCCTCCTTTTTATGGGATATTTATAAGATCGATTTTCTTCTGGCATCTGAAGATTTATAGTTTCCTATTCAAGCTTATAATATGCTAATGAATAACTTTTTTTGTCCATGAAAATGTTGATAGCATTCCCTCTGAGCCCTCCGGTCAATTAATTAACAGCAACATTGTGTGTCACACAATCTGTTCTACTTCTTTGTTCCTGAATCACATCCCCATTCTTTACATGCAGTTTTTTCAGCTCTTCCTTTAAAATAAGGGAAGGGGAGCTTTGTGTGGTTTTCTTTTCTGGTAATTTTCTGGACTTGGTTTGGACTAGAGAAAAAACATAAAAAGCTGTTTGTTTTAAAACCACAACATGCCCCACCCCCGAAGAGCTGAGTAACAATCTGCAACAGCCAGATGGATACAAAACATCTTTGTTGAAGAAACAGTAAATAACAAACATCTGCATTTACATCCAAATAAATGACTCAGAACTGTCGGTTTTCAATTTCCAGAGAAACTACAGATAAACAAAAGGAGGATTTCTGAAGAGGACATTGTCTGGACCTCAGATCTAATACTGTAATAGGTAATAGGTATATCCTTCAAATAAAACTTTACACAGACCATTTATACTGATACATAACACACTAATTTCCATAATTTGCCAGCGTCAGACTTAAACTGAAGAAGCCCAGAGACCTGTTATAACAAAGACCTGACCTTACATACATAATGTAATATTTAATTAGGTAAAATGACCTAATTTTAAAGTAATTTCCCTGCTCATTTCCAACTCAACCATTCCTACTGTCAAAAGAAAGTAAAACTGTCCAATTTTTTAATGGGAATTCTGCACTGTTGAGTTTGATCCACTGTTCAGTGGAAATGACCACTGTGGCGTGACGGGAAAACACTTATATCAAATATTCCCCAACTAAAAGGGATTCTTTGAAAGAATTTCAATTTTCTTTTCACCATGCTGGGTATGACTGTGCGGTATGTCCTCATGTCTCACTTCAACAAACTAAACACACATACTGTACATTATCATGGTTACTGTAGTGCCCTCCCTTGGCCAAATAAAGAAACTTCAGATTTACATAATAAAAATGTAACTAGTCTGTCCAACAGGGGGCGGCATACGCTTCACTATAACTGTCCTTGGCTTACAGTACAAAAGCACATGAACACTCAAACATAACAGCCATGTGATTGTTGGACATCTCCTGGGGAGACTTTCCAAAACATTTTGGATCCTGTCTGGCTGCAGGGATTTGTACTGAGCTCCTGTATTCCGAGCAGCTCTGTTAGTTTATTTGATTTCAGTGTCGCTCATGGTTCGGGCTTTGCACACTCCTTTGCCGACAACTTCAAAGGCAGCTCCCTTGTAAGTTGCAACACACTGGCCGTCCGTGCGTAGGTCTGGCTGAATCTGCTCCCACAGCATCTTTTTGGGGTTTAGCTCTTCGTCCGGTTCACCTGCAATCAAGAAATCAGATTGGTACATTAGAATAACCTCCTTTGTTCTCTACTTATCCATCACAAATGCAGGATTTATGGGTCCAGGACTAATATTGTTTACATCCTTGCATAATTGACTCAAAACAGCAAAACCCCTGGTAATATGCTGCCTCCAACCTCCTTGAGAGCCTTTACACAAGATTATGGAAACTGGCTGCAGGGATTTACTCCCGTACAGCCACAAGAGATCAGTGAAGTTTGGCAATAAAGCCTGGCTTGCAATCAGTGTTCCACATCTTCCCCAAGTTTTTGAAAGCCATTTTTATGGAACATGCTTTGTGCACATGTTCAAACAGGGTTTTCTGAACTGACAAAGTTAGAAGCACACTGTGCTGTAAAATAACGCTATTGTTGCCTTCTCGGCCGCAAGAAGATTCAACAACATCTTTCGGTTCCTAGAGAAAATTATTTTAGTAGGCTCAACTCAGTGACAAGTCACTCACCTATATCCCTTTTATATAATATATATATAAAAGTTCTGTTTTTGGAGGGTACAGTAATCGGGTGATGGTACCTGGGAAGCCCTGGAAAGTAACTCTATCCCCTGGTACTGCTCCACTTGGTGGATCAAGGATTTCGAGCTTGTCTGGTGAACTGGCACACATGACCATACCCTGGGACATCACTCCTCTCATCTTGGCTGGCCTCAGGTTACAAAGCAGGACGACCATGCGGTTCTGCATCTGCATGAGACAGAAGATGAAATGCATTTATACAGCCCACATGCCCAAGACAATAGAAAACAGAAACATGTTATAACCCATTTTACATGAGGAAAACTATGGAAACGCATGATTGTCTAAACTGTCTAAACTGTCTAAACAGGAAATATTAGTGTTACAGTATGATATATGCCATTGTAGGCTATAAGAGCTAAGGGGCCCAAACCATGAAAAAGTCCCAGACCAAAAGGACACAGAAGTATGTGGACTAATAAGCCAGCAGCAGCAACAGAAATGTGCTTGTCGTTCAAGCTGCAGTCAGAAAGCACTCAATAAAGGCCATGCTACAAAATAACTGCAACACCATCAGCAGTTTTAAGAAGCTAATGTCATATATTTGTCTTTGTGCATGGAAACGTTGCATCTTCCAAATATTTTATATTAGATTTTCAGTAGGCATATGTTTTGATTTAAATGACATGCTACAAAGAATGTGTCCACATACATGTGGTTTGGGGCTGTTTTTGTGGTTTGGCGAAGGCAATTAAGGGAAATATTACTGCTTCACCATACAATGTATATTTTAGACAATTAATGTGCTTCCAACTTTGAGGGAACAGTTTAGAAAAGCCCCTTTCCTGTTTCAACATGGGAATTCCCAGCTCAGACCTCAGACCCTTTCGGGCCCCTTTGGGATGGATTGGAACGCTGACTGTGAGCCTGCCCCAGCCTGAAGCACTAATGGGAGCCAATCCCTGCAGCCAAGTTTCTAAAATCCTGTGGAAGGCTTTCCCAAAGAGTGGAAGCCCATGGTTTTGGAGAGAGATGTTCAACAATCACACAATTTACAAAGTTCTGCGACTGAACTTCTGTTAATTATTAGAGCTGAAACGATTAATCGATTGACATTCTTGCAGCTATTGTGATAAACCATTTACCGTCGCTTTTCAACAGCTCCTTATAGCTGAGTATTTTCTGCTTTTCTCTGTTTTATATCTTTGTAAAGTGAATATCTTTGGGCTTTTGATGGTTAGTCTGACAAAACGGGAAATCTGAATGCTGTCACCTTGGCTTCCGGAAAATTGTTTCGGCAATTTTTCACACTTTTCTAAATATTACAGGCAAAACAGTCAAGAAAACAATCAGTAGATTTATTATCAAGTTAAAATAATCATTAGTTGAAGCCCTAATAATCCCATGATATTCAAGAAATTCCTTAATCCCACTACACTAATCATTATTTAAGAGTAATGTTGTACCTGATCCACAGGTATATGCTTAGCTAGTTCGCTGACCACTGTCCTGGGAGAAGCCTCGCCAACATCGACCTGCTCCATATAAAGACTGTCGGTCTCTGGAAGCTGCAGAGCTGTGATTACACGTCCAACGCGCAGGTCCAGACGAGACACGTCCACCTTGGCTTCATCTTGGCTTGGGGCTGCCTCTGCTTCCTGCCCTCCTGGCATCAAAGTAAGACAAGTACTGTTATAATAATCGTGTAAACAAACTCAAGATGGGTTTAGCCTTAAAAGCTTTTATCACTGCAATGTTTCTTCACACTTAAATTTGCTCTATGTGAATGGAAATCTGACATAATAATGTGCCACGGTGTTGTGCATTTTCAGCACAGGAATTGTGTGGAGTGTATATACATATATATATGCCAACTGGTAACCAACATTAAAAGGTCATAGTGGAAAAAAACACTGGTCAGCTGTCGGAAATCTGCAGAATACAATAATATTTTAGATAATAATGTGCTTTCAACTGTGTGTCAACAGTTTACGAAAGGCCCTTCCCTGTTTCAAGACGACAGTGCCTCTATGCACAAATGGTTTTCTCAGTTTGTTGTGGAAGAACTTGACTGAACTGCACAGAGCTCTGACCACAACGGCAAACCCATTCGGGATGAACTGGAATGCAGACTGAGTCAGATCTTATCACCCAGCATCAGGGCCTGTCCTCACTAATGCTCTTGTGGCTGAATGGGAGCTACTCCCTAAGTATCTAAAAACTCCTTGAAAAAGCCTTCAAGGAGAGTGGAGGCAGCATATTAATGCGCAGTTTTCTGATGTACACATAACAGAAAGCAAAGAGTGAAAGAAATGTTGGTCCTTTTTATAGTTTCCGTCTTTCCTCCCACTACAGCCCAGAGCATCGATTCAACTACAGACTGCCATTGTGAGTACATGGCTGCGGTTAATGGGGCTCAGGTTTTCTGCTTGAATTAAAGAATGTGTGCAAGTTGCTCATCAAAACCTCTCTATTGCTTCTGATCACAACAAATTGTTGCTAGTCTTGGGTTGTAAACCAGGAGAAATTGCATCTCTGAGGCATGAAACACACCCTGAGTTGTATGTTTAAAGAAGAAAAGGTTCAACAGAAACCAGCCAGTACAGGTCTATAAAAATTGCAGCTGTCGACCACCTACTTGATTAATCAGCTAATCTCTACATAGAGTTTTGTTTAATCAAAAAAAACCACTGACTGACACAGAGAAGCTTTGGGGCCAGGTAGTAAGGGTCAATAGGCCCAGCGACAGCTGAATTTGCAAGGCAACATCCAAACAAAGTCACCATGAAATGAGAGTCCACTTCAAACGTTTTCTATGGATGCGTTTTTTGAAAAGATTATAAAGTTGTAAACCTCACTAATGCGCTTGTCTTGCGGCTGCATGGCAGCAAATCTGTGCAGCCAGGACCCAAAGTCCTGTGGAAAGCCTTTCACCAGAGCAACTGGAGGGAGAGAGGGGCGTCAACATGATGCACACAGGTTGGGAATGAGGTGTTCCGCGATGACACATAGGTGTAAAGTTGCCAAAAGTATGCGGACACTTGTATGTGACTGCTGAACCTCTCGTTCCCAACCCTCCTGAACTCACCTGTGTGCCTGTTGTATGAGGCCACTCGGCCACGGAAGCCCATCTCGTGAAGCTCCCGGCGGACAGTTCTGGAGCTCACGTTGGCCCCGGAGGCGCTCTGAAACTCGCAGGTGAGCGCTTCCACCGTGGGCGAACTATTTTCCAGCGCTACTTTCTCCAGCACCTGGCGGTCCTCCTCTTTGAGCTTGTGCGGTCGGCCGCTGCGGGGCAGGGCCGTCGTTATTCCTCCACGTTTCCACTTGAGGATCACAGCGCTCACGGTGGACCGCGGCAGGTTCAACATGGCAGAAATCTCACGCACGGACTTCTTACACATGTGGCACCCGACCACAGTGCCCCGCTGAAAGTCACTGAGCTCCTCGCCGCGACCCATTGCACCGCAGTCGGCTGCTGTTTCGCATCTTGCACTGATTTCTCACCTCCGCCTCTTTTCCTTCTTCTATGGTTTTTGGCGGTTTAAATGCCACTGGGTATATTACTGCCCTACACAGGATAAAACAGCGCACTACAGTTTATTAGGTACTCCTGCTATAGCTAAAGCAGTAAAATACTAAATGCAGTCTAATACAACCAGGGGTGGAAGACGTACTCTGCTCTTTTACCTGCTTAGTAAAAGTACTAAAACCACATTGTGACAATACTTCACTACAAGTAAAAGTCCTGTATAAAAACTTACTTAAGTAAAAGTATGTAAGTATTATCAAAACTAAAAGTTGTCATTTTGCAGGTAAATAGCATATTACTGCTGCATTAATGTTGCATATAACTGCTGTAGAGGTTTCAGGTTGAGCTAACTTTAACTAGAGATGTAGTGAAGTAGAAGTATATAGTTGCATAAAATGGAAATAGTCAAGTACAAGTACCTCACATTTGTATTAAAGGACAGTACTTGAGTTAATGTTCTTAGATTCCACCACTGAATACAACAATAAATCCTCCCTTCATGAAGGTTATACTGTTTTGTTGAGAGGTGTTGATCTCTCACACTGCAGATATCCTTTAAACCTAATACTGTGACATTTTGCACATTCCTTGGTCAATGATTTGCACATTCCTGCATTAAACTGTACCACTCCTTCATTTAAATAACATGTCATTTTGTACATATTGTTTTAATAATATTTTTTCATATTTTATTGTTGATTTCATATTTTTATATAAGTGCTTCTGGACTTGCAGTACTTGCTTTAATCTTTAATCCACCCCATTTACACCAGTGAGGGTAGATTAATAACGGAAACACCTGAACACATAGTTTAAATAATGCTACTAACTTTAATTTATAAAGCATTTATAGATATTATGATTATATTAATGTACAGAGCATCTGCTGTGGCTCTCTGTGGAAGCACATTTCTGCCATTTGAAAAATAATCCACCACCTAAGTTTTTTCTCATTATCAACTGCTTTTTATCTCATAATTAAAGGTCCAGTGTGTAACATTTAGGAGCTATTGGCAGAAATGGAATATAACATTTAAAAAATGTTTTCAATCGTGTCTAATCACCTGAAAAATAAGAATCGTGTTTTCATAATGAGCCGTTTTTATCCTCCTCAGTCAGGAAACGCCTCACATTAAAAAAAACCTTCAATGCTTACGTGAACCATAATATAAACCCTGATGTATATTCACAGAGAGCTAAAAACATTGATCGTACTGGTTTGTTGTAACATGACAGATACCCTCACAGAGGGACTAATTCAAATCAGAGTAGTATGGTGACTCGGCTTCTAGCAGCATGTTGTCAGAGATCTATACACCTGAGAAGAAAATGGTTTTCTTTTTCCAAACTATAATAAATGGCTTTATTCTGGTTTCCTTGACTTTACTGTAATCAGTCACACTCAAACATCCCAAGCTCTCATACTGTTCATTACTCATACTGTCTTCTTTATGTAGCAAAACATACTTTTTATTGAGCTTACAGTATGTAAAACAAACAAGTTTATCAAAGTTGAAAAAACCTGATTCAAATTTATTATAAGTCACAATCATAGACATTCCTACATGTGCATCATAGTACAAGAAAAGGACAGAGACGCCGCTAATCATACTTACAATTCTCTTATATTACAAAATAGCAATGCTATTATTTCTGCTGGGGTATAGTGTATATTGATACCCCCCTCCACCCCACATCTACACAATAGTACAGATAAAAAGATCACAACATTATACAATAAGCAACAACTGAGGCATGTGCCATGTTCAATACTGTAGCCCTCGTTCTCAAAAGCTGCACATAAAAAAAAATGTTGTTCAGTATAGCCGCTCCCCATTCACTGGAGGGTTAAAGTGCAATACAGGAAGGTTCACACAAACAGAAGAAAACACATGACAAGAGAACAAAATGAAATACACGATAGCCTTGATTAACTACATGTAATAAAACTATGTTGGGTCACACTTTATTTTACAGGTCCATAATTTCAGAATAGTTTTCGAAGACTTTCCGAGAATTTCCTTGAAAGAACAATATCATTTGGTACTAATTACAGGGAAAATAGAGACAGTATTCAATTGATATAATCATTTAAATTAATGAATTGCTAATGTAACCTAGAGCGAGTCAGTGCACAGCAGGTCTTTTTCTACAGGCAACATACAACTCAACTGCCCTTTCAAGTTTCTTTTTTTTTCTTTTTCTTCGCTATTTAGTATGGATTGCAGCTAAATAATGTGTTATACTGTGGCATTATTTATTGGTGGATGTGTACTGTACTGTTTTGTGCATATTTAGTATGTTGTGTATTTGAATTCAATAAAATATGTTGTTTTATTAAACTTTTAAGGTCCCTTTTTAAATTGCCATTGTAACATCTGGCTAGGGGCTCATTTACAGTTGGGGTTTTAGTTGTTGCTCAATCACTACAGTCCCTGTCAGACAAACAGAGAATAAAGTTTCTAACAATATATGAACAACATCTTTTGTTGAAATTGAGCTTTTCCTTTAAGGACATTTCTATTTTCCTCAAAATTAGCACCAAATTACAAAGTTCTTTCCAGGAATCCTGTTGTATATTATTAGGAAATATGGACACATAAACTAAAGTGTTACGCAATGTTGCAGGTACAATTAGGGACAACAATCTTGTGTTACTTCATAGCTACATTGAATGCCATAACATGGAGTACACCAAGGTCTTTTGTGTCTTAAAGTTCCTTTGAATTCTATTTATTCCTACAAGGAAGGTTGTTATACTGTAAACAGATAAAACTGAGAGTTGACCTTATATCCTAGTCACAAAATGTTTAAGTTGCCCTGTAAAAAGAAGGCCTTAATCCAACTTTAGACAAACTGGCAGTACTGCCAGAATCGAGTGATCTGGCACTAAAAACGGATGTGCTTTGCTTTATCTTGTCACTACGCCGACCAAACAAATGGTCAGATGGAGACAAAGTGTTTGTTATGTTTGTGTGTGAATGCGAGAAAGGAGTCACAATGACAGAAGAAAGACTCATGAATTCAAGGCGTGGGCTGGCGGGAACAAGCAAGAAAGACGAGGAGAGCAACAGATACTGATGTTGCTGTGTGTCTCTGGGTTATCTTATGTATTGTGCTGTCTCATTTTCCATGTAAGCTGATATGACATACAGGACGCTTAAAGGTCCAAATTAGGCTGGCTGAGACTTAAACATCTGTATCTATAATGTGCTGGCAAGAATCACAATCATCCTCCACCTTCATATCCAAGATGCAAAATACGCATAACTAGAGGTAAACCAGGCAGACTATTACCACCCTATTGTCTAATAGATAGCATATGAAAATATACATTCATGAGTGCTTCCATAATGCTACCACATATTTCAGTCATGTTGAAATTGTAGGTTACATGTATAACTGGCCAGTATTTGCTAATAGTTGAATATAGAGTAAGGTAGTGTGAAAACTGTCAAGCCAGAGGAAACACTGCTGTCAGAACCAAAATACTCTAACTTCTTACTTTAGCGACTAGTATAATCTAGAAAGAGGTGTCTATGGGTATCACGCTGCTACAGCCAAGAACATACTGTCTCACAAAACACTTAAAGAAATAAAGATATACAACTGGCCTCTATGAAAACCAACACTTTCATAAAACACTGAAACATTTGCCCCTACATTCGATGATCCTTTAATGATTGACCCAAACAGGGGAGTGTCCACATGTGTGTGTTATATAACAGAGGTCCAGGTGGCTGCAGGACATAATGGAAACAGTGACTGGAAGTGAAAACCCCAGTTAAATTCCACAGGCTCCATCGACTCTGTGGGTCTGAGCCTCATCAGTCTACAGGAATATGAGAGCAAACAGATCCAATTCTAAGATCCAACTGATCCTGTTCAATATGACATTACTAAAAAAGTAATGAGGAGGTGACTGACAGAACAACAAAGAGATAAGTATAAGTAACAATAAAGTATAAGACTGGATTCTACTAAAAACTGCAAGAGATGATGAACGTGAATTAACAGTCAGCATCACCCTGGAAGTCTAAGTGTACGTGGACACTAAACCGGCTAAATTTAAAACTGCATCTTCATTTCTTTGTTGTGGCCATCCATACTAAGCTGGTGTTTTTCTCAGTTGCTGTTCTTGGCAACTGTGATGCAAGTTTGACGATGATGAATTAAAAATGTATACTACGTTCAACTCAAAATAATTTTCTATATGACTCAAAAGAATCTAAAATAACACATTTGCAGTTATGGAGCAACATTATCTTTCATTTGGAGTCGTTTTTCTGGTCACCTGACAAATGTAAGTCCATATTCACTTCCTTTTAGCTCCGTTTTTGGTCTCTACCAACTCCTGACAAAATGAGCTGGCTATTCAGCTGTTAAATACTCCACTATGTTCACAAGCTAGTTGCTGACTTTGTTGCTAGCTGTGTCTGTCTGCCGTTTGGTGCTGAGCAGGTAGTGTGCAGTGGGTTTTTAGAACTTTTTCCATTGAAAACAGCTGCCTTTTGCGGCTGAAAAAGACGCTATGAGAGCGATGGGAGTGAACCAAAACAGTAAAGTTGCGGGCCGGAAGAATGAAAAATGAGCTGAAACTCGCTATAAATCACTGCCACCAACCCCTTTCATATTGTCACATTGCTATTTGATACATTGTTATTATAAAAATATAAATTATGATCACTTTGACATTCAGTATGAACACTAATTTTAAATGTCAATAAAGCCGATCACACAGATTTTGTAACCTGGATTTATCTTCATGTTATCACTGTGTGATGACTTCCAATCATAAAATACTGATTTGATTGATGTCTCAGCACTTGTTTATTAGTCTGACAACAGAAACAGAAAAATATGCTATCTTAAAACACAATATAGGTGATCAAAGAGAGTAGTAGGGGACAAAGTGTAGGTTTAACCAGCTGAGTCCTTAGCACACGTTGGCTGTGATGCAGTTTTGTTCTTTGCTGACCGAGGACGAACAATAATAAATGTAGCTGTTTTCCTGTTGTTCAGGTGATTTTATGAAGAGATCTTTGCAAAAACCCCAAACCAAGAAAACACTAGGCTGCATGCATGTCAACCTAGAGGCGTGATGGAGGGATTTAAACTTCTCAATTATTCTACAACTGTAAACATTGCCATGCTGTAAACATTTTCATGCCATAGAAATCCCATGCTTGCATCTTATCAGGCAATGCAAAGCTCCCTCATTTCCCACCAAAACAGTCCCTCTTTCAACTGACGTAAGCCATCCGATTCTATGTCCTCATCTTGTTTCATGTCATGACCAGATTTAGTGCCATTCCAGTCTGTTTGACAGCCAAGGGAATTAGTGTGCATGAAAACAACTACAATGTTTAAAATACTTCTCATAATCTTGGCAATCTTTATCTGCAGTACGTGCACACTCCTGGGATTTGGTACTGACAACTGCTATTGACAGCTGTATTTATCAGCAGTGTGAACATAGACATGATCATTTCCCTCCTGACAGACAGAAGCGAGTGATCGCCAGCGTCATGTGTTGTGATAACTTGTAAATCAGCAGCACTTTCAGTAGGGCAGTGGGTGACATCACTTCAAACTGCTTGTGGCAAGCTCTGATTGTCAAATGTGAGGACAGAAATACAACTTTGTGTTTGGTTATTTCGTCTCAACAACAATATATTGAGTTGGTAAAATAGAAGTTATAAATGAAGGTCTCACAAAATAGTAACAGAAACAGTTACATTTAGAAAATCAGAAATTACAACATTGTGCATACATATTCCAACTCCTCAAAAATCACATTACCACATTAACTTAAAGACCTATGCTTCAAGCTTTCAAGGGACAATAACATGTATTCAAGTCTAAAGTTGAAAAATTGCTGGTTGGAATTCACACCAACTGTTAGAGACTCAGAAGAAATTGGTGATACGGGGCCTACACGTGCTATGTATCCGTCACGTCAGTAAAACTTACCTCTGGAATATGTTGGCAGTGATCTCGTACCAAGAAATCAAATAATCGGCACATATTTTTATAACAACTAAAGCTGCAATCTGGCATTAAGGAGGCCCTGCTGCTCCCGTGCTCCTATTGTGTCCAGCAGCAGTTTTACGTTCTCAGCACTGTGAAGGGCTACAACCTCTCAGCAGTTATTGTATGTGTATTTCTGATGCAAGGTTTAAGGGTGTGAAAATAGTACGTGGACAAAAATTGAGCGGCCACAAGTGAGAGCTGTGATTGGCTGTCTGGTCACCATGGCAGTCAAACCAATAAAACGGTGTGAGGTGTGACTGCTAGAAAACAAGCAAGCAAAATGTCCACAGATGCAGTAAAGACAGAACTGGGTGTTTTTGTGCTGCTATTGCTCATTTGCTCATCTTCTGAGAAGTCACTTCCTCCAGGGGCCAAAGACATGGCAAATCTCAGGGGGCCCCCGATCACTCTGTCCTGCTCTTGTCCTCCTTTTTCTGGTGACTCTTGCTTTTTCCTGCGCTTCGACTGGCTCAGGATTTGGCCTCCTCACACTCCTGCTCTGTGGACAGGTCTACTTCAGATATGCCTACCTCCACACCCATGATTATAGAAGTGTCTGAATCACTGCTGAGCGGAGGCTGGTGCTCACCTGAGGGGGGAGAGAGGGAGGTAATTAATTACTTGACAGGTCAGTGTGGGATGCAGTTACACCAGTGTAGCAGAAACAATATTCTATAGTCAAGTTCTTCAGACTGGGTTTATAACATTGTCACTTAAATATGTACTAATTGACTTTTTTGGCCACTTGGGGGCAGCAGATACAAGTTGTGAACACAACATTGATATATTTTCACCTTTTAAGTTGATATGAAGCAACATTATCATTTATTTTGAGTTGTGTTTCTGGCCACCTGGCGAGTCCAATATTCACTCTGTTATAGCTCCGTTTTTGGTTTCAACCAACTCCTGAGGGAAATATCTGGCTCTTTAGCTGCTAAACGCTCCACTATGTTCACCAGCTATTTGCCATCTGTCTGTCTGCTGTTTGGTGCTGACCACAAAGTGTACAGTGGGTCTTTTTCACTGAAAACAGCTGCCTGCGCGTTCATTTGCATTTTCTTTTTTAGATTTTCTGGAAATTCATTTCAAATTTGCACAGAATTTGGATGGAAATGAGGCTTATGACAGCAGGAGTTTCACCCTGCCTTTGAGTGTGGCTGTTCATTATAGCTATAAAACTTTTGCCTTCAGACATGGTCAAACAACACTCATACTGACACATTTAGACTGCTGCAGCCTCATATTAGCTATTAACATTTCCCCCATCCCGTTTACTAAAAAGGGATCTTTTCATGGAGGAGGAATGATTACAACTACCAATAACTCTTTCAGTGTACATAAGGGAATGTGAGCATTGTATTAAGATAGTTAGATAAATAGCATGAAAAAAAACAACAAACAGCAACAAAGCAGGTCTTTTTCTGGGACACTGATTCCAGCACACACCCAGTAATTGGTTGACTCTGGAAAGAAAGATAGCTGCAAAACCATTAACGACAGCAATCATTATTCAGGATAAAGACGCAGCACAATCGTCCCTCTATCTACACAGCAGAAAAAGCCCTGACAGATCGGCTTGTTCATCTCCTGCAAACTGCCTCAATGACATCGTCTCAGTTAGCTCAATAGTGCTGTGACATATGACAACTAATTTACATACTAATTTGTATCGAGGAGGAAACCTGCTTGTGGCGAGCTGATCTACTGCTTGTCCAGCACACAAAAGTAAACAACACTTTGTTCTAGCAGCTTCTTCTGAGTGCTTTGAAAAAGAGTACTACATCACAATAACGTATTTTTTTTTAATGTTTAGTATTTAGCTGAATAAACTCATATTTTTGCCTCCAAGCAGTGCCAAGACATAAAAACATGAATCCATAGGATAGGTACTACAAGTCCATCAAAATGAAACATGTCACACAACTCTTCTCCAAAATAACTTGCATTGTTCCCCCAAAGGTTTTTTATTATCTTGCCTTCATCAGGGTGGTGTCTGATGCTGTTTCAGATTTCTTCATAAATACTTTTTAGTATTAATTAGTCACGTGATAAATACAAGGTATTCAAAACAACACTACAATCAAAATAGTTTTTTACAAAATGTTTCCTCTTTACCCATCAATGGCTAAACAGGTCGAATCTCCATTTTCAATATAAAAAAGCAAATTCGATAATTTTAAAGCTTTTTAACTTTAAAAACACAGAACGCTCAAATGTCCTCCATCCCTTAACACTTAACAACCTAATAGTATAATAACTATAGCTGACCTCACTAAATCCCTCCTTTAAATGAAAGTCATATTTTTTTCAACTTTTCTGAGAACAAATCCACTGAACTCTACTAAAAATAGTTTCATACTCTTTGTGCCTGGAAGCAGAAAGTGTTGGAGCTGGTCTTGACATGCTGAGCAGCAGGACTTTACTCTGACACTTCCTCCTTTCTTCACCGTTCCAATCTGCTCCTCCAGGTCTTCAAACCCGGTATAAAAGTTGAATTATAAACCCTACGCGCAGCGTAACCACACTTGTGAGTGAAAAAACAACGGAAGCAACAACAATAAAACCACTGGGAAGTGTAATTACATTCAAGCTGGATGGATCAGAAGAAATTTGTAAAATTTCAACAACAGACCAGACTCAAGTACAAACCATAGATGGCCTGCTGAATTTGATGTTTTATGGATTTAAAGAGTTAGCGTAAAAATGGGAGATTTTTCTTCTTCTAAGCCAAAATGTTTTTTTCTATTAGTCAATTTTGTTCTTTATATAGAACAATAAAAATAATAAATAAAACTAAAATATAAAAATCGTTTCCCTGTTTATTCCTCGTCCAGGCACAGCATAGCGTGTGACTCAAAACTTCAAAAACCTTTTAAGAATCTGACTACATCCCAGCTCTGTAGAAATGTTTTGGCTTCAGATGCTAAATGGCTGACTAGACACGTGTACCAGAATGTGTATGTACTCACACTATAAAGTGCTGATTGCCAGCAGATATTTAACTGTCCTTACAGTCCTCAGGCATATACATACATAAAAAGTATTTGAGTGTATGTGGGTTAGGTTGCGACTTTCTGGAAAGGGAACACTATTCTTACCCTCCTGTATTACCCAGGAGAATCTGAATTGGGGAACATTGACCAGGTGCCTGCTGGCCTGATTTAGGCCTCAGAATAAACTATTAAACCCTCAAATAACAAGAGTGAAGAAAGGGGTATAAAACCAGCAACAGCATACTGTTAGAAAGCTGGCTTCCTCTGGGGTATTGGGGACAGAAAGACAGAAAATCTTGTCTTATCTGTTTCTTTTTGCAGCATTTTACAAAGACCCAAACAATTTTCAAGCACAGGACAACAATCGAAGAGTGTGGCTTCACTGGATTAAACAGTGGAATCACACAGAAATGGACAGAGACATGCAGTAGAGCGTGTGGTGATAACTTTGTCTGGATTTTTCACTGACTCTCAATCACTTTATGTCAAGAATGAGTGATGTCTGTACTTACTGCTGGCGATGATGCGGCTCTCCTCTCCTGCCTGAGGTTCTATCTCTTCATTAGGATGGAGCTGCTGTAGGTCTATTGCTCTTCCGGCTGGATCCAGAACCACAGAGCTTTCGTTAACTGTGATTTCACTCGCCCCACTGATGGGGTTGGTGGGTGGACCCCCGACAGATGTCTCGTAGTCTGGAGGAATCTCATCTGAACAGTCTGCGTTGAGCTGGAAAATGAAAAACATGTCTTTAGAGATTCATGCATGGTATGAGTATTTGTCACTTTTATGTTTTGCACTTTGGAGTTAGTTTAGTCTTGATATGAGAAATGTGAGCAGTCAATTTTACATTTCAAAAAATGTGTGTATGACCAAATTACCAAAAGAAATCAAAAGGACCTTACTGGGATTCCCAAAGCCTTGAGGATGTTCATTTTACACATGGGACACGTCCGGTGGTCTTGCAGCCACGGGTCTACACAGTGCTTATGGAAGACATGCCTGACCAAACACAATTGAAAAGTAGATATTGGTAGATAATGTGCATGTGCTGATTTTGTGCCTTTATCTACAACAAAAAACAACAAACAACAAACAGAGACACTTAGTTTTTAAGTTATAGTATATAGAACATAGATCAAGCACACAAACCTTACCTGCAGGGTAATATCCTTACAACATCATTAGGCTTATAACCTTCAATGCAAACTGCACAGTTATCAAAGTCTGACTCAGTCTCCTAAAACAGGACAAAGGGAAGACAGAAATAGAAAAGATGCAAAATGACGAGAATCATATGATCAAATATATCTATATACCAAATAAAATAAGTACAGTATAATTAAAATTATTTCCTTCAAGTGGATAAGCACATTTTTCTAAATGTATGTACTTTTAAACTCACTGTATAGCTGAACATGCTCGGGCGTTTATGTTGTTTGCAGTGTGGGGAAAATCATTTACCTTGTCTCCTTTCTTAATGGTGCGTACTTGCAGCTTACTGATGGCCTTTTTGGCAGCATCTCCCAAACGTCTCTGCAGACATAAAAAAACATTATTATTGAATCGGCACATCACAAGTCGCATCACAAGCCTACATGTTCATGTGAATGTGCACCGACATGAAATTTC
This sequence comes from Coreoperca whiteheadi, assembly GCA_011952105.1. Lineage (NCBI taxonomy): Eukaryota > Metazoa > Chordata > Actinopteri > Centrarchiformes > Sinipercidae > Coreoperca > Coreoperca whiteheadi. The sequence continues at coordinate 11,474,737 of CM022472.1, read as the reverse complement.
ACACGATCAAACATCACGTGTCGCTTGGCAGGCTGGGGACTCGTCAATTTTTGCTTCTCAAAATTTGTTTTACTGGAAATGAATAGAGAGACGCCATCACCTGCTGTGTGTTAAGTAAATAGATCAGAGTATAAAACACCATCCCTGAAACACAGTTAGAAAACCAGTGAACCACAATGACAAGAAATGAACATCTTAAAATAGATCTAGGGGAAAAATTGAAACACCAGTTTCTTTTAATACAATATGACTTTAAAAATAAGAGTTCAACTCTTGATGGTTTTGGAAATGCTGCCAGGATGGGAGAAGTGTGTAAAGAGAGCTGGTTGCTTTGGTAGTGTATGCAACAATGAGGCCAAATGTGTCTGAAAATGTTTTTTTGTTTTTATTAAAGGGGTACTGATTTCCTGGAAACTAACAAACTGTCTGTTTAACACAGTGTTCTGTAAATCTTTTACACAGGCAGCAATAAATTAGACAAATTTATTACTGTCTGTTTATTACGGGCAAATTCAGGATCAATTTGTGAATGTAGTTTGTCTTTCAGGTGTACTTTTGGCACTGTAACAGGGAAAAGTAATTAAAGAAAGGTTTTCCAGTTGCTTTGCATATAAGAAAATAATGGTAATTATAATAAAACAAAAACATCAGACATATTTCAAGAACAGGTGGTGGCAGATTCACATAACTGACGGGCAAGTGGCGTCAGTGAGATATAGTTTTACGATCAAACACACCATCATGCTTTAACTGTTTTAGCTCCCTTGGGAATAAATTGAGAGCAGATTTGTTCAATATGGCTGAATCCTTTGTACAACATAAATCAACATAATTCAAAGTGAAAACACAAACAATGGTTGTCACGGCACCGGCTCCTATTATAAAAGGCATGATGATGAATTGTCATTACAGACGTCACAGGAACGTCAGAGGTGGCCATTTATAATTAAGAGATGGCAATAGCAAGTATTTGCACTGTCGACTCAAAGGGCCAGAAAGCTGAGCTGGTTGATGGTTCACTGGTGCCACGTCTCTGTTCGGCCAGCTGTCAGGCTAATTCTGGCTTCTCCTTACAGAGCCGACTGCAGATGGAAAAATGCAAGGGCCAATGTCAAGAGTGAGACCACAGCTCTATAGCACTGTCAGTAGGTGGGTGATTAAAACTGCACAGAAGATCATTGGTACCAATCCACCAAAAATCTGTGATGTCGGTGAGGTATCTGCACAGAGCCCAAAAGACACCAAAAGACAGTACCCAGACCAGCCACAGCCTGTTCACCCTGCTGCCGTCTGGCAAGAGATACAGAAGTACCACCAGATTACAGAGCAGCTTCTCCCCTCAAATTCATCCTCAGCCCTCCACCATGTAAAATAGTTTTATTTCTTTGACTTATTATTTAGACAGAAATAATATCAGCGCATAGAGTTATACATTGATTGAACAGTGCACACAGTCATACCTGGTTGCGATCTCGTGCATTAGCGTAGCGGAACCTCTGGATATAGTAGAAGACGAGCCAGGCGAGGGAGATTATCATGAGAACGATGAAGGAGATGGAGACAAACACTACCGACGTTCTGCTCACGTACTTCTGCAGGTTGCGGGTTCCTATGGTGATCTGCAACGTGATCACAATGTGCTGCTCCAGCAAGGCCACAATCTCACGACCTTTAGGCTCTGGGATCATGATGGCCACAACATCACCTGTACCTGCACACACACACACACACAGACACACAGACACACACACACACACACACACACAGGAAGCACCAGGTTAGAGTACATTTTAGACATCTTCAGCTCTGTTTTTAGATGAAAAACATTAAATTAAATTGAAATATATAAAAGAATACATTATTTCTCAAAGACATGCATGTTTAGGTTAATTGATGACTCCAAATTGCCCCTAGAGGATGAATGTGAGTGTGAATGGTTGTCTGTCTATGTGTCAGCCCTGCGACGAGTTGGCCACTGTCCAGGGTGTACGCCGCCTAAGGCCCAAAGTCACTGGGATAGGCTCCAGTCACCCGTGACCCCCAACGGGAACAAGCGGTAGAAAATGACTGACTGACTGACTGACATTATTTGTCCCCCAGAATCATATTTTTTGTGGAGAAAGCTTTGAAAAAGCACTTTGTGAGATTTAATTTACAAAAAATATAAATGAATATATAAATAAATATATAAATGAGTCAAATGAAAAATGTTATTAAAACAAGTTTGTAATGTATTTTTGTATAATGTCTACAGCTGCAACAACTCTCCTGCACACAGGCTGGGTTCCTTAATAATTATGGAAATATGCCACAGATTTTAGAAATCTAATCTACTATGTACACAGTTAGTAGCCAGACTTTGAAAAATCCATCCCTGGCATATAAAGAGCAGGTGTGAAAACTCAGGTGCTGATTCAGACTCTGGTGTAAAGTAATGAGAAAACTTGGGCAGGTTGCCGGAAGCTTAGACAGGACAGAGCAACTAAAGCCTCACTCTCCAAGTAAGAGGCTTCCTGCCACCAACCTTCTGTTGCTTTGCATGTCATGCACAATGAAGGCTTTTGCATCACAGAGCCACCGAGGATATTTCAACTCCCATACCTGAAAGATGTCCAGGAGGAACACCGCGTTTACAGAATATGATTTCTATGGGTTTGCGAGATAGAAAAACTAGCATTAGCTTTAGCTAAGAGGGTACGTCTTCTCACCCTCTCAGCTAATGCCACTCAACACACAACAGTTTCTTAACGTGACAGATAAGCGTTGCCTTTTGCCTCTTGAGCTAACAGACATCCAGCTCTTTGTATAAATGTCAGTGCATATGATACATCTCTACCTTTTGAGAGTTTAAAAAAATATTGGAACTTTATACACTGTGACACAATGTTCGCTACGGCTCCAACTGTCATTTTAATTATTTACAAATCTCCATAGGTCTAACTGATGCTGATATTATCGCCTGATAGTAGCTTATCACGGAAGTAGTGGAAATGTGAATAAGTCTGTAACCAAAAACAGCAGTACAGAGATGAAGACATGTTTAGGTAATTTAGAAATGGTGTCGCCATTACATTCTGCAGTTTGACAGGTAATTTTTCTTTTTGATTATTGTTTTGCATTTTTTCCTTTGTTTGACGGTTTGTAATGAAGATAAACAGTAAATGTAGGAGGGTTAAAAAATGTTGCTTTATGTTATGTGACAAATATCAGCTGATATGTGGTCAGATTTCTCACACTCAAATATCAACATCTGTACCTTTCTCAAAACAACCAGTATCGTTCAGCCTCTATTCTGTATAGTTTATTTGGTGTTGTCTGTAACAGAGGAGTGACACATGGTACATAATGCTTAAACGACTCGGTGGTTTCTAGACACAATAAGGGAGTAACAAGGCTCTACTCTCTCAGCCGTATAGTGAAAGGTTGATGTTTCCAGGAACTGCATCAACAGCCTGAGAAACTGTTAAATCATATTCCTTCTGCCGCCTGTTTCTGGCTGTGGCTGCACAGAGTCACAGAGACTCCCTGCGGTGTTTCCACTCCCTGTATCAGTCACCACAAACAGTATTTTTATTCAACCTGCCATCACCAACACCACCTCCTGCGCAGCCTGCCAGATCCACAGCGCTGTGACAAATCCTCATGCACTGCACAAAGCTATTTTAACATTACATTCTGGGGTGATTGTGCCACAGCGGTACTAAGACTGAAAGAAAATATGGTATTTTGTGTTTTCCAGAGGAGTTAAAGGCTTTGAATCCAACTGATACGCTCCTGTTTCAGGATGTAGCTGCAATGCATTATTGCTGTCAAGCTCATAAATCCCTTTATGTAACAGGTCTGTTGTAAAATCTGCACAGCTGCTAGATTTTATATGAACAGGGTTGATAAATCAGAACTAAATCATGTATTTTAATCAGCACAGGCATCTGTGTGTATTTTGGCTAAAAATTTCAATTTGAATTCTTGTAGAAATTTTGTTTCAGAAGACAGTTAAATAAATATATTAAAAGCAGCACTCTTAACAATCAAACAAATGCTTCAATTAACAAAAAAAAGCAATGAATGTGTCCCATCCTATTCAAACACAGCCAGATCCCTACCCAGCCACAGCCACACAGTAATGCAGTTGGCAGCATCTCCACTATTAACACAAAGGTTTATCCTTGTATTACGGTGCCTGCTCCCTCAAAATGAGTGTATTTTTGTTAGAGCTTCTAAAGCAAACCTTGCTACAAACAATGACAGAGAAAACAAAAGCTTGTGTGGACAGCAAACAGTTAGTAATACGCTGCTGAACACCACTGCCTATTCACACTCACAGGCCACGAGCTGCCACACTTCTTCATTGTTGCTTCATGTCTTTTTCACTGACATAAAATATGTGGATTAGGAAAAATATATTACCTGTCTTCCCCAGTAATACAAGCTATCACTCAAAACTCCATGACAATGTAAATGAACGTTCACTGAGGTTTTGTAAACCTCTTTTTGAATGTGTGTGTAATCGCAGATACACACACTCCTGACCTGCAGATTAATGGTTTTTATTAAGCATGGCCATATGGTGTCGAAGGCAAATCACTGTGCTTTAACAATTGCCTTTGTAAACACAAGATAAACCACGTTATCTCATGTCAAAATGATGTCAAGAATAAAACTGTTGCTTCCAGAATCTGTAGACTTGACAAAATGCCTGTGTATGGTCAGCTTCAGCTTCATAGCCAACAGAAATAAGGAAAGGCTTAATAAGACATGTAAGATTTCCCTAAGCCTATACTCTTATCTTCTTCTGTTTACTGTGTGACGTAGTCAGAGCGAATAAAAATAGCTGCTTCTAAAACAGGAGGGCAACGTATGAGACGTGAGGCGGAACTTGTGAAAGATGTGGAAGCAAAGATGGATAAATACTGAATGGGTTAATTTAGTGGACACCAACCTGTTCATTTCATTAGCAGGCTTTTGGTGTGCTGCAGAGTGGATGACAATGAGGCACAGACTACCACAGAATTAAACTGGTAAACTCTTTATTAACAAACATGTGCTCACCTGAACCTGACAGTTACACAATGTAGGCTACACTGTGGTTTAAGTACATATTTTTTAAAAAGCTTCAGAGTTGTTGACTAAAGGAATAGTTCGACATTTTGGGAAATACACTTGTTTGCTTTCTTGCCGAGACGTAAATGAGAAGGTTGATACCACTGGTGCTGAGTACTTGCCAGGCAACCAGTGGAGACTGCAAGAAGTTAGTTTGACAAAAACAATATCTGGCTCAAAGCCCCTGGAACAGCAAAATGTCGTTTTTACACTTCGGTTTTTGTAGGTTTTTTTACCTTTGGCCACTACCCGGTTATCTGTCTCCTCTTGTTTGTCTTTATGCTAAGCTAAACTAATCTGCTGCTGGCTTCAGCTACATATTTACTTTAGAGATATGAGAGGTATCAGTGGTGTCAATCTTATCCTAGTCCTAGTCCTCTAATTCTCTGCAAAAAAGCCAATAAGCATATTTCCTTTACTTCTCTACAACTCATCAAGGAGATTGAATGTGATTGAATATTCAAGGGATACCAGTGATAAAGGTTCACTGGAGCTATAACAGGGAAAGAGCTGTGAAGTTCAAAACTTCATTCAGTTCAACACAGCGATGTGGGGTATACCCACAGTATCTGACCTGCCTTTATTGTCCAAGGTTGAACATGACTTTGACACCGCTCATTCTTGGGATGGAAGGGTTACATACTTGGCCAATAAACCTGATTCTGATTGAATAAAGTAAGGCCATGAGAGGTTTCTGGCTCTGGCAACTGTGGATTTTACAGCCCAGTTGTGTTGGCTCCGGACAGAGAAGTGCTCCATTCTTTCTTTGGCAGCCCCACTTTCAGTCTACACAATAGGACACGCTCCTTAGTCACTGTACTCCCTGTCACCTTCATCTTCTCTACCAGAGAATGTCATCACACCTCTCCTGGCTGCCGTTCTTGTCTCAGTTTATATTCATGTCATGGCTCTAAGCAGGGCAAGCCTTTAAAATTGCGTGGGGCCTTTTATGTTTTGCTGCAGGTAGCCCAGTTATGTGCACAGGAGCCTTTGTTTGCAACTCCAAGAACAGAGGAGGAATAGAGGATGTTTAATGGTCAAATATTGTTAAATGTTTTACGTAAAGTACAGAAGTATTAGCAGCAAACTGCACTGAAACCTCTATTACTTGACAACATTGTGACTGAATACTATAAAGACTAAAGTTTGATCTGAAGTGTCAGACAAGTCACTGAATTTGAGTAAAGATTTTAAGGGCTTTGCATAGAATGTAAATGATCTGCTTATTATGACAGACGCCTGTACAAAAGGACCTTTGGTTAAAAGAGTCTCACAGTCAGTTGACCATTATGTCGTCAGGCACTTTTTGTTTGAACATCTGTTTCTGTACAGATCCTTTTGTCAAACAGCCTTCATTCACCGTGCTGTTGTCCGGCACAGGTGTAGTGGTCTGGTCAGCCACACCGTTATGAAACTAGCAACAAGCTGAGGGCCCATTTCCAATGGAAATACAAGTCAAGTGGAAATCAAGCGTCACAGCTACTGTAGATGGTAGCTGAAAGTTAACTCTTACTCTGACAAATAAAACATCTAATCAGATGGAAAAAAGGAGTGCAGTGCTTAGTATAAAATTGAGGGGGGACACCAAAAGTTAAACTTTAAAACTGAAAAAAATCATTTTAAGGTTTATTCCAACTCTAGGAGGGCTGTAGATCTATTACTAAACTAGATCAAGCGATAAATGTACTGTATCTATGCTTGATAGCCTGCTCTGTCTGGAGAAACAACTAAATGTTAAAGCACAGGAAAGCCGAGCGTCAAAAAGATGTTTTTTTTTATGTTCTTCAGCTTTGTCTCAAGGAGTCTGTAGCCTGTGATTGTGTGCAACATTTTAAATTGTAAGTAACATGTTGATTATAGAGTCATAAATTCATATTCTCGAAAGAAACTTGCGCAGTTTTGAAGGTGAGACTCTCAGTTTCAAACAAACTATGCTCAACAAAATCGTGAAGTTAGGCTGTAGTCATGTTTGCCATCTGTGGGCTTCTTGGCACAAGCATCCCCCCTGTTGGTTATGAAAACCTCTACCATTTATTTGTCGTTTATTGCTTAGTAATAAACCAGGAGCACTAATGGAGGATTGTTTTTTAGGGCAAATGCATTTGCACAGTTACAGAATCGCAGGTAAACTCCACCAGAGGGAATTAGACACATGGTAGTGCTGCAATCAAATGAAACACATTTGGTATTCACTGTCCAGGGTGTACCCCGCCTAAGGCCCAAAGTCACTGGGATAGGCTCCAGTCACCCGTGACCCCCAACGGGAACAAGCGGTAGAAAATGACTGACTGACTGATTTATTGGTTACTGGGAAAATTGACATTTTGCTCAACTGTGAGCATTTGTGAGTGCCTTGTTGAGCATGGTGTTAAAAAAGACTGATTAATTTCAAATTCTGTGGAATTCCTCTCCATAAAAGGTTGATTATTCGTCTTTTCCCCCCTAATTATTAATGTACAATGCATAAGGTTGATTCCACTAGGCATGAAAAATAAACTCATTGCAAGAAATTTCAATGGAATTGTAAAGTTGTGTGTTCAGTGATATGTAGTTTTAAGTGATGATGAGAGGCTGCATCCTCTGGTATACAGGGCTGGGAATTGAGCCTCAATATTGTTATCTGGCACCAACTGATGTGCGTCTGTGGCACCGAAGCACTGTCAAGTACCAGAAACTGACATCGAATGTGTGGCCAGATTTGTAATCTTGTTATAAATAGTTCATGATTTTCATAAAGCTTTTGGACTGTGCCGACTGTCTGTGTTTGGACAACCTTTTTAAATGTGAGAACGTCTAAAAGATAACGTAGGAAAAACATGTTCATATCTCTTAAAGTAGGGTCTCTATAAACCTATATCGTTTTGGAATCTGCACTGGAACTCAGGTATCAAAGTTCAATTAAATTTTATTTATATAGCCCAATATCACAAATCACAATTTGCCTCAAAGGACTTTACTATCTGATAAACTTATGACGCCCTCTGTCCTTAGACCTTCGACTAAAAAACATTCATAACTCCCACATGGTACATCATGACACGGTCTTCAAAGGTTGCATCCACATTTGAGAAGAAAACTTCGCCAAGAGCTAGAGCCAGCTGGCAAATTCAGCAGACCTGTGGCAGTGGATCAGTCCATCTGGTTGGGGAGCCAGTGCACTTTTCTACATTACCATGAAACTAATTGATTATTAAGCTGATTACAGAAAAGCAGAGGAGCTCTGGGACTTCAGCAGGGGGAATGAAAACCATTAATCCTGTCCAGAGGTGCCCAACACTTAAGAAGCAACTAGTGACATTTGTACTCAAAGGCCTCCATCACTCGACTGGACATGAATCATGATGGAGTGACGGCTGTCTCTTACCTGAATGGGGCATTGTTATGGTGTCGTTGGCATTGCTGGAGCCCACATTGTATATGACAACTGCAGAGGCGTTGAGGTTTGCAACGTTACGGATTTTCTCCAGGTATGTGCAATTCCCCGCGGCCACCAACGCCACCCAGGCGGTGTTGTGAGACACGGGAGGGAACCTGACGTTTGGGTCGCACGCCTGTCTGTCCTGCAAGGGGGACGGCACCAGGACCAGACCTCTGGCTTCTCTCTTGGGCGAGTCCTCGCCATACCGACCGCACTCGGTTTTCTCTGTCTTGACCTCCGAAGTCACGGGGTCCAGGTAGGTGATGTTGACAAACGCCGTGTACCATTCCTCTTTCTCTGCAACAGTGAAGTCCAGGCACAGCAGGTGGACGAAACAAAAGGACAGCAGCCACGTCGAGAGAGCCAGACTGCGGCAAGCTCGGATGAGGGACGGTGCCATTGTGCGGCCGGTTTGGGATGGATGACGAGCTCCTGGTCTCCTCCTCACTGCAAAGCTCGCACCACGTCCCTCCTGTTACAGGAGGCGCAGGTTAAATAAACAAAGTGCATTAACCTCGCATAACAGCCAGAGCCAGATTCCAGCCCTCCCCGACGAGGCGTCTTAAGAGTTTGGGAGCTACGTGCAGGAGTCCACTACACACCACCACCTGCAGCAAAAGATGACGCTGTGTGTTGTTGTTCACCGTCAGCTGTTTCCCGTCCTCGCTCGGGATTGGCTCGCCGCTCGTCAGCACGTGACCTGGGCGTGGACAAGAGGCTCTGACGCCCAGTGGCATGTGGAGAAACTAAAACAGCCACAAATCATGTAAACCGCTGCCACGCGTAGTTCATTATAGGATGTAATATGCAAAGAAGACGTGCCCAATTTAATTTTATTGGGTAAATTCTGGCTACATCTCTGGAGTGAGGAGTGTGCTACTGGAATAATTATACACTTTTAGAGTTTGATTAGTAAATTAATGATTCTGTTGTGTTATTATGTTTCCAAATGATGAATAAATAATTAAATTATAACATATTGCAAAATATCATTTGAAAAGGCTTTAAAATGGTATTTTGTGTTATTCCATTTACTTGTGTCTGCCCACCACATTTCGACTCCCAATGATTTTCTGTTTACACGTGTTTTGTCTTTAATTCTGAAAACAAACAACCCCCCTAATTCTGCATGACCGTATTACAGAAGCGTATCGCTGCCACGCCGGAAAAAGAAAAACTGATCAGTATCGCGTTATAACGTGAAAAGTTTATTGTTATAACAAGATATGTTCACGTTATTACGACATTTGTCTGAAATTCAGACCCCCTCAGCATGTTCTGTAACTTATTTCCATTCACGTTATAACAAGAAACATTTATTGTTTGTCTACTGTAACAGTGTCTTCAATGGTCCGTCTAAAAAGATATTAGACAACTGCAGCTAATCCAGAATGCTGCTGCCAGGGTTATAACCAGGACTAACAAAACGGACCATGTCAGAAAAGTGCTGAGATCACTGCATTGGCTTCCAGTGTGCTAAATGATTGGTTTTTAAAATCGTATTGCTTGTTTATAAAGCACTCAGTGGGTTAGAACCAAAATACATGTATGATCTCCTTCATTGTTATGAACCCGCCAGATCTCTTGGGTCTTCAGGTGCTGTCTGCTTACTGTTCCCAGGGTCAGAACAAAGCATAGAGAAGCAGCTTTTTCTTTTTATGCTCCTCATGCCTGGAAAACAACAACAACATATAGTGGCGGTGTAACCTAGAAATTTAAAATTCTAACAGTTTTGACACTGGGGAGACCCAGAAGTCTAGATGAGAGCAAACATTTATTGTACTTAGGAATACACGTAGGAACGAAAAGCTGGACAGTGTGTTTCAGCCCGAGCAGCTTTTCGGACCGGACCAACGTATCGTCGGACTACTCATCTTTTCGGTAAATAAATTTGCAAGTCAGACTCAAACATTTAAATGACACTTACATGTAACATTTATTATCATGAATGTAACTGCTATACAACCTAAATATTATATATAAACTGCTGAAACTAAAGTTAGTTAACGTTACATTTTCTTACCATGTGCCTCTAACGTTAAGTGTCAGCTTCATAACTGGAACAGCTAAGTTAGCCAACATTAACAAAAATGTTAATTTATGGCCTCGTAATGCGTCACGTGTGTTAGCGATCAGGCATTACCTCACTGATTAGACTCCGTGTGCATCTATTGATAACATAAGTCAGATGAAACACCTCTGTTAGCTTACGTGCTCACAGACAAACCGGGTTAGCTAAGTTAGCCGTTACGTGTCTATAGCAACACCCAATGTTCGGCGTTTGCAGGTGACGTCAGATTAGCCGTTGGCCGCGTGGAGAACGTGACCGGCCCGTTGAAGAAATGCCCAAAAAGAAAACCGGTGCCCGGAAAAAGGCTGAGAGTCGTAAGGAGCGAGAGAAACAGAGTCGAGCCAACCGGGAACATGTGGATGTGGCCAAACACCCCTGCAACACTACCATGGTATGTAGCGGACACACGTACACCATCAACGCTAGTAAGGGCTCTTTTCTTACTCTGTTATTGCCTTCTGTCTTGTAGGATTGTGACAAATGTCAGAGGTAAGTGACTTTTGCATTATATAACATTTCTTCAGCTGTAAGCAGTGGTGGGATGTAACTAAGTACATTTACTCAGGTGCTGTACTTCTGAGTAACGTTATGTCCGTTTTATTCTATACTTCTGCCAATATTATACTCTTTTACTCCACTACATTTATTCGACAACATTAGTTAACGTTACTAGTTGCTTTGCAGATTCAGATTATTAATAACAAAATAGAACCAACTAATAAATGATGATGTATTATTATGGCTTGAGCTACCTGGCAGTATATTAAGTAGTTCTGACTTTACCAGCTGCAACATTAGGGATGCATTCTGCATAATGAGTACTTTTACTTTGGGTACTTTAAGTATATTTTGATGCAAATGCTTGTGTACTTTTACTTAAGTAAGACTTTACATGCAGGACTTTTGACAGAGTATTTGTACACTGTTGTATTGCTACGTTTACCTAAGTAAAATAGTACTATACCCCTGGGTATAAGTAGACTATCACTGGTAAACCAGTTAACAAACATTGTTCCTCCTTGTAATGTCACCCGGTAGAAAACAGAAGAACAGAGCTTTCTGCTACTTCTGTAACTCAGTGCAGAAGCTGCCTGTCTGCGCTCAGTGTGGTGAGTCAACTGCAGTGGCATGTGTTATGTTCAAATGTATGTCAGTATGTGTACTTTATTGTTTTAAATCATCTAAAAAAACCAACAAGGTGTTTGTTTGTCTCTCAAATCTTACAGACGTACAGAGCCTATCTTTGTCGCTCAGCCCCGAGCCCATTCATCCTTACTGAAGACAAAAATCTTTTAAAAAAGAGAGCTTGAACATATATACACATTAACATTTTAAGAAAGCTAAGTAATTTCCAGAAACGGCTGATCGCTGTAGATTTTAACAGTCGTTGCTCAAACAGGTGTAAATAGTGCATTTGTTTGGGGACTATTTTCTGCCATGGATTTACAGCACCAGTGTGGCTCATTGATGTATTTTTAATAGTTTTTGAACAACTATGGAGGTCTGTGGTACAGAGGAGTATGATACAGGTATATCATCGTCTTTGTCATTACTTGTTCGTAGGTTCAGTTCATTGTTGGTTTTGGTCTTTTCATGGGATTTGATGACAATAAGAAAAATATAGAATATCACCAGACTTGTCCTTTCTATAGTGGTCAAATTTAGTGCAGCAGAGGTCAAGATATAGTGACTTCTACTCCCTAGAAACAGATCAAGTTTAAAAAAAAAGATAGATTCTTAAATTCCCATAATGCATCCTGACCTAGTCTTTTTTAGACCCTGTAAATGGTGATGTCTTTCAGTCACGACGCATCCAGTTTCTAATGCAGTCTTTCTGTTATACATTTGAAGCCTCAAACCCAAGCTGAGATAACCCTGATGACATCATCAGGGGGTTATTTTCTCAAACTTAAGAAAACCCCTCCAGAGTCACAGGACACATCATACAACTGTTTTCACAGGCTGAGTAGCATAAACCATGACAAGTCACCAGATACTGAAGTTTAAAATATTATACTTTGGTGCCCCCGTGTGGTTGTATCAAAACATACACTTAGGCACTGGATGCCAATTATGCACTGCAAAAAAACTTTTGTCATCACCGTAATCTGAAAGATTACATAGTGGCATTAAAATAGATTGTGACAGCTTTATTAAACTATGAAATGTTTAATGCTTACTTTGTCAGGCAAAACCAAGTGCATGAAGTCGTCAGATTGTGTCATCAAACATCCTGGGATCCACAGCACTGGGATGGCCATGGTGGTGAGTTAGCAACATTTCTGAACTGATACAGTCACAAGGCAGGAATGCTTCTTAGTGCAGTTTCCCATCCACTCAATGGGGAAATGTAGTTGTTGTAGCAGTGTAATAGCAGGTAAAATACAACAGTTATTGGTTGTAAAAAAAAAAACACACATAACATTTTTGGTTATTTTAATTCAGACCCAGTTTTGCAAGTGTTTTTATTCATTAAGTATGTTTTTATTGTGACATGTCTGTGTTTTATGCAGCAGATCCTTTAATCTAAAATGATTCTCACTTATGGGAAACAAACAGTAAAAGTGACCCTGACCTTGAGTCATTAAACTAGTTGTGCTACAGTATCATAGCGATTTGGTGTGCACTGCAGTGGCATAGGATCCAATGAGCAAACATCAAGGCCTAATAATTATGGCCATAATAATGACCTTTAGTTATCAGATAATGCTGTAAAAGTGCACCAGAATAATGATATAAACAAAGTACAGCGTGCAAGTGATGAATGACAGCCCAGTGATCAGTGAGTACTACTACTCATGTAGTAGGGTTTCAAAAAACCTGCAATGCAGTATATTATTTTCTGTTAGGTCAATTTATTTATATGGATACAGTGGCTTCAGGAAACTATATCATGGCAAGCTCTCATTGTTTGCCTTGTCATTTTCTTCTTGACCACAAGGGGGCAGTATGTGACTTCTGTGAAGCTTGGGTGTGCCATGGCAGGAAATGTCTGAGCACTCACGCCTGTGTGTGTCCTCTGACCGATGCAGACTGCATCGAGTGTGAACGCAGTGTGTGGGATCATGGTAAGACCCCCCTCCCATTTAAATCAAATGCACATGGTCACGTCAGTGTCATCACCCCTGACTGTTCCCACTTCCTGAATAGGAGGGCGAATCTTCCGCTGCTCCTTTTGTCAAAACTTCTTGTGTGAGGATGATCAGTTTGAGCACCAGGCAAGCTGCCAAGTCCTTCAGGCAGAAACATACAAATGTGAGTCACCTAGTTTTTCTTTGACAATGTCATTGTGGTTACTGGGGAAAGTAAAGTGTATCTTTTCCAGTCTATTGCAGGGCTGCATCATATCGTAAAAACAAAGTCATATAGTGATTATTTGGACAGATATTATGAGTGCAATATGATTCACGATTAGCGGGAATGATAATATTTGCGTCACAATTTTCATTCTTCGATGATATTTCGATTAATTGTGCAGCCTTACCCACAGAATAATACCTAGAGGGCATGAATGCAGAAGAGGAAACCTCATTTTGTTTTGGCTCTTGCCATCTTCAATTTTAGGTGTATCCTGTAACAGACTGGGACAGCACTCCTGCCTGCGCTGTAAGGTGAGGGGAACATCTATCCTTGCTTCAGAAAACACAGGGGAGGGAGCTTATTGTGTCCAAAGTTTTCACGAACATGTTTGTATGCTCATTAGACTGCACTAAACATATTTATATAAAGCTACACCCATCTTATCGGCCCACATCTCCTAACCGAGAAGACGAAGTCAAATGACATTTTCCTTCCTTCCTCTTTTTTGTTTGCCTCACAACAGGAACATACAGGAAATGTGTAATTGAAACTAAAGATTAAAATAAAAAACTTGGTTCTAAACAGCAGCAAGAGCACGCTCCTATCTGACTCCCCAAATCTGCCAGAGGATTATGTTTCCTTTATTTCCCTCCTCCATTGGTTGAGAGTGTGCACTTTGTTTACATCACGCTACGTGATCTCTAAAGTGTTAAAACAAGTGGGTTATGTCACTGGCATATAAGGGTTACCAGAAGGCAAAATGATCACATTGCAGCTGTTTCTGCAAAGTGGACAAGTGGTTGACATGAAAAGGCAGCTTAGCATAGTATTAGTTGGTAAACCACATTTCATTACAGGTGAACTCAATGTGCTAACACGAAGTAACATGTAGAGAAGAACACAATAGATAAAACAAAAGAAAGAAAATAGAGAAAAAAAACACGACTACTACACTGTAAGTCCTCATTCTGTATAGAAAATGCATTTCTAAAGTTTGTTGTCCTGCAACAAAACTACATGGCACTAAAGCAAGAACCCCACAGCAAAGAAACAATGGCAAAGAGAGGGACTGCGGATTTTCTCCTTCGTCTTTTACCTTGGTTTCACGTTAGGAAGGGATATTTTCACAGCCAGTATGAACAGGACGAATGAAAATAGTGGGAGTGTTGTTTTAAGATTGACTTGAAAAAAATGTAACTATTTCCTTTAAAGCCTGTAGATCATTGAGGCCCCATCAGGGAAAACTGAAAGCTATATCAATTTAAGTCCTAACAGTTACATATGTACAGCTACTGTGGCACAACGGCAGTGTGACACTTGCAACACAAAGTCTCTCAAATGAATTATCGTTCAGCCTTCATAAGAACACTGTTTGGCTGTCACCTCTGTCTTTAACCTGCACATAAAAGGGAAATAGGAATGGTCAGAAGAGCTTTATCAATCTGTACAGGAGGAGACAAGACAGCTGGTAAATTCTTAACAGAGGGGGTCAGAAGCTTCATACTTGAGGAAAGAGAAAAAGAAGACATGGTTATGAATGATCTTACTTGTCTAAACAAGCCTGCAGATTCATAGGATTTCATTTTCATATTTCAAACCTGAATCAAAACTACATGTCAAGATAGTGTGTGTGTGTTGTTAACGTTTCCATGTGATGCTTTTCACGTTAATTCAACTGCGTCCTCTCAGGCCTGTTACTGTGATGACCACGCCAAGAGTAAGGTCTTCAAACAGGAGAAAGGAAAAGCTCCACCCTGCCCCAAGTGTGGACACGAGACCCAAGAGACCAAAGACCTCAGCATGTCCAGTGAGTCTCACACAAATCATTTGGAAAACAAAGGAAAGGTGTTGTTTCCTGTAAAGCTGCATTTTCGAGGAAGTTGCAGCGGCCTCGACGACTCTGCAGAATCATGATTTTAAAAACGAAACCAAGAGAGTGTGAAGACATTTTCTAGAAACAAACTTTTGTTTCCCGTAAAAAATCTAAATAATTTGTTTGTTTGTCAACAATGGATGCTAAACAAATGTTCCTCTCTTTTAATGACTTTGGCACCTGTTTTTCCTGATTTCATCTTTTATTCAGCTTTTACTTCCAATTAATTGTGGTATTGATGTATTGAGATTGAAGGTTCATCCTTTAATTTGACAAAAACATTCTAAACTCAAGGTCAACTTACAAGATTTCATCTGGTGTGAAATCACAGACCACGTTGTAGCAGTGAGGTTCTCTCACATGCACCGCTGCCATTTGACTTTTATCTCTTATCTCTAAGAAAAACAAACAAACCCAGAAGGATGTGTAACAGCATTTACCACTGTTTTGAAGATATTTCCATAATCCTCCAAGTCTCTTTAAATCACATGGGTGAAAAAAAAAAAAATTCCTTCCGTTTTTCAGGAAAACAGGTGCTTAGCTTTGTGACTCAAGTGCTGTGGTGATAATACATGAGAGGCACAAAGTGGGGCGATTCTAAAATGAATTTTTTTAATACGTACTGAAATCAATTTCAACTGCACTTAATCTGTGAGACATGAACACGATTTTCTCAAATTAGCAGAAACACAGAATGTATCTCACCTGACTTTTTTCGTCACCTCACCGTCCCGGTAAGCGAAACCAGAGCTAATGCCACGTCTGTGTGTCCCCTGCAGCCCGCACGTTGAAGTTTGGCCGCCAGGCTGGTGCTGACGACGACGACGATTATTACGACGGAGCGTCGGGATACGATTCCTACTGGAAGAACTTAGCATCTGGAGGCGGAGACCAACAGGACGACTATGGAGAGGATGATGACGATGAGGAAGATGAGGAGGAGGAAGAGGAAGATGATGAGGAAGAGGAGGAGGAGGAAGAAGAAGAAGAAGAAGAGGAAAAGGCTGCTGCTTCCATGGCTGGTCTCAAACTGGACGGCACCGCCTGAGCGAAGACAGACAGGAGAAGCCTGTGCAGGTGGAAGGCTGAGTCCCACAGAGCCAGATGATCCTCAGCGGACGGTCACTTGTTACGAGTTACGGGAGGATAGTTGGAATAACCAGGGCTGGGTATTGATACTAGTGCAAATTATTTCTGTACCGATGCTGATACCAATACCTTACTCTGAGGAATAAAAATGTAGCAGCTGTACAAGAACTAGAAGAATAAAATAATAAGTGACTGACTGATAAAAACATAAGTAAACCAGGTTATGAATCTGAGAAGACATTCAATGCCAACTTTTTGCTACTTGATACTAAGTGCTTTTGACTAAGTGCTTTGGCACATTTCAAAGTAATGCGGTTTCTATCCCCAGTCCTAGAGACAACTTGTTTTCAGCTTTTGTTGTTGAGCTGATGCACTAGGAGACTTAGCTGGGAGCTATAAACCCCTTTTAACTCCTTTTTGTGGTAACGCTATTTTATTTAGGAATATGCACCATGACAACGTCAACACAGGGTCACACCACAAGACAGGTAGTGCAGGTGTGAAGTGGGAGCAGCTGCCGGCTCCTACAGTATTTCTCCCAACAGGAAATTCCCATTTCAAAGTTTTCTTTGAGTGGTTTTCTGATTGTTACTGCAGTACCCATGAGCCTGGGCCGCTCGTAGAAGAAGCCAGTCAGAGATGCAAATCAGAGCTGTAGTTGTAAACAAAAAGGACTTTATAGTTGCCACAGTTATCCAGAGTTTTACAATCAGTGATGAGATGAGTTTTACAGAAATGCTCCTCCAGCCCTGGTTACAGTCTGAATTAAAAAGTTATGATCATGATGTCTTTACTGTGTAATAAGTATTTTTTCTGCTGATGAATTATGGTTCACCTGCAACACAAAAGGTTGTTCAGACTACTGCCCTGCTCCTTGTAATCAGCTGCATTTGTTGATACATGTTTGTGCTAAATATGCCAATAAATATTAAAATCCTATTTGGCTGAGCATTTTGAAATGACAGGACAGTTTTTTTTTTAACGCTATGGCTTTGATGACTGACTGCTACAGCTGCCCTGACACGTACTAGTGTGTAACAAAGTATTAGTGTGTTACAACGTGACGAACCGGAGGAGGCGTAAACTTCAACTCAACGTGACCATGCCTGGGCGTGTGTCGGTCTCTGGAGCGAAATCTGGATCGCACTCAGATCGCCAGTTTTAGTAACAGTGCTGGGGCCAGATCAATTAGACTAAAGAGCTTCATCATAACAAGTGAGATGCAAAAATGTGATCTTTGCCTGTTGCTCCGCTGGGTAGGAGAGCAACTGCCACCGCGCAGATGACAGACTTCATGACGGCGCTCCCGGTTATCCTCGTCCAGCCCACATGCCCCGGAGAACAGCGAGCGGTAAGCTGGCTTTCTCTCTGTGTGTGTGTGTGTGTGTGTGTGGCAGAGGTGTAACCAGCCTGTGACCTAACTACACCTCAGGTTTGTACTTGTGGTTGGAGTACAAGGTGCTGTTTCCATTGAGGAAGACAGAAAGGTGACCACGTTCAAACCTGCAGAGTAGAAATGGTGCGTAATACCAGACGTGTGTGAACCTGGCGACCCACGTGGGCCACGGGAGATATTCCAACTGCTGTCGGTGAGTCGTGCACCGTAATGGTTATTTGGTTAAAACCAAACAACACCAGTTTGGTTTGGTTTCACTTTCACTTCATTGTGGTCCAACTCCTGCACCTCCTGCTGTTAATAGCTCCGACGTTTACGTAAGAGTCGCTGCAGACGCCAAACGGACATCCGCACACTTTTCCTGTTGACCCGTGCACATGAGGTTTTACCTGCTCTTTATTTCATCGGTCAAATCATGCGTAAGCTTTTGTGAGCGGTCAGTGTCGGAGAGTTAAGGTAGCACATAGTATTATGCTTTGAGTTAATTGTACCTTATTTAAGTAGCCTATTCCCAGTTGTTTATGCTGCAGGAGGCCTACCACCGCTCCCAGTAGTTCTACCATAATGTAAAAATGCTCCATTACAAGTCCAAGGCTAATATTCAAAGTTCTACAGAAGCAGAAGTAGCCTACAAAAATATTAGAAGCAAAATGCGGAAGGCCCACGGTCACACTATTATGTTATATATTTTTTGTTTAGTGGTGGAAGAAGTATTCAGATCCTTTACTGAAGTCAAAGTAGAAATACCACAATACCACATCGCTTATTTTATTCCAGTCTTTATTTTATTGCTTGTTTTATGTAAACACTTTGTAATGTTGGTTTTGAGAGTGCTATATAAATAATCTTTATTATTATTATTATTGTTCAAAATCTTACTTCAGTAAAAGTACATATTAACAGCGAAATGTAGCTGGTCAAGGTGGAGACATTCTAACTAATTTATATACTGTTGGATAGTTAAATCTAAAAAGAATACATCACATTATATGTGTTTGTTATGTTTTGGTGGTAACTTTGGTGATATATTCATTTTAACATCATATAGATAAATATAAAAAATAGGTAGTTAAGTTAGAAGTGTTTAAGATTATTATCTACCATGACTCCGAGGTATCTTGATGTAATTTTGTTTGTGGAAAATCAACATCAGACAAAATGGATTATTCTAAGCACAATAGTTTTCTATGTCGTAAAACATATCTGGTGGGGATCTTGTAAAATCATCACAACCAGCGACACACATCAAGGCATCGGTCATACAGTTTGCCTCCATTGGTTTGATGCACTTTTACCAATCACAACTTCAGATGGGTTCAATTAACTTTGAATGATTTCTGATTCTTTTTACTTAGTCCTCCTTACCTTTTGCACATCTAAGACATAGAAAGCACAAATTCCAGAACATCTAGAGGTGTGTGAAGATGGGAAACCTATAGGCAGTCAACTGTTGTCCAACTTTGTTATGGTTTCAGAAAAATAGTTCCAGTAAGTGTGATGTGGATGAAAAGCTAGGATTGTAACTGGAGTTGTAAACAGACTTAGTACAATACTTAGTTGGATTTATTTTCAGTTTTGTTTATCGCAACTAAATGACTGCAGGTTCGCATGATTTGATGCGCTGAGTTGAAAAAGAAAGTTGCTTTTCTTCCTGCTCTCTTGAGTGATTTTTTTTGTTGTTGTAGTATTTTCTTCACCAGAATGGGATTTTTGTTGTTTGCATGAAGAGATTTGAGAACACAAAACTCAGTGGAGCTGAAACAATAAATCTTTATTGATTAATCATTAAGGTATTTTTTTAAGCAAGGATTGGACATGTTGCATCTCGTTCCAGCTTCTCAAATGTGAATATTTTTGCCTTCTATGATTGTAAATTGAACATTTTGGGGTTTTGGATTGAAGACGTCAGGTTTGGCTCTGTGATGGGTTTTTTCTTTGGTTGCCATTTGCTGACATTTTATACACTAAACAATAAATCCATTAATTGAGAAAATAACTGGGAGATTAATCAATAATTCAAACGATCATTACTTGCAGCTCCAATGCATTTGCTGTTTTGCAAACTGGAACACAGTTTTGGTGTTTATGTCACTTATTCTCAAAATGGGCCTTTTTTCCTAACATGCATCAAAACAATGGAGAAAAACCTGGAATAAAACAATAATATAACAGTATTAAAGGGGACATTCTGCTACTTAATGAGCACTTTTACTGTTGATACTTTAAGTACAGTTAGCTGATAATTTTGCCGTGTTATTAACAGTGGAAAAAAAGTTGTTTGAATTTCTGTATTAAGTTTTTTTAGTTAGCTGATTACACTTCATGTAATGGAGTATACAGTATTTTAAATTGAGGTAGTTCTGCTTTTATGTATGTAAAAGATCTGAGTAATTCTTCCACCACTGATGATACTTGACAAGCTGAAATAAATATTAACAGTGTAGTTTGCAAAAGTTACTACACAAAAGAAGCAAAAGTCAAAAAGAAGGTTATTTAGTGAATCAGAGAAACGGAAACATACTGTACAATAGGAAAAAACTAACTGAACAAAATGCTAAAAACATTTTGTTTGCCTAAAAGTAAAGTGACGCAGCAGTCATACCTTTGGTGCAGTTGACTGCTGTCAAAGTTGGTGTGTTTTCCATTTTCCAATGTCACATCAGGGCAGACTAAACATGTCAACAATGCCACTGTCCCAGATTTACCACTTTGTGCTAAACATGGTGCATTACGTCATGTTGCAGGCAGCATACAGTAAGTGCTGCGCTTTATTAGTGCTGAAATGACCAGTCGGTTAACATAAAGAACAATTTTGTTAACAGATTGATTGTTTAAGTAATTTATAAAGCACAAATGCCACATATTATCGTTGGTTCCTGCTTAAATGTGAGACTTTGTAACTTTTCTCTGTTTTATATTCAATTCAATTCACTTTTATTTATATAGCCCAGTATCACAAATCACATTTGCTTCAAAGGGCTTCACAATCTGTAACATACGACACCCTCTGTCCTTAGACCCTCGATTCGATTAAGGAAAAACTACCCAAAAAAACCCTTTTAACAGGGGAAAAAAAAATGTTAGAAACCTCAGGAAGAGCAACAGAGGAGGGATCCCTCTCCCAGGACGGATAGACATGCAATAGATGTCGTAAGTACAGAATAGATTTATAGCATCAAAGCTATAACATATACAGCCATGATGGCAAAATTGTTGTACATATATATATATATATATTATTATGTTAGAAATGTTTAGGTCGTAAAACATAAGGGAAGATGATGGGTCCAGACGGACAACCGAGCAGCTCCAGGTGGAGCCCAACGAGCAGGACCTGAGCCACTCGTCCCCTGCACCATAGACACAGCAACACTGCCCCAGCAGGTTGCCATAGTCACCGATCCAGATACATCTCCGGACACTGAAATACCTGCTGAAAGTGACACTAAGAAAGAAGAGACTGACGACAAAGCACAAAACTCCGGGAGAGGGAAGAAGTCAAGTTAGTGACATGCATTTATGGGATGAGAATGCATACGGATGGAGAGGAGGACAGAGGTGAAGAGAGAGAGGTGCATCATGGGAAGTCCCCCGACAGTCTAGGCCTATAGCAGCATAACTAAGGGATGGTTCAGGACTCTCCTGAGCCAGCCCTAATTATAAGCTTTATCAAAGAGAAAAGTCTTTAGCCTATTCTTAAATGAGGAGATGTTGTCTGCCTCCCGAACCCGAACTGGGATCTGATTCCACAGGAGAGGAGCTTGATAGCTAAAGGCTCTGGCTCCCATTCTACTTTTGGAGACTCTAGGAACCACAAGAAACCCTGCATTCTGAGAGCGCAGTGTTCTAGTGGGGTTATAAGGCACTATGAGCTCTGTAAGATACGACGGTGCCTGACCATTAAGAGCTTTATAGGTGAGGAGAAGGATTTTAAATTCTATTCTGGATTTCACAGGGAGCCAGTGCAGAGAAGATAATATTGGAGAAATATGATCTCTTTTCCTAGTTCCTGTCAGTACACGTGCTGCAGCGTTCTGAATCAACTGGAGAATCTTAAGGGACTTTTTCGGGCTGCCTGATAATATGGAATTGCAATAATCCAGCCTTGAAGTAACAAATGCATGGATTAATTTTTCTGCATCATTTCGAGACAGGAAGTGCCTGATTTTGGCAATGTTACGTAGGTGAAAAAAGGCAGTCCGTGAGGTTTGCTTCATGTGGGAGTTGAAGGATAGATCCTGATCAAAGATAACTCCTAGGTTCCTCACAGAGGTGCTGGAGGCCAGGGCAATGCCCTCTAGAGCAATTAGATCTGCCGACAGCGAGTCTCGGAGGCGTTCGGGGCAAAGTATAATAACTTCAGTTTTGTCCGAGTTTAACATCAGAAAATTTCTGGTCATCCAGGTTTTATATCATCATAGATTGACTATCTTTGGTTTTGGACTGTTGGTGAAAAACAATTGAAGACATGGCAAGGCTTTGGCAAAATTGTGATGGGTATTTTTTTTACTATTTTCTGACATTTTGCAAACTAAACGATTACTTGAGTAACTAAAAAACAATAACGGTTACGTAGGTAACCATGGTTCCCTGATAGGGAACTTCAACGCTGCGTCAGCTGACGCTATGGGGAACGCCTCCAGCGTGACGGCCTCTAAATCTCTGTAACAACTTAGACCAATCTTGATTGGGTTCAACGTCAACACGTGACGCATGCCGGCGGAACCGGAGGTATAAAGGGAGCCGGCTTCACTGTTGTCGTCAGCCTTCTGATCGACTGAAGCAAGCCGCTCACAGGCATGCCGGTAGTATGGCAGCGAGATGCAGCGTCTCGTTCCCTATCAGGGAACCATGGTTACCTACGTAACCTGGTACGTTCCCTTTCAAGGGAACTTCAACGCTGCGTCAGCTGACGCTATGGGGAACGCAGTACCAACTCCGCCATGCTGAAGGGATGCCTGTCACGAGTGTGAAGCCAGCAGGGCACACTTCAGGACAAGAGAGCCACAGACCCGGGATCATTTAAGCGGTCTAGGCTGTAAAATCTCACAAAAGTGTGAGGCGAGGACCATCCCGCAGCATCGCATATATCGGAGAGGGGGGTTCCCGACCACCAAGCTCTGGAGGATGCCATACTCCGTGTGGAATGGGCTCTGATCAACAGAGGTGAAGGCAAACCGCGCACCTCGTAAGCCGAAACAATAGCCTCAACTATCCACCTGCTAAAAGTGTGTCTGGAAGCCGGGCAGCCCTTACGAGGGGGCCCGCTCAGCCTCTCACCTTCCTGTTCCGCCGATACTGAAGGAGGATGGAACACCTGCAGGACTACCGGCCGGGCCACCTCAGTGGGTACTTTAGGTACATAACCCGGCCTAGGATGCAGGATGGCTCTAACTGCGCCTGGAACGATCTCCAGGTTAGCAGGACCCACTGACAGGGACTGCAGATCGCCCACTCTCTTGAGAGAAGTCATGGCCAGCAAAAATGTCATTTTTAAGGCCAGACACCTGTCTGATGGATCGTCCAGTGGCTCGAACGGTGCTGTGGTCAATCCATCCAGCACCACTTTCAGATCCCACAGAGGGACTCTGACTCGAACCGGAGGCCTCATCCTCAAGGTGCCACGAAGGAAACTGGTAACAAAGCGGTGCTTCCCAAGCGAGCAGCCATCCACCAAACTGTGGAATGCTGTAATCGCAGTCACATACACCTTAAGTGTAGCGGGGGAGAGTCCAGCCGAAAACCGGCCTTGGAGGAACTCTAGCACTGAAGCCATTGGGCAGTGAACTGGGTGCTGGCGCTCCAGGCACCATTTCGTGAAAATTTTACACTTGCCCGCATACAGTTTCCTCGTGGAGGGGGCTCTAGAGTGTAGGATGGTCTCCTACCATCCGGCAGCTCGGAGGTGGTCCCCCTCAGGGGCCAGACCCACAGCTTCAATTTCCCCGGGTGGGGATGGAAGATTTCGCCTAGGCCCTGCGACAGCAGGTCCCTCCTGACGGGAATCTCCCATGGGGGGCCGTCCAGGAGGGCTACCAGGCCCGAGAACCAGATTCTGGCGGGCCAGAACGAGGCCACGAGCAGCAGCTGGGCCCCCGTTCGGCGAACTTTCTCTAGAACCCCCGGGAGCAGAGCAATCGGGGGAAAAGCGTACAGCCGTAGCCTCGGCCACGGCTGCGCCATGGGATCCAGCCCCAGGGGCGCTGGATACACAAGGGAGAACCAGAGGGGGCAGTGAGCGTTGTCCGGGGACGCGAACAGGTCCACTTGTGCTCTGCCGAATCGCCTCCATATTATCTGCACCGTCTCGGGGTGCAGTCTCCATTCCCCGGGCCTCGGCCCCTGCCTCGACAGGATGTCTGCCCCCACATTGAGGTACCCAGGTATGAAGAGTGCTCTGAGAGAGAGCAACTTCCCCTGGGACCACAAGAGGATCTGGTGCGCCAGTCTGCACATGGGGCGCGACCTCAGACCGCCTTGTCAATTTATGTAGGAGACCACTGCCATGTTGTCGGAACGGACAAGCATGTGGTGGTCCCTGAGGTCTGGGAAAAAGTGCCTTAAGGTCAACAAGACCCCTCGCATCTCTAGGCAATTTATGTGCCATAGATGCGGGGTCAACCACAGACCTCGGGCTGTGTGGCCTTCCAGAACCGCGCCCCATCCGGTGCTGGAGGCGTCCGTCGAGAGTGTGCGACGGTGGTACACCATGCCCAGCACTGGGCCCTGGGTCAGGAACACCCGTTGTCTCCACCTGTCTAAGGCACGCATGCACCTGCGTGTAACCTTGATCAGGCGAAAAGGATTGCCCCTCGGGGAAAATCCGGCGTCCCTGAGCCACCACTGCAGTCGCCGCATGTGCAGCAATCCAAGCGGAATTACGGTGGATGCTGCAGCCATGAGGCCCAACAGTCTCTGAAACTGAAGTGCAGTGAGATGTTGGCCTAGCTGCACCCTGAGTACCATGGTCAGGATCGACTCGACGCGTGCGGGAGACAGTTGTGCCCGCAACGTGAATGAGTCCCACACTACTCCTAGGAACGTAATCCTTTGTGTCGGAGTGAGCGTGCTCTTGCTCGTGTTGAGCCTCAACCCCAAGCACCTCAAATGCACAACATCTCGATGCTGTACTGCGAGGAGACGAGACTGGGATAGAATCAACCAGTCGTCCAAATAATTGAGGATGCGGATCCCCCGGAGTCTGAGAGGAGCCAGGGCGGAATCCATGCATTTCGTAAAGGTGCGGGGGGAGAGTGCTAGGCCGAAAGGAAGCACCCGATATTGGTAAGCTTTGCCCCCAAAAGCGAACCGCAGGAACTTCCGGTGTCCCGGAGACATGGAAGTAAGCATCCTTTAGATCGATCGTGACAAACCAGTCCTCAGACTGAATTTGACTCACAATCATAGGGATCGTCAACATCCGGAACCGAAGCCTCCTCAGAGGCCGGTTCAGGCGACGAAGATCTAAAATGGGGCGCAGACCACTGTCTCTCTTCGGAACTAGTACCGGCTGTAGAACCCGGTAAACATCTCGCTGTCGGGGATCTGTTCTATGGCCCCTTTGTACAGGAGGGAATGAATTTCTTGCTCCATCACCTGTGCTTGTACTTGGTCGACCCTTGTTTTCAGGATTCCTTGGAATCCCGGGGGTCGAGACCGAAACTGAAGCGTGTAGCCTTGTCGGACGGTGCACAAAACCCAGTGTGACACGCCGGGCAATGCTTCCCAAGCGGGCAGAAAGTTCCTCAGGGGGACCAACTGCTCGAGGCTGGTGCCTGGGGGACCCGGAGTGGCGGCCTCGGTTACCCAAAGCGCTGCAGCGGCGGGAAATCCCCGAGGATCGTCATGCACATGCCTGACCGCCCCCCCCATCTGCGATGTGAGAGCTGCGGTATCCTGAAGCGCCAAAGCGGCGGGAGTTAACTGGAAATGAACGTCTACAGGCCTCTGTAGAGGACGCAACTCTGGCCTGACTGCTGCACGGCCGTGCAGGTCTAAAGGCAGTGGTTGCATGGAACTCGCCACGCCCCGAAGCGCCACCGACGGCGGGGTGAAGAGGCTGAGTTCCGGAGGGGCCGATGGGGAGACATCTATGTGCTCGACCCAGATGGGGGGCGCCCTCCGAGGCCCGACGCTCAAGTCAGGGCCTCTTCCTGGAAGCCTGTCAGGCGGGAGGCATGGCGCTCAGGTCCACCTTCTCCCGTTCAGGCCCCCGTCGAGCAGGCGGGAGTGAGCCCCTCGACCGCTGGGGAGGGGCACGCTGAGCCACGCTCGCTTTTTGGGCCAGCATGTACGAGCTGCGAGACGTCGAAGGCTGAGGTGGTCCACCCTCAGCTCGGGCCCGCGACCTCTTTCGACGAGGGATAAACCGCTGGAAGGCCGCAGCCTGTTGGCGCGCTTCCCTGAAGCGCTCGACAACTGAGCCGACCGCCTCCCTGAAGAGACCACCGGGCGAAAGCGGGGCATCTAAAAGGAAGGTCTTGTCCCTCTCCTTAATACCCGACAGAGTTAGCCACAAGTGGCGCTCTGTCGCCAACAGCAGGGCCATGGACCGCCCGATAGCTCGGGCCGTATCCTTCGTGGCCCTGAGCGATAAATCTGTCGCACGACGAAGCTCCTTCACATCCTCGGATGCGAGGGGCCCCCCGTCGTCGAGGTCGTCACGCAGATCGGCCTGGTACGCCTGCAAGACCGCCATGGTGTGCAGGCATGCACCGGCCTGACCTGCCGCCATGTAAGCCTTGCCGACTAAGGCAGAGGTAATACGGCAGGGCTTAGTAGGCAACGTCGGGGTTTTCAGGGAGGACGCGGCCTCCGGCGATAAATACGCCGCCAGCGTCTCCTCAATACCTGGCATGCCGCCGTAACCGTTCTTCTTACGCCCGCTGATCGAAGCATACTGGCGACCAGTCGGGCTAGAAAGCCCTGTAGAATACGGCCAGGACCAGGACTTTGACACCTCAGTGTGGAGGTCCGGAAAGAACGGTAAATCCCGACGCGGGCGAGGAGGTGGGGCTACAAGGAAACGCTCGTCGAGCTTACTCCGGCGGCGAGTGTGCTGGTCTTCCGCAGACCAAGCGATATTGAGCCTAACCACCGCACGGGAAACCACCTCCAGCAGCTCGTCATACTGCGGAGACTGGGCTGACGAGCCACCCATGTCACCGCCCTCCGCTCCGAGTACATCCAGTTTCTCGGAACCGGAGTCTCGGTGAGCGGGCTCCCGCTCCGGGACGGAAGAAGCCGCAGAATTGGTGCGGGCTTCCGGATCCCCGAAAGCGGGAGAAATAACCCGCGGATGAAGGGAAAGAAAGAGCCGAAGCTGTCTCATCTTCGTCGCCAAGGTCCATCTGTGATCCCCAGGAGAGTAGTTGCCGGGATGCCTCAGCAACCGCCGGTCCCTTACCGCGTGGGGAGCAGAGCTGGCCGCCTTCCTCGAAAAGCGCCAGCCGAGAGCGGAGCTTCCTAACCGGGAAACGCTCACAATGCACACAGCCAGCCCCCTCGAGGGCTGCTAGTGCATGCACTCTTCCCAAACAGGCCGCACACATATCGTGTATGTCACCGTCAGGGATATAGCGTGGGCAGGGATACACGCACTGCCGAAACCGCTTTACACTCGCCATTTTCTTTCAGAGACCCAGAGCGCTTGCTGAAGATCAGAAGACTGACGACAACAGTGAAGCCAGCTCCCTTTATACCTCCGGTTCCGCCGGCATGCGTCACGTGTTGACGTTGAACCCAATCAAGATTGGTCTAAGTTGTTACAGAGATTCAGAGGCCGTCACGCTGGAGGCGTTCCCCATAGCGTCAGCTGACACAGCGTTGAAGTTCCCTTGAAAGGGAACCAGCATATTCATCAATATTGAAATGAACTGTAAGTTGCAGCTCTACATTATGTAGCCTCCTGTCAACATAATATTCAACAGCCTTAATCCAGTGTAACCCAACAAAAGGTATTCTGTATTGCACAAGGTGCTAAATAAACAGGAGGGATACACTGTGTCCTTTTTACCAGAGGCGTGGCACACCTAGCCTACCTGTTGTGTTCAGTGAGACAGGTAGAATTTAAATTCAGATGTTTCCAAAGTGAGACACCCTTAGTCCATTCTGCATCTACAATGCTACCAGTAGTTTACCAGTAATGAATTCTGAAGACATCACCTGAACAGAAACACAATAGCAATAAGGCACAAAGATCTGTATAGGAAACACCTCAAACATGCAGCCATTAATTGGGACAGCAGATGTATATTAGCTGTTAGCTAACTCTGGTGCAATTACTCTAAATTGTCCATTGCCCCCGTAAAATAAACTAAAACTAACTAATTAAATCAAAGGCTATTTAAAAACATACTAAGTCTGAATCACACCCTTCAGATGGCTCACAAATGCTTTGCATCACAAACACCCAGTGCGCACTGAAGACTGTCAATGCAGTCAATCAGGAGTCTCAGAACAATGGCTGTGTGCGTAATCGCACACTAACGTACTATTCATACTAAGTATAATGTACGTGGCGCAAATCCAACTGCAGTATGTGGATTTTGTGTATGTGAGAAATGCCCGGATGTATACTAGATGAGCAAGAATTTCTGAGTATGCACTGGGAGCTTACTGGACATACTCAACTGCCTCAAAATGCATTGCGTCTCTTCAGGCTGTCCAATGGCGATCATGTGATGGAGTCACATGACTGTCTTGAATATAATTGCTTCTTTTTTTTAAATTGTTGTTTCTTTCACTGTTTTGATGATCTTATTTTTGAATAATTGTACTCTTGTGAAGCACTTTGGGACATTGCTCAGTGAAAGGTGCTATAATAAATAAACTGTACTTACTTACTTTATTTACATTCATTTATCCTTAATCATGTCTTTCCCTCAGTGCTTCACCAAACAGTGAACAGGGAAGAGTCCAAAGTAACCTACAAGTCTCCTCGGTTGTTTTTCCATCGAGAGGGATTTATGTCATGCAGCCTACTGTACCTGCCTCTGCCATGCTAGTTAAAGTAAAAATCATCTCTGTGCTTGAGATATGTGGAAACCAGTTGCGTGTCACAGCATCATGATGTAAATAGAAGTTAATGGGATGTAATCACAGTTCTAGAGTAGCCACCTGCCAATTCAGGTGGTACCATGTCCTATAATAACCCTTTATAATACACATGTGCTGGCTTGGCTTATCTCGGTCTGACTCGGCATTGATTTGTATCTCCATTGCAACAGGGCCACCCGCCGGAAGGTGTGTCTTGAGCGAGCGAGAGAGAGACAGAGCGCGGCACACATAAACACGGCCACAGTTCCACACAACCCTGCGGGGAGGTGACACTTTGCTGGATTATAGGTGACACACTTGGTCCTGTCCCCGGTCTCGCTGCCCTGCCCCTGTGCGTGCAGCCGCGCCTCGGTCAGGGTCAGACAGACGCGCGGACCTGTGGCCGATGAAGCATCTGACGTCACGGCGGCCGGGAAATGCCCATCTCGGGCGCGGCTGTGCGCGGCTCTGCGCAAACTGGTAATGGCAACGCAAGTCAGAGAGTAAGAGAGATAATTTATCATGGTAAAACAGACTTTTATATTTTGGGTTTAGATAAATAAAAAAAGGCTTTTGATTATTTGTCAAGGGAGTATTTATGGGCTGTGTTAAACGCGTATGGCTTCCCAGGTAGTTTTATTAAAAATTCCATTCACTACGAAGAAATGTTACCGCGAAGAAATGTACTATGTCTTATTGTGAGGATGATGAAACGTTACAACATCTGCTTCTCGGTTGCTATAGGACAACAGAGATCGGCCATAAGATGGCAAATTTGTGTTTTAAGGTCAACTTGGACTCAAGATCAGTTATGTATGGACTCTTCACAGAACCCTGCTCTGATCTACTGAGACCATCTACTTGGATGGTGATGTGCATCATTAATACTCACATCTGGAAGACTAGGGCTAAAGTTGTCATCAGTCAATCCATGATCACAAGTGACTCTGTCTTTAAAAAACATTTTGGCTAATCTCAGGAGGAGAAAAACTATTGATTTGAAAACTAGCAGGCTTCTGCCCTGGGGCGCTCTGACATTATAGGTCCTATTGCATATGCTTTGTTGTTTAATGATGACCCCCCCCCCACCCGCCCTCTTTTGTTTTTTTTTGTTGTTTTTGATTGATTAATGATTACTTAGCTTTTATTCTATTTGATAATAATAAAAAACATTTTATTTTAGCAGGAGAAAGGAGAGAGACGTAAATCATAAGACAATGATGATGATCCTATGAAGTGTGTAAACAAAGGTTTTCTGGGTGGCCTCTGAGTCTTATATGAAAAAGAAGAAAGAAAAAAAAAAGAAACGCAATTCAGCTGCGACATGGTTTGCCTCAATGGAAAAGCCCTAGTGAGTGGTGAGCCTGCTGCTTGGCTCCTGTTAAACAAAATGAGAACAAGAGCCCATTTGGGCACTGTTCGAGGGCTAGTACAGGCTCATGAAACTATACATCCAGATAAATTCTGTTTCTGCTTCACACATGCTCTGCCCTAGCTAATGCTTTCCACTGAAAATGTTACCCTGCAGGGATGTCGGCCTGAGCCAAACTCACAGTAACCACACTAAGCACTGGATCCACCACAGAGCTGGAGGACATCTCTAAATCATTTAGGAGTTGAAACGATTAAGTTGACTAATAGATTAGTCAGTCAACAAAAATTTAATTTCCAACTATTCTCATAACTTATTAATGTTTTTAGTAATTTAGAAACAAGATTTTTGCTAAGGTTTGAGTGTGTGGATGCTTTTTTTCATTTAGTTTTATAGTCTATAGCTCCAGCACCTCAACTAAGTCTGATACCAAGAGAGCAGTGTTTTTTCTCTTGTAGTTTATAAATTTAAAAAATTCATTGCTTCCAGTCTCTCAAGTGTCAGGATTTAATGCTTTTCCTCATTATATGACGTTAAACTGAATAAATCTGGGATTTGGAATGTTGGTTGGATAAAACCAACAATTTGAAGACAGCTCTTGGAAATTATAGTGGGCATTTTTCACTATTTAGACAAAACGCTCCTCGATTAATTGAAAATAATTGGAAGATTAACCAATACTAAAAGAAAAGCTGTAATGTAGCTCTAATGAAGCATTGTGGTGCGACAGAGATGCCCCGGCCTACAAATCATATTCTCCAGACGTAAGGGAAAAAATCACATCATCATCATTTAAAAATATTTCAGTGAAAATGAAATTCAAAAATTAAGATTCCCACCAAAATCATGACTCACATCGCAATCGCAATATCTGTCAAAATAATCGCAATTATGAGATTATTTTTTTTTTTGCATATCGTTCAGCCGTTCAACAGTCAAAACTTCTCAGTATGGTCGTATGATTGATGTAGCGGGCGAGTACAACAATGGGAAGATGTGTAGGTAAAATTAGCTTCTGCGTTATTTTCCTCAATGTGGCTTCTGGTTTTGCCATACAAGTGCAGCTGCAGTGGCAAACTGACATTTGACTAGAAGCTGACTAAAACAAGCGGTTCTTTGTCTCTTGAATGTGTGTTTGCGGCGCAGTGACATTCATGTTAATCTCCATATTCATATATAATGTTGCAGCAGTTCAGGGGATGAAAATACAAAGGTCGCCTGTCTGGAGAATGATGTTGCCCACAGAATCAGTTACTTTGGAAAGAAAGAGGCAAATGATGGAAAGTTCAGAAAAAAACTCCCAAGTGAAGTGAGGACTGACCAACAGACAGCAAATAGCAACGTAACCTGCATTAGGCACAGGGTGTAAAGTTTTTTTAATATTCAAAATAATATCAATATAACATGAATATTGTTTTTGTTTTTGAACATTTTGTTGCCTTGGGACTTTGTGTGCATGTTTGACCTTTTAAAACATATGCGGTTTGCTTTTATCATATTGATAACGATGGGAAAAAAATTAAATGAAAGTACTATGCTCTTAAATAAAGTACCATAAAGATAAAAAAGACCTTAAATATGCTAACCAGCACTTCTTCTCTCAACAGTCTCATTCAAGCTTGACAAAATAACCCGAAGGATGACGCACTTAACATTTTCCTTGTATTATTTTTAGAAAGGCGTCCAGTACCAGTCGACCTGTAACCTGTGCCGAGAGAGCCACAAAACTCAGGTCTGGCTTTGTTTCTTAGTTCTGAGGTAGGCATACAGTGTGTGACATGTTTGTCTTAAAGTTAAATATTGGTTATCATACTTAAAAATGAGGAAATGTTTCTAAAATCAGTAATATAGCTTTGAAAAAACACACTAACCGAATACAGCGCAAGTTAATATTATAAAGAGTACGGTGAAGACCTGCTCGACAGGAAAAGGCCAATGAGATCACTTCTGTTATGAAGTGGTGCTATATAAATAACATTTAATTTAATTAAGTCGGATATTCTATGTTATTCATGACAGAAAATATAAAAATATTAACAACAAAGGATCCTTTTTGTTTATAATTACATGAAATGGCAAAATGAGTGTCATTTACAGTTCTTAAGAATTCATTAGAAATTTGAAATTGAGTCCTTTTCTTTCATCACCAAAAAAAGAATCTTGTATAATTTGACATTACTCACCCATGCAAGCATAAATCACTTTAATACTGGCAAAGTTTCCACAGAAGGGAATCAATTTTTATCTACATATCACCTGCATTACTTTGAAGGGCAACATGCCTATAAATGAATTGACTGTTGAGTAAAGTATCTGTCTGCAAGAAACAACTTGTAGCTGAGTAAGTAGCACGAAGTAACAGTGGGTCAGTAAAATATAGACTAGTCTTTGCTTTCACAGCCACTGTTGCAAGGACAAAACATCAAAAAGATGTCCATATTCTCATAAATAATATGCATTGTAATCATTGTCTCTTCACTCTCCTAAAGCTTCTTGAGTACATCTGCGTGTGCAGCTTCTCTACATGGCACAGCAGATGTACGGATTTGCTTGGAGTTGCTGAAACACACCATTGAGGTGAGAGAAGGTATCAAATAAAATAAAACTTTGGTTATGTTTATCTTTCACCACTGATGATAAAAGCATTTGTTTTATACTGGTGAAACCATCATATTTTTATGTTCACTGATACTTTGTTGTCTCTTTGTTTATTTTTTGTTTAATATTTGAAAACATGATTCAGAACCTTAATTTTTCTAATTTCTATTGTCTTTCATTTTCTTACCCCTTTTTAGAAATCTGATGCTATGCTGTATGCTCCGTCAACCAATGACGTTAAAGTAAGTACATGTTAAAATTTAGATTTCGTGAATGAAAATAGTCCCACACAAATGCACCATTTACTCCTGTTTGAGCCATTTGCTAAAAATTACAGTGCTTTTCTCAGACCTTCAAGGTCTTGAGAGGATGATTTCTAATAACTTGGGTAATCTTCTGACTGCTCTTCTAGCGCCACCATGAAGTTAACAATTGTAGCTTTGAGCTGAATGTCTCAACTATTAGATGGATTGCCAAATAATAATTTGTGTAATACCTTGGTTTATAACTAAATACCTGCAACTAAATAGCAAATGTTAGCATGCTAAACTAAGATGGTGAACATGGTAAATATTACCAGCTAAACATTAGCATTTTGGCATTGTCATTGTGAGCCTCTTAGCATACTGACGTTAGCATTTAGCTCAAATCACCACTGTGCCTAAGTACAGCCTCACAGAGCTAGACAGAGCAGAGCCAGTAGCATGGCTGTAGACTCTTAGTCTTGTTTGAAAATAAAACTATATATTTATGACCATGTTTCAAGATTTACATCTTTAGTAGGTAGGAATACATGGGCTAAAATGTAAGCACCACATTGATTTATCTTATGGATTTGTTTTTTATTTACTATGCAGCACAATAATTGTCTAGCTATGAGAACAATTAAATTAAATTGTATTTATATAGTGCCAATTCATAACAGAAGTTATCTCACTGCACTTTTCCTATAGAGCAGGTCTAGTCCATACTCTTTATAATATTATTTACAGAGACCCAACAAATCCCACCATGAGCAAGCACTTGGCCACAGTCGTGAGAAAAAACTTCCTTTAAGAGGCAGAAACCTCAGGCAGAACCCAACTCTGTGGTGGACGGCCATCCGGTGCTGTGGTGTTGGGTTGAGAGAAAGGGGGGGGGAGTTCAGGACTCACCTGAGCCAGCCCTAACTATCAGCTATCAGCAAAGAGGAAAGCCTACTCTTAAATATGGAGATGGTGTCTGCCTCCCGAAACCAAACTGGGTTCTGATTCCACAGGAGAGGAGCTTGATAGCTGAAGGCTCTGGCTCCCGTTCTACTTTTGGAGACTCTAGGAACCACAAGTAGCCCTGCATTCTGAGAGCACAGTGGTCTAGTGGGGTAATAAGGTACTACGAGCTCTTTAAGACACAATGACGCCTGACCATAGTAGTAGTAGGTGAGGAGAAGGATTTTAAATTCTATTCTGGATTTTACAGGGAGCCAGTGCAGAGAAGCTAATATTGGAGAAATATGATCTCTTTTCCTAGTTCTTGTCAGTACATGTGCCGCAGCGTCCTGGATCAACTGGAGAGTCTGAAGGGACTTATTCGGGCAGCCAGATAATAAGGAATTTCAGTAATTCGGCCTTGAAGTAACAAATGCATGGACTAGTTTTTCTGCATTATTTTGAGACAGGATGTGCCTGATTTTTGCAATGTTATGTAGGTAAAAGAAGGCAGTCTTTAAAGTTTCTTTCGTGGAGTTGAAGGACGTATCCTAATCAAAGATAACTTATAAAGGTTCCTTGCCAGGGCAGTGCCATCTAGAGTAACTAATGTGTCTCGGAGGTGTCGGGGGCCAAGTACAATCATCATTAACAGTGGTACTATTAAAAAGAATTAGGGCCATGATACAGCTAAAAAATCATGAGAATTCTTGTTTATAACTGTTAAGGTAAAAAATCTGTAACCGTATGTGTCCATACTGAGGTATTTCTTTCTGTCCTAGGAGAACTGTAAAATTATGTCGCTCAGATGTTACATGTTGGAGTTGATAATGGTCATCAATGAAGAAGAAATTGTGGATCCTAAAGCAAATTGCATCTTTGATTTCAATGAAACACTGCCTCCTGAAGCTAAATATGTAAGTCCTGTTTACAAAATCCTCCTTAAAGTGTCTGTACTTCTAATAAAAATGCGTTCTTTATTTAAAGGTCCAGTGTGTAGGATTTAGTGGCATCTAGCGGTGAATTGCAGTTTAAAACCATTTCAATATCGATCATCTCACCCTCCCATTCCAAGCGTGTGGGAGAAAATACGGTGAAACTCGTGAAAAGGTGAACGGCCCACTCTAGAGCCAGTGATTGGTTTGTCCGTTCTGTAGAAACATGGTGGAAACATGGTGGTGTAACATGGCAACCTCCTTGGAAGGGAACCCACTCTCTATGTAGATAAAAATGGCTTATTCTAAGGTAATGAAAACACAAACGATTCTTATTTTCAGGTGATTATACAGTAATTAAAACATACTTATGAATATTATATTACATTTCTGCCAATAGCTCCTTTCTAAATGTTACACACTGGACCTTATAACTCCCTTTTAATTTTATTCATGTTTAAAAATATGTTTATATGTTTAATTGTGTCTCTTTTGAATTATAGGATGGCTGTCCACCATGTGAAGCATACTCACTTAAAAATATTACAATATTCCTGGACAGACTAAATAACCTTTTGAAAGAAATGACTACGTTGGAAAACTCTTAACACGTAATACGATGTAAATAATTTAAGCTACAAATGTGTATTTGTATATATTTGTAAGTAATTGTGGCACTGTTTTTATTTTGTAAATACCACATAGCATTTTAAATGTATAGCATGACAGTATTACATCTAATTGTCTGTGTTTAACTGTGCAGAATTAGCCTCTGCGTCACAATCTGCTTTTAAGTTGTACAGTTTTGAAAGATGTATCAGAAAGTAGCATACAGTAGCAGCATGTATTGTACAGTATATATATACATAATCTATATTATTAAGCTCACTGCTAAACACTAATGAATGTGATACATATTACACAGTAAATGCCTAATGAACTCCAGCATCTTGAGAACAGTTACTCACTCCAGTAAATAATATCTCAACTATATGTAATCTTTATTTGTATTTCTTCTATCTGTCTTTTATCTTACCATACCATTCTCATGTGTTTGGTAAAGATGCTCTTGTTTTATACAGTTAATGTTTACAGTGAGTGTTGTTGGGCATTCAGACTGAAAACAGCACTGTGTTAAAACAACACGTTGCGTTGGTAGGGGTCTGTTGCTTCAGATACCAGTGAGACATGAAATGTGACCCAGAAAGGACAGTTTTGAGTAACAGATCTGTGAGTTTGAAGTCATTGCTGTTGAGTTTTTCAAATGTATTTTTTGTGGCACTTTGAGCACCACAAGCCCACTGGAAAGAGGGAAATAAAGACAGGTCAATGCATTGTGTTAGCCTGGTGAGCTAATGGTCAGTAATTAATTAAATAAAATAAAAAAACCTCTGGTCTTGGGTCGGGCTCAGGTCTCAAGTTTGACAGTTGCTGAAGAATATACCTGACCAGTGTGAAGGAAAAGTCAACTTGTGCCGACACATACATGGTATTTCTTTTGCTGTGACCTTGGGTCGCCATTGGAATCCAATGTTACCTCTTTGAATTGAAGCTGACTAGAACGGCTGTTCACCATGAAGGAGCAAATGAAGAACCTTCAGAGCCACGTTTTAAGGCTACAGGCCATAAGTGTGTGATACTTAAAAAATTTTATTTTTGGTGGAGCATTCCATTAAGTATAGCGTTTGGGACTTAAAGGTTGATATTTGTATTTAATTCTTACAAATAAACCATCTATTTGATGCTTTACTTTATCCATCTATATATATATCTCTAACATAATATATGGTTTTAATGCAACGCAAATTATGACTCATTTAAATTTTGTTTACTTACTTGATCAATTGAACGCACACGTGTGAAATTGAATGTAAACAGTATACAAAACATTACATATACATCATTATACAATCATAAATATCTACATCAAACCATTCTTTTATTTTAAATAGACAATTGTAAATGTCCAATGTATAAAGACAACACATAGATTTTAAACATGCATTAAAGTCCAAGGTATCAACCCTTAGAATATAAAATAATTTTAAAATTACAAAAATAAATAATGGAATTTGTTATCTAGCATTCAGAAATGATCTGTCATTCTATTCTAACTTCCTGTACTTCATGTGCATTTTCGTCATCATGGCTGTACCTTGAGATATAAAAACATTATGGAAAAAGCTCAAGTGCAACCATTAATAAGAGAAGGAGTTATCAAAAGGAAACATGATTCAACATATAATTTGAAATACTGGTATGTTACTTATATTCACCAAGGACAGTTGGGTTCAAATAAATGAAAATGCAAAAGTCAAAAACAATATAGACAAAGTTTGGACTGGGAAATGTGATACCATGAAAATGTACAAATCAATTGCTCAAGAACTGGAGGAACTCCTGTAGAGCAGAATGCACTTTCAGTTTTGAATCAACCTTTCAACCTGTAAAACTCAGCACATCCAAACATGGAATACAACAATAAAGAGGTTGCTTCCAATTCATTGTGGAGGGAGGTATTTATACCACAAACATCACTGTAGCATGGAAGCTCCTTTTTGGCCTTTGGAACAGTATATTTGACAAAACATAGCCTCATCTCTAAGGTCCAGTAAATAGCCTTTCTTATTAAGCTTTTAACTGCATCTCACAGTCAGTGAACGGTGCTAACTCAGATGTCATCACCTCTCAATTAGATCAGAAAAAGCTAGTTAAGTGGATCTTTGAGTTAAGACTATTATGTCACACACACAAATCTCCTTTAGAAACATTTAATATCTGTGAGAGGGGAATTCTTCATGCACACAAAGGTCTTAAAAAACATCATTAACATACTGTACAGCCACGCACAGAGATTATCTACAGATTATGGTTTGCCCACACGGTTGTACTGTTTATCACTGTTTAGGCCATGAAAAATAAACAATAAGCCAAAATTGAAAAGTGCATTAATTTTACAAGTAACACATGTTTGGCAAATCCAGCTGGGTGGTCAAAGAACACATATCAGAGCAACCAAAACCCAAACAAACAGCAAAATATAGCATCCAGCAAGTTTTTTTTTGGTTGCAAGCAAGTCAACATTTTACATTTTCACCATTGTTTATAAGCTTTCATATTTACTATTTGGGTAACACACAAACACTGGTTTTAGAGTACATGGCTTATGTCCTCAAGAGTCAACTTTCCCGTAAGTCCCCTCTGGTGGTCGGTAGCACTTGGGAAAGGCCATCAGCTGCAACATGTTGAAGGCATATTTCCTGCATCTAATATTCTTTTGAACGTTCTCAATCCGACATCCGTCTCTGGTGATCAAATAAAGAGGGTGAAGAGGAATCAAGGAAGAAAAGAAAGGAACAAAAAAAAGTAAGCATAAATGAGTTCTTAAATTATGTTTATAATGATAGCCTTTAAAAGATGACTTCCAAAAATACTAGTTTGTGTTCTTATTGAATAGTATTGGTTGTATTTGGTTGTTTCATATTACAACTAAATCAAAATACATAAGTGACACATTTGAGGTGACACATTTAAGGTTGATAACTATGAGTCACTATGTACCATTTCATGGCTGCTAGCTGGTGTAGTAAAATAAAGCAGCTTACAGCTATGTCTGACACAAGTACAGTGTTGCCTGGTGTATGATAATTAACATATTTGTATGATAATTAGGCCTTCTGTGTTATGGGAAACTGACTGTGGATCAGGGAGACAGCCATTATTGCCACTCACAACCTCTTATGAACTCTTTTTCTGTATTTCACAACTTTTGTTTGGTATGGTTCAAGTGTTTTGTTTGATTATACTCAAGTTTTGTTGTTGGACCGCTAGTTGATTTGGACGTCTAAATTCATGAAAATATCAAACACATTTGAAATGAAGCTTGCGTGGTTCTCACTGAGTAGCTATTCCCACATTTTTGTGGTTGATGTTGGTGGTGGTTCCACCTCCACTCCAAGCTCTTCAGATGAGCCTTAATGTTGCTGTCTTTACTGTACAGTTGAATACAGGCACATTCATTTAGAACTGCAAACAAACACCTGCATCATAGGTGTTCATTAAACCGTCCGGTTACTAAAAGTTAATCCACCCATTCCAACCAATCAGAATCCAGAATTTCCAGGGGCCATTGTGTAAGACGATTGGTGTCAATACTGGAAAGGATTCACAACCTATGTTCTTCTCACTTATTATTCTTTTTCAACACTTAACTAGTTCCACATTTTTCAATGTAGAAACTTCATTTCAACAGCTTTCCTGTTTTTCTTTTTTTTATGCTTCAGAGGATTGTGTGAGAGAAAGCATCAGATCATTTTATATTTAAAAATGTTTAAAATTAGAATACTTTGGTATATTGTATGTCTATCCCAAAAACTACCTTTCAGCCAAGACCCGGCTCATTTATTCAGATTTTAGTACTTCAAAGTGCATTGACGCTGTTTTAACTCTGTTTCTGTTTGAAAGCGAAATGTGGTGTGAGTTAACCCCAGAGGGTTATATTCCAGACACATGACTGTGTGCTGGACCCAAAACAATAAAACACTGCTGTTTAAATACTTAAATACAATCCAAAATGCAATCCAATACAACATCTCCACCAAACACTTTATGAAGGGTGACACAGTCTCAACCAATAACTAGACCTGCAAGCTGGTATTAACGGGGTCCAAGCCTCCGGTGCAAGTCGCAACATGGCCCATGAAGGCAATGCAAGGCGTACCTGCAGTCCCACAAGTTGCATGTGGAGATCAACAGAGAGATTGGAAAATAATCAGTTCAGAAACTAGTTAAAGTAACGGCCCGAGTTTCATGTTATTTGGACAATCCTATGTGGAGATATGATATAACTTCCTGTTTTACTGCAACCTATAGGAAGTTGTTCCTTTATAACGTTGTTTGGAGTATCAAAATTCTTAATAACTTGTCATCATGAGGGTCCATAGAGTCCACATGCAAAAGTTCGTACTGATTGGACATCGGGCCATGGGAGGAGTTTGAAAAAGTGGGTTTTGCTTATTTCAGAGAAAAAAAAAATTATATCCGGAAATGGGCATGGCCTATTTTACAGATGCAGCTCAATTCAGGAAACTAAGGTTTTCGAATGTGTATGAACTATGTGGAAGTTACTGACAAACACACGTTTACTTTGATTATAGCGCTACCTGCTGGTGGATATGTGTCAATTTTGGTCTGTGAGGCGTGTGCATGGGTCTTTACCACCCCTGTGAATTTCACATGCATAACTCTAAAGGTGTAGGCTGCAGTTGAGTGATTTCATAGGGTTCCCAGCACACTCGGGCTTCGACCCCTAATTAACATTATAAGCTTCACAGATTTTCACAGTTTTTATTGGATTACAACACAGTGTTAAAGCAAAAAAAAAAAAAAGGAAGGGCCCCCCCCCCCCCGCCCCCAACAAACCCAAAAGAGGAA
>CM022472.1:11412669-11433859 GCA_011952105.1 Coreoperca whiteheadi | reverse complement strand
AAAAGAGCTACAGTTACAAAGATACATAGAGCACACCATAATGAAAAAAACATTTTTGTTGTTATTGAGCAGTTAAGAGTTAGAGACAGAGAGACAGAAAAAGAAATGAAAGAAAGACAGGCAGAGAACAGCAGTATCAGTTTGTTGGAAAGACTGAAAAGGTTGGAAGGTCTACGTAACATTGAATTGGTTTGAGTGCTGACAGTAGCGGTTTTAAGCACTGAGAACACTGTAATGTCATTTATTTGCATGTCAGATATATTGAACAAAATAGTGAACAGGCTTATGTTTAACTCCCACAAAGCAAATCCATTTGAAAATGGTAATCCATATGCCTAATCCAGACGATAACATGTGTACTGTATGTGTTATTTGTCACTGTTGTACCCTTGAGCAATATAATCCTGCCATAAATACTCACCAGAGCACCAAATGTTTATTACATCGACAGCTGAAAATAGTCCGCATCAAATGCACAATTTATTTCCATTTGAGTAACAAAAAACAGCTAGGTTTTAGGAAATTAGTGAGTGTATATTGTGTATGCATGTGGTTTGCAGTTAGTGTGAACTTTCTTAGGAAAGTTTGTTCTTGTTGGATATTAAAGGACTGACTTAGAGTTTGTCAGAAAAGATTCCTGGTTAATCAGAAAAGAGAATAGCTGGTTATTTTACTTAATACCATCTGATTAAAATCAATTTCCCCAATCTTTGACTATTGCTCAGGGATTAGCACCCTTCAAGCTTGAGGTCGAAATTAAACCACTCCCGCTAATTACCCTTATGCGAGGGAGCCAATTTAAATCCCACTACCGCCACTCACAAAGGAATAACCAGCAAACACAGAAAAAAAGGAGTGAGTAGAGATGGCATTGTCAGCAATTTATTGATATTTTGCAAGCAGAAAAACAAGACTTAAAATGAGCCACACAACCAGTAAGTGGGAGCTAACGAGCAGCAGGGCAATGGGGTAAAAGTGTCGTGACGCTGGTTTGTTCTCTGTCACGGTGCCAGCCTCAGGGTCTTCCCACTGCCCAATGTCTCCCTGGGTCAGCCGACTGCAGGGGCGCCCATCAGAGTGAAACAGAACGAACAGAGATAGATCAACACGCTGTGGTGTTAGTACAGTTTTTATGCCGTCTAAGTGGGACGTCTAGCACAGATCGATGTCTTGAGAGCCCAGACAGGCTGGTACCAGAAGGCCCACTTAGACAAGGAGCCATTAGTACAGACTTTGCCTCAAAAAGACACAGACAAGCAGGCAGTGATGGACAGAGCAGAAATGTGAGAAACAAGCTCACGAAAAAAAAAAGCTGTACCATGCGCCACATAATGAAATGACTTGGTTGGCAGAGGATGGAGAGAGGAGTCATGCAGTTTGATGCAAAGTTAATAATAAAAGTTTTGTGTAATGTGTTTTCATTTTGCTTGATCCAGCTGATATGCATTCACTAAAGTCTAGAGTGGAAGAATGACGTTTACAGTAGTGGTTTAACAGGTTTTTTTGTGAAGCGTGACAATTGTTTTTAAGTGTGCCTCACAGTACTGATTTCCTTTTAGATAGCATTTCACTTCATTCACACTTTTATTGGCAGACTTGGCTCACTATCGGCAGTAAGGAAAACATCATCACAGAGTAAAACTGCTTCTTTTACATTGTTCAAGATCAGAAGTCCATGTAAGAAACCCATGACAATTTGTAGGCTCTTTAGCCTATGTGGATAATGAAACTATGAAAAGACAGACAAGCACTTGCCTGGAAGTGTTAGTTGAGTTGTAGAAACAGCATACATGAAATTGTTGTGTGATGAGTGTGTATGGTTACAAAAGTAGCTACAGTATAACAAACACGTCAACTGGTCCAGCCTGCCTTATCACCAACATTAAAGCCTTCCTTATTTTTAGTAAAAAAAACAACAAACCAACTCTGTCAAATCAGTTAACGATAAATGAGATACAAATTGTCAGGTTCTTTTGACTACAACAAACACAGCTACCTTAAACAGCTGCTGAAGCTGCTATACATATCAGGGATGAACCTGTCACCAGATTTAAATAGTGTTTTAAATAGCAAACTTACTGTAAATATTGCTAATAATGTATTGATTTTAGTGTTTTTTGACCACACTCACCAACAAAGTTGTATTGTTATTTATGTATCAAACCTTTGCCTTAGTGAAGACTTATTGATTTATTGAGTGTATTGACTGTAACTATTTTGATTGTCCGTTAACCCTATGACACCCACCGCCCTGGAGAAACAGTAAAATATTGTTCAGGTTTCAGTTGCTTACTGTGCATTGTAACTGGATACTTTTTTACAACAAAGTGTAAGACCTGGTAGACCTGGTAGACCTGATCCTACAAGATCAGCAGATTCTGTAGCCGCCTTTAAAAAGCTCCTGAAAACACATCTCTTCTGTCAACACCTAACTGACAATCACTAACTTCTTCAACCCTCCAAAAAACCTTCCTGTCCTCAGCTTTGTATACTGTGCTGGGCTTTAATCAGACTAGTTTTTGATGCACTTATGCATTTTGTTACCTTGTGTTGTTTTAATTGCTTCCATTCTCTTCCGCATATGTAAGTCGCTTTGGATAAAAACATCTGCTAAATGACTAAATGTAAATGTAAGACGGGCTACTAATCTATAGACAGGACAGGGGGAGAGGATCATTCCAACCTGAGCCGCTGTGGTAAGGACTCAGCCTTAGTACATGACACACGCTCTACCAGGTGAGCGACCAGGGTACTTAAAGGTGTAATATGTACGAATTGAGACTACGCTCCACCTGCAAATTTCATACTCCAAGAAAATAGGGGGCATCACATATCAGGTCAAAACTGCAGATAACTGCTGTTAGTTAGTTAGCTCAGTTAGCTGCGGGCATCGCAACCGGGATTAGCAGCCTCCCAGTGAACAAGGCCAGACCAGGACCGAACACAGCGTCCAAGACCGACGGAGGCCAGTATGACCACAGTATGTAGTATGGAGGTGATTTACAGCAGCTCAGAGCGGGATTCGGACTCCGGGGGCCAAAGGGAGACACGGCGGCTTCAAGCGGCCACAGGAGAGGCATGAAGCGGTAGGGGCAGCGAGAGCAAGGTCAGGCACCAGAGAGGCAGTGACAGCGTGTAGAGCCAGAATATGTTTCACATCTAAAAGCCTTTACACACTGGGGCGTGACCAATAAACGGCATGAAAAGTATTTGCCAGCCTCCATCACACACTTCTGCCTGAGCTGTCAGAGACATCAGAGACATCCAGGTGGAAAGTCTCTCTCATTCTGAGATCAGGCTATCACTGCGCTGCTGCTGCTGCTGCAGAAATCGTCTCTAGATCATTAACAGTTAAAAAGCTGTCTGCGTTGGACGTGACGTCTGTTCCGAACAACTTCACACATCTCCGAGATGGAAGTACCTGAACTATACTACCGGACAGGTTATTGCCCCTTGAGGCACGAGTGGGGTTACAACTCATTCTGGGCCAGACCGAGGCTTGGGCTAGCAGGATAGCATGCTAATTTTAGTTATTATATCTGCATCAGTATATTGACCTCAGTGACATAACGTCAGAACAGTTACTTTTTCACATTCTTTTGATAATGTCAGTTAATTCTTTCTAATGTTTTCAAATACATTTCTGGTCAAATCTTACATATTGCCCCTTTAACATGGTGCTAGCAGTCCATAAAAGCTCTACATAGTGCTAACATCATGCAGACAGGACAGTATGTGGCAAATGATT
The DNA here is from genome assembly GCA_011952105.1 of Coreoperca whiteheadi. Lineage (NCBI taxonomy): Eukaryota > Metazoa > Chordata > Actinopteri > Centrarchiformes > Sinipercidae > Coreoperca > Coreoperca whiteheadi. The sequence goes on along the minus strand of CM022472.1, from coordinate 11,430,111 downwards.
CATCATCATCGTTTTATGTTTGTTTGTTTGTTTGTTTCTCTCTTTTTTTTCTCTTAGAATAAAATACAACATGTTTTCATCGGGATCATGATGATAGTGGCCAACAGTCATTCTATGAGTTTGTAAACAAAGGTTTCTGTGTGGCATCTGAGTGTTATTAAGGAAATAAAAAAAGCAAAGGGTTCAATTTTTGGGTTGGGGATTCTTTTATTTCATGGCTTTGTGTTTGAAGAAGCCGACCTATAGTGAATGTTGCGCATTTACAGGTTTGTGTGGACTCATCAGGTGTTTTAGTTGTTTATTTTTGTCCTGACTACTTGATATCGTACATATCATCAGTTGGATGTATTAATTGTTGGATTTATGAATTACTTGTTGTCTTACTTTATAAACAGGTTATTCAAGATTTGAGGGAACAATAGGGCGTGGCCAGCCAGGTTCAGGTTCAGATTCTTACAGCTGAGACATTACATTGATAAAATATTTAATAAACAAGATCTGGAAAAATCAAGATCCAGATCTGGTATATTGAGTTTTTATTTGAGCTGATCTAGGTCTCAGAACAATTTCTAAACTATACAAGGGCCATCAAAAGCTTGAAAACATCCTACTTAGAAGAAAAGTGGGAAAACGAGGGAAACTTTGTAATATCAATGGAGAAGTGGGAAAACTTAAACAATTAGCCATGGAAATCAACCAACTCACTGTCTTGGAGAGAGTTTAATTAATTAAGTGCTGGTGTATCTGACCATATTTCTTCAAACAGCCCAAGGGGGACTGTGAGAAGAAATAATAACCATGTGTTTTGGGAATGCTCTGGGATTTACAGCTACTGAAAGACAATCAGAGATAGCATAGAAAAAGTTTTAAAAATTAAAATGGACTTGTTTTCAGGTCTTGTACTTGGGTAAGATGCCACCACAGGTTCTTGGCTTTTTTACTGCCGACCATCATTATTCTCAACATGTATGCTTTAGAAATGCCATTCTGAAAAAATGGTTATGTCAAGGACCACCCACATTAGCCGACTGGTTTAATGTGATGCATGACATTTTTGTAAAGAAAAAATTCATATTTGCTTTGAGACTCAAGACAGACATATTTGATAAATGTGGGACAGGATGGATTGAGTTTATCAACACATATAGAACAGATTTTAGGTAAAAGAGCATCAGTTGTATCGTAACCCCCTGGTTCTCTGCTACATACAGACTCTTGGGCTTTTTTGTTTGTTTGATTTCAATGACAAAAGTGTTTAGTGTAAGATGCTTTGTACCTATTGACTTTCTACTCAAATAAAAAGAAAATATACAAAAAGAAAAACAGGTTATGATATAACTGTAAGTATGATTTAAGATTAGCTTATTCAAATACCAAGCCAACTACTATTTTTTTTACCCTGATTAGCTGTAGAGTTTGTTGTGTGATTGAGTTGTGGCCAGTTATTATTTGCGTCTTTGGTCATGTAATTTCCTGTCCTCTTATTCATCTCACACAACTGCAATCAGCTGGCCTGTAAAGGTCATTACCACAGGCATTTCAGATGTGCACTTCATCAACAGCCTTAAAATAGTTCCTAAATGAGAACTTATCAGATTGAGACAGATGTAGATGTAGATGTTTACCCTGCCAACATTAAAGGCAGCAGTGTACGTGCAACACTGATGGGAACATGCGTGGCTTTTAATGTGTGAGGGAAGGTGGTGATGGTGACAGGAACACATAATCATGTTTATAGCGGCACATCTAACAGTGATAAGTTGGGAGGAGAAGGTGCAGACAAAAATGTATTTGATGTGTGTGATGGACGACGTCAGCTTTTGCTACATAACAGATATTGAGGGTGTGAGGTTATTTAACCAGACGTTTGCAGTAACATATCTATTAAAGGATTACAGAATGTAACTGTTAAATCTGAGGCAATATTGGTTAAAGGGTCAGTTCAAACAAATATTTCTCTCTTGTCTCTAGTAGCATCAAGTCATGCTGATAATCTTGGTTTTATGAGCTGAGATTTTGAGATATCCCATCTAAACCTCTACTGACAGCCCAATACAGTGGAGGTGAATGGTATATTATTTTTGCTCCTCAAAGCACTACAAAATGAATTAAAATCAACATACATTGTGTCTTTTCAGAAGCAATGTCCTGGTTACTCCATAGACCTCATTAGCAATCGCTTTCATAGGAAATATTTTTTTGGTAAAAACTAGTTGCAAATAAGAGTGAGGTCTGTGGATTATCCAGAGTAACCGTGACATTGTCTCTGGCAAGACAAGCTGCTACCATTGCATTGGGGTGTAGGCAGAAATCTCAGACATGGATCTCTGAGATTGTATCTGAGCAAACAAAACCAAAACTATCTGCATGGCTACATACTACTTAATCAAAGTAGAAAACTGTCTTTATGTTGGATGAATGCAGCATGTTTGGGATTGGTTGGAACAATAACTTGCACCCATAATAGTTTTATACCATCTTTTATCACTGTCCTACCTCCGCATACAGTCCAGAGCACGGATGAAGAAATCCTTGCTGAGCTGGTGTTCGTCACGTAGGAGGGCACACTGCTCTAATGTGACAGACATGGATGTCCGGTCTTTGGCACTTTTACAGCTGGTAAACCTGATGCCATTTAACCTTCGGCAGATCTGGAGGGAAGTGGAGAAAAAACAAAAAACACACGCAATGTTTACATGCATAATTAATTCAAACTGTTCCTTTTTTGTCAGTAAAAGTGACTATTCTCATTAGAAGACTTTGCACCATACTTATAATGTTTTTCTGACGTGACTTGATATAAAGTGCAATTTTGAGTATCATCCAACTCTAAAGATTCTTGATGATGCCTTTTTAGCCACGGTAATGGCATGAAAATATGAATGGCAATGGCAGTCAATCAGGTCATCACTTTGGTCAAAACTGAAATGTCTCAACAACTATTAGATGTCATGGTTTGGGTTCATGTTCTGTTATTTCCTGTTTTATTTTGGTAAGTGTCCCATCTCATGTGTCTTGTATAGTTTTGCTTCCTGTCTTGTCTGCTTTCTCGCCAGTTTTGATTGTTTGCCCTCCATCTGTGTTTTGTTGTCTCGCCTACCTCAGTGTATTTAAGTTAGTGTGTTTCCTTTGTTCAGTGTCAGACATTAAATGCAGCAGTGTACATGCAGCAACATGCGGCAGCAGCGGCCACTGCCGCCGCCTTTGAATATGTGAGGGAAGGTGGTGATGGTGAGGGGAACACGTAATTCTGTTTATACTGGCACATCTAACCGTGGTAAGTTGGGAGGAGATGGGAGGAGATAACTTTTCCTCTAGTGCCATCATCACGTGAAAATTTAAATTTCTTCAATATTTCGGTTTATGACCAAAAACATGTAATACTAATGCCATTCCAATCTGATTTAGCTGGACTGTAAAATGTTCGCATGTTAACACACTAAACATAGTACATACTAGTAACATAATAAACATTAGTCCAGCTTAATATCAGCTCAGAGCTGCTAGCATGGCTGAAGACTTGTCTTATTTTAACAACTTCTTGCAGAGACTCCTGTGAATCACAAGCACTGCAACAACATGCATAACAATCCATTGACAGATACTGAATATCAGGTGAAAGGGTCAGTGTTTATACAGTATCGTCTTCTGAAGTCAATCCATTATGCTCAGGCAGTTACCTTTTGTTTGGCTTAGTACTCCCATTAAAGCCCATGAAATATCAATGTCAAAAACTTCATATTAGACTACATCTAACTGTTCACAGCTGACAGTTACTGTGGTTATGCAAGAGTTTATACGGTCCAGAGAAAACTGTCTTCCTTGATAAGGACAGGAACACTGCTCACCATTCCAGCAATCCATAGTATCTCCACATTCTTTCTCTTCTTTGTAACTACATTCTGGCCCAGGGTTTCAAGTAATTCCTTTATGTCAGCCTGTGTCTGAAAACACGGTAGACCTATTCATAGAAAACACAAAACACAATGCCAGTGAGTGGTTCTGTTTCTTTGTTTAGTTCTGGTGAAAATTGTTATTTTATTTAGAGGACAGGCTGCAACTCAGGGCTATTCTGTTGGATTCACGTGGAAAACAATTCATTTCATACGGCTCATACTTTGTTACTTACTAGGCTTACTTTCTAATTTGTATAAATTATAGTCCTGATGTTGTAAAGTGCATACTGAAACAAATTTGAACAATTTTTAATAATACTGTTTTTCCTACATCTTTGTAACTGCACGCAAGAGTCACTTTGCTGCAGCAGTGGGACCAGGAACACAAACCTCAGTATTTTTGCAAAGATAAAAGGTATGAAAGTGTTGTGCACTTACATTCTAGTGGCACCTTTTCACTTAGTGATTTGTAGTAGGCTTCTAAAATCTCAAAGTTTTTCTGGTTTATTCTTTCTTGTAAAGAGATATCTCCAAACCTGAGAGGATGTCAGAGAGAATAAAGGCAGTTATAGTGGAGCATTCCAACAGTTAACAGTTTGTCATTGAATGTATCAATAATGCATGCTGAATGCTGCATTCCGCTGAAAAACAATGTGATAAAACAGGAAAATGAGAGAAATGAAAAACATTTTCAATCAACTAAATGAAATATAGTTACATGTTAAACAATTCTTTGGGGGAAAGTGAGTATTTTAACGGATTATTTTAATTTAAAGGTCCAGTGTGTAGAATCTAGTAGCATTTAGCAGTGACATTGCAGTTTGCAACCATCTGAATACCGCTTGCGTCACCCTCCCGTTCCAAGTGTGTAGGAGAAACTACGGTGGCAGCGAAAAGAGTGGAAGGCCGTATCTAGAGCCAGTGATTGGTTTGTCCGATCTGGGCTACTGTAGAAACATGGCAGTACAATATCTCAGCCTCTGGGGAAGGCTTATTACCTGCTTATTCTAAAGGTAATGAAAACGCAACGATTCTTATTTTTAGGTAATTATACACTAATAAAAACCTGATACTGTATTCTCTTTCCTGCCTATAGCTCCTCCTAAATGTTACACACTGGACCTTTCATTTGTGGATATAGATGCCCTTTGTAGAATGAATAATAAAATGTGCACAACTCTAGTTCTTTATGTGAAACGGATTAGTTTAAGACTACACTGGCATTGGTTAACATGTTCACACAAAGAGTGCTTGTTCTGAAGTGCAACAGACTAAGTTCTTCAAGGTGAAGAAAGAGTGTCTGCAGTACCTCTCTGCTATAGTTTGCTGTTCATTGATGCCCACATTAAACAGCACCGGGAATATTCGTAGAGGCTTGCCCTCCTTGATCTCTTCTGGCAAGGTCTGGAAAACCAGTCGCGGTAATGGCACTTCTACAGTGAAGTGGTCTCTAAATGCAGGGAGAAAACAAACAAAACGGAAGGTAAAAGACTGTAAATGACATAACAGAAATTCAATATGTTTTGCAATGGTGTAGAATTTGATATGTTTTGGAAGTTGTACAATTTAAAACCTAGGACAGGCCTGAGCAAGCTGTAAAAAGTGACTGATGGTGGGAATGCATGAGCATAAGATAGTGTAAGTGTGTGAGACAGATTGCTGTATAGAGTGACATGGAGAGGGGTGAGGAGAGAGGAGTGTATCATATCACACTTTGCACAGTGCGCAGTAACCAGCTAAATTAAACTAGCTAAGTGAATTGCTGCTTTACTGCAGGGAGGGGGTGGGTAGTCATCGCTGTGGTATGAAAGCATTGTGACTAAGAGAATCCAGAACCACATTTATCAGCATGTGGGTTAAAGTTCACCAAGACTCACAAGTCAGAGCTACTTCCTCATAACACACAAAGCGCAGTACAGCCGTACTGCTTGCTTGACACAGTATTTTCATTTTGCAAGTAATTGGGGCTTTCTTTGGTCCCAACATACCATAACGCCCCTCAGCACCAAGCCTTGCTATCATCATTATCATTTATCATCAGCCACTGTTGTAGCTGCTAACTTTGCCTCCCAAGCGCCTGATAAATCACATATACTAGTTATGGTCAGAGTGGACGATAAATATAAAAAACAATATGTGAATCCCTGCCCTGTGGCACAAAAACAGAGCAGACAACCTCTTTTGATCCTAGTAGTAGTCACTGAAAAAACACAAAGTGAAATTAACTACTAATTGGCCAATACTCATTATCTTTTCTTATAAATACACTGAATATGACACACTATAAATAAGTATTTATTATTGTTCACATACTCTAATGTCTGTAAAAAGTCTTAAAACATCTGCATTCTCATAGTGTGGCCAATATTTGATCTGAAACCTCTTGTTGTAAAAACTCAGCTGTTGAAACTGGGGTTTCTGTCTGTGTGGAAGTCGAGACATGGAAGAGTTGGTGTCCGAAGTCGGCACAATGAACAGATTTTTGTGAAAGAGGAAATGGCTGCAACTCCGTCCAGCTGTCATTGGATGTTCTTCTACAAAAAAAACCCTTTATTAGTGTGAATACGGCGTAATTCCAATTGCATGTTCACACCGACATTTTTAAATATCAAGTTAAAATGAACAATAACGCAGTCAGGAAAGAGACAAATTAAGCTTTGCGTTAGTTCGTGCAGGACACGGAAGTCATACGCCCCTGCTGTAATCAGCTGACAGCCAGCTGGTTCAATCTTCGTCACTAATCAGTGACATATTTTGGATGATTGCAGAAAATAAGCACTGTGGCAAACAAAAGTGTGACACTTACGGGTTTTGTTCACCAAGATAATCTTCATAGGCTATAAACCGCGGATGCAAGACTCCAACGTCACCACCACTAAGCTCCCAACTTGTAACGTGATTTTTTGCACTTACCGTTCCTTGAAAAGCCTTTCCTCTTAGCGTGACCTAGAATACTTTGCAAGTCTGAGTATAACCTTGAATGTATAATACATCACACAAACCTGACACAATGAGGCTATAAAGGTGGACTAGATGAGTTTTTGTGTTCGGCGTGATGGCCTTTAATGTCCCCGGCAACCTCTGTCTCATTTAGCCACTTGTTAGCAACCACCTTTTTTAAGACACGCAAAAGCTTCAAAATGCAAGTGTGAGGTATTTACTGACGTATTTTATGCCGTAGAACAAAACGTGAAAATCTCTTAAGCTCGTGTTAACCACAGACCTTATTTCACCCATCTTACCCAAAACCCATTCAAAAAGCCCATTGACTGCGAGACCAGGGACCCGGAAGGGCTAAAATGCTAAGTCATTAACAGGGTTTAGGACTCATTCCTGCAACGCTCTATTGCAGTGCAATGCATTTGAGCTTCAAGACTTGTCAGGCATTTCATTTCAGACTTTCAGGCATTTTCAGCAAAGCACTGCAATACTTTCTTCTTCTGTACACTTATCGGTGGACTACTACTTCTGCATACTTTCAGCAACAGAAGCCTTTCAATTGACAAACATACACAAACATACAGGCCATCCTCATACATATTCAAGAAATTTTCAAGTCTTCATTCATAGTTTTAACTATAGGCTACATTTAAACCATAAAATGTTCCACATCTAGTTCATACTTTGAAGTTACTCAGAAATGCATTCAGAATAACTGTAGTAGGAAATCCCAGAACTCAAATAATAGACCTTTATAAATCATACAGTTTAGGAGATTGATACATGTGTACATGTACTGTACCCTAACAGGGAAATTAGAACAAGGCTGTTGTTCTTTTCAAAATAAAAGCCCATAGAGTAACTGTATCTTAACAGGAAGCTCATGATGAGGCTTGTTTGTCAAAAAAAGCACTCAATGGTCACTGTATGTTAACAGGGGAACAAGGACAGACCTATTTTTTCAAAAGAAAAGACCCAGAAAGTAACTTTACCTTAACTGGGAACTTAGGATAAGGCTGTTTTTTCAAAATAAAATCCCTCAATGGTCAATATATGATAACAGAAAACTATTCATACTCCTTCAGGTGCTTCTTTGTGCAAAGTTAAGGCAACTATGCAGTATAGCTCAAAGTCCTTATTCAAGCAATGCGGTTTACATCCTTCATCCATGTCTCACTTTCCCAATTATTTGTATTCCATCCTACACTTTTTCATGCATTTTTCAAGTCTTTTCTACTTATTTATGCTTTCTGTGAAGAACTCCATTCTAACCTTATAATATTCCACATCGTTGTATATTATTGCCAATATTCAACTTTTGAAGCCAGTTATTCAGTTTAGTGTCAGCTTTTCAACAAACTTTAAAATATTCCCCATCTTTCATACATTAGTGCTACCGTTCAACTTTTAAAGCCAACAATTCAGTTTGGGGTCACCCTTTTCAATAAACCTTATAATATTCCACATTTTTCAGACATTAATTATTATTCAACATATAGCATTCAACAGCCAGCATTCATACCCGCAATTTCTTCAGAAATTGCTTCTCTAGTTAGTTAATGTTAGACTGAAACCTTTGTATAGCAAAGCTCTAGTACACAATAAGATTGTGGAGAGAATGTTCTACTCTGAGACGTTGATGTTATTCAGTGTTGCACACACACTTGATGCATCACTAAACCTATTAACACTTATCCAGTAATTTGTAGTTACATTTTAAATCATTAAAAAAAGAAAACAACTATTTCTATTAGCCTCAAATTGGTGACACTTTATTTTTTATGTGTCCTGTAATTTCTTAATAGTTCCCCAGGAAGTGTTTTAGAAACAACTATGGAATTTTGTATTAATTATAGGAAAAATACTGACAATGTTCTGACACACTACACATACTAAGCACCCACTCATTTACTTGTACCTGAGAAGAAGCAGGATCAGAAAGACTTTATTGACAGGTGCATCAGACTAAAAACTCTGACTGAGGAAACCAAAAAAACGGCACATTGTTGATCACTGGAACTCACTTTATTAACGTTTTGGTCCTCAGACCTTCACCAGGTAAAATTTATATGTATTCATATGCAGGATTATTAATTTAACAGACCACACAATCTCACAGTAAGAAAGTGTAGCCAGTTTTATAAATGGATTTCGACTAAAACATGGTTACTTTTGTGCAAAGCTATAATAGCAGTTACTTGATACTTAATTAATTGAAAGTGGACCAAATGAACACTGTCTCCGCTCCCTATAATTAGTACCAAATTACATGGTCCTTTTCCCTCAACCTTTCTAAGAAATTGCAGTTACATGTCAGGGCCTTTGTAAGAAATATAAGAATAAAAAAGAAACTATAGGACCCGTAAAAAAGATAGTGTTATTAGTGTAAAAGTGTTACTCTCAAATCTTAAATAAAAAGCTGTCCATTTAGTTAACTGCTTGTAATTTTAATCAATCAAGAGACTTGTGTTGGCAACTGTCTGACAACTGCCAGTTATCTATACTTATAATGTACTGAACTGCTACTCTGCTTTTTCTACAACAGGTTGTGGTACGCAACAGCTTTGTCATAGGATAAGTCATCATCACATAAAGAGACTAACTGAGCAGAGAAGGAGATTATGTCTCACCTTCGGCCGCACACTAAAGGCTGAAGGTCACTGAGGTCATCTGTTTTGGCCTCTGTAATCTGGAACACGACTCTCTGCAGGTCCGAGATTCCAACCTCCATGTCCTCAAGCATCCCGATCTCTTCACCTTAAACAGTTCGACAAAACAAGATTATTAGTGACTTAATTCTTGCTCGTCACACATCTTTTTTGTTCAAATTTTAATTTCAGTGGGTTAAGTGGATGATGAATACAATTCAGAAACTGGCCACATCTTACACTGCAGAGGATTTATTCTGATGGAAACATGGAACATAAAAACTGTTAGCAGGTTAGCTGTTTTTTTCACTTCTTTGAGAGCCGCACCATGAGCTTTGGAAAACAAGCATGAATGAGAACTTTGATCATGGTAGTGCAGGTAACTAGAATAGGTGTACTCATATCTTAAGAGGGCCTCCCCTTAATTCAGGCTCTAGTCCCTGACTATGTTGATCTGATAAGCAACCATCCAAGAAACTCAGGTCAACCTTCACCTGGAACATGTTGTATAAAACATAAAGAGATAAAAGCAGTAATAAAGGCATTATGCCAAATAAACAGTGCAGTGACTCATTACCTTGCTACATGTTATGATTTGTTACAGCCTCACAATCACTCATCACATTAGCTGGCTTCACTAAACCAAACCACTCTATTAGGTTTTGTCCTTTGTAGAAAGCAAATATAAGTGAACAGCTGCGTTCACTGGAGGTTTTGAGGTTGCCAGTCCTGATTTTACTCTTACAGATTTACTCACTGTAGGTGCTGAGCAGGCTCTCAAACTGGGCCACCAGGCCAACCAGTTGAAGCTGCCTCAGGAAGTCTTTGTCCTGCATTCCTGCATAGAGCCTCATGACGAAACCACAGGCTAAGGCTGCCAGCTGCCAAAAACACACACACACACACATTTGAGCCACATCAACTGTAAGTTGTCCTTGGCACAAACAGCTAAGCAGCAACAGAGTGTATACAGGTAAAATGGACCGCCCAGATTATGCAGGTTCTGAAATACTTCAGGTGCAATATAAGCGGGAGGATGTCACACAGCCCAGAAGCTGCAGCCTTACAGCTGTATTCATACCATGACGTTTGAGTTGTAATTTTCTAACCATGAAGAATATTCTCACTATTTTGCTTGTTGTTTGTTGAAGTAAGCTGTGTAGTATAAAGCTGCGTAGTATAAAGCCTCCCTATATTCTGGCTCATGCACATTTTGGCGACTTTGGTGTATAGATTAATTTGTCAAATGAATGGAACCTGTTGGAGTAAACCTTTTTATAGCTTTAAAAAATACAATGTTTCAAAAGGTATTTTGACGTGAGTTTTAGTATATGTGACCATTTAATGATGTGTGGGAAAAAGTTTTAAAGTTGTCTGAGTACGTTGCACTTTGGACCTTAAAGGATAGACAATTAAATAACAAACTACTTTACAGGTCAGTTGGCTGAAATTAAATTAATTAATTGCCCTGACAAACACAGGGCATATAGAATCTAACATTTACTAGGGATTTTTTGCAGACCTTCTTAAAACAAGAGCAAAGGAGAAAAACTTCAGATGAACTAAGACAAGTAAATTACTGAGGACTTCTAAAGACTTTTTAATTATCTGCGGCCACCTACTGCCTGACTGAAGACCACATCTCGCCTCTGTTGGAGGAGGAAGCCCTGTGGAATGCTGCAGGATGCCTCCTGCAGGAGCACGAAGGCCATGGCTCTCTTAGCCTTCTCCACCACCTCCATTACACACTCCTTTAACCTGGTCACCAGTGGACGCAGCTGCTCCCGCCAGTCGCCTGCGGAGAAAGGTGGGATGGGGACAAAGAGGGGTGGAGGTGTAGACAGAGATGGAACGATAGTTATGATGTGCTCGTATATTAAAATATGTCTTAATGCCTGGGTGCTCAGCCAGAAACAACAAACACTATCTGTGAAATGAAACCGGTTCAGCCATTCATGTTTCTTTTAAAATGGGGAGGAATTACGGGAAAGAAAAACAGCAAACGCAACCCAACTCAACGCTGTTGGAAAGCACTGATTAGCTGTTATCTGAAGGAACCCACTTATAAAAACATAACATATAAAACTTTGTGCCAACATGCAGTAGGTGATTTCATAATTTTTAACAGGGGGATGGTCCAATGGGAGCGCCCCCCCGAATGGAGGGAGAGAAGGCCTCCCTTGTGCCTATTTTTTCAGAGGGTAGCCTATTTTTTTACCCTTGAGTCGATTTTTATGGGCATTTATTCTCTCTAACTCTGAAAGAATGTACATTTACATTTAGTCATTTAGCAGACGCTTTTATCTAAACGACTTACATATGAGGAAGACAATGGAAGCATTATAACAACACAAGGTAACAGGTAATTGTACATTATTACATAATGCACAATTATTAAATAATATTTTCAAATAAACACTCAATTTGCGGCACAAAGATTTTCTTTATTTGAAGAAATAACAAGTGAGAACAGCTACCAAAAAAGAGTATGAGTATTCAAAGGCACTTTTGGTTCTAGCTCTGTTCATTTCTGATCCGGCCGCACTTTATCGATATTCTCTGTATCGATAAATTGTTGAGAATTCTTAAATTTTGATGGAACATTTCTATTTTAACTGGTGCAGCTTTAACAAAAGCTCCTCACTCCTCCAGGAAAGGCAGATGACGTGGGTTTTTTAAACAGTTAATTAGAACGCTGATGAAATAAATCATTCAAAAAAATAGTTTGTTAAAGCTGTTTATATGATCGCATCAATCCGACGCTATTCTAGTCGTAATTCTACACATCCTTAGTTTAATACATTTCAAATATATTCCTAGCTACGTAAATACAAGTGTAGCTATGATGTACATGCACTCTATGATATTATTACATCTGTCTTATTGTGCGACCGCCTGGTCACAGGCCTGTACAACAACAATACAACTACTTTATAAATGAGCTCTTAAAGCACTGGGGGAAAAAACAAACTTACCCCACTATTGCAATATTATCAAAAAATACCACTTATTGAGCTATGAATATTTTTTGTTTACGACCAATGCTAGTTTACTTTATAAGACACTGCATGGTGTGGCGCCCCCATCCCTTAAACAATTCATTCTAACAGCGCATGGTGAAATAAGAAGATCATCAGCGAAGGAAGACTGTTAACTAAAACAGTGCTCGACAAAATGTGCTCAAACTGCTTTTTCAGTTACAGCAACAACACAGTGGAATGCTATCACTACAAATATTTAAGAGAGTTTAATCAGTTTAAAACTAATGTTAAAAGATGGTTGACAGTCATTTTGTCATTATGGTCTAATAATGCCTCTCCAAATGTATACGCACTGTTCTGACCTACAGGTGTATTTATTTGGGTTATGTGGAATTATAATTTTCATATTGTTATATGTGCATTGTATACACGCCCAGGGACAACAGATGGGAATTAGCATTGTGCTATATCTGGTCCAATACATTTAATGTACACCATCCCTGTTTTAAATAAACCATTAAATGTATTACGTCCTAAATGATCACGTCATATTGTAATTGATGCGACACACCAGCATTTGCACCATAATGCATTTCAAGACCAAAACATCAAACACCATGTTTGTTAAAGAAAAGTTGGAAAGGAGGCAGTGATGGATAGTATTAAAGAGCACCGGTAATCTGACGCCAGTCTGCTGTGGGTAGAGGTGTGTGTGGTTGTTTTATACCAGCCTGGTGTTATTAGTATGTAATTTAATCAAGGTAAACATGGTGAACAGCCGTGCGTAATGGCACTGTGCTCTGCCGCGGCACTCCTCCAATCAGAGGCTGCAGATTTATCAATATATCTGCTGGTTTCAGATGGCTGCAGGGATTTAATGACCTGAAGGAGAAGCTTTTCATACAGTATTACGCAGCTGTGGATAACAGATACTGTAAGAATCACCCATTCATTTACAAATCAATGCAGACTGCTTTAATGACGTCCCTGCTTTAACCACATTAAATGTAATTTTAAATGCTGATATTAACCCATCTACCACTTGTTGAAGAGTGTTGAATTAAAATAGTTTATATTTTAAGCATTATTCTGTAATGCACATCCAAATGTTGAGTTTGCTGTTTTTGACAAAGTCACCACTGTGGCAGTGGAATGAAACAGACGTGCTTCTGAGATGTCTATTGGCAGCACATTATCTAAAAGCCAAAATACCAACAAGTGGCTTTGCACTGCTTCATTTGAATGAACCTCACACCTGTGCACCACGCACACTGCTCTGGGCATCAAAATACCATGCAGACGGGCAAATTCAAGGTCAGGAAATTACCAAACCGAACAACTGTTTGTTTGTTACATTGAGCTAAGCAGTTCAATTGTTTATACATTACTTTTAGATAGCTATTTCAACTTCTATCTTCTCTCGCTTCCTAACTAGTTTTCACGGACTCAGTGTGTTTACTCACATGTGGTCTTGATGTTTTACAACTAACTCAGGTTCACTCAAGCAGCTTACATGTTTATGTAAATTATTAAAGATCGGCGTCACATGCTCTTGTACATTTTCCCACTTAACACAGGTTGGGAATCACAGGTATACACTACTGTATGTACTATTCTAATTGTGCTATTACACTGATTACACTGATGGGACACAGCTATAGTGTGATGTCATGGTGTCCGATATGCATTTCCTCCATCCAAAACATGTTTGTAATGATCTCCCCACTGACCAACAGGGGGCCCTATTGGTTAAGTAATGTCCAAAATGAGTTTTCCCACCATGCAGCCTGTTCAGCTTCAACATATTGAAAAGTTCTTGGGCAGGACAAACACACACACACACACACACGCACACACACACACACACACACACAAGCAGAGTTGGATACAACCAAGAATGTATAGCACATCAGCCATGCCCTTGCCTTGTCAGAGAAATCATGTCTTATCTCATTCTGCAAATACCGCCTCTGCACAGAGAAGGAGGAAACAGAACTCCAGCTGTCATCTCTTCGCCAGCCCACCTGTCCAAACATCAAAACCCCGCACAACGCCTTGTCATCAAAAGTCTGGCCTTCACCGGTCTCCACCAGGAGATAAAGCCTCTCTCATTATTGCGTCCTTGTTTGTATTTAGCAGATGACCACTTGCTCTGGGCCTGCGTCTTAATAAAGGTGCTCGGGGGGTTGAGCTTATCTTTCAGACTGAACACCGGGCGGATGGCCTCGTTCTTACCTGCCAGCTCACTTGGACAGACAGACACACACAGACACACGCAGGCACAACATTTTACTAATGCACCAACGCTCGCACTGATGCCTGAGTGTGTATTTGACACACACACACACACACACACACACACACACAGAGCCTCTCCTTGTCGCCTGGTCAGAGTAATGCTGCTGCTCTGTGTGCCAGTTGGCAGCTGTAGCAGGCTGGGCACTTTATCTGGACACAAGCTTGAGGCAGGATTTCATTGGACGTAAGGGAAGACTGGGCAGCTTGTGGTCAACAGTGAATGGCTCTGCATATCAAATATTGCTTTCATCCCCTTCACTGGCAACAATTTCAGCTCCTTTTTTGCTAATTCTTAAACAACAGGGATCCTGTAAGGACCAGAGTCTTGTCTCACTCACTTTCATTTGAGGCTGTGAACACACTTTGATTTAGTTTATTAATAAAGTTTTTTTGCCAAAATGCTCTTCTTAAGCTAAAACTAGCGGCTGTTTTGTGCTGGGAACAGGAGTGGAAAATCTTACGTAAGTCACGATACAATACTATCAATTTATGTTGCCAATGATAATGATGGATAAGTTAAAGTTAGCATTATGCTACATATGACGTTGCCTATGACGCATCACTCATCTGTTTGACTGAAGAGAAAAAGCAACCTCTAAAATGAGAAGTTTTCAATACACAGGAATCAATTATTTATTTACTATTTTTAAGTTTTTTATTTTGACTTTTAGGGTCAAATGAGATGAAACAGTTAACGTCTGAATCATCTCTGAGACTGAGCCTTTTTACACACGGCAGGTTGTCTGCAGATATCAAAGAGCTTCGTTTACCACATATGAAGACATTTAATACAAATTTTGGGATGGATCATGCAGACTTAAAAACTACAACAAGCACCCTGTTGTACCACCTGTTGGTGCTGTGTAGTATATTCTTTTCTGCACATTCTAAAAGTGAGCTCCAGGAAGGTGTTAGGATAACTCTCTGCAGGTTGAGTAAAGTATATTTAATTCATCATAAGCATTGGGTTGGCTTTGGGTTCTGATTCAGATGCAGATTCTGACGCAGATTCTGCATCTGAATCAGTTGCATCTGATACAACTATTGACAATAACAACAACAAAAGAAAACTGAACCAGATAACCATGTTCATATTCAAATTTAACCACATTAATAATTTAAGGAGCTCACTTACTTGTCCAGTTCAAATACATTTATATCATTGCTTAATTACATAGAGTTAAAATGGTTGAGAAAGTGGGGGGATGGATGGATGTCCATTATAGTAAAATATAACATTCATGTTGTTGGGCAACAAAAAAGACAGGTGACTAATGTTTTTGCCCAGTCGCTGTAGAGGATTGCTAATCTCAATACTGAGCCACCAACATCAGATAACTGGACTAATAACAGAACAGGTTTCCCAATGATGGCCAGTGATACCCACCAATGTGCCAATGTGCAAAATCACATCCATTTACAGCATAAACGTACATTTAATAGAGATGATTACATGACTGTGCTTCACAACAACAATTATTTACCGGGGTTGTGTGAGGTGATGACATCGGCTAGCTGCTGCTCAGGGATTGGCTCCTGCTTGTTGTTGTCTTCTTCCTGGAGTTTATCCACCATGGCAATTACGCAGTTGAGACATTTGGCCACGTTGGCCCACACCCTGTCCTAAAAGAGTCGAATGGACAATGAGCCGTCAGATCAGCCTCACAGATTAGATCTCTCTCGTTCTCACTCTGTTCGAGATAGTGAAATAGAAGGAATCCAAAAGGTGTAACAAAAACTGAAACAAAAACTGCTGAAGCAGCTAAAACCATAAACAATAATTCCCTTATGTCTAAAAAACAAAGCAGAAAGGTGTTTCCCTTCAAATTGGCACAAACTGGTTTTGTGTCCAAAAGGTCAAAAGGAAAATGCAGTCTGGATATTTTGAGATTACTCTTTTTATTACAGCTTTTCCACTGTTTCCAGCTTTCTCTTTCTTTTCCTGAGCTCCAACTACAAGTGGAAAAATAGATGCGTTCACTTTTGTGTATGTATGTATATTTTAAGTGGTGGTGTGTATTTTGTTCTTTGTTGCTTCACAAATATAGTTGAACATGTTATAACGGTGAGGAATATTTTAAGAGATAATTAGGCATTTGTGTGCAGAAATCATGGTAAACTCCTGCTGTCAGTGTGGCAGACGCAACAAACCAACAGTCATCCACACTTCAATGAAAAGAAGCAGCATGGCTCAGATTCAGTGGCAAGGATACCACAAAATAATCTTCTGCAGTCAGTTTGTCATGATGAAAATGTCTGAACTCCTTAGAATAAAATACCTCTCATTAAAAAGAAACCGTTATGTTTAGTATGCAATCTAATTTGGCAAGCAATTGAACGTATTTGCCATACAAATCTGTAATTAAGTAATAGTTGATCCCCCTATGTGTGCTCTACCGTGAGGACCAGGAGTAAAAGTAAGTTTGTCACATTGTACTTAAAAATAAATAAAACCATAGCAAGTTAGAGCTTTGAAAGATTTCTTAATGACTTAGAAAAGTAGTCACACTCACCCATTCCTCCTCGTCGTACTCTTTATGGTGCGGTATGGAGTCTTGGTGCTTCAAAAGCCCACCTTCCCCTCTTGTCGTTGTTTGTGACCCTTCCACATTATTACACACCGCTGTGCTCTCAGCGATCGACGTGGCTGGACTGTGGCCTGGAAGTCACTGGACTGGG
>CM022472.1:11343120-11410266 GCA_011952105.1 Coreoperca whiteheadi | reverse complement strand
AGACAGAGATGGAACGATAGTTATGATGTGCTCGTATATTAAAATATGTCTTAATGCCTGGGTGCTCAGCCAGAAACAACAAACACTATCTGTGAAATGAAACCGGTTCAGCCATTCATGTTTCTTTTAAAGGAGGAATTACGGGAAAGAAAAACAGCAAACGCAACCCAACTCAACGCTGTTGGAAAGCACTGATTAGCTGTTATCTGAAGGAACCCACTTATAAAAACATAACATATAAAACTTTGTGCCAACATGCAGTAGGTGATTTCATAATTTTTAACAGGGGGATGGTCCAATGGGAGCGCCCCCCCGAATGGAGGGAGAGAAGGCCTCCCTTGTGCCTATTTTTTCAGAGGGTAGCCTATTTTTTTACCCTTGAGTCGATTTTTATGGGCATTTATTCTCTCTAACTCTGAAAGAATGTACATTTACATTTAGTCATTTAGCAGACGCTTTTATCTAAACGACTTACATATGAGGAAGACAATGGAAGCATTATAACAACACAAGGTAACAGGTAATTGTACATTATTACATAATGCACAATTATTAAATAATATTTTCAAATAAACACTCAATTTGCGGCACAAAGATTTTCTTTATTTGAAGAAATAACAAGTGAGAACAGCTACCAAAAAAGAGTATGAGTATTCAAAGGCACTTTTGGTTCTAGCTCTGTTCATTTCTGATCCGGCCGCACTTTATCGATATTCTCTGTATCGATAAATTGTTGAGAATTCTTAAATTTTGATGGAACATTTCTATTTTAACTGGTGCAGCTTTAACAAAAGCTCCTCACTCCTCCAGGAAAGGCAGATGACGTGGGTTTTTTAAACAGTTAATTAGAACGCTGATGAAATAAATCATTCAAAAAAATAGTTTGTTAAAGCTGTTTATATGATCGCATCAATCCGACGCTATTCTAGTCGTAATTCTACACATCCTTAGTTTAATACATTTCAAATATATTCCTAGCTACGTAAATACAAGTGTAGCTATGATGTACATGCACTCTATGATATTATTACATCTGTCTTATTGTGCGACCGCCTGGTCACAGGCCTGTACAACAACAATACAACTACTTTATAAATGAGCTCTTAAAGCACTGGGGGAAAAAACAAACTTACCCCACTATTGCAATATTATCAAAAAATACCACTTATTGAGCTATGAATATTTTTTGTTTACGACCAATGCTAGTTTACTTTATAAGACACTGCATGGTGTGGCGCCCCCATCCCTTAAACAATTCATTCTAACAGCGCATGGTGAAATAAGAAGATCATCAGCGAAGGAAGACTGTTAACTAAAACAGTGCTCGACAAAATGTGCTCAAACTGCTTTTTCAGTTACAGCAACAACACAGTGGAATGCTATCACTACAAATATTTAAGAGAGTTTAATCAGTTTAAAACTAATGTTAAAAGATGGTTGACAGTCATTTTGTCATTATGGTCTAATAATGCCTCTCCAAATGTATACGCACTGTTCTGACCTACAGGTGTATTTATTTGGGTTATGTGGAATTATAATTTTCATATTGTTATATGTGCATTGTATACACGCCCAGGGACAACAGATGGGAATTAGCATTGTGCTATATCTGGTCCAATACATTTAATGTACACCATCCCTGTTTTAAATAAACCATTAAATGTATTACGTCCTAAATGATCACGTCATATTGTAATTGATGCGACACACCAGCATTTGCACCATAATGCATTTCAAGACCAAAACATCAAACACCATGTTTGTTAAAGAAAAGTTGGAAAGGAGGCAGTGATGGATAGTATTAAAGAGCACCGGTAATCTGACGCCAGTCTGCTGTGGGTAGAGGTGTGTGTGGTTGTTTTATACCAGCCTGGTGTTATTAGTATGTAATTTAATCAAGGTAAACATGGTGAACAGCCGTGCGTAATGGCACTGTGCTCTGCCGCGGCACTCCTCCAATCAGAGGCTGCAGATTTATCAATATATCTGCTGGTTTCAGATGGCTGCAGGGATTTAATGACCTGAAGGAGAAGCTTTTCATACAGTATTACGCAGCTGTGGATAACAGATACTGTAAGAATCACCCATTCATTTACAAATCAATGCAGACTGCTTTAATGACGTCCCTGCTTTAACCACATTAAATGTAATTTTAAATGCTGATATTAACCCATCTACCACTTGTTGAAGAGTGTTGAATTAAAATAGTTTATATTTTAAGCATTATTCTGTAATGCACATCCAAATGTTGAGTTTGCTGTTTTTGACAAAGTCACCACTGTGGCAGTGGAATGAAACAGACGTGCTTCTGAGATGTCTATTGGCAGCACATTATCTAAAAGCCAAAATACCAACAAGTGGCTTTGCACTGCTTCATTTGAATGAACCTCACACCTGTGCACCACGCACACTGCTCTGGGCATCAAAATACCATGCAGACGGGCAAATTCAAGGTCAGGAAATTACCAAACCGAACAACTGTTTGTTTGTTACATTGAGCTAAGCAGTTCAATTGTTTATACATTACTTTTAGATAGCTATTTCAACTTCTATCTTCTCTCGCTTCCTAACTAGTTTTCACGGACTCAGTGTGTTTACTCACATGTGGTCTTGATGTTTTACAACTAACTCAGGTTCACTCAAGCAGCTTACATGTTTATGTAAATTATTAAAGATCGGCGTCACATGCTCTTGTACATTTTCCCACTTAACACAGGTTGGGAATCACAGGTATACACTACTGTATGTACTATTCTAATTGTGCTATTACACTGATTACACTGATGGGACACAGCTATAGTGTGATGTCATGGTGTCCGATATGCATTTCCTCCATCCAAAACATGTTTGTAATGATCTCCCCACTGACCAACAGGGGGCCCTATTGGTTAAGTAATGTCCAAAATGAGTTTTCCCACCATGCAGCCTGTTCAGCTTCAACATATTGAAAAGTTCTTGGGCAGGACAAACACACACACACGCACACACACACACACACACACACAAGCAGAGTTGGATACAACCAAGAATGTATAGCACATCAGCCATGCCCTTGCCTTGTCAGAGAAATCATGTCTTATCTCATTCTGCAAATACCGCCTCTGCACAGAGAAGGAGGAAACAGAACTCCAGCTGTCATCTCTTCGCCAGCCCACCTGTCCAAACATCAAAACCCCGCACAACGCCTTGTCATCAAAAGTCTGGCCTTCACCGGTCTCCACCAGGAGATAAAGCCTCTCTCATTATTGCGTCCTTGTTTGTATTTAGCAGATGACCACTTGCTCTGGGCCTGCGTCTTAATAAAGGTGCTCGGGGGGTTGAGCTTATCTTTCAGACTGAACACCGGGCGGATGGCCTCGTTCTTACCTGCCAGCTCACTTGGACAGACAGACACACACAGACACACGCAGGCACAACATTTTACTAATGCACCAACGCTCGCACTGATGCCTGAGTGTGTATTTGACACACACACACACACACACACACACACACACACACACACAGAGCCTCTCCTTGTCGCCTGGTCAGAGTAATGCTGCTGCTCTGTGTGCCAGTTGGCAGCTGTAGCAGGCTGGGCACTTTATCTGGACACAAGCTTGAGGCAGGATTTCATTGGACGTAAGGGAAGACTGGGCAGCTTGTGGTCAACAGTGAATGGCTCTGCATATCAAATATTGCTTTCATCCCCTTCACTGGCAACAATTTCAGCTCCTTTTTTGCTAATTCTTAAACAACAGGGATCCTGTAAGGACCAGTTTAGTTTATTAATAAAGTTTTTTTGCCAAAATGCTCTTCTTAAGCTAAAACTAGCGGCTGTTTTGTGCTGGGAACAGGAGTGGAAAATCTTACGTAAGTCACGATACAATACTATCAATTTATGTTGCCAATGATAATGATGGATAAGTTAAAGTTAGCATTATGCTACATATGACGTTGCCTATGACGCATCACTCATCTGTTTGACTGAAGAGAAAAAGCAACCTCTAAAATGAGAAGTTTTCAATACACAGGAATCAATTATTTATTTACTATTTTTAAGTTTTTTATTTTGACTTTTAGGGTCAAATGAGATGAAACAGTTAACGTCTGAATCATCTCTGAGACTGAGCCTTTTTACACACGGCAGGTTGTCTGCAGATATCAAAGAGCTTCGTTTACCACATATGAAGACATTTAATACAAATTTTGGGATGGATCATGCAGACTTAAAAACTACAACAAGCACCCTGTTGTACCACCTGTTGGTGCTGTGTAGTATATTCTTTTCTGCACATTCTAAAAGTGAGCTCCAGGAAGGTGTTAGGATAACTCTCTGCAGGTTGAGTAAAGTATATTTAATTCATCATAAGCATTGGGTTGGCTTTGGGTTCTGATTCAGATGCAGATTCTGACGCAGATTCTGCATCTGAATCAGTTGCATCTGATACAACTATTGACAATAACAACAACAAAAGAAAACTGAACCAGATAACCATGTTCATATTCAAATTTAACCACATTAATAATTTAAGGAGCTCACTTACTTGTCCAGTTCAAATACATTTATATCATTGCTTAATTACATAGAGTTAAAATGGTTGAGAAAGTGGGGGGATGGATGGATGTCCATTATAGTAAAATATAACATTCATGTTGTTGGGCAACAAAAAAGACAGGTGACTAATGTTTTTGCCCAGTCGCTGTAGAGGATTGCTAATCTCAATACTGAGCCACCAACATCAGATAACTGGACTAATAACAGAACAGGTTTCCCAATGATGGCCAGTGATACCCACCAATGTGCCAATGTGCAAAATCACATCCATTTACAGCATAAACGTACATTTAATAGAGATGATTACATGACTGTGCTTCACAACAACAATTATTTACCGGGGTTGTGTGAGGTGATGACATCGGCTAGCTGCTGCTCAGGGATTGGCTCCTGCTTGTTGTTGTCTTCTTCCTGGAGTTTATCCACCATGGCAATTACGCAGTTGAGACATTTGGCCACGTTGGCCCACACCCTGTCCTAAAAGAGTCGAATGGACAATGAGCCGTCAGATCAGCCTCACAGATTAGATCTCTCTCGTTCTCACTCTGTTCGAGATAGTGAAATAGAAGGAATCCAAAAGGTGTAACAAAAACTGAAACAAAAACTGCTGAAGCAGCTAAAACCATTTCCCTTCAAATTGGCACAAACTGGTTTTGTGTCCAAAAGGTCAAAAGGAAAATGCAGTCTGGATATTTTGAGATTACTCTTTTTATTACAGCTTTTCCACTGTTTCCAGCTTTCTCTTTCTTTTCCTGAGCTCCAACTACAAGTGGAAAAATAGATGCGTTCACTTTTGTGTATGTATGTATATTTTAAGTGGTGGTGTGTATTTTGTTCTTTGTTGCTTCACAAATATAGTTGAACATGTTATAACGGTGAGGAATATTTTAAGAGATAATTAGGCATTTGTGTGCAGAAATCATGGTAAACTCCTGCTGTCAGTGTGGCAGACGCAACAAACCAACAGTCATCCACACTTCAATGAAAAGAAGCAGCATGGCTCAGATTCAGTGGCAAGGATACCACAAAATAATCTTCTGCAGTCAGTTTGTCATGATGAAAATGTCTGAACTCCTTAGAATAAAATACCTCTCATTAAAAAGAAACCGTTATGTTTAGTATGCAATCTAATTTGGCAAGCAATTGAACGTATTTGCCATACAAATCTGTAATTAAGTAATAGTTGATCCCCCTATGTGTGCTCTACCGTGAGGACCAGGAGTAATAAAAATAAATAAAACCATAGCAAGTTAGAGCTTTGAAAGATTTCTTAATGACTTAGAAAAGTAGTCACACTCACCCATTCCTCCTCGTCGTACTCTTTATGGTGCGGTATGGAGTCTTGGTGCTTCAAAAGCCCACCTTCCCCTCTTGTCGTTGTTTGTGACCCTTCCACATTACTGTGCTCTCAGCGATCGACGTGGCTGGACTGTGGCCTGGAAGTCCCTGGACTGGGCTCTGATTGTGGTCACTGCCCTGGTGGCCGTGGCCTTGATGTTGACCTCCATGCACCGGGGTTTTCTTCTGGTTCTTGGAAACGTACCCGGGCTGCGCTGCGTGCAGTGCTAGTAGTGCACTCTTGACCAATTCATCCTTAAGTGTGTGAACAAATTGTTCTGTCTGTAGCAAAGAGAGAGAAAGAGAGATTGGAAAAATAGACAGATACCGAAAGTTATTGTGGGACAGCAAAGCAAATGAAAATGTAAGCGCTGAAAAAGCAAAAGCGACAGAGTAAGTGGAGACAGAGAGAGACTGTCACATTGGCGGGGTGAGCCGGTGCAAGAAAATACAGGTGGAAGTGAGATTGGAAGCGGGTAACTATTTACTGAGAAAGTATAAAGACACAAAGAAAATGAACACTCTCCTTCACCATAAAGTAGCTGCTCTCCATTACTGCAGCAAAACCAGCGAGCAACAAAAACAGCAACAAACAACAAACAATTCAATTACTCCTCCTACAGCCTGCTTCTCCGAGGAGCACACCTCCTTTGATCTCAAATTCACCAGCTACTGTAAGTTGATGATGATCCGGGTACCAAGGAGGCTTGGGCTCGCTGCCGCTGCGGCGTAAAAAATGATAAGGGCTCTCAAGAGTAATTGAGTTAGCGCTGCAATAAGCAATTTTATTACCACAGCAAAATGCAGACTAACAAAACACGGGCCTCCATGAAAAGAAACCTGCGAGGTCATTATATACATACAGTATATTTGCCACACAAACACCCTTTTCCTGTTCCTCCCTCCCTGATGTGGACTGAATAGTGAGCTTGTTCAGACTGCCAGAAGCTGAGGCGACGGCTTAGTCAGCAAAGAAGTAGCTAACTGTGGAAAAGAACACCGGCCGGTCCTGTCCCAGTACTAAAGATGCTTTGTGTGGATGTCACAAGGAAGTGATTCTGAACTGTGTTTGGGCTTGTGAACCCTTAAAATGAAGCAATGTCGACTCGTGACCCCTTTTAACAGGCTGCATGTGTAAATGACCTGTGAGCAGAGTATTTGATTTTCACTTCTCGGATTGTGTCAATTGCATAATTATCCATTACTCATCCAACTATCCAGAATAACATAAAAGGGCATAAACTAAAAAATGTCGGTATTAGAAACTTTGTGTATCAGAATTTTTTTTAATTCTCTCATACAATCATGTCTTGAGGTTTATCGTGTAGCCCTTTGGTGCGTTGCAACCCCCATGATGGGAATCACCACTGAAGGTCTGCAACAAAGTAAAGTGTTCAAAGAGATATTTTCTCTCTCTCACGTTTAGCATTTATTTCACTATGGGTGAATTTATGTTATTTCTTCCTGCTCGAAACTCTTATATTCACCATTCCGACATCACCATGTTTGACCAATCATCTTTCTGCCCGTGTTTCTCGAGCCAATCGGGAACGTCGGGATGTTCTGGGAGATTTGACCGAGAGGTCCCATCATATAGAAGTGGAAATAATATTTCACTTTGCTGATCAAACTGTTCCGCTCAGTTCAAAGATTCGTAATCCCTGAGTATGTAGTTTGTTCACTTTTTTCTAAGCTAAGCAATCGCAGCATAAGTACATCAGTTAGTGAGCGCATCACCGATCATCCTAACGCTGTGATGCTCAGCGCTGATTCTGACTATTATTAGTATTATTATCATTATACATATGTGTGTGTATATGCACATATGTATTTTCTTTTTCACCACTTTTTAAAAAATTTGATTTATTCATTTACTTCATTAATGTATTTGTAATTATTATGATTATTATTATTTATTCATTCCCCCTTCTTCTCTCACACTAATGCATAAATGAATATAAAACACACTTTCATACATGCACAAAACATACAAATGTGAAATGTCTATATGTGATTCTCTCACTAACAAAAACAACTAAAAATCAATACCAAATTCAAATCATAACATCTGTTGGTTATGTCTTACTCTTTTGTGTTATTGTCGGGATATTTTGTTACACTTGCACCTGTCACCTTTTAGTCCCATTGGACTAATAAGAAAAGCTACTGATTTAAGCTACTGATTTATCTTCATATGGACCTATGCTTAATGAAGATGCTTCACATCGGTGAGGTCTATTGTCATACACTTTCAATTCATCTCTCTTCATTAAACTGTTGTTCCCAACACTGACTTGATACTTCTGTTACTTCTGAGGCGAATCTGCTGACCTGCTTTAAGAGTGTCCGTTCACTGTGTCCCTCTTATGATGCAGCCACAGTCGGTTTCAGTCATTAAGAAAACAACACACTGTTCCATCTGAGCCTTGTTTAACTGCTCTGCTCTTGATTTAAAAAAAATATAAGGACTGTTGAAATTACCCATTTGATGAATGTTTGAGCACAGAAAGCAAATAATGACTACACTGAAAACACCATTGTATTTCATTCATATCCAATTTAATTGCCTTGCATGAATCCAAATGAGTACCATTACTGTAAGTCAATGATGTGAGAGCGGAAATCTATGGATAAGATTGCGTGTGTAATTGCCTGAGAACAAGCATTTTTGCTGGAATACTATTCTGTGATGCACAAAGTTGTATACAGAGATGTAAACATTATTTTAAAAGATTAAAATGTCCAAATGAGCCATGCTTGATTTAGTAACCAAAGCACTTAAGGGGAGCTAGGAATTCAAAATGTAAATTCATATTCAAATTGAACTCTGCTTATCTGACCTCAGTGTTAATTTGTAATCTATGAGACCATGTATTATTCATTATCTTTCCTGAGATGAGTGAACAAAGCCACACACTGCATTTAAAACAATCTGGGTCATATTTGCACTTCTTAACCACAGGGTCACAGAACTCACGTATATGACTCTGCCGTATTTGACTCTGCTACTCACACAGTAACTTTTTAAGCTGGTAAATTAATGTTTCTCATGAATGCAAACCGTGTATTTTTGTTGTGGAAAAGAAAATTGATTACATTACAAATCAAGCAAATCAATCAACAAACCAATCAATCATTCACGTTCCTAAATATTCTGCAAGTACCAGGGCTTATATCCTCTAAGATCAGGATCTACAGCGAAGTGCAGAAAACATTTTAATGATATACTGTACTGCAGGATCCATATAGATATTGTGTTCAAAGTGAAATATCACAAGTGCACTCCTTTGGGCAAAGGACAAAAGCACTGAACCTTCATTTTCTTACCAAGGCTAAACCAAAGCAACTTTGCCCCTCCACGTGCAAAAACTACTTTTTAGTGTAGCTCTTCCACACCTACCTGTTTTTGAGATCTGAAACGCTCAAAATCCCTCAGGAGAAATTCTGTTGCTAGTCTTTCTTCAATATATCTGCTGATATGATCTTGACTGAGCAGAAGTGCAAGTCAGAAAGTGCCTCTGTGGACTCCAACTGCGAAAAAATAAGTTACGTTTGATCTAAAAAACAGAAGAAAACTGTAGGAATCTATCCCCCCCGAATGGTTTCGAATGGTTTTACCCTGAAGGATGAGCGGAACTTGGCTGAGTTGAAAATAGATATTTTTCACTCAATGTAACTTCACTTGAGAGGTGAAGGGAGGCTGAATGGATAGAGCTGGTCAGATTCCAACAGCACTTGGCAGTGAGGACACTTACTCACTATTGCGTGTATGACCTCTATACACTATATAATTTAACATAATCATGCATAGACGATCAAACCCACGGCTCTTCCCAGGTATCAGTTAGAGCAGAGAGATAACTTGTCCTAAGACACAGCGGAAGGGAGGGGAGATGGGTTGCAATTGCCTTTCCACTGTGATTATCATCAGAGTGAAATTATTATTATCATCATCAATAGGAAGCATCACCATACATAGGGAAGCAACAGCACATCTGCCGTGTCCAACGCTAATCAGAATGTGCCCAGGAAAAGTATTCTGAAGTGAAATACTGCATCAGACCTCGAGTCAGGAGGTCTGAAACAAGAAGGGAAAAAGTCAGAGGCAGCGAGTGCTTGATAAAAAAAAAAGGTTCTTACATCTCCCTGATTTTCTCTGCAGGTGTCTCATCTTTCCCAGATTCTCAGAAGGTGTGACTCACTCCCTTTATTGAACAAACTTCACACACATTGCACAGACGTGCTCTCAAATGCATCTACCTTTATTTACGTCTGTAAGAGGGATATCAAATATCTGTCTGTGTGTATGTCTTTTCTCCCTTTTTTCACATTTTAGTTTTTTTTTGGTGAGTTATTCCTTATGTGAATCGAGGGCCTAAAGATAGATGGTGTTGTGAGCTGCAACTAACTTTTTTTCAATATCGGTTAATTACTTTGTTGATTTATCAAATTAATTGTTTTGTCTAGAAAATGTCAGAAAATGTACACAACAATTTCCCATAGCCAAAGTTGATGTATTCAAATAGCTTATTCAATTTAACCAACATTGTAAAACTCAAAGACAGTCAGCTTACTATTATAAATGAGGACAAGCTTCAACACATACAATATACGGGAACCAGGGAATATTTGGCATTTTTGTACATTGTTACCTTTGGACAGAGCAGGGCTAGCTGTTTCCCCCTGTTCCCAGTCTTTATGCTAAGCTAAGCTAAGCTAATTGGCTGCTGGCTGTAGCCTTATATTTAATGGACAGATATGAGCGTGGTATGAACTATTCCTTTACATCTTTTGAGGCAAATTTGTGATTTATAAAACTGACTAGACTTGACTTGTGTGCGCACAGGTGTGTACATGCGTATACAAGAGTCTGTGTGTGTGTATGCAAAACACTTCTATTTGTGTGTGCCTTTAGAAAAAGCTGAGTTCTGTGACAGACAACCAGATGTGGGCGATGAAATATTGATATTAAACGTGTGACTGGGAAGAAAGTGATGTCACTTGAACATCAGCTTTTAAAAACACAGAAACACACAGTTTCACACTTCCACCGTCGTCAACCACACACACGTTCACACACAAATATAGCTTGAGATTTTAATCAGAGAGCAGCCCTGCTTGTGCTGACCAGGCCAGGGGTTTACTTGGCTAATATGTGCGTGTCTAATCAAGGATGAGAGGAAGTGGTGACAGAGCGAATGTACCAATTAAGCAGGCTGATTGGGCTCTATTCCACTGTGGCAAAAACAATCTCTCCCACAACAGATTGCAATCTGACAGCACCAGATGTAATTCATTAATTATACTGATAAAAACGCCTCAGCTCCATAAACCTCCATGCTGCTATTCACTTTTGTTAGTTTGGCGGTTTTATGATGAGTTATGGATCTTTCCTGAGGTTGTCTGTTTATAGTGTACATGTGTGTGTGCAGCTGTGTCGAAGCAACTGCTGGATTTAAAGTTTGAGTATGTATACATTTTGCAGTTTTGTTTGCAATGGAACTAGCAGCACAATATTACCAGGGCTAGAACTAAGTCACTCTTGTTGGATAACTCCTCTGAGAGGAAAAACACTTAGAGTGTCGCAGTCAGTTTAGGCCAATACATCCACCTGAAAAGTCCTCAGATTGCAACTCTATCAGGAAAGCTATTGGTTATAGGCTTAGAAGCAGAACCTCTGAGCAAATACTTAAGTTGTTTTTTGGATGAGTTTGGGTTTGAATGAACTTATCGCCACAGTTAAAGATTAATCTAAAAGGCTTTTCAGGCTGAGTTATTACCTGACAACATTTGGTGATATGTCCAAGAATAAAAGAGGTGGTTTGAGTATTGCAGCAGCTTGAGGCCAAGAGGAATAAAGGGATACTTTTAATGGAAACGAAGGTGGATGGAGGGTTTTGGGGGCTGCCTTACCTTGTCAGAAAGGTTCTTGAGTGCATCCCTCAGTCCAGGGAAAGAGTGCTCCTGGGCAGCCTGGAGGAGCTGGTCCGCTAAGCTTGTGATGAGGGGCTGGAGGAGGCTCATGGTGCTTAGTACCTCCTGAGCTTTGGCTGTGTGCTCTGGAGAGTAGTAGATACACTGGTAGGCAGTGCTGAAGCTGTGGTGGACGAAAAAACACATTCAGATTTGACAGATCTCATGTACTGGATACAGTGCTGTATCAGTTTTGAGAATACATACTGTATAAAAGTGGCCCAAATCTGATTTAAAAAGAACAGGGCCACACTTGCTTGCATACTAGACAGAGACTCATCCCATGTTTGTTCAGATCAGTGCTGCTGGTTTTCTTAGTGTCCACTTGCCACCGGACTCTGCCAAAACTAGCAGAGTGGGAAGAGACAGTATTTGATATCAAACAAGCTACCAGCTACACTGCAGCATGCACTGGCTGACCCGCTCCATCTGGCCGCGAGATCAATGCTGACCTGCGAGGTGTGATATAAGTAAATGTTAATGCTTTTCCACACTTGTGGTTATGTTTTTATGATCATACCACGCATCTCTAACATGGACTGTTATTATAAAATAGCATGACTGATAATGAACACATCAAATATATTTTGTTATTAGAAAATTATTTCTCTCAAAGCCTTTGGTTTCTGTGGGACACGTGATTCACCACCTACGCGTAGATGCTTTGTGTAGCAGCTGTAAACTCCACCTACAACTCAAACGTTAAGCCCGGGCACCTGCTCTGAATAACGAGAATAAAAGATAGCACCTAATTGTATTTACCTTCCATCACAGGTATAAATCAGTCCCTAACAACACAGATACAATTAAAGTATGGCTCTGGATCTTGTGGAAGGGGACTGGAAAAAAAGAATAAGTATAACTCTTATTATTATCCAAGAACTGTAGAAATGCTTCACAAAAAAAACCTTTTCTCATCTGATCATTGCTTTACAATTTCAAATGGCTCTTCATTGTGTTGAGGTCAAGTAACGATGAACAGAGAAATAATGGGTTTTTATTGACTATAAACATTAAGTTACGGTGCACTCATTTTCTGAGCTCATTTCATTATGTGTTGCTACTTTTGCTGCCTAGAAAATGTAAAGCAGCAATGCTTTCCAGGTACTCAGCTTGAACTGTCAAATTGGACCAGCAGTCCAATGTCAACCCATTTTCCCTTTATGAATAATTAATCCCATCTTCATTCCTAGGGAGCTGTTTAATCTCAGACAAAAACACCTTTTGTCAGTTCCTAGATTCAGGGCAAATCACTCCAATCAAACATTCTCCTCGGGTAAAGTTCCAGTGACTTTCAATGAGTTTCCGCTGACTTCCTGCCATCAGATGTAGCGTGGAGCGAGGCAGTCATTTGCAACCCTCCCAGCTAGTTTAGAGTCATCTCTGCAAGCCTCTATGTAGGCCAGACCCCAGAGCCAGATCCTAAGGCATAATTGACATAAGAGAGAGAGAGATAGCGAGAGAGAGAGAGGAGGGGAGGGGCATATACAAAGGGCTGGCATAATACAGTATTCTCTGCAGCGCTCCTAATATTTTGCAGCGAGGGAAAGAAAGTGCTTCTTTAGAAGTCGCCCTGTGTGGAATAGCACTACCTGATGTATCAATAAGTGTGAAAATCTGAAGGCCTTATGAAACTAGGTACTAGCCACTAACTATGTCTTTGACTGGCTAACTATAAAATCTTGGCCTTGTCATTACAGCTAATGAGCCCCCTGGAGAACTACCACCCACAAGCTCAAAGCTAATCAAAGGAATCACTAAGTGCGAGCAAGACACAGGGCAAACAGAGTGAAATACTCAACCGCACAGAACACCACCATTTCTACTTGCAAAACATCTGTTATCCCCACTTCCATAACCATACCTTCAAATGCTGAGATTTCAGCCACAGAGAAGACCATAATTGAATAATCTACTGCAACAAAGTAAAGTCTGTAAAACCCTTTCATCCCCTGTGAGCTTACATTCGTCTTATTACATTATGCAGAACTAAAGTGAAAAAATCCTACAGCAGTGCAACAATAGAGATACTTCAGAAAAGAGGCAAAGGAGAAAGTTGCTGGAAGAGGACAATTGCTTCAGCGACTGAGATTCAATAACAGCCCTGTTGACTCATAAGTACAAATCCAATCCCATTAGGGAGCCTATGCAGGCAATAATGAATGTTGGGACCTGCCACCTGATGCTAGAGGACAGAATTGATCCCCTCTAAGGCTGGCTAAGGCAAGGAACTTTAATTGCCTCATCAGCATTGCTGTCAGTCCAAACGGGTCTACCAAGACGGCAAACAATGCAAAGGAAAAGCAGCAAAAATCTGTGAATGCAAACTTGATGAAAGGCCAAAGGGATGTTGCAGACGAGGATCAGATTGTCATTTCAAGCCTTGGGTATGTTCTCCATCCCTGATGTAATTTGGGAGTGCTGTGTGCCAAGCTTTTAAAACATGGCGCCAATAAAACAGGGGGTGGACAAAAAAATGCACAATATAATCCAATAAAACTGCCTGCAAAAAATACTACTTGTGTTGAATGTGTGTCAGAGAGGTGGTGACTGAACCTTAGGGTAATGTCTGAGGCCATAGTTTGTGGTGTCATTGGAGTGCATGATATATTCCACCAACATGTCTAGGTCTTACGTTTGCGGGAACCGAGCTTCAAGCTGGCTCACAGCACACCTGAACTCATAAAAGGCCTCTTTCTTCCCAAATCCTTTACTTTACTTTACTGATTAAAGGGGCTCCCAGAAGAACTTGTTATTTAGTGTTTGTTTGATGGTAGAGCTATTTCATGTTGAAATCTGGATGGATTTCTTAAAAGTTAAACATTTTGTTGTTATGCAGGTGCCATTTGATCAGATCATTTTAAGTGTTTGATATCAATAGCATTCTTTTGCCTTTTAGCGTTATATGATCTGTAATGATCTCAAAGAAAGTGGAAAATCCTTTGAAAATAAAATAAAAGGTTAGATGGCTGTTTGCGCTTAAAGTATAAGTTTGCCGTGCTGTGAATGTTAATTTATATTCATAATGTGAATGTGAGCCATTTGTCCAGCAACTATGTACACTTTTAAGTATGCATGCTACGTCTACAGACCTAAGACACCCGTAAGATTACCTTTCCATAAGTGCGCCATAGAGCATTTCAAGTGGACTGATATTCTTGTGTTTTCCCCCTAAAGGGACATATTAACAAATTGCTTTAAAAGGTTGTCTATTGAGTGTTTTAACAATAGTGATGCACAAGTTCAATTTCGCTGTATTTCAAGATGTGAAATAAAGATCAATGAAACTCAGATTTCTGGCATGTATCCCTACATGTATGCAGACTTACAGCACCCTGAGTAGAGCTTTCCAATGTGCCCATAAATCCTACACTTTTCACCATAACTATATATATTACAATTTTGTCATCATAATTGTATGTATTATGATTTTCTGCTATGAATCTATTCTGTACATATGACATCTATTGCATGTCTGTCCGTCCTGGTAAAGAGATCCCTCCTCTGTTGCTCTTCTTGAGGTTTCTATCATTTTTTTCCCTGTTGAAAGGGATTTTTTGGGTAGTTTTTCCTTAGTCGAATTGAGGGTCTAAGGACAGAGGGTGTCTTATGTTATAGATTGTAAAGCCCTTTGGGGCAAAATTGTGATTTGTGCTATTGGGCTATATAAATAAAATTTAATTGAAATTGAAATTTAATTAAATTGTAATTCAGTTAAATGATCTCAAATTGGAGCCGCAAAAGATGAAAGAGGCCTATTTTTGCATACTCCATTACACAATACACATCAATTATATATTAGAACACACTATCTAATTATCTTAATAATCATCAGCATACCCACATTCAACCACAGCCACCTGCCTGGTTGGGGTCAGCATTGCACTGTACATGGTTCACCTGTGGTTTGTGATATTTCTGTCACTTGAGTTGGTGGAGACCCTACAGACCCCTCTAAAATCACACAAACCCCTTTTACTCATGTTTTACTTTTCTGTTATCCTGTCATTAAAAAACCTTACCAGCAGACACATCCAATTACACAGAAAAATTGTTATACTGCAATTATGGCACTAATTCCAGGATGCAGAGTCAAATTTAATATTTAATTTTTACCAGCATCTCTCAACCAAAACAGCTTGCAAGCATGAAGGCTTTCACTTTTAGCTGATTAACTCCCCACAAAGCCAGCTGAAGGTGGCAGGTTTGTTTTTCAGCTGAAGTTCTAAATTTGAGAGACGCACTTTGTCAAACTTCAGTTACCTGTGCCAGAACTACACAGCTTGCCAATTTATGCAGCGCAGTGCGCAGTGGAGACTGTGCCGTCCTCAAGACATATGCAGTAAAGACTGACCTGTGGCTGTGATGAACAGCATGATGTGGAAGTGCAGAGCAGAATCATGACATCAAAACATCAAAAATCATTCAACTATGCCAGTTAAATTAAAGAACGGTGTGACTGGAGAAAATAATTTGTTATAAAAACTCAACAATTACTTTATTTGTGGCTCACATCCAGTTTCATTACGGTAATTTTTAGTCTACACAGACATGTGAAGGCCTATGAAGAAAATGGTTGTGTATGGCAGCAGTGACATTATTGGTGCATGTAAGCTAATTGACTACAACCATTTCCGATTCCAAACAGCATTTCTCATTATCACAAAAAATAATGGAGACTACTGGATATTCCATATGTTCAGAAACAAGAATTAAATTCATCAGGCCTTGGAGCCATATTTGGGCTGGAACATATTTGTATTCACAACTCTCCACCTCTTATTAAAATATTAGTTTCCTCTTAGGTGATGCTCCTCCAGACTCCGCTACATGACGTCAGTAGGTCACTGGGTGGAGCGAAATTACTTTAGAAAGAACTGCTGCTAGACCCCAACACACTCACTGATAATGTATGATAATGGATTCTTCTTAATCCCACCTCATTTCCATGTGCACCCTGGGTGCGTCACGCGCCTCCAGCCATGAAAATACAGAAGGTGTGCTGCCACCCCCTCATCAGAATATGCACAGTGCACTTGACTGCGCTTTGCACCTGCACTTTGACTAAGGAAATTATCTCCCTTTATCTTCTTGCAATTCAAGTTTCACACTGACAAACCACACTGGATCTCCAGGAAAAAGGAGGACCCATCCATATGCTCACACATTTGTGGCTCAACACTTCATCAGGTAAACTTTAGTCCAGGAGGAGACTCCAGTCTACTAACAGATTACAAAAACCAGCAGCGTGTCCAGAATGAACTTCCTCCTTGGTTTTCCTAAATGATCAATAGGATTTGGTTATAACGGTAATGAGAGGGAGAAAACCACTGGGCCCAGCAGCCTAATTAAGCCAACATCTCCAGTGCATGGCTAATTAATAGTGGAGAGGAAATTAATGAAGAGCTTCTGGCCTGCTGCTGACAGCCAGCAGGAGTAAAATGCAGCTACGTCAGCAGCGAGCCCTGCAGCACTCCAGGTGACTGCCAAAGCCTCCTTCGTCATTTAGACAGTACGCTCTAATCACCGTTCTTACACCAGGCCACTGCCACATGGCCACAGTAAAAATAGACAGTCTGCTATAGATACATGCTGGAAGATCTGATCTCAAACCAGATACTTTTAACTGCCAAACTCCATCTGTTGTTGAATCCTCCACTGGGCACTGATCTCACATCAGTTCACAGAATAAAAGCCAAAGCTTTCCTCAATGATTCAGACACAAGCTAGAAACCCTGATCTGAGACAAGATAAGCCTCAAGGCTACTGCCAGCGTCCCTCTTCATCACCACAGAACCTGGAGCAGGCTGACTCCAGAGCAGGGAAAGAACTAACAAGCTGTTGTCCATCAGCATGGAGTCCCAGCCACTGCCAATGTCCTGTCTCTGAACACACAGTAATCCTGGGAAAAAGTTATTTTGTTGGACAACATGCTGCTAGTCACATTAAATCTGAACATCAGCCCCAAAAGACTCTATTAAGTGTGTGCAATGTAGTTTCAACCAATCTCTGTGTCCCAGAAACGTGTCATTGGGCAGTTCTGCTTGACCTGGAGGCCTGGCAAATGACAGCGCTTCCTTCCTTCCTCTCTGAATTCAAATACATTCATGTAGAGAGGATCTCTATTGCACAGCTAACCTTACAAACAGAGGTCTGTCTGACAACAACTGTGTATCTCCTACTCCCATACATGTGCAATAAAAACATACAGACACATACACACCATCAGCCCAGGTAGGAACAAATTTGCAATGTTTAATTTCCATAAAATCTGTCTCCAACAAAAGTGTGTTGCATCGTTATGCAGATTAGCTGAATAATTCAAAAGAGGCTGTTAATGAAAGATTAGACCACCTCAGCAAATCCACAACTCTGTCTACAGGGTTCAATTAAACACGGATAAAAATCCAGTGACTTTTAAAACAGCCATTTAAGTGGGACTGCATGCATTAATGAAAGATAAATGCTCTTGCCCTGTGTGTACATGTGCAAGGTTTCTGGAGGAATACTAAGTGTAGCTATTGATTAAAGTCTTTCCTGGCCCATCCTGAGAGACAAACTGCATTGCATTCTCTGGTCTTTGCCAAGTTTGACCAATGCAGGTTTTTAATGGATCTGGAAAGAACCCCCTTCCTCTCTTCTGGTGTCCAGGGAACAAAGATGAATAGCTCTTTTATTGCCCTCCTGGTAACACCTCTGTGCTCAGGTTTTCCTTTTTTTTCCCTTCCTCAATCCCTTTCCATCTTCTCTTTGATGAATTAATACCACATTGAATAGCCAAGTCTCACATCTCGCCAATTGTTCCCTTTTTAATCAAATGTGATTACAAAAAGCTGCTTCTGAAGGGCGAGGAGACATGCTGTGTGTGAGCGTCTGTGTGTGCACGCACACATGTATCATTGCTCTGCTCAAATAGTTTGACTTTCCGTGCAATTAAGTGACTCTCAACTGCACTTGTGCACACGACTACAGTAGTTCACATTCACACACAACAAAGAAACCTCATCGGGTTGTTTTAGGCTAAACATTTGGTCAGACGTTGAGTGTATGCATAATAAAAGCTAATTAAACCATGAAATGCTCACTTAAAGTAAACACGCACCTTCATTAAAATGGCCATTGCGAACATTCTGCAAAATCACAGAGAAACGGACTTTATTCCTATTTCTGACGATGACTGACAAATGACTGCATTCCAGGTCAAACGTGGATAAGGCTCAGCGCAGGCCGTAGTCAGTTAGCCAGGCGGAAAATTGGAAAATTTAAGCTACAGTGAGTCATTAGCTAAGTCAAATATGAAACAAAAAGCTCTGTCTCCCTGGAGAATACTTTCTGAAGTCTAATCTCCCATTCAAAGAAAATGATTTCACTTCAGTGGATTCTTGAAAATATGCTAACCTTATCATAGTTCATGCTAGAAGATAAAACTGACCATCTTCAGCAAATTCACTTGTGCACTTTAGCGTAAAGTAGTCCTCTCATTTTTTTTATTACAGCACAGGTCCCCAACTATTTTCCCATCAACTTATCCATTTCATACCCGCATCTCACCCCTCTCCATCTTGCCTCTCCTCCCCTCTTTCTTGAGCTGCAAACTCTGTAACTAATTGGATCTGGCATGGTCTGTAATGACTTTGCACTCTATGGGGAGCTTTGGGAAAAATCACCCTTCATTTCTTCTGGCATCACTCAAGTGACCACATACTGAACTCCAGTGACATATACCTCCATACTGGATCCAAAGGGCAAAGACAGCAAAATTTACAGGATACTGCTGATCTCAGGTTTGAGGAAGTCATGGTCAGTGGATATGTTGCACTTTCAGTCAGTGTATGTGCATATATATGTATCTGTGTGTGTATAATACAATCACAGTAGTCTGTGTATATATTATACAATCACAGCCACAGACTAAACTCAATCTAACATAAAACTTAATCTGAAAGACTCCCTCTGCGTCAGTGAGAACAACTCACAAAATAGCTCTAGTTTGAGCACTGGTCAGAGCAAAGCCAGTAAATTATTCAGACGTCTTTTTACATCCGTTTTTCTTATAGCAATTCACAGTTTTTAAGGTCAAAGGACTCACTCCTTGTGAAATAATTAGCAGTAATAATGAGTGATTATTGCAGTGCTTATTGTAGACTCATCTGGCAGTCATTGATTATGGATTGTTGATCAATTGCACTCTACACATCTAGTAGTAACAATATTAGTACCACTCATTACTTCAGATGAGAAATTTCCTCATTCTTTGCAAAAAACGTGGTCTGACCGCTTGGTTTTGAATTCAAGTGCATTTGAAGAGCCAGCTGGCAGCTGGGAAGATGAAGCTAAATGTGTGGCTGCTGTTCAGTGACAAGTTAACATACAACTTCAGGAGGGAGAAAAAATGCTTGCCACGGAAAAGAACCAGTAAAGAGGAATTTCTGACTCAACAAACCTTTTCCATCATGCCTGTTGCCTCCAGTCAAATTGAGCTGTCAGAGGCAGTGGCGTTCCAGTCAAAATTCAGCATTGCTTGGCTGTAAGTAAGAGTATGGGGCTTGGAAAATCAAGTCCATATGCCAGGGACAAATTTGTCTGTCCCTATCAATTATGCCCAAGTAACATTTTTTTGTCAATACAAGTCTGTTTCTACCTCAGCATGTGTCCTGTATTAAATCACCCATGCTCCCTCTAAACACCATGGTGTACTGGTTTGCAAGGTTATTTTTTTCCCCACCTCTTTTTCTCTGCTTCATATCTGCTAAGGAGACGCTGCAGACCACCACACTTGAAGCCCTGGAAGTGGGCTGCAGGGGCACCGACAGTGACAATGTCATAGAATGCATCTGAAAAGAGAGAAAATAGATAGTTTATGTGATTTAAAATTGCGAAATGTATAATGCAGCACCTCGGGAACATCGGCACTAAAGGACCTTGAGGTGAGAAGAATGAGATTTAAAAAAAAAAATCAATTATCCCTGTCAAAGAGTGTTTTTCCAATTTAAAATGTACTCCAACTTAATTTTCAGTCGGAATTCTGCAAAATATCCCGTACAGAAACACCTCTAGCACGTCTTTTATCAACAGGTACCTGACATGAGGATTGATTCAGTATTTATGCATATGGCATGCAGTTTTATGGTGGGGTCCCTGCAAGGTAAACAGTATTTTCTACGCCCACACATAGACCATATTTATGCACACAAAAGAGGCATGCCATCTCTGCCAGTATATTTGCTTTTAGGCACACAGATATTTGAGATTGATTTATATTGTCTATATTGCTCTATTACTAGTCACCTCTGCCCAGCCATCTTTCGGTCTTAATGTAGCGTTGGTCCCATGTTGAAACAGAAGGACGGCCAAAGTCACAGCAC
The DNA here is from genome assembly GCA_011952105.1 of Coreoperca whiteheadi. Lineage (NCBI taxonomy): Eukaryota > Metazoa > Chordata > Actinopteri > Centrarchiformes > Sinipercidae > Coreoperca > Coreoperca whiteheadi. The sequence goes on along the minus strand of CM022472.1, from coordinate 11,389,053 downwards.
TTCATTCCAATTTGCACACCGTCGTCAAAAGTAAATAAACACTTCACAGACAGCTAGGTGGGCCCAGAGGTGCTTACAACAGGCCTTTTTTTGAATGAGTAATGGACGAGGCTGACAATTAAATCAGAAAAACAGGGAGGAGGGAGATGGAGTGGACGGGGGTTTATGGGGGTGAATATTTTGGTGTGGTTCAGTGCCAGGTCAGTTAATGAACACCCCCAGGAAAGCAACAGTGCACATCTCTGACCATAGGAAAACACTGCTTGAAAAATGGTTGAAAATAGAAATTAATGACACAACACAGCTCCAAGTCTTGCCACAGAGATGTGAATGACAGTGTGGCCAACAGACTCCTGTCCATTAACAACACCACAATAGACCAATAGCGGTTTGATGTGGGGGCTTCGCTACTACCCACTGCTTCTTCCATTAATTATCCCTGTGCCTGGCCATGAGGCTCCCTGTCCGCCATACGTTTGGCCCTGGGGGTTTTCAGATGTCCAAGTTCCCTTAATTGGTTCTCCCACAGCAGAAGTACACCGAAATACAATGGTGGTTTTCAGAACATCAAGAACAATGACCAATTTGTGCTTGATTTGCCTGCTCTTCCTCTCACACCATCCTTTCTTCAATAAATCAACACGAGAACAGGCTGTTAAAGCAGTGAGGGGACAGTTGCTTTCTAAAAGAGGAAATTGATTATGGCAGTCAGGATGAGTGGTTGTAATTTATACTTAACCCATTCCACAATCCTGTTAAACAATGACAAAACATCACAATGCTTTCAGTTCAGCTTTGCCAAACTGAGCTTTTTAGGCTGGAAATACTTTGCAGTTGTCATTTTGGAGACAGAAGAGATTCCCAGCAAAAGGAATGAATACTGTTTTGAGCTTTAAGTGTTTTTTTCCCCACGATTTCCTTTTCTTGCTGGATGATAAATAGACAAAATGAAAATGAATGGTTTGGTGTTGTTGAGTGGATTGCATAGCCAAGCTCAATGAAATGCATCACTTCAGAAAATCAAACGGAACAATAGAGCAATTGACTACGGCTGGAAACTGAGGCTCAGCTCCATTATGGAGCAGGTTCCAGTGTTTCCTGTGCCTCAGTGATTGTAATCATTTATACCATATGCTTTCCTTTTTAAATCAAACATTACTGAATTTTGAATTACTATTACAGTGTAATAGTAATTTACTATCAAACATGGATATTACAGTAAATTAAAAGTAGATTCAGACTAAATGTTACATTTTCTTACAATCTTCTTGTGAGCTGTTTTAATTGTGGGGAGGCTTTAATTTTTGCTAAACCATTCACGTCACACGAGTGATGTCTGATTTGACCATGATTCTAAAGCTGCTAGCCAGCTTTGACACAAGCTCAGCAAATTGCATAGTAACATTATTAATACTGAAAATAAAAACTCAGTTGCAAGTTTATTAAGTACACCTAGCTAAAATGAATGCCGTCTACGATTATACAACGGCCCTGCAATAAATCCTCCCTTCATGAAGGTTATAATGTTCAGTTTTTGTTGAAACAGTTTTAGAGAGGCGTTGATTCAACTGTACAGCCGATTTTGGAGGATGTAGTTTGAGGTGCTAGTACACTGTATTGCGTCTTTCAGAGAGGCCTTTCTGTTATTTATCCTACCTTCGTTCATATAATAGACAAAATAATAGAAACACCTGTCAGTAAAATACAATACAATTCAAAAACACCACAAACTGCAGTCTCCAAAATGGCCATATTAGGATTTATTGCATTACTGTTGTATTAGACTGCATTAGCTTTAGCTAGGTGTACCTACTAAACTGTCAATTGAGTGCATGTTGTTTATGAAAACACAATTTTATCACTAAATAAGCAAAGATACTGGGTGTACAGGTGGTGCAGGAGCAAAACATTTTTGTGCATTTATTGCATAAATGACGGGACAGAGACAGAAAACATAGGCGGTTTTATACATCATAAATGTATTTTGAACAAAATTGTAAGATATTTAAAAAATCTGCTCTTCGTGCCACAGCACTGCCTTTAAATACCATGCACCATTAATTTAGATTACCCAGATTTCTTAATTAACATCATGAAGCCAATGGGAGCGGTGTGTATACTGCAGGAGAGTGTAACTCCAGGTAGTCCAGGTCCTATTGTAGTATACATAGTGGAGTGTACACACAGACACATCAGCTAATGCACCACTGCCTGGAATTGAATCAAGGTATAAATTGGGCCCGCAGGGGGTAATTATCAGAGGGGGCTTGACAAACTCCTCTAAGGCTCTTAATATCTTGATTTTTCCCCTTTTTCTGCCTGCAAGACAGTTGCAGGGTTGTATGATGACTTGATTTTACCTATTCTATCTGTCATTCCTGATGTCTTCACAGAAAGAACCACCGTTTATGTCATGGTTTGTCTCTCTTCAACGTTCCATCAATCATCGAGTGTATAGTTGAAATGGAGACCACTCATAGAAAGTGAGGCATCAGTTAGTCGCCTTAATACACTGAGACAGTTCCAGGGCAATAACAGGCTCTGCCAGCTAGAGAGCAGCGGTGGAGGAGACAGCCTGGTCCTTCTCTCCAGAAATACGCAAAGGGCTTAATTAGTGTTTTGTCTATCTTTCTCAGGCCAAGTTAATTCTCACCTTTCAGCCTTGGCGATGACCTAGAACCACCCTGTCTGAGCCCTCTGAGTAGCTCTGACAGATGCGGAAGTCAGGCATAGAAAGACAACAGAAGGTGACAACCACAGCAGCTTATGTAAATGTGTTTCATATGAAGCCACCTAAATACCTGCTTTTTCTGTTCGGAAATTTAAGATCAAACAGCTATTGAACCAAGTTTCTTTTGAGCAGGTTTGTGAAACACTATTAAGTGGCTATAAATTGATATTTTTATATTAACAATTTATCAAATGACAATGTAAAACAAAGTGACAATACGAAAGGAGTTTCTCTTTGTAACAAACCTACAGAGAATTCTTCCCTAAATCTGCAGCTCTCCTCGGCTTCTTACAGCTTTATAGTGAAGTTCAGCTCATTGTTTAGCTGTCTGGTCTGGTTTAGCTAACTGCTTTGGTTCACTCTGACCGCTCTAATAGCGTCGTTTTCAGTGAAAAAGCTCTGAAACCCCACTGCACATTCACTGCTCAGCACCAAACAGCAGACAGACACAGTTAGCGACTAGCGGGCGAACATAGTGGAGCATTTATCAGCTAAAGGGCCAGATATTTCCCTCAGGAGTTGGTAAAGAACAAAAGAGCTAAAAAAGAGTGAGTATTGTACTTACATTCATCAGGTGGCAGAGGTGGAATGTAATTAAGTACATTTATTCCAGTATTTCCATTTTATACAACTTTATACTTCTACTCCACTACTTCTTATAGGGAAATATTGCATGTTTTTCTCCACTAGATTTGTCTGACAGCTAGTTACTTTTCACTGGCCCCAAGTGGCCAAAAAAAAATAATATTTTTGCAGGTTTAAGTATGAGTTAGGTGTAACATAAGTCTAAGGCAGCAGTAATACCTGTTTTCCTGGGGCACTTCACCCTCATCCTCTGGGTGTGTAAGTTTATTGGGATGAACTCCAGAGATTTCTGGGCTTTGCAGCAGCTTGGTTTGAATGAAGGACCTGAAAAAAACAGAGACGCCAGTATGTCATATTGTCATAAAACGTAATTGAGTTGATTCAAGTACTTTCAAAGATAAAAACGTCCCTATGAAAGCCTCTTGTGTTATAGAAAGCCCTTACCATCCACGCCAGCTATACTATTAGCTTTCCAACATGACTGCTTTATATAGCTTATCTCTTTATTACCTTGTTTATGTGCTTATGAGGGATACAGAAAGAGAAACAGATTAGCAAACATTAGATTGGATTGCTGTTGAAATGTTCTCTTTGATTTTCCAATGAAAAAAAACAACCCTTGCACAAGTGAATGACTTGAGATCTATTTAATGAACAACTACGTGACAAAAGGGAATACATAGCACCAAATTAAAATCCATTTAAATTAGAAGTTGTAGAAGCAGCTGTAGTGCAGATTCAATTACACATTTTAAGGTTGTGGAGGTTTTCACAACTTAATTGCCACAATATTCAGTAAGTGGGATAAAATGCATGAAATCGGATGAAGTTGTCTTCAGTGTCCAGAAAAGAAAAGAAAAAAACCCAGAAGCACAGCATAACCAAAGTTTTAAAACACAATTTCCCCAGCCATTTCCCCATATAAAGCATCATTGTAACATAAAATGTCACAGATTACATGATTGCATGTTTAACCTCCAAACCATCCATTCATCCATCTTCTTCCACTTATCGAGACCGGGTCGCGGGGGCAGCAGTTTCAGCAGGGACACCCAGACTTCCATCTCCCCAGACACTTCCTCCAGCACTTCTGGGGGAATACCGAGGCGTTCCCAGGCCAGCCGAGAGACATAGTCCCTCCAGCATGTCCTAGGTCTTCCCCGGGGCCTCCTCCCGGTTGGACATGCCTGGAAAACCTCCCCAGGGAGGCGTCCAGGAGGCATCCGGGACAGATGCCCGAGCCACCTCAGCTGACTCCTCTCGATGTGGAGGAGCAGCGGCTCTACTCTGAGCTCCTCCCGAGTGACCGAGCTCCTCACCCTATCTCTAAGGGAGCGCCCAGCCACCCTGCGGAGAAAACTCATTTCAGCCGCCTGTATCCGGGATCTTGTCCTTTCGGTCATGACCCAAAGCTCATGAGCGTAGGTGAGAGTAGGAACGTAGATTGACCTGCAAATAGAGAGCTTCGCCTTGCAGCTCAGCTCTTTCTTTACCACAACAGACCGGTGTATCGACCGCATCACTGTGGAAGAGCCACCGATCTGCCTGTTGATCTCCCTTTGCATCCTTCCCTCACTCGTGAACAAGACCCCAAAATACTTAAACTCCTCCACTTGAGGCAGGAGCTCGCTTTCAAACCATTCCACTTTTAAATTCCCATGCGACATCATTTAACACACATCTACGTATATGGAGAATGTATCAATTAGAGAACAAGCATCTCACAAGTAGCTCATTTTCAATCAACTGCCTATAACATCCTCTAATATGCAATGTAATCCTTTAAGCACAGGATTTTATGCCCTTTGCAGCTGCTACTTTGCTCAAAACGTCCAATTAAATTTTTTTGTCAAACGATACTCTTTGTTTGTGGCTTATTTTTAAGCTCAAAATCACAATCTGACACTCTGCTGGCTGCTCAAATCTCAAATATGTAAATAGGGTTGATTAGCCTCTTTGAGATGAGGCTAAGCTTTCAAGAACAATCACGCAACAGAGGCAATTTTGAAGTGTTGTGATGTTTGCAAGTAGAGGTAACTCACTTAAAATGAAGCTATTCGGAACAGGTACAGAAGACCAAAAAGTGGAACAAATATTCTCATATCACAAAGTTTCATAATCTAATTTGGCATTGAAACTTTTAATGAAATCCTCTTTTAAGACACATAACTTTGAATTTCCTTTCTAAAGCATTAAGCTTGAATTAGAAAACCAGTAAAAATGCAAGTTACATGTATTCCAGCTTGTATGCGGCAACTTCTTTCGTCGCAGAGGTCATAGCGGGCATTGATGGTATGTATGTTGAACATGTCGATGTAATTCATTAATCCAAATTGTAATGTAACAACTAATGTAAATTAGTGACATGGAAGTGTGGAAATATGCAAATAAATGTGCTCTTTATTAACTTTGTGTATCCTTTTATAACATCACAATGGTAATCTGCAAGATTGTCTTTGACATTATCTTTCATGAAGTGTAGCTGGATGTGCTGTGATCACAGAGATCATTTGACACACATCATTGTTGCCTTTGGTGTGACGTCTTTTCCTTGAATTGTCTATTGATAAAGTTACAAGGATTTGTTGGCAATTGTCTTCTGTTGTGTTGGCTTATCACGGTATCCACCCACATATTCTATTTATTTATTTCAGACAACATGTTTTTGCTGATGTGGGAAACACATCATAACATTCCTTTGAAGCAGAGGAAGTTATTTTTCCCCTGAGGAAAGACCTACTATAGAAGAATAAAAACCTTCATGAAGAGAGTTATATCAATTAGTATTAGAGCAGAAGAACAAATATTACCCATTAATCTTAACGTAAATGAAGAGATATTGATTATATATGCATGACTGTAATTGTGGAGATAGCCTTTTAGTTCTACTGTATGTTACTGTACTATTTCCAAATGTATTGTAATGAATTGCTCGTATGTCACTAATTATTGAGTTACTTAACGTACTTAATCTGTGTGTGTGAGTGGTGGTACAATATGCAGCAGAGTGTGTTCCTTGTACTATAGCTCACAATGTATGTTAATTGGAGCATAATGACAAAAAAGGCAAAAGTATCCATACTTTGCAGCTCTTCTGTCTGACACAACTCTACTTTGTGTTGACAAGAACTAAACTAAGCTGTATACACAATTTTCTGTCCTGTTCATTAATTACTCTCGAGGCAACAGACCAGTATGCACCAATCAAAGCCCCAGTGCTACAGAAGGTCTATGTTTACACAGAATCTAGGTGAGAAAACCTGTTACCTGCCACAGATTTTAACACCATTTGGCAGGTTGGCAAAACATGAAAACAAATTTGCTGCACCTCCATTACTGTATATAATGCTGAAAGTGATGACCCACTCAAACTGAAATGTGTTACCCCAGAAATGGATAACACTTTTGACTCAGCTGGAGCTGACAGCGATGTGGCTTATTATTTTCAAGCACTGAAAATCAATCATGTCTTCTTCCTAAGGTGGTAACAGATTTGCTGCTACTTATCAAAGTGCAAATGTAAACAGATGCCATTTCTAACCACTGAATATAGTATCTGTCGACTACATATAGTAAAGACCAAAACAACGTGCAGTCTAGAACACTAAGGGCCAGATTTACTGAGGCTTTTGCGCCTCGTTTTTCAGGCGCAGATGTGATGCATTCTGCCCCAAACACCAAACACATGCTTTATATATCAAGCAGACGCACCAGGCTGGAGTGGCAGTTTGCGTGTCATTTGTGCGACAGTTTGCAAGGTGCGTCTCTCTCCTCATTGTATATGCATTTTAAAGGAGGATTGCGAAAATGATAGGAGGAGACATGTTAAGAGAGGTTGATTATGTATTCTGATGGATTTACTGAGGTCAAGCTATTTGCGTCTGTCAGTTTTGTGGGGAACGTTTTCCGCCTCTGAAAAGGAGGCGTAAACACAGCGTAGATGGAGTTACAAGAGCCACAAGGAAGGTTGCAGTAAGAAAAGAAACGTGCATTAAATATAGGCTTGTATATAACTAAAAACTGAGTATTAGATACAAAAATTACACAATTACGAGAGTGTAATTATCAAAGAATAAAATATCTGACTACTTTAACACAAACAAATGGTGGATGCATTTTACCTCAGTATTAACATCCATAATAACACCATCTCCACCTCCACCTGCTCTGTCTGTCTGTCGCTCTCTCGTGCTCCTCCACCATTGACAGTGCCGTGCGTTCCATGTGTGTCTTTGAATTGTCTTACACTTTATCTCCTTTTTATTTACCATGAACGTAACGTAAAGATGGCCCTAAATGCACTCTGTGTTAGGCACCAGAGAAAAATTAAGATATTCAATAATTCATACAGTAATAAGTACACATTTGTGCTATTAGCACATCTGATGTCCAGCAGATGCAACTAGTTTACTCCTAAAGACATGCACACTGTGTGAGGTCCCATAGGGCATGGGATGTCTACAGCCATGGCAATGGCTCGGTGCTAACATTTTCTAATTTCCACAAAACACAAAGTACAGCTGAGACAGAGGGAAATGCCATTAGCTTTGCAGATATCTGGCCATGAACCTAAGTGTTGGTCAAATTGAAATTTTGACATGATGATGGTGCTAGATAAAATTTTAAGAGGATCACCAAAGTCGAAAAATGTCAAAAAAAAAGGACCTTCAATATCTGTAGCAAATTTCACAGCAATCCGTCAAGTAATCAAAAAACAAAAATATCAATCTCATGTTGGGACTCAGTAAATTCAGGGGATCCCGGGCCATATTTACATTTAGTCATTTAGCAGACGCTTTTATCCGAAGCAACTTACACACTCACAAACCGAAGGCGCAGCTTCGGGAGCAACTTTTGGAGTTCAGTATCTTGCTCAAGGATACTTCAACACATGGCTGGGGGAGCCATCGATTGGTGGACAACCGCTCTTCCACCAAGCCACAGCTGCCCCTGCTAGGCCACCATCGCTAACCCACCAAACTCAGTAGGATCCATCCTCCGGAGACCATGAACGTCTGTACAAACTCATAAAATCAGCCCAATAGTTGTTGAGATATTTTAGTTGATAGACCGACATTGCCATGCATAGCAACATACTGCTAGTGTGGCTAATAAAAACTCTTGTCCTATATACTGTTTGTGCAAATTTCTTCTCCCAGATAGAATTAAACTGGTCTCCTCAGTGTTCATCAAAACATTTCTGTACTAGGAGGAGCTGTTTCCAAACGAAATTCATTCAAGTCAGTGGCTAGGCTGTCATCCCTGCTCACTGGCGGCTGCAGAGCTCTGGGGACCAGGCTAATCGAGCTAGTGACCATTGTAGGTTAGATGAATTAGTCATATCATATCCCCATCTGTTTGCCCAGGTGGGCTGGCTATGTGACAGAGGGGCTGGATGCCAGCAGTACTGACCAACATCTGGCCACTATCGCTTCTTTTAATCTTTCCTGTCATTTCTTTGCTCTTAGCCACTTTTCTGTACTCCTTCGAATCCTTCAGAAGATGAGCAACCAATATCCTATGCTTTTAGAAATTTCTGCCTGGGTGCCTGAGGCCAAGCTGAGAAGAAACAAACAAGATCACAAACTACAGCAACCAGCACTGGAAAAACAGGGGCTTGTAAGTAAGGTCTGTCAGATCAATGTAGGTCTATTTAAGCATGTTAAGGGGTTTATCTTCATGGGCCTGTGGTGCTGAGAGCACAGCAGGCTTTTTTAATCAATTCACAGTTAGATATGTTGTAGACATAGAGGAGGACTGGACACATGCTGTGCGAGCAGTGGAATCCATCTGAGAGAAGTGAGTTATGTCTAACAGTATTTTCTTTTTTGTTCTTTTATTAATTTTCTTTTTCTTATTTTTTTGTTCTATCCAGTTTATGTCTTGGTCATTATTTTTAAGGCCTTTTCTTTATTGTTACTTTTTTTTTAATGCCAACTGTAATAACCTGCAAAATAGAAAACATCTGTGCACGCCACAGCTGAACATCTTTACCTGGAGGCAACAGACGGCAGAGACTACTGTTCTAATACAGATATTAAAGAGAGAAAGTAAGATATGAGCTTTAATCTACAATACGTAGCTCTGGGCCTTAAGCTGTAGTTATCCCATAAGTGGAGTTTAAGAGTGACAGACAGTTTTGTGTGGAGGAGTGCCGGCAGTATTGGAGGTCCAACAAACATCACGCTAACAGGATTACGTCTGTGCCGGCTGGTAAACAATGAAAGTAGGGATGATTAATTTATGAATGGAACAGAATTATTAGAGCATCTAAAGTGTTCGCTGAGGTCACCTCATCATTAAAATTGTATAGATTGGAATCAGCGAGGGTGCTGAACCTGAACATTGGGACCGCTTCTCTTCGTCCTCTTCTTATTTTACTACCTGCAGTGTCTCCAACTCTTGCTGTTATTTTTGTTCTCACAAAAAAAAAGAAAAACCTACATCTGACTCAGATCACTGATTCTTTATTTGCACATGAAAATCCCTCTGACTCAGGATTGACCTTAAATTACATGCACATTATAGAGTTAGCCTCTAATTAATATAAATACATAAATAATCCTATTTAAAGTCAGCAATTCTCAGAGCCACATGCAAACCTGCAAAAGTGAAAACATAATTAAAAATGTAGAAAATACTAACTCTGTACTGTGGGAGCATTTTATATTTTGCATCCTCTCATCAATTTTGAATTGTTATTTTAAAGAACTAGGAATTACCATAAAATATGAGTTAAGGTGTAAGCTTAAAAGAAATCCTGATCCATTCAGTTCTTACTTGATGAACATTTTGAAAGTAATATAAAAGTAATTTCAAACATATTGAGCTGCTAAAAGTATCAATTTGTGTGTAAATACAAGTTAAGATAACAATGATGCTCTGTGATTTTTTTACATTAACTGCTCTTGTGACGGACGCCACTCAATGATTTTACTTGTCACCATTTGTTTAGTTTGAGTAATTATCTTCTCCCTTGTCTTTGCTCATCCACTGGTCCACACACTCAAACCACCTCAACACTGTCTGTTATTGTCTCTCCTCTCCGCCTTTTTTAATATTACTTATCAATAATTAATCTGCAGCAGCTTGCCCACCCAACTTGTTTAGCAATGTCTGTCATCCTGTTAAGTTAATGCAGGGCTGGATTAGAGCGGTGAGGTGGGCAGGGTCTCCTCCGTGTAATGCAGCATCTGGGCCACACAAAGGACCTGTCAGGAACCATAATGACAAACGTCACATTATCCATTCCTCTCGCCCATAACTCCCTCCCTCAGAGCTCAGGAAGGCAGTGCAGGAGGGTTAGCTGGGCAAAGCAAAAAGCAGCCGAGACAAATATCTCATTAAGGGAGTGAGAGTAAATCAGAGAAAAATTCATCAATAGCCATAATGTTCCTATGTCCATAGCAAGCTAAAATGTGCATAGGAAGAGATTATGGAGAGAGAAAGAAACACATCCAGAGTGACTGATCAGTCTTATCAGCTTTTTAATGTCTGCTTTGTTATTCCTGTTAAGATTTTCATTAGTAATAATTGAATGAGTTGACAGAGGCAGAATGTATTTTACACAGACCTAACATGTTGTTTTGTACAGTAAAATGAGTCTGCGTGTTTGAGAGCTTGTGCATGTATAAGCACAACGCCTTCTGTACATACAGTATATTATGTATGCACACTGTTTGTATGTGGTATGAGTTTTCATCCTGCTTTTGAGTAATGAAACCAAACACAACAATGATATCACCTACATATTGCTAAATACATTTCAAACACCTCATCATCACATGTCCAGTGTTTCCTTGTTCAGTGTCAGAAGAAAATTAGAGCTAAATGTGTGGATTCATTTTATTATGTGAAACGTTTGCAAAAAAAAGTGTGCAAATCACATTTGCATACCAAGTAGAACACTGAATATTTGTAAATGAGATGCAAGACTCATGTTTTTGTTTGCACATGGCAGAGATTTGTATCAGTTTTTATGTGCACTGCAAATGTTTACTTTACCAAAACCCAGAAGAGCACATGGGCACACACATTTAAACTGCCCCCGACGAAACCTGTGTTGCTATGGAAACTCTTTGACAGCAAGTATATAAATTAAACCACCTCTCGCTGAGCTTGCCATTGACACAAATCACCCAGAATCCATCCTTCAACTCAAAGTTGTCCTCTCTTTTTGAACTTAACAGGTTAGGGGCAGCCACAGTGTTTTGAGCTATGCTCAGGTCGGGCTAGATTACAGACATTATATTAATCACTAATTTACTTTATTCCTTACCTTTACTCCCGTAATGTCTCTATATTTAGGGACCACACATTACAGTAAGAGGTTACTTTCACAATTATCAACACTGATTTGTTTTTACAAAGAAAGACATTTCAACGTACTTACTAATTTTACTGAAAAGAGAAAAGGTTGGTTGATTGATAAGGTATGCAGTGCTATCTGCAAACCTTAGCCAGGTGCTCTACTTCTACGGTTTCAAAGTACAACATTGTGCACAATGTTGCATTTCAATCCTTTGGAGAGATTAAAAAAAGTTTTCTGTTCATCCAAGGACAAACTATGATAAGAAGAGAAAAAAGGGTTTTCATATACCCAGACAATCATATCTGAACAAAGACATTCAGGACAGCTATGAAACCAAGGACACTCCAAACATCTTAGAACTAATTCATAAGCACGTGTCTTTGTATAATTTTGAGTAAAACACATTTGTACGCATGTACATGAATGCATGTGTGGACACAGGTATGAATGTAAAATTTAGCAGCAGGTGCAGTCATACCAGTAATATTGTCCAGTTCAGCCAAAGTCTCCTGGTAGGAGCTGATGATTCCTGCGTATCGTGTCATCACCTCTTTTCTTAAGTTGTCCCAGTGAGGAGAAAGCTCCCCCAGCTCCCTCAGGTCCTGCACCCTACAGATAAACACAGATCTGTGAGGACCTTTGTGGTTTTAATGGATATTAAACAGATCATCAGTGAAGTCCACAAATCTTGGCTTGCTCGTTGTTTCTGCTTAGCTCCTGTGTTTAAAACCTAAACATTAGATATTGAAAAAGTATTGAGTATTATTGTAATGCTACATCCAGAGATCGGGTGACATCCTGGCTTCCCAAACTCCTTTCAAATGATCAAAAATTTCTAGTTAGGGTATCAAGAAATGATTGGAACAATTTTGGAAAAACACGGAAACAAGCTTACACATACTGAACCAGACACACATGCAGACGCAGTAACGTCCCGAAGCAGAGCCAGATAAACACATTTCTGAACCTCAGGCTAGTAGCTGGTGCCCACTTATCCACTCTGCCCTATCAAATTCCTCCCCTGCTCCTACTATTCTTCTACCATTACTTATAAAACAAACCCATCCCGTCTTTCCTGGTGTCACTGGAGCGATCGGTAGCCTGTCTTTCATCTAGCTGTGCCTGCAGTCTAGGGCCAAAATCATCTGTGCTCCTTCTTCAGTAAATAATTGTGGCCGTGCATGAGTGAGTGTATGTATGGCTGTGATTTCCTACTAGGAAGTACAGCCTCTTTCATTGGCTCATCATTTGAATGTGAAAAGCGACATCAGATGAACAGATATCATTTAGGAACCAGCCCTCCAGCATCCATTGAAAAGTAAATTGCAGTGATATAGAAATTAGAGTAGATTCAGTATAGTATTCAGAATAACATAATACACAGTCATATGCATTGCTTTCATGATAACGATCCCAATTTTCTGTGATCGTACCTCATACATTTTGTATACTGTATGTCTATACTGTATGAAAGTCTGCAAAAATGCTCGTTGGTTCCACTTATTGTTAAGACCAGACCTAATTGCTTGAATGCATAATGTAGTAGTTATTTCTTTGTTGTAGTTCAACTACTACAACAAAGCATTAAGCGCTGATGGCCTCTCCAGGCTATTTCCTGGTTTCCTCCAGGTAAGTAAGTTATTTTTAGATTACTTTGAAGTATTTCAATAGAGAGCAGAGCCCGATAGAAATGATGCCAGAGAGAGAAAGAGAAACTTAGTGAGTCAATGTCACAATATTTTAAAGGGGTGGGTTCAGCCAAATTACTAAATAAAAAGAAACAACCCAAGAAACACAAACATATATTCTCATGTGTCTTTAGTGGTATCTAGCCATGCTGTCACTAGTTTTCATAGGGACTATTTATTTGTTAGAAAGTAGTTCCCTTATGAGCAGTTTACAGGGAGGTCTGTGAATTATCCAAAGTAAGAAGGACAATGTTTCTGGAAAGACATTTTTTCAACACTGTAAGCACTAGAGCTAGATATATTGTCCGATATAAGCTTAATGAAGCGAGCCTGCGAGCCAGTTTAGGCAGCCCAACTCGAGACCACCGCTAAACTCACATGGCACAGTCTGCCCACTGCATCATATCGCATTTTTTTAATCATGGTGGTGTAGTTCAGCCGCCAGAGCTCTGCCCACTCTTTTGCCACGTGCCTGCTGACACACCGCTCACAGGAACGCTATGCTGTTCCTTGCTGCTAATGCTGCTGTTGTTAGCATTTCAAAAGCCCCACCTCCACCCCAGCATCCACCTGTAGGCTCTAAGTCTATTGTACATGTCCCTTAAGGGGGAAGTTAGTACTGTCACTCCCCAGTCCCTGCTGTGCTGAGCTTGATGTTTCCTTGTGGCAAAGGACGAAATCAGAGCATAGACGCCAAACATTAATGCTATACATATTCTACATTTACATAATAATCTATTCCACATGAGTTGGCTGACTGAATTGCAGATATATCTGTAGACAATAAGTAAGAAGAAGTTGCTTTACAGAAATGCCAAAATAGGTTTGTCTCCATTACTTATTTTGACCATTAGAGAGCACTGACAAGTACATTTTTCATTTTAAAATGTCCTTCTTGGTATGTATCTTGGCAAAAAAAAACAACCAAAAAACATTGTTATCAGATTTTATACTCATAATACTTATACTTATAATTTGGATTTCTGTATCGGTCAGGCTACAGTGAGCACCACAAAGAAATTCCATTCACCTCCAATGCATTGGGGGAGAGGCCCAAATCTCAGGAAGGGATATACAGTATGAAAACCTGTGCAAATTAAACCAAAATTATCTGCATGGGTTGATACCACCATACCAGTTATTTTAGAAAATATTTATTTGGTTATTATAATTTGGGTGAACTGACTCTGTAAATACACACCCCAGGGCAGTATGCCATTCACATATACATACAGCAAATATTTGCAAATGACATGAGAAGATGCAGTTTTCTAAAAACAAGAGAACTGGCTGTAAAACAAATGGCAGATCACGTATGAGACATTTTCCTCATCTCTCGCCTCTTTCTAGTTAAACAAACCTGCAGCTGGAAACAACCTCAAGGCAGAGAGGCGCCACATGCTGGGCATCTCTGCCAACACGCTCTGCAGGTGGTTGTAAGTAACTTATGCTTATGGCATAGGAAGACAAACAGGAGGCTTCCTCGCAACGTAAGCACATTCTAGATGACCATGTGCAAAGGACGTTTTCAGTACCATGGGCAGCAGCACAGGCATGTGGTTTAAGGTTAATCAAAGGAAGCATTCTTTTTACTTTTGGCATATAAATAGTGCTTGAAAGCATTCTTAATTATAAAGGGATTTAAACAGAAACCAATGATGAATATACTTGCTTTTTTAAAACTGCTGTGTGCAACAGTCCCACAGATGAAATTAGCATCTTTGTAAATGAGAGTTACTCAAAACTCCTACTTTTTTAAAAATGAAAACAAAGAAAAATCTAGCATCAGTTCTTAAAAAGGTAAAAACAATCACTGCTCTTTCATTGATGCATGCTAATGGCGCAAGATGAACAAGGTAAATATATCGGGACTCTTGTGGTGTCAAGACTACAGCACTGAGGTAGATTTCCCACCTAGTGAGGTCTGAGTAGGGCCACCCCACATTTCCCCCTGGTTCCAATCAAATATATTGTTTCCAGCTTACCCACTTCAGTTGAAGTAGCCCCTAATACCATAAATGGGCCATTTTAACCAATCAAGGGGCAATGTTCTCCAATTGTCTGGTATATATAGCAAATGTTTCATGGTAGTCAAGTGTTACAAAGTTCTTTTTAAGAGATTGCAACATTCACAATAATTAATATCTTCTTCTCCTGAGAGTTATTTTATGTCGGGAAGTCTGGAGTGGTGGCCAAGATGGATGAACCCAGTGTAAGTAACAGATGATGGATAAAATAATAGAGAGAAATATCTGCTTGCTAAACGAGGGCGATAAGGCAGAGCGATGGTGGGTAGCGAGATATAGTATCATGTCCTTAATCAGATTGCTATTGTCTGTAAAGAGTAAAGGTAAGATTCAGGAAAGGCGTGATAAGAGTAGGTGTAGTAAGTGTAGGGTGATTAACAATATGCCTAAAATAAAGGTCTTCTAGTATTACATCTAACAGCAGACATTTAGAAAAAGTCCAAAAAAAGTGTTTATACTTGAGAAAATATCTGAGAATGTAGTTTTTTTCTATGCATTGTAAATGTAATATTTCATATTATACAGTATAATCTATTAATTTACAAGGTTTGAATAACCTAACCTGTCCCAGGTTAGTGTACTGTACACTCAAATCAGGCAATGTATTTGGTTTAATTTCATAATATTAAGATACTGTATACATACTCTTATGAATTGTATACTGTGGTAAGAATGAATCCCTTTTCCTTCCTTGTTTTCTTTTGTTTCTGGATGATTATTAGTACGTTTGTTCATGATATTTTTTAATATTTTAATACTTGTTGACATTATTCACACTGTAGATAATTGTTCTTTTCTGTGTTATGAATGGCTACTCCCTTGGATTGTAATATATATACACAGTATACACACACACACACACATTTATTCTTAAGGCTAAAAAACGTCCAAAAGTTCTAAGTAACTAAATAACTAAAAGTATTTGGAATAATGCAGGGGATTATGCAGCTGATTACACTTTCCAAACACTCACAAGCTGCATTTGGCTCTTTTTTCACTTAAGTAGACTATGCGATAAGAAATAAGTAGATACAAATAGAAAACAGTAGAAATAGAAAACATAGATGATAAGAATTCATGGACAGAAAACATGATCCTACAAGAGAAGGAAGAAGAAAAGGGAGAAAGGGAGAAAGGGAGAAAGGTTTATCATTAATAACAATAAAGAAACCCCAGTACAATTGTTATGGATTCTAACTGGAGCCACAAACCACCAGGAAACAAAGGTAGCAATCAATTGTCCAGTTTACTTAACCAGAGTACAATGTGAGTGTTGATTGCCATCATGATTGCCATGGTTCTAAACAAAGAAATAAACAAATTGCAATATCTTGTCCAAACATATCATAAATACAGCCTTTAAATCATGTAACATATTTGCACATTAAAGTACCATACATATTTCAAATAACGATTAGCCAAACGCGTACTTCATCATATTATTTAACGAGATAGATCACAGATTATCCATTGACCTTCATGGCAATTCTAAAGCACACCATAATCACAATCAATAGAAAGAAGCTACTACTTACATTGAAGGTTATTCAAAAGACACAGGGAAAACACTTACAAACATTCAATCATGGTGAAGGTGTTCGGAGACAAACAGGAGGAAGTCCTTATCCAGGCCTCTATTTATAAAGATGGAGGTACTCCCTGCTGAACCACCATTTGGTGTCTCCTTGTGGAGATGAGGGGAAATAAACTTGCCGTTTCTAACAACAGTAATGACTGGGATTTGATATGAAGACATACAGTAGCTGACGCAGTTTAGTCATTTATTTTGACTAAAACATGATGCAGATATGAGATATTGACTTTGACAGATGACTGGGAAAACAGAATACATTTCCCAAAGAGCACAGACCTGTCATGTGGGCACCTTTATTTCATGGTGCGTTATAGTGCCTGTTCAATTTAATCACAGAGGGCTTTGTGTGTGGGGTCAATAAAACCTGCGTGAGAGGACTGAAAAGCAAACCCTTCTTTCACAATACCTGCAGCTCGTTCTGAAAGCACTGCTCCATCCAACAAGCACAGTCATTAACACTGATCCTGAATGTACAAAACAAGTGAAGCCAGAATGAAGCCAGTGAAGCCAGATGTTGAAATCTCACCTATATGATCTTGATAAACAATCACAGTACATGTATTTCTTTTTATTAACAGGATAAGAAGGGGCATTAACGAGAAACCAGACAGCTCTTAATGAATGGGGCTTAATCGACACCCACACACTGACACTTTGCTAACCATGCATTAATTATCTTTACACACACACACACACACACAGGAGGAGTCACATCTTCACTGCAGGAACAATGAAGAATCAGCCTCACCTCTGTGTTTGCAGAATTAGATTAGAACATGACTGTAGACATCTAAGCGAACAAACACAAGGAAGAAACATCCAAGATTATCATAGAGTGGTAAAGCAAACCAAGCCACCCACCATCCGCTGCTGCACTCACAACTTTGCAGCACTAACTGAATCATTAAAAACCCAGAGCTAGCACCAGTGTGAGGCTGGCTGACAGAATGGAGAGGCACCGTGGAGAAAGACAACATTTAAAGAGGATTATAGGAGAGGTGCTTAAGCGACCGAGCTTGAGATATGGTACACATGCCTGGTAATAAACAAACATTGTATATGGTAGTCATGGTTTGGAGCCTGCTGTGCGCTCATGAGCTGTATTATACAGATAACACATTTAATAAATATTCTATAATTGTCTTCTAAATTTAGTTGTGATATAAATGATCAGTTTGCAGAGCAGATCGTCTTCTCTTGAAACAGAAAAGTAGGGTTAAAAGATACTGGGAGAGGACATGTGGGACCCACGGTCTGAGAATTTGAACAGATTCCAGTACATATGTTGACAGGTAAACAGATAACAAAGCTTGTCTAGTCAATCGGTCAACAAAGGCGGTGCGATTGATTCCATGTGTATGTGTGTGGTGGAGGGTATGACTGCAGTTGTGTATATGTTTTGGCATGTCCTTGAACTCTGAGTGATGCTTTGGTTGCACGCGGTGAGAAAAAAAATAAACTCTCTCATCAAACTTCCCTGATTGCATCTTTTTGTGCCTATCTATTCCTTGTATTGAAGTGAGCATAAAGAAATCCTCTCAAGCTGTGTGTGTGTATGCATGGAAGCGTTTGTGTGTTATGTATGAGAAGGGGTTGCCAGGGACAACAGCCCAGTTAAGTAATGATCTGCCTTGACAAACACTGGTCGAGACTGAGGGAAGGGACTCTTTGATCTAATTATGGGGGCACACTCAGAGACTGGTGAAACATCACCTCCTTGTGACCTTGCCTTAACCTGTCCTCATTTTCACACAGTATTAAGGAATGGATTTTAATTGCAGTTATGTTCTTGATTCCAATAATGTTTTGGTGCAGTTTTATGTGTGTTCAAGCCCATTTATTCATAACAGAATTTGGCAATACTTTATATTAAGGTAGACTTATTCACCATTAACTAGTTGCTTATTAGCATTCATATTGGTAGCATGTTGGCTCTTTATTAGTCATTATAAAGCACTTATTAATGCTTTATTCTGCATGACCGTATTCAACTAGACTATTAACTAAGAGTTTTCCCTCAATAACATCCTATTTATTGCTTATTGATAGTAAGTAAGGAAGTTGTTGTACATGAATTGTAAGCTTAATATGCTTTGTCCAGTATGAGCCTTATAAGGTGGTAGTACCACAAGAATAGTCATCCCCCCTTAATAACACTTATTAATATGGTCGATGCTTATTCTATTCTAACAAAACACAAAACTGCAAGTGTTAATAGAGTCCAAATAACTGTAAATTAAGAGGTCTTTCTAACTCAGAATATGTTCCCCATTCTAAAGTGAGGTCTTGCTCATAAATAATTCACTAGCAGTTTGACACTTATCTTCACACGTAGTAAATTCATTAATCTGTAATTGGACAATTTTACGTTTTACGAACCGCACGTGACGTCTGTTTATTTCCTGTCAACTCTAAAGTTACTCCAACCTTAGTGATCACCTTACACTGTTTTTTCATCCTTAAGTTAGGTACTTCACTTTGCTGTTAGCTTTGTAGATACTGTTATGGTGTATTAGATAAGGTGTGTATTAGAGTGTATTAGATCAGCGATGTTAGCTAGTCACTAACACCAATGTTAGCCTGACTTCCGCGGCTTAGCAAACGTTAGGTTTTTATGGCTCCTTGTTACACTCCGTGCTTGTATTCCTGACAAAAATAGCTGCTCCTCAAGGATCGTTTTCTCCCCGCAGAATTCAGAGACTTGTAGTATTAACCTGTGCTTATTGTCACTACAAGTAACCACAGGTGTCGCCAAATTAAATAGGACTGAAATATTAAGAGTATAGCTTTAACATTTTTGTTTGACTCAGCACTAGTGGCAGGATGTTCCAGGTGCCTTCTTACAATGCTTCGTGAGAGGACTGGGAGAAGGTGTGCATGAGTGTGTGTTTGAAAGAGACAATGTTTGTCGTTTTCTGCATACATGGGCATAGGAGCCTCTTTTGAAGTGTTAAGCAGATCTGAATAATTCACCCCTCTCCAAATATAGGCGGAACTTTTAAATAATCATTTACATCGGTGAACTGGGTCGGGAAAGACGATCTAGAAACTATACTGTACGCATAATGAGGTAACACCTGGTTTTAGTTTTACTTTGAACTTTTGATTGTTCTCCATTGGCTGGTTATTTGATGTCTGCACAAACAGGGAATGAGCTACCTGACGCAATGAGAAAGCTGACAGCGACATCCACAGGATCAGCAGTAGGATTCCAAAGTGACTTACCTGCTCATGTCCTCCTGAATATACAGTGAGAGCAGTTGTTTGGGGATGCTAAAGGACAACGTGCACTCCTCCATTTGTTCCCGCACCATCAACAACTTGCTGTCCATGGTCTGAAATCTGTACAACCTGCGTACTGGGTTCTTGAACACTGAGAGGGAGACAAAGGGAGGGAAGAACGGTATATTGAACCATCTGACGCAGCAGAAACTACATCACATAATTCTAACTCTTTAAATTTCACAAAGGGAAAACAGAAGATCTTAACCTAAACTTTGACAAGCTCAAGGACGCTACAGACAGAAACTCTTCAAAACTCACATGATGTATGAAGCACAAATTGAATTCTATAATCAATAATTGTGTCTGCCATAGATAAGGCGTTTCTCATCTTCCAAGGCCTTCTCTCTCTCTCTTTCTACTTCAGAAGCAGCAATCTTGCCTTATTATTTCCTCCATTTCTATTTTAATTGCTTGTTTATTGTACAACAGTGGGGCAGAGGCAGTTGAATCCTTCTGAAACTTAGCTTGCTAACCGCACCGCCCAGCTCTCCCATTAAAACCTATTTAGATTAAGCCCCATCTTCTTCATTTTTCCAGAGAGTGGCTAATAGCAGCAATCGAAGGCTGGAAACGAAAAACAGCTTTAATTCTCTTATCTGCATGCTGGCAGCAGAGGGCAAGAAAGCTGTGTGCCTTGAACAGTGTTTACTACCTCTTTTCGTTTCCAGAGCTGCAGTCATAAAGAAAGTCACTCAATAAGTCGGAGCTGAAGCACCCGGGGTGAAACGTTGACAATCTCGCTCTAGGCAGTCAAACATGCATGGCTCCAGTAAAATGTTTTTGCTTGAATTCAAAAGTGGGAGCCACACTTCTGCTCCTACTGTCAGTACAGAGAGCACTCCCACTACCAAACCCTTCATTGTACCCTGATGTGGCCCCAGATTATCCTTTTGTCGAATTCATCTAAGTGCCCAAGCCATTAATCCTGGTGGTGCTCAGTGTTGGGAGTAACGGCGTTTAAGTATAACGGTGTTACTAAGGGCGTTACTAACGGAGTAATCTCATTAATTTCTTTTCCCATCCCTGCAACGCCATTATCATTACTGAGAATGTAAAGTGGCACGTTACTACAATTTGGTTGAATGAAGTGCGAGGTGTCAGGCTTTGGTTAGTATGGCTACACACCAGCTGCATGGTGAGAACAGGGGTGTGGCTGATGACACCGTTGCAAATGCGGTGATGATTGGCTAGGTGCCCTGCTCACGCTGTCTCACGCACTGCACGCTCTAAATACCACTAAACACAAGACAGCGACAATGGCGACAACCCAGGGAAATTCAAAGGTAGCGCTCTCCAACTGGAAGTACCGGCACTACTTCTCACTCATTGAAATTAAAGGCAAGAATGTTTACGTAACATGCACGCTATGCCCAGGAAAAAAGACTTTATCCACGTCTGCCTCAAGCAACTCGAATCTTATGAAGCACTTTGCAATTTAGCACTTGAATTTTATTTTCAATATTTATTTTTATAAGTTTTTATTTCTGTGCATATCATATGGCAGGCTGCAATCTATTGAGTTCAAATAAATACCATACGTTCTAATATACTGTATATGGTGTTTTTATTCTTCAATCAGTTAATATAAACATCTTTGACGTTAAAGATGTTATAGAACGTAATAGCGTTATAGAACATTAAAAATAACGTCACAGTTACTTTGCTGAGTAACTAATTACTTAATTACTGAGTTACTAACTCAATTACGTTTTGGGAGAAGTACTTTGTAACTGTAACTAATAACTTTTTTTAGTAAAGTAAGATGACCAAGACTGGTGGTGCTACGTCATTTGTCCTCAAGTGTTTAAGTTCGGTGATGCCCTTCAATGCAGATGGGTTCAAGAAGGAGCACTACAGTGGGAGATTTTTTATGTAGTGAGAGGATATTAATACAAGATGTAATGTCAAGTTTGCTGGCTGGTTAGTTTTAACAACTTTGTTTCAGAAAATGAATTTTGGACAACCACTTGATTTTACAACAAAAAACTGTCTTGTGGAAAGTAAGAAATATGCAAACAAGACAAAATGTGAAGTTTCTTTCATTGATTTGCATTGTACAAATCAATTTCTTAAGCATCAGCTGACATTATTGCGTGTATTTTTCTTATTCTCATTAAATCCCATTAAAGGTCTAAAACAAACAATAAATTGATCCTACTAACAAATACTGTCTATGTAGCCAAAGCCTGATATACAGTAGTTTATTCATCTGTGACATGCTGTCCACAAACACATTAATGGTTGACATGTTTCTTCATTGTTATCATTGCTATGGTCACAGCTGTGCATGTAGATTCAGCGGCCTTCATATTCTGCTAGCTACATTCTTTTTTATTTCATTTCTTTAATTTTATTTTTCGGCCTTATTGCTAAACAACGTATTACCAGTGACAGAAATCCGTCATCGTCGTCGTCGTCAGAAAAGGAAGCCAGGGTTTGGATTAAAGAGCAGCGGACTTTGAGAAGATCCACCCAGCCAGATTAACCAGACCAGGCAGAATGGCTGCTTCTAATAAATAAATAAATTATTTTGTACCTTGATGTTTTATTGAAAAGAATAAAGCTGTGCTTTAGATCAATTAGTTTTTCAAATGTGTGGATACTGGATAGACTATAAACTCATGTACTTACAGACCAGAGATCCTCTGAAGGACAATAACTGTAAGCCAAACAGGCTATAGAGAGGCTTATTATTATTTTTCTATGATGCTGAAGTTGATGTTGAAATTAATGATGATTAAGGTTTAGCCTGGCACTGGAATGACCCCAGAAAGTAATCATAATTGCAACTAAATGAAATGGGATATTCATTGTTGGCATGGGGAATAAATAAAAATAAATGGGGAGCAGGAGACGCATGGAGAGAAGGGGGGTGAAGGCACAACTTTAAATCGGAAGAGCGACAGTTGCTGACTTCCACCTCCGTCAGAGAAGCAGATTAACCTCTGAACTCCCCCCTGCCACCACACTAATCTGACCACCAATCAGATGCCTCTGTTTCCCTTCATGACACCTCTTAAGAAAATGACTTCCCGAGACGTGCTGTGCGTGGGCTCCCCTATCTCCCTGCTCTCCACATGCTCATTTTGAAAGGTAATAAAAGTGGAAGATTAAATTGCATTACTCAATCTGGCGAGGTCTGCAGGGAGGGTATTGTTTTGACGGGCTGCAGATGTGCACCTGCAAACGTGGCTGCAGTTCACTAGCTAATCACAGTAGAAACAGTAAGCGACAATGACACCATGACAACAGGCATGGGGCTGCTGGGGAGCTTAGGGAGGTGGTGGGAATCTGGATAAAAGAGAAAATGGATTTATGGAACAAATGAATGCATGGCATAAAAAAAGGAAACTAGTTTCCCAAGTCTCCTCTGAATACAGCTGTGAAGTTTCAACACAGCAGTTTCAGGTCTATCCCTTTTTCTGTCTACATGTCTTTCATTTTCTCTCTACAGTTCTCTTTCTCTACCAGCTTTCTGTGTCGCCACTAAATTAGTCTCACGCAGCTACTGTTGCATTGCATCTTTTGCTCGTCTTCCGTTAGTCCACAAAGAACCAGGAGGGTTTACCTCATTTCCAGATACCTCCCACTATTCCTTCTCGCTGCCTAAACTCACCAGGACTTCTATTTAATAAAAGCAGGAAACATATTTTTTAATCAAATAAGATACCCCAGAGATGCCACAAATCTTGTTATTGGAAATGATATTCAAGGCTGGTTTAATACATATCAACATTAAGGCCCTTTTGGATAAAGGAAGATGTAACCAGCACAAAGCCCCATTAAAATAGAGTCTATGTAAATTATTTCAAGCTTTTTTTTGAGGCCATTACAGGGTGAGATTTTGCCATTTTACTCTTGTAAATATTTTTTTATTGGAAGTGGATTAAGACACAAAATGCAAAGAAGTAGGAAGAACATGAAATCAGAGAACAAATGTTTCTTTTTTTTCATTCTTTTTTTAATTGCCACGTTATTCAGCGATGGATGGCGACGTTACAGGTGTTCAGGGAGTGAATCATACCTGGCCCTGTCAGTGGGTAATTTTCTCTGTCGAAGCAGGCATGGGACGCAGACTCACAAACCAAGGGACACTGGAAAGGAAAAGAACAGAAGGAGAGAAACAAAGAGGGAATATTACTTGATGTCAAAATTTTATTTCTGAGACAACAGGGATGATGAAGTATTTTTCTGAGCAGCAGGCGAGCTTTTATCATGACCATTACTTATCTGGTACATTGGGGATAACCACACCCCTCAGAAAGTGTAGTCTGTGACCAATATTTCATCTCATAGCTCAGCAGCAGTTTAGAGTCTAGTCTTTAAATGTAGTATTTGTAATGTACATACAGTTCATACAGTAGCTACTATTTCTGTATGTTTGTCCCCACAACAGGTTGCTTCATTGAAATTAAATGACTTAATTGTAGTAATGCAAACACAAATTAAACTAATGCAAACCAAAAACCAACAAAAATATTAATTCACACATTAAACTATTCATGCATTATGTATAGAGTTATTTTCAAAATACAGTTATGATGTATTCATTTGAGCATATTTAAAGATTCATGTTTCATTTCAGTTAAAAAAATCGAATGGTTCAAAATGACAGATTTACTACTCAAAATTCTTCCTGATTTAAGAAACAATGGGTCCTTCATTTCAGGTAGATAAAAGCAGCTTCTCATTTCAACAAATGTTACCGGCAGATTCTATCAGCTGTAGCTAGCTAGCTAGCAAATTAAGCTAACATTGATGTTGTCCGTTTTTAATGTAGCATTTTGTTAAAGTATGAAACCATCACGTTAATTTAACAAATTGTGTAAAACTATACCCTTCTGTCTGTACACTCTGCTACGCCTTTGCTATGTCTTTAATCCTGAAAACCTGCAATGGCTCTTCATGCATTAAGTCTGGGACTTGTCATAAAAGCAATACTGACAACTAAAAATCTTTTTTGCTCGCTGTATGTCAGCTCTGCCCTGTCTGATGAACAGTTTAACACAGGTAGACAGCCAAACCTGTCCCCAGAAAAGGACTTTAATGACTGCTAGAAACAATCATTCACCTCTCCTAGCTCAGAAACTGACGCTGAATAAAATAGACACCCAACCGACACCCATGCTCACTCACAAACAAACTCCAAAATAAAATGTGCGAGCGCACAAGTAAGGTCTCTGATAATGGAACGTATCGAGCCAAGGGCCACAGCTGTGAAAGGAGTCCCATTGTAATTGTAGGCAGTGGACAGCATGTGTTCGATGGCTCTTTGATGACTAAAATATGTAAAGAGATCAGATCAAAGGTGACTGCAGTCTCTTTCTTGTTTCAGCGGACTGTTTTTGCGGGGTCAGTGGGATATTCATGAGCAGCAGCCACCCAAGCAATGACAGGGAATGATCAAACAAGTGCCTCAGACCCTCCCACAGACACACAAACACACAGACTGTACATTCAGGCAGCAAGACACGCACACGTCGAAGGTAAATTGAATGTTTTGGGAGAAGTACTTTGTAACTGTAAGATGACCAAGACTGGTGGTGCTACGTCATTTGTCCTCAAGTGTTTAAGTTCGGTGATGCCCTTCAATGCAGATGGGTTTAAGAAGGAGCACTACAGTGGGAGATTTTATGTAGTGAGAGGATATTAATACAAGATGTAATGTCAAGTTTGCTGGCTGGTTAGTTTTAACAACTTTTTTCAGAAATTGAATTTTGGGCAACCACTTGATTTTACAACAAAAAACTGTCTTGTGGAAAGTAAGAAATGTGCAAACAAGACAAAATGTGAAATTGAACAAGAACTTCCCCACAAGTGAGTCTTGAGTCTCAAGTGAGCCCTCCCTCATGTTTGTCATATCCCTTCCCTCTTCTCCTCCCTTCATCTTCTACAACAGAAACAACATACACAAGGGGAAATGTGCTGTGACAACACGCACACACACATGGCAACACATTCATCAAGG
Organism: Coreoperca whiteheadi; assembly: GCA_011952105.1. Taxonomy (NCBI): domain Eukaryota; kingdom Metazoa; phylum Chordata; class Actinopteri; order Centrarchiformes; family Sinipercidae; genus Coreoperca; species Coreoperca whiteheadi. Next base: position 11,362,864 of record CM022472.1, on the reverse strand, counting down.
CGACATGGGCAGATTGTCAGTGACACTCTGGAGCCTAGCAGGGAACCTCCCTGCACCAGCAACAGGGGTGGGCAGAAGCGAAAGCCAGTCAGCCATGTACCCATGGTCAATTATATAAGACAGTGATTCACACACACACACACACACACACGCACACGCACACGCACACACACACACACAAGTACACAAACAACAGCAAATCAAAAGCAGGCAATGACTACAAGTCTCCATGCTGCCTTGCAGAGCTCTGCTGAAAAAAAATCTGAATGTTCCCCTTTACAGATCAAAAACTTAATTAAAGCTCCTTCTTTACTTCTTAATACCAGACACTGGCACTAAAGCACACATTCACTTTACAAATGTTCAACAAATCAGACTCCATTAGAAATGTAGGCCTACAGAAAATTAAGTGAAATCAGAGTACATACAACTTCATTTCTGGTGTGGTGGCACCCCATTTGGATGACACAATCTTCGGTTTACTGTCAAACTCTTTCTTCCTCTTTCTCTCCCCTGATTACGTGAGTCACTTCAGAGCCGAGTTAAGCGGTATGTATTGTGTGAGATCAGAGTGGAGAAGGGGGTGGTGGCGGGGGGGAAAGCCACATTCAGGAAATATCTCCCACTTGGTCAGAAGAGGGAAGGTTGCAGGACAGGCTACACAATCCCACACAACCAGAGTCAAGTGCATATATGTCAGGATGTTAATTTGGTCAGTCTCTCTTTAATCTTTTCTATATATGACAGAGGGACATCACAAATGTACTCGCGGACACAGACATTACACGCACACACATCCTCTAAATCCCCATTAGGGTTTACTGAAGTTTATTTAATCTCATTGGAGGACTTGATAAGTGCCAGTCTAATCCTAGCATTAGCGCTAGACATCTAGAGCATGGAGACTCCTGCTTTGTCTCTTCACCCTGCTATTTTACCTTCTGTGATGGTATGTCGGTGGTGATTTGGTCTACGTCAACCTCCTCCATCTCCCCCATCTTCAGACGACTCACCACAACTGTTCCTGCTGCACACACACCATCAGATGACCTAGAGGGATACAGGAAGAGAGTTATGTAGTGTTAGCCTCTTTATTTAATCTGCTGAATAAAAAGTATGTACTGTTAAATTATCTTTTCCTCTGACTACTACCCCTCCATAGACCTGAGAAATATTCATCTCCATGTTGGGTCTCCCGACGCTCCAAACCTAATAAGCTTATTTCTAGCCTTGAACAGGTTGTGAAATTATAAAGCTGTTTTACTAAAAAGTGGAATCAGGACACAGACGCTTGCACTGCAGCGATTTCTTTTTCTGACAGATTTTGCAGAAGAGCATGCATGCAGAATAAAGCCGAGCCTGGTCCAATGAGAAGTTAGTGGGATTGAAGCAGGGAACATTTCGTATAACTGTTTAAATGGCAGTCTAATAACCCAGGCTATGTGCCCCGACAGACACGAAATTGATACTAGAGTTTTCATATCAGGGAGCCCGACCAATCACTTTCCCAATCATGGAGCCATGATTAAGGAGCTGATAGAAAATCTATAGTATTGGCAGCAAGACAGATGCTCTCAAATGAAGAAAAATGGTCCCTGGGCATCGCGCGAGCAAGATGGTCACCTTAACAGACCCAACATTAATGTGCTCAGTTCCACTCCAGCTGGAGAAAATATTGGATGTTGTGTGCCAGCCAGTGGTGTGGGGTGACAGGATGACACACCCCTGACTGAGGAGGAGAAAACCCAAGGATGGTGAGGCAGAAAGGATGCTTTCAAGGCCAATCTATCTTGGTCGGACACGGGGGAGAAAAAGTAATGGCACCTGAGGGAAAACAGGAAAGGGAAGAAGAGAGGCTGAGGAGAGGTGAGGAGGAATGTGAGGGGCTGCAGGAGAGGAGGACGTGACATTCCAAGGAGGGAGATGGAGCGAAAAGTGTCTCTGCGGTGGGACACTGGGAGCTTCAGTTAGCGTTTAATGTCTTACAGCAGTCCCCAAGCAGAGAAAATAACATTAGTTGGTTTATAAATCTAATCATTGTCCCTTGCCAGACACCTGTCTCAGTGTTTACTCTCTCTGCTCATCTTTCTGTTTCCCCCCATTCCTCATCATCTCTCTCTCCCTCTGTTTCTCTGTGCAACACAGAGGACTGAATCACGGTAAGATAAAGTCACCCTGACTTTGAACAAGCAATATGTACTGACAGTGGCCCAACCTAATTGAGGAAATGGAGATTAACATGCATCACATTCATTGATAGTCCTCCCTAGGCAAACCTTAGGGGTTACAGTGGCCCTCTACTCTTTAGATTGCATTGCCTCAATCCACTAATGAAACTCTCCATTTAAAACAGACAGAGGAGACTTTGTTAGGATTGCTTTAAGATGATCGGTTTATGCCTTTGAGAGACATTTGCGGCCAAACAAAAACTCAGCACCTGTTCAAATACAAGCTTTACACATTATTGTCTATGAGAAAAAAAAACCCTTTAGAAGCTCATTCTAATGATTTGATTTAGTTCACCACTGGATGGAACTGTTGCTGGTTTACTGTACAAATTCTGCTAAAATCTAAGCTAAGAAAAAGGCAGAGGTAAACTTCCTGACAGAATGTCTGGTCTGCAGTGAGACAAAGTGTTTCTTTCTTTTGCCAACTAATAGTCTTTTAGCATGCACACTAACTGACCTCGAATTAACTTTGAAGGTTCTGATGAGAGCTGTGGATGAAAAAGAAGCCCGTCTCCCACATCCCCTCCTCCTCCACCCCTCTCTTTCCGTCTGTTAGAGCTGGCATGGAAACAAATCTGCAGATTGTTCTTTGCCTGCAAGCCCATCTTTTTTTTTTTTTAAATCTAATTGGCCCAGGATCTCTTTAATGATAACACTTAATCAGACTGCTTTGTTAAAGTGACAAAAATAATGTGCTTAAAATGTGTGCTATGAATTTGGCACAATTCAAAAAAACAATTAGTTATCTTTGCCTTACATTTAACAGTTATTTTCTTTTGAAAGCCTCTCTTGCAATTTGCAAACACACTTTCCAATTCCAGTGTAAGAACACAAAGTGTAATTTGTTTCAAATAACTGTTCTGTCCAGGTCTAAGAGGCTTCTGATAAATTAGCCATATACGTTAAGTATATACACAGGCTACTATACAGCAACTGCTTAAACTAGAGTCTATAATAGTAACAATAATAATAACCACATTATTTCTTTAGGAAAACATTTATAGAAGTGAACACTATATTATCCACAATGGATCACCAAGTAGGAACTTTTACTACTTCCTACCAAGGTTCAATGAATGAGTAGTCTCCACTGCAGACACTGCTGCATTGTGCTTACTTAGTTGTGAACCTATTGTACGTGTAAGCAGTTTTATTCTTGGGATGAAAATAAACAAGCTAGGAAACTTAATTTGCCCAATAAACATTGACTTCACTATCTATTCATGACACCAGACAAATTAAGTGAAGTGTCACTCAGCACCTTGTGAGAGTTTGTCTCTACAACAATGACTTTAACAGTCTTGATAACCGTCTGTTTGTAGAATGTACAATGAGGACGAGTGTATTGAATTAAATGAGAAACATGTGGACCCTGGCAAGACCCTAGAGGAAAATGTCTGCTAACTTTGGCTTAAAATTGAAAAAGAAAGCCAGTAGACATTATGGGGCATTGTAGATATTTGCTTGTTGGGTGGTTAGATGGCAGTTACATGTGGATTGTTTTGTTTGGTGAAATGAGGAGTTATACTGTGATGTAATAGGCGTGCACCGCAATATGGTGGCCTGGGCAAAATTTGGAGATACAGTAGGTAATATTCACGAGTTGTTTTGTCTTTGTCTGAAAATACAACCTGATTCATGTTTTTGCTCAACCTGTTTTTTGCTCTGTACAGAGTGGAAGTGGTAAAGGCCTTGGGTAGCTGAAGACAGTCAAATGAACAAAGACAGGCAACTAGAAGAAGAAAAGTGGCTGCCTTGTGAACCAAAAGAAGGAAAGATTTACTGAGTGATGCCAAGGTTAGGACAATTGTACTTAATTTTCAAAGGTCTGAATCTAACAGCCTGTGGGTGGGGAGAGTTCGTCAAAAAACTTCAAAGCAGCAATACTTCTGTGGCTGTCAGGTGCTTCTCTCCGTGGGAAGCTTCACAGAGGAAAACACCTGACAGCCGCAGAAATTAAGCAACACACCATTGGCCTTTCCCCTAACAAGGGCTTTTGCTTCAACTGTAGGAAACGACACACAGCAGGACCTGGAAAAACTATTTTGCTTTTTGCTCTGGATTTTGCCCACAGGAGACTTGGTTTTGGGGTCCTCAGGACACCTTAAAATGGTACGTTGCCTGTGGAATGGCAGTGATCAGAGAACACTAATTGACAGGATCCTACACAGGCAACAAGAATGCCACAGCCCTGAAGTGTAGCAATGGAAGTGTAGATTGGATTCTTGACCTATATAAAGCTGGACGGGTGGGCTAAATATAGCGCTGGCTAGTTTTCACTGAGGACAGATGTTAGGACACAGGACCGTAATAACGGGGAATGCGAGCTTTAGAAGTGATACTGAGAGTCCTGATTTTCATAAGGGATGAATGACATTATCATGTGACTCAGCAGTAATTGCAAATTTTGCAACTGGAAGACTGACTGAATCAATACAACCACACTGCAGGCATTGTTCATAGAGCTGGCCAGAATCACCAGCGGACCCTAAACTGAGCACACATGACACACTCTGACTTGTCTGAACCACTTGAAGTCCTGTATATTCCCAGAGAAAAAAACTGCCCTGGTTTACTCTTGATGAAAGAGACTTCCATGGGAAATATATATTCAGTCTGAATCTAAAATTAACATGCTGTTTATCTTGTTTTAAAGTATTGCAAACATCTTTTCGGTACTGAAATTAAGTAAATTTTAGTGGCACGCTCATGACTTTTTATGCTTGAAAGGTTGAGCAAAAACTACATTTTCAGCTGATTTATCCAGAAAAAAACAGTGTGATCAATCTCTACAACGTGCAAATGTATGCAATGTAGAAAGAAATCTGTTTGTCTGCTAAAATACATCTGTAATAACCAGAAAAGGAGCCATGTCAGGGCAAGATGGATACTTGCAAAAGATTTGTGAGTTTTAAAGCATCCTATTTGTTCCAGTTCCATCATACACACTACTGTATTCTTGCATGACGAGAACTGTCTTCACACTACATTTACTTTTATGTTGGTGCTTAACCAGTGTCAGAAACACTCTGGGATAAGCTGTTTTCACAGAAGCAAGGTGGGAAAAACTATCCAGAAAGGATGCTATTTCTTTGAGCAATCACATCAATCCAGGCTGGGGCTCAAAACTAGGTAGTTGATGAGTGTTGTGTGCAATGTCAATACATGGGGGAGATGATGAGACAAAAGAACAAAAGCAAAAGCAACACCGACAACTCACTGAGAAAATCCCTTCATGCGCCATTAATATACAGGCTACTATGGCAGAAAGAAGACCTCCACAAATAATGTTTCTAGAAACGTATTGAATGTTTTCGAATACGATAATGCTTTATCGTGTAAATGCTATGTTTCCATACATTACAGCTGTGAGCAGGAGCTACTGCGTGTCAAGCTGTTTTAAATCACGGGGCTATGGGGGGCCGGCTGAGAGACCAGCCGCTGTGTGTGCACTGCAGGAGCCAACAGGACTAAAAAGGTGGGGCTGATTCAAAATATTGAGCTGCCGTCTCAGCAACTGATAGCATGAGTCTCATTTGAGTTTAACAAAACTTTATCCAGAAAATGTCATGTTCACCACGGAGATCCATATACCTGTAATCTCCCTAAAGCAACTTAGACTTAGTACTTTACAGTGGAACTTGGTATGTCATTTTTAACTTTATTATAATATTTTAAAATATTCCTATGACATTTATGGGTCATCAGTATTGTATTAATAATTGTTATTTCATCCGCATTTATCTTTGTTTTAATTTATCATCTAGTAAATTACGTTCTGTTGCAACTACTCAACAGTGAGTTTATTATGTGTTCCTTTTATATCAACCAGGTTATTAGTATAATATTGTAGGGACTGCCTGTCAGTTGTCTGTCACAGGTGATGCTGCACACAAAATGTTCACACACACACACACACAAACACACGCACAATCCTTTGTCTGGTTTGAATACAAGGCGCTACATACGACAGGTCTCATTATTACTGTAACGCAATTCAATGTAAAGCTTTTCTTGTGTATGTGTATTACACGTGTAGTGACACAGTTAAGATGAGTGTTCAAAAGGTGCATGTGCTGTCAGCTTTGTGCATCCAGTTGTGTGAATACATTTCTGATGATGAAGATGGGTGGCATACATTCAGCGTGAAGTAATCGAAAAGCTAAGTGCAGATCAATGACAATTCAATGAGTGTTGGTGGAGATGGAGTTTGAGGGCAGGTGGTGCAGCGACAAAGAGTGTACTGTATGCCCAGATGATGACCTCCATCACCACTCACTCAATGCATACTGCATTATCAGCACTTAAGTGGTAGGGGGTCAAACTAAGCTAGCAAGCCACATTGTGAAACATGAAAAAACCCTAAAAAAAAAACACACACTCAGATTGTGAAAAACTGAAGAGAAAATCACATAGTCTGTTTCAAGTGTAATGACTCAGAAACAGAGCGAGAGAGAGAGAGTAGATGCCCCCACAGAGAGCCACAAAGGCATCATAATTATTTTTCAACAAACTGTAAAAGAGCTGACAAAACAGTCTCCTTTCATCTCTGTCAAACAGATGGTTTTTGTCCTGTAATTGCTCTTGAAAAAGAAGCCAACCAACACGATCTAGATCTAGATTCTAACAAGCTGGTGGATGGCAGGTAAGTCTTTGCTCGATGAAGACATGTTAAAGGGACAGTTCACTCGAATATCAAAAACACATATTTTTCCTCTTATCTGTACTGCTATTTATCCATCTAGAGTGTTTTGGTGTGAGCTGCTGCATTTTGGAGATATCGTTGGTAGAGAACCATAGGTCGTTGTTTTATGTGGGGTAATGTGCTGGACTATTTTTTGGCTGTGCACAGTGACTTCCTGGAGTCACTGCATAAGGACTTCAGGTCTTCAAGGTAAGCTCAGCTTACTGGCTGCACACAGATGTGGCATTTGATTGTTATGTTACCTGGAAAGCTACAACAGGATTGTGTCAGGGTCCTGGGAGACCTAACAGAACCAAGCCATAAGGAATAGGTTCAATTCTCAACCTCAGGGGAGAAAGGACTAACAAGCCTTTATCTGTGTCACCATACAGCTTTCATTGGGGGAGTGAAGGGGATGCTGCGTGTGTGTGTGTGTGTGTGTGTGTGTGTGTGTGTGTGTGTGTGTGAGCTGCAGCAAAGCAGATGGAAAATGAGAGCTACTGTTGCAGCCAATGCGTCCAAATGTTTACCAAGCATCTTAACGTGCACCATTGGCAATTTCCCACACTTAAAAAACAAAACTCTCAGACAAACAATCACAACTTAAGGTCCACTTACTTGCTTTTTTGGGAACTTTCAACAATATCACGCGATTTTCATCATCATTCTTAATCATTAAAAGCCCCAGAAAAAGGAAGTAAGTGCACCTTACTGGAGAAAAAAAACCCATGAGAATTTGCTTTTTTGTCTCTCTCTTGAATCAGATTTGTTATAATTTTATGGGCTAAAGGGTTAACGTTTACTTAGAGGCCGGACACACATTGGGCTAATTATAGTTATGATTTGGATCTCACAAGTGGTCAGACCCGGGTGGACAAAGTCCGCTGAGCCATTTGGTGTGGACAGTCAGAAATTTTTATGATAATAAAATGCTGTAGATCTTTATCATCATAGGTATGAGCAGGAGAAATAGTCAAAGTGATCCACAAATGGCAAGCAAAATTAAAAAACATATACCGTGTGCCATGAGTGAGGGTATTATTTTATCCAGGTTTTAGTATCGAGCAAAAGCTCAGCTGATGTTCCTCCCTGTTCTCCACCATCTCTCTCTCTCTCTCTCTCTCTCTCTCTCTCTCTCTCGCTCTCTCTATGCAGAGTTTACAGTCCATGTTTACCCATGACCATTTAATAAAATTTTGATTTTGGCTTTTCTCAGTTTCTTTGTCTTTTTTGTGTAAATTGCAGCATAAACGAATAACATAATTGTTATCAATAAATGTCCATTTCTGTTTTGGTACAGGTACATACATATTAATTCATGTTCTCGCAGGATTTGTGGAGTTGCTTAGCGACACAACTCTAATTGCGGTCTACCACTTGCTCAGTGTATTGTCCACTGTATTAACACAGTGATTTGTTTTGTGCTCCTTTCAGACTATCAAGAAAAAAAGTCTGTATGTTGGTAGAAATGAGTCTGTAAGTGTGTTTTAATAGTTCTAGCTTTCAATAGTCTTTAAATCTGTTTCTGCTTTGCTGACTTACTTACATATGAACGATCTACAGTGATCTGTAGATTTCCATGTTTAGAAAGAGAGAAAGAGAATTTTAAAGTGAAATTACTGCAGGATGTGGAAAATGTTTTCGTAACAAAGAATATTAAGATGAAGCTCCACTGTAACCTTCAAAAGTAACATATAATAAGGCAGTTTTCAACGGATGCGCCTAGTACACGTTGATACCTCTTCCTTCAAAACAAAGAATCAGCTGCTTATTAGACTTTATCTGTTTGAGTGTGTGTGTGTGTGTGTGTGTGTGTGTGTGTGTGAGTGAATACAACTGCATGACAAAATGTGTGTGTGTGTGTGTGTGTGTGTGTGTGTGTGCTAAAACGCTCACTGGATGTTATTTGTAAAGAGCTTTACAGCTGGTAAATACAATTGCTTGGAAAATGGCACCATCTCATAACAATATGAGTGCTAGAAAAGTCTGCTGTTCCGAATACACTTCATACAAAACAGTGACCAACAGGTGTGGACTACAAATAAAATCTGAAAGACACTAGACGTTACCAGATGGATGTACAGTTAGATCCTTATCACTTCTGGGCAAGAAAAGGTGAACTTCGCTTTGAGAAGACACGCACCACTTTGATAGTCCAATTATTGACTCAAACAGCTGGTATTATTGACAATGGAGCTGACCATTTGAGATGAATACTATGTTTAGTATTACAAACGCTAACAAAGCGCAGCATTTGCATTTTGGAGCATAAAACAGCAAACTTAACAAACTACTCAGTCCAGCGCCAGGCACCATGGGAAATGAGAGCCGTTGCTACAATATGTAGCGCCCCTGGCGCTAACATCAAGGCAGCAGTAGAGCTGGTATCCGAGGATGCTAAGGCGATATTGGCTAAGTATTCCGGAGCTCCTTATGGGAAATTAACAGTTGCAGACCGGACAAAGTTCTGCAATCATTTCAACAGTATGTACCAGAAGGGAAAACGTCTTGGATTTGTGCTACGGTAACATTACTGACGCATTCCGTGCCCGTTCATTTCCACCGCTCTGACTTTTTATTTCCCTTTTAAACATTATAAACAATAATATTCAAACTCTAAACTGAACTCTAAAACTATCCCCATTATGGTCGGAGGATGCCATCACACAACTCCAAGGCTCCCTGGCATGCTTATATTTTGATAAAACCCATCTTTACAGTCACACATAAACATGACAGGGAGAGAACTGAAACAAAATGTGCAGTGTGCAGATTGTCTTCCTAACAGACTCAAAGTCACTTGAACACAGTAAGAAAGGTCAGCCATAACTCTGCTATCAAAACTAGCCTTTCAAATGAGGTTATGGCAGGCAGCACACAGCTCTCTTCTCCTTCTCTGTGAATGAAAGGGATTTAAGTGCTGTTTTGATACATGCCATTGCTATAGACAAGGCAAGTAGTTAGCATTCTGCATGGGCTCCCTCTCAGGGTGTTAAAAAGACACAGGGATCAGGTTCTGCAAAGTTATGTGCCTTCCTGAAAAATATCACTTCAGACTAACATGGAGCAGTATAGGAATGTGAACTTTATGCTAATAGTGGAGTGTATGTACACTGTAATAATAATAGAATGTCTGTGCTTCTTCCTTTCCTGGACACAAAAAGAGAAGTGCAAAGAAGCCAAAACTTTAGACAGGAAATATTCTTTTTCTTTACTGTTGAGTAGTTATCTCTCTCTCCCTCTCACTCTCTTTCTCTAAAGTAAAAAATATATAGCCTAGGGGCATAAATAAGACACAATTCCATGGTGCAGCATACTATTATTGGCAAAAGGATAAATATTTGACCTTGACCTAAAATGCAGGCAGTGTCAGTTTGGACTTTGCAAAGACACAGTCAGCCTTCATTACAAAAACATGAAGGCTATTTAACGGAGGATTTGGCCACACACATCTACCAGCCCCTGTGGTGTGTTTCTGTATGTGTGGGTGTGTATGTCCATGCATGCCAATGTCTGAAGCAACAAATTTATGCACACATCACAACTCCTTTTGCTCACTCACACTGAGTGACCAGACCTGAGTGACCATTTATGCAAATGCAGGTGAACAAAATAATGGAAATACACCCGAGCAGCATATCCCTGCAGTGCAGCCTAACTCACAGTTTACTCCAAACAGTGTCAACATTATGAGTCACCATGAATTTCTTGTTATGCTAATGGAGGATGCATGTCAGAGAGGATATGCAGCATGCATGACTGGACAAACACAAGTCCAATGAATGTGAGTTATTTTCGTTTGGTGAGATGCTTGAAACAGCAACGAGCTGGTGACTCTAGAGATTTCCCAAAGTTAGTGAAATCAGACACCAAAACAAATTCAGCAACAAAATGACAATTAAACTTCTGCTAGTGCCTACATATGTCTTATAACCTTTTTCAACCTCGATACAGCTAAGCACAAATGTATTATGTATGGAATGGATGTTGTGTACTGTCTGGCTATAATCTGTTTAAAAAAGTTAAATTGGATTTGATTGTTTGAAATTCTTACAGTTGACTAATTGAACAACATGGGTAGTTCATTAAAAAAGTAAACATCCAATTAAAGTCTAACTTATTATAACCTAACTAAAAGGCCCTTGCACACGTATGGTACACCCACTCAGGTGATTTGAATCATTTAACATGGCTTGTCCTACCAAGCAAAACAATGTCACAAAAAATTGTAACTGGTGAAATATTTGGTAGCAGTATTCCAATACAGTTACTGAAAACAAGCCACAATGGGCCCACAAAGCCGGCTTGTGAACCTGTCTACTGCAGCAACAGTACATCATACGTTCACATTTCGAGGAGAACATAATACCAAATATGCACATCTAATGCTTGCTTTCTGGTAAGCGTGGCTGTTACCTTGTGTTCACATTATCCTCATTCTTCGTTCGACTTTTCAAATCACTGGTTGGCTGCAATATCACATTCAACCCCAAAGTGAGGGGGGACATGAAAAATGAAAGGATCTGCAGATCTAAACTCCACGGAGTTGAGATAAATCGATGAGTGTATCATGCAACACCACACAAAGTGTTGGTATTTCTGTTTTGATTTTTGTTTTTTGAGGCACAGCAATTCGTAATGTTATACTAACATAAAGATGGAGTGTTCTATGTACCCCCTAATTAATTAGGTTTCAGAGGAAAAAAAGAAGCAGCACATTATTATACAACGCACACTGCAAGAAATACAAAATGAACACTGCATTGCAATATTGAGGATGATATTAAACAGCAAGGCAGACAGGATATTATGCATGACCTCACCTTCTATGGTGCACATATTGCAGGTGGAGCAGAAGGAAAGATTGCATTGCTCTGTTACATTGCCCCAGCAGGGGGCTTGAATGACGGAACACCACACATTAATCCCAGAGCTAAACTACAGGATGGCATAAAAAAACCAAAAAAAACAAACAAAACAGAAACCTGTGAGACATGATTTTATACACCTACTCCCCTCCCCTCGTCCTCCCTCCATTTTGTCCTCATTATCATCCTCTCATCACTTAGTAAGCTGTGCCCCTAGCATGCCTCAGCATCACGTCGGGCCAGATTTATTAAATCTCTCACCCCCATCTTTGGCTCGTAACGCATCTCATTTTCCCATCTCTTCAACCTATATGTGTTATGTTGCAAAGAGATGAGCTATAGGAAGAACCTGATCTCAGACTAATAGACCTTTAATATGGATGTAAGATTAACAGTTCTATACTATGCTTGGGGTTGTCCCTGATGTTCTTGCTCAGTTTATTGAAAATGTAATTACTCAGGACAGGCAATTAAGGAAGCTTGTCAATGACAACATTTCCCCCCACCCCACCCCCATTTTTCTATCCAAGTTGCATTTTGATTCCACGGTGCAGCATTGGCCGAGTTAGTTATTTTCATAATCTGCCCATGAGCCCTAAAGCCTGGGGGATCTCACAGATTATGCAGAAGAACTGTGCGGAAAAGAAGCATTTTTAGTATTGAAGGAGGAAAAATGAAGAGGCCATATGGGCATTTATTTTAGCCCAACTGAGTGCCTTTTCTTTTATGTGGTGTATGTGTTTGTGTGTGTTAGTATTACCATATACACTATACCATGTGTGAAGCAACTCTGTGTGTGCATGCAGGTAATGTGTGTGCATGGTTGTCCTTGTTTGCATGCATGTAAACCCATTCCACCTACATTAAATGTATTTCATTTGATGATTCCTCACATACACATAAAACTTGCTTCCAACAGTCCCCTCAATGTGCAAACTACAGATAAAACATTTCCCACAGGCATTCACTCAAATGCCATGGCCTTAAGTGTCCTTTAGTCTCCCCTAAGAGCTTCAGTACACATGTTCTTCTTTTCACTGCTACACTGATAAAACTAAGACACCATAAATAAAAACATTTTTGGTTTAATAATTATCCTCCTTATTTCATTTCATTTTCGTTTTTTCCAGACTAAATATTCCTCTGGTTCAAATTAAGCAGCTAATGACTACACAGTGAAAAATGGCGACGTAATGTGTCACATATTATGTGTGAGTGTGTGTGACTGCCACAAGGGAGGGAAGAAGAATCACTCCACAGAGTAGTGTAATTAGCAAGACTGCTTTACATTTGGCACACACGCAGACATAAACAGAAAAGTTATTTAAATATTGCCTGGCATTTTTGTGTCACGCCGTTGACAATATGCAGATCATTCATTTAGAAGTCCCATGGGACGTGACGGACCCCCCCAACCAAATACACACAAAATGCTGTTTTTGTGATTTAGGAAGAGAGGATCACAGACTAACACAAAGTTTAACCCCAACCCTTACCCTGTCCGACCGTATACTAACCTAACCTCAACCAATAGTCTTACCCTAAAATGGTTTACCATGTGGGGACCAGCTTTTTAGCCCCAAAATGAGAGGGGAGTAATGTGAGTGTGTGAAACGATGAATGTCCCCACAACATAATTAATACAAGTACACACAAACCCATACACACAGCCACACACACACAGACAGACATTTTTTCTTCGGTATAACGGGATCAGATAGTTGATCTTTAGGCTTTTATTCAGGTTCAGATAAAATCAGTCAGAGGGGATACAGTGTAAGGGAGAGTTGGCTGTCTGTGGATAAGTGTGAGAATTGGGACAGGGCGATAGTGCGGGCTCTGGGGTGGTAAAATGAGGTTATCATGATAGCAGGCTAAACTGTTACTGGTGGGACAGTAAAGAGAGGGTCTACCCAACAGGAATGGATGAATAAGCCATGAAGCCAGGCAGCAGAGGCACTGGTCTGAGATAATGTAGCCTTGCCATGGTAAATCACTGATGCGCACACATGTGCACACAGACACGCACGCGCACTAACACAAGCACACAAATTCCTATCAAAATCAAATCTCAAACTGTGCTGTACAACTGGGTCATAGAGTGCCTCTCCTACTGAGTGTAAAAAGTTTTTGAGATAACAAGAAGAGCAAAAGGGAGCTACAGTGTGAGAGACTGAGAGGGCGAGAGAATGAACCTGAAGCTTTCAGCAGGGCTGAAAAAGCAAAATAAAAACTAGTGTGTGTCACTAATTTGGCAAACACATGCTCATACTGTAAATTCTTTATTGGCTCCGGGTACACACTTCTGTATACATTGTAAGCACATTTTCTTATTACCCATTGTCCCAGTTAGACAACACGATTTTCTTCTGTGGTGGGGTGAAGGAGGCTCACCTCCCTTTTTGGAGATAATAATCTTTCCTCCCATGTGTATACATAACATGCATTATTGAGAGGCCTCTGCGGCGCTAACATCCTTCCAGCTCTTGTAGCACACTGGTTGTGTTGCTCGTCCCGGGTCCCCATTTAATCCATGCTAGATTTAGAATGTGCGTGCCTGCAGAGCAAGCCAAACTCCACACTGGAGGGCGAGACAGGTACAACGCTGCTCAAGATATTCAGTAGAAAAATGTCTACAGAGCTTGCAGAGAGGCCGGATAAAAACTTGCAAATGTATACAAATGGATTTCCCACTTGAGTTTGAAATAAAATGCAACAAAATCTAGAACAAATGACAATTTGTGAAAAAAACCACAGGTAAACAATAAATAATTTAAATCACTTGTTACATTGCTATCACTGGGAATAATAATAGACCATTAGTCAGCATGACACTACAGTGAATACTACAGATTAGGTACTGTATGGATCTATGTTTGCAACCAGCAGACAATTAAGAACCCACTTATGATTGTGGTAAGTTATTGCATCGTAAACAGTTACGTCTGACGTAGTGTGGCTATGTGATGCATCACTCAGCCAAGATATAGGAGCATTTCAAAGGTACAGTAGCTCCTTAATTCTGTGTGAGTAATGGCCACGAGGGAATCAGGCAAGGAGTCCAAGTCCATATAACACACAACCAGAGAAAGATTTACTGCAAGCTCTGTGCAGGTACCAGGGCAAAGGCAACATGAAGGTCACTGCTGACAGTCTTATATTCTGACAGCATATTTAGCGTGGAGGAGGGTTAACGGTGATTAACAGATATAAAGACTATGTATTTCATTATTAAAACGACAATACAGGACTAAGGTCAAAGTTGCACTGATCATAGCTAGTGAACATAATGGAGCACTTAGCACCTAGATGCATCCAGATGTTTCCCTCAGGAGTTGGTGGAGCCAAAACAGAGCAAAAGGAGAGTAAATATTGGACAGTCATCAGGTGGACAGAGACACAGCTCCAAATGAATGCTAATGTTGGTCCGTACCGTCTTGATGTGTAAACAGGCCACAGTTTGCTAACATTGTTCGCCTAACTCCATATGGTGATAATATGTCAATATTGTGTTTACAGCTTGCGGTGCAGCCCCTAAGTGGCCAAAAACAGTTGATACTGCTAATAATTGTCCAGTGTACATAAAGTTACAGAAAATACACAAGCATACACAGAAATAGACACATACATTATAAAACACCGAACGTGATGCCGCTCTCATGTTACAACCAAGTTAGAACAAAGACGCTGCTGTGAGGTGATTGTTTCTGAGTTCTCGGAGGCATAACCTGAGGTAGGAGAACACAGAGGCCACGCTGCTCTGGTGTTGAAGTGTATCTTCAAAACACAAATGCACACACATGGAGCCATGTACACACCTGCATACAGATGTACATATCAGGCAAGCTATCCGATCTCTACCTGATCTCAGATGACACAGTGACCTTTGCTACCAACTCATTTCCCTTATAGATGACTTCAGTATTGAGTATTTATCTTCTATTCAGACCCTTAATCTCAATCAGCATACAATCAGTTTTTTTTTTAAGGCAAACCTGAGCTGACTTTGTGTGCTAGTCAAACAAATCATCAATAATTCCCTTTAAATAAGATGTCTGCTCTTTGATTAATAAAGGTGCAGACTTCAAAGAAACAACTCAGTTCTCCAACTAGCCTTTTTTTGCTGTTGTAAGTTTGTGTCCGTGTTTTGTATAGGCATGTGTGTCTGCGCTGCTGCTGTTTTGTATGCTGGTGAGTGTGAGCACCTTGGTGTGCGTTTTGGTCGTGTGAGAGCGGCAGGAAGGTAAGATTTTCTCATCATCACTTCAATGGCTTCTGGTGCCTATAAAAGAGACAGATCTGCACAAGGGCTGAGTCCATGTATCCACCACTCCCACTCATTCAACGCGACTCTGTCAGGAACCTTCAAAAAAAGTGACCCAAATCAAAGCGGTCGTGCCTTACAGGAAACAAAAACAATCCGTGACAAACATCCCAACCAGCCACACATGAAAGTGAGCGTGAGACCTGAGAGAGGAGCTGAAATGCATTGAGCATTCATGGGAATAAGGAATGAGCTTTGAGGTGGCCAGCCCTGTAGCAGAGTGAACTTTACTGAAGGCCCCAAGTAAAAGCACAAGTCACATACACACACTGGTGGTCAAATACCAATTTCCTCTCTACATATGCTCAGCACCAATGTAAATTTAGAGCTTATGAAAAGAAGTTGGTCAAAGTCATATTGGTTTTGAGGCTCACTGAAGGGAATCAATCCATGCCTCATGAAGATAAAGTAGTCCCACTTTCCCTCTGCCGAGTGAAGTCAACTCAAATTAACGGACTTTCTGCAACAACTGACTGAGTGGGGATTAGAACATTGTATTAAAATGAAGCATCTGATCCTCACTCCTGTCTATGTCAGTGCTGCAGCATCCGAGCTGCTTGGCCAGCAGAACTAATTTGAACTGTGAATCATAGGCTCATCCACAGGTCAAACAGCCCAGAATGAATCATACATGCTCATGAAAAGCTGCTCATCTTTGAAATGTTTTCTCACTGGATGAACCAACAAGCAAACAGCATATCAAATCAAGACAGTTTCCTGTGTGTCTGTATGTGTTAGCCATGCATCGCTGACTTTGCAGTCTAACACATTCGAGCCCCAACACCACACCAGCAACAGCTCTTCAGGCCATTGTAACTTTGTGCGTGTCGGTTTGTGTAGAGAAGATTTTAAATATACTACCTGTCATTATTTAGCACAATACAGGTTCCTCCCCTTGATTCTTTAAACTGGCATGCTTGAATAATCTTTTTTCATTAAACAGCATCAGATTTTGGTGAACTCATTTGACTTAAAAACCTACTCTGTTTATATGGTGATGGGCTTTCCTAATTTTCGGTTTGTAATAACCCCTAAAGCAGGGGTTCCCAACCTTTTCGGATTATGACTCAAGACCAAGGAATACAAACCCTCATCAATGGTTGACCACTAGCTGTGACCAGTTCAACTGTTGTTTTCTCTTGTTTGATTTTAATCATTTAAAAAGGCCCGACAAAGTAAAATTAACCATTTATTAACAAGAAAAAAAGTCTGAAGAAATCAATATGATTTATCTTACGATTTATGTTGAGGCCCCTCTTAGGAGTGCTAACCCCCACGTTGGAAATCACTGCCCTAAAGAATGTTGCGTAACATATAGCATTTAGTATGTGTAGGTGGAGAGAGCTATACTGGTGTTAAAGATAACAGCAACCTCTGAGTACTGAAGTAAACTGTTGACATTTTAGACAACTGATTATTTTCTACTGTTATTAAGTATCATGGGGGGACTTCAAGTTATCCTCAGGACTAAGGAAATACACTACCAAACAACAAAAGGAACCTGAAACACAACAGTGCGGAGGGAGTAAAATGACAGGTCTGTGCTGTTCAACACCAAGTCCAACATATACATGGGCAAACCCACAGGGAGGGGGGTGCAATTTCTATTCTCACAGCAGCTCATATAGTCAATCGTGCAAGATACAATTATACCCAGTGACCTGAGATCACCTACGTGAAATGGAAAGCATAACAATACAAAAAGAAGAACAAAAAAGAGAGGATTGCCAAAGGGACATATTTTAAAACCCAACTGTGACGGTGAAGGAAAAAGGAAATTCAGTTTTTATAATACAAACAGGAGAGACACTTTCATCTTAACAGTTTACAGATGGAGGAAAAACATCCTGACCACTGGATCACGGGCAGTTTAATTGCTTAAAAAGCAATAAGGCATTGTGCATGCTTGATTTTATTCTGAATGCCACAGACATGAGCTAAAGGTTTGGAACTACTGGCCAAAGCAAGACCAAATACACACGTCAGTACAATTTCCCACAAGACAACCCCCCCACACACACAGTTTCAGCAAATGTTCGTATACAACACTTCCTAGCATACACTAAATCTACAGTTCCAGCAGATGGATCATTGTCCTTGGTCACCATGGTAACCCTTCTGACCTTCACCTTTCTCCGTTCAGCCTCTGCAATACTAAGTGATTATTGTGCCTGAGACAAAACTATCCTTTCAGGCTACAAGTATATAAGAAAACCCAGGATCACAGTAAATGGAGCCAAGGCATGAGGCTTATTCTGTGCTTTCTCTGCATTCTGTGTCTTACAGCATACTAGGTGATGAAATATATGTTAAAATGTGGTGTTGTTAAACAACACGTTATTCAGAAATGAATCAGCTTAAAATGCAGTGTTTGCAGCTGGCAAGTGAAGCGCAGCAGTAGAAATAGTGATTAACAACAGCAAGCAGTTAGCAGTAGCAATAGCTTAAGGAGTAACCAAAAGAAAAGCAGTGTTTCACTGCCCTCTCTGGTAGACAGTTTCAAGTCTGTTTCCAACAGAAGTGTGATTTGTTGCACCTGTAAATATATCCAACAATGGTGTCAGAGTCCTGGAGTACACTTGCACATCAAGGCTGCAATTGAAAAGTTAAACCATTGGAGGTCAGAAAAGACTGAAGATTTTTAGGGGCTGTTAAGGTACTCTTTAAACTCAGTGACATCTGAGTTAAGGTGGGGTGGTTGGTGGTGTGCTTAAACTGCAGTAGCAGAAAATATTTAGCATCGGCTGTAGCAAATAGATGAGTGAAGAAAGACCAATTAAACAAAAAACACAAAGTTCTTGTTTGGTTATAATAAAAAAAAACATTTTAATAAATGAGTCTATATTTATATGTGAATGCACTGTGTTCTGTACTGTATTCCCACACGCTAAAACAACATCTCTGATACAAACAACCTTGGCAGCAACTGCAACGGTCCCGAAGCTGCTGTTGCAACATCTGTGGGTAGGTTTCCTTCCTGTTTAAGTTGGTCTGTCAGTTCTTGTGTAAAGAGGATTAATCTTTGGACTCTACAGTCTCTCTACAGAATGTTATTTAGCCTGGAGGAACTCAGAGAGCAATGAACGGAGTATGACAGAAACATGCACTTACCTGAGACTCAAGGCCAGACGTTCATCTTTAGCCCTCAGCAGATCGCCTACTGAAAATGTGGCACTGCCCAGGAAGCTGCTCTGTAGAACCAGACAGAAAAGAAAACAGCAGTAAGTAAACAGTTAAAAAATAAAACAGAACAAGGGACTAATGAAAAACTCCTTTCTTCTTCTGATCGTACCATAGAGGTGTTAGAAACAGGTAAGTGACAGACAGAATGTGTCTCAAATGTAAAAAGATCAAATGTGTGATCTTGTTGACACGAGGCACGGGGATGTACAATCTCCTCTCCTTTCCCATCTCTCCTTCACCCTCTGTCTCCCTTTTCTCGCTGCTCTGACAACATGTGTTTGCTGCAGGCATGATGAGAAGGGGGGGCATGTCAGCACACGAGAACTGGGTCATGGAGAGTGAAGTAGGGGACGAGCCCATCAATAACGAAGAGAGATGATCCACATTTGTAGAAAATGCGCACACACTCGCAACTCCCTCAACGGTATGCTTGGACGCATGCACTTCCACACACACA
>CM022472.1:11333046-11343092 GCA_011952105.1 Coreoperca whiteheadi | reverse complement strand
GGCTAAGACCGTGCCAAGGACACAGGGCTGCTCCAAACAAAGCTAAAACACAGAGTAGGTAATTAACAACAGGTACAAAGGTGATGCCACATATTTCATCATTCTGGGAAAAAAAAAGATCTTAATTAAAGTATCCACAGCCTGTTCACACTCCTCGCTGAGATACTGAGATGCTACGGTATAATTTCTGGCCCTTTTATCTACCAAGTGTTTTTTATTTTTTTATTTCTAGGCTTTTACAATAGTGCCAGTGACGGAGACTCGAACACTGAAGTGGCAATACGAAACAAGACGATTTGTGTCTTTCCCCAGTCTCTTCCTTCAGATAGCTGTCAAAGGCTGTACCTTTCCTCTGAAGATGAAAACAGGATCGTGTCTGTTTGTGTAATGAATGCAAATGAGTGTCAGGTATTGTAAGCAAACATCAGAAAGCGTCCACACACACTCAATAGATTTTTACTCCCCACGTTATAGAGAACGGAGCGCAAACAAAGTCAGCCTGTGAAAAAGGGATACGCCAGGTCAGTATGATACTGGCCTGAGCAAGCAGATCGCCTATTAGTCATGACTAGGGATGCAAGTAACTATTCATTTTAATAGATTTTTTTATCCGCAGACCATTTTCTCCATTAATCGATCCAAGGTTTTGTATTTGAAATGTGCCAGTGAAACATGGCGTCTTAAACTTCCTTGTTTTAATCAGACTATTACTCAAGCCCAAAGACATACAGCTTACTATCATATATGACAAAAAAAAAAAATCTTTGTACTTGGGAAGCTGAAGCCAGAGAATGTTTGGCAGATATGCTTAAAAAATTACCGAGACCATTATTTGATTATCACAATAGTTGCCACGTCATTTTCTGACGATCGCCGAATCGACAATCATTTGAGTTCTAGTCATGGCATGACATATCCACATCAAATACAGTTTTATTTGTCAGTGTGCATCACAGCAGGGAGCGCTAGTATTTGTCAGTATCTGTATCATCAGATAGCCTGAGTTGAGGTATCAGGAGAGAAATACTTGGATTGGTGCTTCTCTACTGTGAAATACTGTAAAAAGCATCACAAGGAACATGTAACAGTGTCATGGAGCTAAGGTCATCTGGCAACTGTGGGAAAGAGGGCATGGCTGATGAGAGGTGGCACCCTGAAACACAGCTAAGCTCACAGGTCACATGACTGTTGCATTCCATGTTATAAAGTTGTCACAGACATGACTCACTGATTTTATGAGATTAGATATTGTTTCTGGCTGAAAATATTATGCACGGCTGTTCTGAGTTAGTTCTACTAGCATGCTGTTTTTCTTCACTTTTGTTTTGTCTTTACTTTTATTGTTTGGCTATTTGGCTACACCTCTAATCTTGGTTCCTCCTTCTTCCTACCACTGCACTGCTCTTTCTCTCCCTTTTTTTGGACTCTCTGCGGTCTCCTGTATGAGATAACAAAAAAAAAGGGCTTCCTGTCTACTGACCTTTTCTCTCAATCATTTCCTCCCCGAGCATTTTCCTGCTACCCCATACAAATCCACATATGCTTACGGCAAAACACTGCCCCAAACACATTCTCCTGCCCAGGCCCACTCACAAGTAGGCAAACACCGAGACACACACGCATGCGTGCACACACAGAAAAAGAAAGAGGAAGAGACCAAAGCACAAGGTCAGTCACAATGCTATGAAAAAAACCTATACGTAATACATAATATTGAAACACAGTGAAAGGTTTAAGAAGCAACTCAAATTTCTGAAGAAAGACACACGACCCCGAGCAAGTTACAAGTTAATGCAACAGTACAATTTTCTTATGAATTAAACAGAGCCAGGACCCCAGTAGACACCACATAACATGCACAATGTCATATTCTTCAGCACTGATATATCATAGCCAATCCTAGTTTTCCCTGATAACCCAGAGCACAAGGCCATCACACACCGTGGAGGAACATTATATCCCTATGTAGCCATTACTCGCAAGCCGGTATAGACCGTCTGGTAAATGGTCTTAGAAATCCATTCCTTAGCATCTTTTTATGGCCCCTCACGATGAAGGCTTTAAAAGTAATGAAGCTCTGGAGACCATCTTCTTACGCGAGATCAAAGTGGCTGTGCCACAGAAAATGAGAGAAAGATGGGGGCACGAGGAGGAGGAGAGTGAGAAAAGAAGACAAATGATGCTCTTCCAGGATCATGGAGGATTGATTATGATGGTCTCGCTCTGTCCCCTTCTCACATGCTCTGGCTCTCACCTTTTTTTATATCTATCTTTTTGCCCGCTCTTGCTCATTCCCTTCGCTGGTTCCAGTGGCCATGCCGGTTGCAAGCTGCAAGCGAAACTTTGGATCTAAGATCCTCTTCACTAGTTTTCAAAAACAGTGACAGTTGCTTGCCAGCGAGACATTTCACACGAGCTCCGAGATGAATACACATTCCTGACCTTAGAGAACATGCACGCACGCACAAAAGATTAATCATAGACAAAAAAAAATGAAAGACACACTGACATATTGTACATCTGCAGGCAATCCCGGGCACTGTCTGTGTCTGTGGACCTTTTGAAGGCCCAGTGTCTGCCCATCACTTTGCAGAGGTAAACGGTCCAACTCAAGCTGTAGATCTATTGATTTTACACGCCCTGAGTGACAGAGTGACACACACACACATAGACACACACTAACTCTCTCTCAATCATTCCCTCTCTCCTTATCTGTCTCCCACTCTTTCACACACAGAGACTGCAGAGAATACCTGGAGGAGAGGACATTCATTCACATGCTACGCCAACAAATGACATTTTATACCGCTGACAGTTTTGGCACTCGCTGAATAATATGCATCTGGCAAACATTTATGAATATGAACAGATTCATACCATGGAGGTCAATAGTGTCTACATGAATACACTGCTCCTTCACTACAAACAGGGCTTTACAAATTGGCCTAATTAAGTCATTAGAGATGTCATGACATGCCATTTATACTAACATGCAAATGCTTTCACTATGGACACAGTTCAAATTGATTGAGTGAGATCACACGCACAACACACATGCAGTATGTAACAACAAACACACACACACACACACACGCGCACACACACACACACACGCGCACACACGCACGCCCGCGCACACACGCACGCACGCACACACTCACACAAGAAAGTGCCACTTACAGTTATGATGCACACAATCCTAGCAGCACCAAGCGAGTGAGCCAGCAAGACAGTGAGAGAAGAGCTACAGAAATGAGGAGAGGCCGGCAGAAAGAGAGAGAGACTGAATTAAAGAAGAGAGAGAGAGAGAGAGAGAGAGAGAGAGAGAAAAGAGATGTTATGTCTTCTTTCTTCCTCTTAATGAGCCTTCAGGAAGGTCCTTCCTACATATCTTCCTCCAGTCCTCAGTCAGAATAACTCCATGTATACGATATATTCACTCTTTAGAGAGCAGCAGGCACAATGGCTGATACATACATTGTAAACACGCAAACACATGAACCACACACATACACACACACACACACACACACACACACACACACACACACACTGCAGCCTCCGCTGTGACTGAGAACTGGCTAGAGTGAGCTACTGGCGCTACCGCTGTTGCTGCTGTGGCTGGCTTAACAGCAAGCGAGACCAGCGAGACAGAGAGAGAGAGAGAGAGAGAGAGAGAGAGAGAGGAGGAGGAGGAGGAGGAGGAGGAGGAGGGTGGAACAAGGAGGAGGAGGGTGGAACAACACTGAAGAGGAAGAGACATAAAGGACGGAAGACAAGCAATTAATGGGTAGAGAACCAAGATAGCAACACAGAAAAGGGAGCGAGCTATAGAAGAATACAGAGACAGAGAGAGAGAGGGGGAAGACCGAGAGAGAGAGAGACAGAGTTGTGTGTCACACCTCAGTTGCAACCCGTGACTCAGATGGCCGACAGGAAAAAGAAACAGTTGTTATGGCTGCTTGAATTAACATGAATTCCGACCGCACGGTGCAAGGTACAGTGTATGTGTAGGAGTGTGTGTTTACATACAACACAGATACAACAAACACTTCAAAACACACATTGACATGCTTGAGGATCACATGAGAGGCTTGTTGAAACGCTCTCTATACATTTGAACTGCCTCAGATATTTACCGACACGTGCAGCTGCCACTGAGAGTGAGGCAAAAAACAAAACAAACCTCAATCCATTTTGAGACTTCGAGACAATGAGGCACAAACCCACACAGCAACACCAGTGATACCAAGCTTAGGTTTTAACTATCTGGGCTCGAACCTTGGATTAAAGCAGGGTTTAATTTACCCATGCTGACACAGGGGGGTGGGTAATTCTGGCAGAACAAAGGACACGCTCTGCACTGGCCCCTATCACCCTGAGCAGGTACACAAGCGAACACAATCAGACATGCACACAAAACGCACACATGCACACGCACACCCACCCAGACATCTAACATTTGTAAGCACACACAAATTGCAATGTGGAAATACACTGAGAACTGGAGGTCGTGGTGATGAGTGTCAACCTTTTTTAATATGGGAGGTCGGGTGAGGAATTAGGGAGCGTGGGTGGAAACACTGGATTTAAAGTGTTCTTGCTGCCTTCATTACCGTGAGGATTGTTGACCTGGGTGCCAAGAGGAAGCCAGAGTCACATGCATGAAGTCATACAAACTGCTTACTCTGACTATGCAACAGTATTTATGGGCATCTGGGCTGTTTTTGTTGGTTACTGCTCATTTTTTGTCAGTGATTACTGATGTGTTATGTGGCCTTTTTGGTGTGCACTCCCACTCTAAAAATCTGCGTACTATCGGAATTCGTTTGAATCTTAGAGGACCTGAAATGTACATTAAATAACAACATGCACAGAAAATCCTAGATCAAAGCTTGTTCAAAATATGAATCAAGCACCCTGAAAACGGGCATTTTTAATGCCCTACTTTGAAGTCAAAATGTTTGACATGTTTTAGAGCATTCAAACTGTGAGTTCCTGAAAGGCACCCTGATACTGGCAGGGATTGGTCTTACATTCAACATGGGGAGCACAAGCTTCCTACTGCAGCGAAAATGTTTGCGGCTCCTGGCTGAAAAAAAAAAAAAAAAGCCTTAATATTTCTTAATTCCCACTTTTTCAACATTTTCAACAAGCACTCACAGCTGGTTGCACACTCTGGCCACAGCACACGCACATTATTCATGGTACTTATATGAATCTGTAGGCAGTGGATGGGTTAGTCCAAATGCCACTGGCAGCTGAAGCTTTCGAAACAGATGGAAACAAGGGATCTCAGACAACCAGTCACCCCCAAACCCAGAAAAGCGCAGACAAAAGCAGGTGGTTGTGTTTTCCCCGGGTGAGCTGATTTCCTCATTCTTAGCTGTCTACCCTATCCTCCCATTCTCTGACTTATTCTTTTCATGGTTCTCTACCTTGACCTCATTCCCCTGCTTCTGATCTGTTAAAAAGAAAACAAGAAAAGTGTGCAGACAGAGATGCAGCCAGACCTGAGCTCACCCCCGTTGCCCTTCCCCATCTATTTCTTCATTTCATTAGCAACAGCTTCCATGAAAGAGACAACCAAACAGCTCTGATATTGTCTCTCACGTTTACCGTTATTGGTTTGAATGTAAGATGTTATATTTGTCTAGCAAATTTCTTTAAGTCTCTTAATAGTGAGGCTTTCAAAGTTTTCCAGCCCTACAATACAAGGAAGCCCTCCTGCTTTAATGGTAGTATTTCATGTTTCAGGACGAGGCTTCAAGAATGAGAATTATCTTCTCCTTTGACTAATAGTATCTTTGGGATATTTTCCCAGCTGGACAAGTTTGAAAGTGTTTCATATCTTCAAACAGTCTCTTCCAAAACAGGTATTGGAAAAGGGGATCATCTTAGAATCAGAGTTGAATTATGTTCGGGCTAATACGGCAGGTTCTGCTTATGAGTGTCACTGTACAGGTAGCTGTCAGTTTGATATAATCAGCTGCTAGATTTTTTATCTTTCCAGTCTGACCTGCTTAGGGAAAGCATAGCAGGTTCCAGATGCTGTGTACTTCCTGTAATGTTACTCACGCTGGTCCTAAGACGTTTTGTGTGCGCTGCAAGCAATGTGAGGCAGAGTTTAATAATACCGATTTGTACTAAGATACAAAATACTTTGATGTGTTCTTATAGTGGGGTTTTTTTGCCATTACATGCCTTATTAATCATTTGTACTATTTTTGTCTGCTTTATGAATAGCTTTTGAAATGTATCAAAGGCACCAAACGCACCTACTGTAAAACAAAAAGTATGACTTCTTATGCAAACATGAAAC
This sequence comes from Coreoperca whiteheadi, assembly GCA_011952105.1. Taxonomy (NCBI): domain Eukaryota; kingdom Metazoa; phylum Chordata; class Actinopteri; order Centrarchiformes; family Sinipercidae; genus Coreoperca; species Coreoperca whiteheadi. The sequence continues at coordinate 11,336,770 of CM022472.1, read as the reverse complement.
TGAAACAGGAGAGATGAATGCCTTCGGGGTCTGGTTTTGATAAAAGGAAAGCTAAACTTTAATCGTTTTCTACTCTAGTAAGATTATTGAGTGTAAAATCATGGACGTGGGCTCTTAATTGGCATAGCTTTCCATGACTTTACTTCTGTGCTCACATAATTCAGTGATAATGCTTATCTCAATTTGGAGTCAGACAAGTGTAAATTACCATGAGAACACACTGAGGGTTTAAGAAAAATCCATATCTAAACTAAATTATGAGGAACTATGAGGAACAGCAACAAGGGATCCATTACTGTGCATTATGATTAAGAACTGAATCAATATTTTAATATCTGAGCGATGTTACAACTGGGCTACAATGGGGCAGTTTTGTCAATACTTAATGCATTTGGTAGTTTAATTAGCCAGCTGTTTGAGGAATACAGCTCTGTGCTGGAATATGGGCTACAATGACAAACAAACTCAATCATTATCCCAGTCTATTATGCCATCTTTGATAGTGTTGCACTGAATATCAAGTCTCCATATTTTGGGGGCTGAAGATTTTCCACTGTGCTATTTTTACCATTGTAGATCTGCAGTATGCCAGAGCAGGATATTTTCTGGGACTGTGAAATTTGCTTTTCAATCAGATAATGTCACAATTCATGTGTGGTAACACAGACAATTCAACAAAATCACACATCATTCAAACACAGTAGGAGGTAAAAGAAAATATAGATGTAGAGCTGCTAGTGGCTGTCATACTGAAAATACATGTTCTGTAATGTGATGTCTGCTGCTTTTCAAAAACATTTAAAGTGACACACTTTCTGTGATAAAACTATAGGAACCAGGAACATACTTTTGCACCTGAATCAGAGACTAGATAAGCACTGAAAGCAGGGTGGACTTTTTCTGCCTGAAAGGTAAATACCCACTGAAAGCTGACTGCTAAAAGACAGGGGAAACTGCTTTTATGATTCCTTCTCGTGCAGTTACTGTAAGTACAGAGAGATCTACAGAGACATGTATGATAAACGTTGCAGAGCGGCGGACAAGTTAATATCCCTCTTACTCACAAAACAGTTTAAGGTTCCAGAGTATCTGTGATTCTCGGTCACAGAAGGAAGACGAGAAGCGAGAAAGATCTGCGATACAGGCATACCTGCTCTCACATACATTCTTCAGCTTGACAGTGCTTGCCCTCAAACAAGAAGCCCTTCCTACCACGCTCTTCGTTTTTCACATCTCCCTCTATCCCAGCTCTTGCTTACTTAATCACGTTTTGGGCGTGTCCTTTTGGTGCCTGGCCAACTGTCTGGCGAACGCAGGTTTTCTGAAAGAGTCCTCCAAGTACTGCCCAGGGCTCAAGAATCATAAGGCTTTCTTAGAGTAACATTAAAAAAGACATTTCCCACGTCCATGTCTACGTATCTATCTCACAGACAAAGCAGCAGGTAGGAGAAAAAGAAACTCAAGTTGTGACACATGCAGCCTGCCCTTGGTACACTGAAAGCACACTACTGATGCCTTCCCCCCACCCTTGCTCCTTCGGTCTATAAACTTTAATGGCTAACCCCACTGCAGACTAGGTGATAAACATCAAGGCTCCTTCACTCACAGTCTGTAAACATGACTTGGTAGCAGGTCCAAAGACAGTACAGCCCCATTCAAATCCCCTCTATTGACTTGGGTACTATATTTAAATTACAGCACAACAAACCTGAAGCTGCAATGATACGGGTTGCATTTTAATAGACACTTTTCGTCTCTGTCAGCAGATGAGACCGATCCATATGATCATACACTCACAAAGTTCAAGTGTTTATTATTATCAGCTACTTATTGTGAGCTGCTATCAGCAAGGCCTGACGGAGGCTGTGGTTAGCAGCTTCCCCTTCTCTGACTCTGCGGTTCAAGTTGAGGCCCACAAATGCAGCAAAGGAAAGAAGCTGCATGCTCAGAAAGGATGCCCTTTATCATTTTATCCCCCACAAAACATGTTGCTACACCGAACATCCTGTTTGTCACATCATCTCTGTTATCTCGATCGTGGCATTAGTATGAAGCTTCTTGTGTCTTGCATCAGGAAAACATTTCGCAGACAAAAAATAGCTGAATGAAGTTTGTAATTATGTGCGCACCAGGGTTACAACATAGGGTCCTGCGTAGTAATTTCCTTACATACTTGTGGATGGATAACATGGAATGTGCAGGTTTGATGTTCCCTGCCCTTATGTAACAGCAAGAAGCTGCCAGCTAACCCCCAGGCCTGTAGGACTACAGGATATGCTGTTTCTCTCTCTCTAGCTTGCTTTCTTTCTCTTACACACACACACACACACACAAGCACATGCAGAATAATAGTACTATAATATGCTAGCTCATGCCTGAAGTGGTTGATAGCTCTCTTCTTCAGAGAGCAGGGCTATAGGGGCTGTGAAGGTAAACAGCTCGGATCAAACCAACTCTCGGCTTCCTTTGAAGAGTAGGAGTCAATTACGGAGATCAATGGTGCAGCCCAGAGGTGGTTAACAGCCTAGACAGGCAGACAGACAGGGATTGATGCCCCGTAATATCTAGAGAGTCTGCTCCTCAATGACTTGCGTGTACAGTCAAATCCGAGGCGCACTGCATCCCCGCTGAACATATATCTCGGAACACAATTAGCTCTGCCCTGAGGATATGGACACTGTACCTGGGAGCATTTATCCCTCAGTGTGCGAGATTCAAACTCTATTGTGTGGATTTTGCTGCCATACATCTTGAATTGGAGCAGGCGTGGGGGGTCAAAGCTCTGTGTGGGTGTACAGTTCTTCCTGCAATATTTCTCCAGAGAGTGTACTAATACTAATAACTATCTTCACTATAGATAAATACCATATAGCATGAACCTTTATTAGAAAATACTGGGTCTTATGTGATCTCTGTGCTTATGTGACTGTGTGCATGCTTTTCTGTGTGTTATGTGTTTTAACTTACATGAAAGTTACACGTAACTTTTAGCAATCTTTGACATCATCTGTACACTGATGAAGACAGCAAGAACAGACACCCGGTGTGAGGTGTGAGCGTGTATCCGTGTGTGCGTGTCACTCACGGTGCATGGGGTGAGTCGCGAGCTGTAGCTTAAAAGCTCTGGCAGCACACTCGCTCTTATTGTGTAGGAGTTTCAGAGCAAGCTCTCCTGCCCCTTCTTTTCCCGTGTGATAACGTCAAGCTGAGTCCATACAGAAGCTGCAATTTCAGACGGCTTGCACCACCTTGACTTAGCGAACAACAAGATGCAGGAAAGAGTGGGAGAAGCACAACAGCCGCTAGCTATTTTTGTTGATCAGCACACCACAGCCATATTAGTTGCTTGAATGACATATTTGCCAGTTGATGTGGAACAACGCCAGCAAAAGAGCCTTTTGAACTAAATATACAGCTCATGTGAAAGTAGATTTTGTCCTATGAGACAGCAGATGAATAGATTGAGAAAGTGGTTTCTTTGTTGCGTACACGTGAAAATAGGAATAGCGTGTCTTCTTCTTTTCCTTTCGGCTGTTCCCTTTCAGGGGTCGCCACAGCGAATCATGCGCCTCCATCTAACCCTGTCCTCTGCATCCTCTTCACTCACACCAATTAACTTCATGTCCTCTCTCACTACATCCATAAATCTCCTCTTTGGTCTTCCTCTAGACCTCCTGCCTGGCAGCTCCAACCTCAGCATCCTTCTACCAATATATTCACAGTC
>CM022472.1:11218154-11332412 GCA_011952105.1 Coreoperca whiteheadi | reverse complement strand
TAAAAAAAAAAAAAAAAAAAAAAAAAAAAAACGAGATAAGATCAAAACAGATATATTTGTGTTTCCTGGGGAGGGAAAACAATTACATCATTGAGATGTTTAAAGGCTTCCCACCCTCTTTGGGTGTGCAGAGGGGGAACAATGTTGATTTGTGATTATCACATAATTTCTGCGTGAATAGAACAGAACAACAAAGCAGCGACAAGAACCCTTCTGCCCCACACTCATTTACTTTTCAGTCCTCCTGGGTGAGGAGAGGAGGAGAAAGGCAACATGGCAATATTTCTGATATACTTTAATGTTTGCACACAGCGATGCTCGGACAGATAGGCAAAGTTCTGAATTATTGTCATAAAATGCTGTTTTACATCTATCTCAACTGACCAACTGTAGGGTTTTAATTGCACTCACCCAGCATAACTATACTGTACAGTACGCTGACACCCACACACACGATTACCAATGCTGCTTGCCCACAGGCCTGACCCTTGCCTGGCTGGCAAGCTCATCAGTGGCTCAGTTAGCCATGGAAAATAGCTGCCTTTACACACATGCACACAGCCAACAAGCATCAGCACTTTCCATAGCGGCTCTCAAAGGAAACCATTACACTGCAGAAACCCGCGGGAAGCCAGACAGAAAGGGGATTTTCTCAAGCACTTTTTCTCTTTTCCTCTCTCCCTCTCTCCAAAAAAACCCCCCCAAAAAAACTAACTTACGCTAAGCTACTTTTGCCAGAGAAAAAAAGATTACAGTCAGCCAAGCGTCTAATTCACCTGTGACCCAGTAATTCATTTGGCTGATAATCTGCTATTGCAGGTGACACTAACAATCACTGATATGATGGGTGGAGAGGCAAGGGAGGGGTTGGCGTGGTATGGTTTGGGCTGATTGGTGGAGGAGATATTTGATTAAATTCGCAAATGAATAATGCATTGTGAAATTGATCCAGGCAAATCCCACGTTGAGGAGATTGGAATAGGATTATACAGGGAAAGGTTTAGGAGAGGTTATGACAAAGAGGAGGTTTCCTAAAAAGGTGCACTTCAGCATCAAGTGGGTATTACCTAGTGCTTGATAAGGCAATTTGTCGTGCCCCATTTATATACATGTCAGCTTCATGCCGGTAGAACATATTGCGAGTTACATGCACAGTAATAGATTATGTGAGATATATATTGCACATGTCCATAGCCTTTTGTATCCGATGGCCTTGAGAAAAACCAAGCACAAGTGGTTTCTGTTTGCTTCTGTTTTTACAATTAATTGCACCTTGACCTATATCTGACTTTAGGGGAATTATCAATATTTTCCTTAAGAGTTTAAATATTAACCTTATAAAATAAAACAGCCGATTGCTTGAATACTGCAGATCTTGTTTTATTATTTTTCACATGCAGTTACACACTGCCGGGGCTCCCACTACAGAATAATTTTATATTGCACCACGACTGACTCCGTGTACTCTGCAAGTATATGGGGAGCGTGTTGAAATACTATATTATAATATCTCTATTTAAGATTTCAAGGGGATTGTGGGTCATGCGCAGAACCGCTAAGCAGCACATCTCGACAGGTAGCACATATCAACTCAACATCTGTTAAGAAAGTGGCTGGTAAAAGAATTGAGTGGCTGGTAGTTTTTGGAATCCAACAGCCACAGTGGTAGGTGGACAGAAAAGTTAATTTCCAACACTGCTTTAGAGGGAGGCAGACTGGTCGTTTCCCCCGGTCTCCAGTCTTTATGCTAAGCTAAGACAAATATGAGAGTGGTATCAAACTTTGTTCCCCAGAGAATTCCTTCAATTTAGCAATTTTCTGAAAAAATGTATGTGCACATATGTACACTCACATTGGTTAGTTATTTTTCTTGGTTTTCTATACACTTATCCATGTTTTGTTGCATATTTGCATGTTTTTATGTAAATATAGTCACACACAGTATGTACAATGATTGCACATGCATGTTAGGTACACATGCTCTATCTTAAGGTTTCTAAATCACCTGTAAATGCAGTGTCTTTTCTACAGTGTTACAAAAAGCACCTTTGTAAATCCTAATGAAAATATACTTAATTCATTGGCACTGAGCTCACCGTATCCAGCAAGGCTTGCTTGTAATACTCGTTTATAAATAGAACGTTTATTGGTGTACTTCACTTGTGTTAACTTGTGGCTTTACCCTGGAAAGAAAGGGCGTCTCCTCATGGCAGCAGCACCAGACCTTCGCTCAGCAGTTTTTATAAGTAATTAGCTTCTCTGCTTAGATTTAGTTGGTTGCTTTTAATGAGCGTGCACTATTCCAACAACTATTTTCACATATGACTGCACACAGCCTCACAACAAAACCTAGAGTGCACTTAATTTCCAACAATTGTAAATATTCATTGGCACAGTGAGCCACTTTATTGAAGTGCATGTCAACACAGTGGGGGGAACAATATGGGAAAACAAAGTAATTATCTGGTGCCTTCCTAAATACAGTAAACAGGAGTTTGAAGTATTGTTAGCCAATGAAAATGATATCATTACTGTGGAAGGGCTTTGGAAAGAGACTGAAATGTTTGCCAACACGTCGCTCCAGTGTGACATGTTAAGCTGTCCATGGGGCTTTTTAGATGCCATGTGAGACATATGTAGTGTTAACCTGACATGGCAGACTGAGTGTTCAGTTGTCAATAAAAATGCATTAGTGTTTAAACTTTTTATTCTCCGGGGTCAGGGATCATTTATTCCCCCTGAATTGTCATCCGTATGGCTCCAGCACTTGTACAAGTGTGCTAAAGTTAACAGGATTTTCTTTTTAATAAGAAAAGGCAGATGGAGCAAAGCTTTGAGGGCAATCTCACCCTATCTGTATGGTATTTCGTGTTGAAAAAGCACTTTAATTTATTACTATGTCAAATGTATCGGTCTAATGAAAGGCAAATCCAAGTCAGGTTTTGGAGGCTTGCCATAAAGTATATATTATGAATCCATAATATTAAAAGCTTTCACGGTTTATTTAATGATGAGCTTGATTTACAGGCCATGTTCACAAACAAGACAGGCTTTACCCCTGTAATATCGGCCTATTATCCATACATTTTCCATGCAACTGGCCTCTATTAATCCATGAACAGTACTTTCAAGCTGCTTTAATGTAGCTCAAGCACTTAAAAGCAAAATTCTCATCCAGAGGTGTTTATTTCTGCCAAAGTGATAGCTTCACCAATTATCGTACAAGCCAAAACAGGTTGCTCTCTCCTTTCTTGCCTGATGTTTTGTCCTTTCACTTTTGCTTGTAATGGGGCATGAAACACAGGCCACTGGCAGCAGTAATAGGAGCAGTGTTAAAAACAAAATCAGAGGCTCCGTAATCAAGTGAATAATTAGCAAGGCTGTCAAAGCACATACATTTTAACTTAGAAGAATTTATGAAAGAGGATTTCCGAAGACACTCTGTGATGCCTGATGGGTGCAGGGCAGATAAAAGAGAGGCAACTGGAGGTTCACAGAAATGTAATTGTGCAATCCATCAAATGCAGTCTTTGTTGCCTGGCTGGCTGGAATGTGAAATTAAATGCACATAAATGAGGATAATTTATGGGCAGTTGGAATGGGCAGAATGTGAGAGAGGCAAAAGTGGAACTTCTGTGTACAGTATATTATATCATCATCACTGGGACTGCAGCACTTTTCCCTGGTGAAAGTGAGGGTGTTACTGCACATCATTCTGTAGCTGTATGTTGAAAGCCAAGAGTTTCTCACACACACCCACAAGTGATGCCTGTAGCCACCCCTCAAGTTCCTGCCCTTATGATTTGTCCCCGTCCATGTGGCTCACTTGCCATTGTCGTGATTGACAAATGTCAAACCTGTCACCATCCATGGAGCTCACTCATCTCTGTTCTGACTGGCAGGAGTGCCACCTCTGCTAACTTCTCCCAAAAAAGAGTTTGAATGACTTAAAGGTCAGGCAAGTCAACCAGCTGATTGAAAGCCTAGGTAGAATTTGTTATCATGCACACATTAACATGTTTAACTTAAAACTATCTTCGACTCACTCATTTCTCTAGATCTAGTCTAAGGTTAAATCCGCTGGTTTCATCTCTGAACCCAGCAGGCTAAATCTGCGGGAAAAGTTAAAGAGCAGCGCTTCTCCCCTCCTTCATTTCCGCCACTGTGGTGCTCTTGGGAAAGACCCTTAACCGCAGCTGCACCAATGGAGATTCTCAGTGGCCAACAGATCAGGCTATCAGACTAATGCAGGCAGCTGTGGGTACGGAGGCCGAGCGGGTCATCCATTAATTGCAGGGTTGGTGGTTCGATCCCCTTCAGCAAGGCGGTGAACCCCAAGTTGCTCCCAGTGGTCCGGCTATCGGTGTTTGTGTGTGTGTGTGTGTATGTGTGTGTGTGTGTGAATGGGTGAATAAACGGAAAATTGAAAAGCACTTTTCCCATTTAAGTAGTAAAGCATTGTTTAAGTGCAGTCCATTTACCATTTACTATGGTTGTATCGGGCAACTTACAGGTGTGAAAGTCTGTTACTCAAAGAAAGCACTATTTTCAGTGACCACCCAGGATAAATAATGGTTAAAAATACTATAGATGGTTAATGAAGTCAATATTTTGATGTAAATAATGTGTCAATTATTACCGTTACAGGGAGTAATAAAAACAAGATTGCTCTAAATGACAAAGACAATGACAATTTTCCTAGAAGAGGGTCTGAATATACCTGTATTTTGCAGGGGGGGAAAAACAAGAACAGACTTCATTTAATACGGCAGGACACACAGTTAAGTACTTATTGTCTTTGTGGCATTTTAATGTGTTGACATAACACTAATTTAACAAGAAAGCATGCTTCCATTGGCATGGCATGCATCTATTACAGCAGTAGACCTAATATTAGAATAGAGGAAAATGGGTTTTATAGTGCTCATAGCCAAAGTATCAGTACCATTAAACTATGTTAAATTTTCTGCCTGGCAAGACTACCAGCGAGCAAGAAAAAGAGAGAGAGGTCACTAGTTTGACTAATTTTAGTATTGCCGACTTGAACAGCAGTACTTTTCAGCACTTGTGGCATTGTCTGACATTGCCACAATGATGGTGAGGGAAGCAAAGTGGCCATCAGACAAGAGACAGTCCTTATCTGAGGATTGTTACTCTCGTAGGTCATCACTGCACAGCTGTCCACCAAATCACTACCAAGACCTTTCTTCGGTATCTCTGAGATTGGTTCTTGTAAAAGTGTGTTTCTGTGGTCGTGTGTGTGTGTGTGTGTGTGTGTGCGTGCGTGCGTGCGTGTGTGTGTGTGTGTGTCCGCTCTGGCCCTCTGTTTCCCTGCCTGCTTCCATTCCCCCCCTCTTGCTGGCAGTAAACTCGTGCACTTACAGAAATTTCCCACCACATTGACACTCATCCAGCTAAAAGCAAGTGGCTATGCCAAAAATATGTCAAGTCACCGCCTTTTACACATCATGATTATTGGCAGGGCAGGATTAACTGAGGCTGGGATTCTCCATACTTCAGCAGTTCATAATTAGAGCAACAATTCACCATGGAACAGTGGCTGCTCAAACTGCCTCCTGAGATGTGGCTAATATCTGCCAGTCAAACTGTTCTCAAATCAGGTAGACAGCAGAATAAGAGCATCTGAAACAATCAAAACAATGCAGCATTATATATGGAACAGAGTGATTCTAAGCTAACACAATTGTGTACCAGATAAAGTCAAATCATTTTATATCTGTACAAGAGTTATTTTTGAGTTTTTAATCAAATCTAAACTTTGTCTCCCCCCAAGGCCTCAAGTCCCGGAAACATTTGGCAAATAGTTTCACAATTCAAAACAGACAATGAAAAATATGTATGCTTACTACAAACCCAACTCATGAACTGGAAGCTTGAAGAAGATGTCCTCTCACAAAGACTTACAAACCATGAACGCGAGTTGTTCAAATAGACTCCTGAACACAGCTCAGTTTCAAGGTAACAGATGTCTAACTGAAGGAGACAAGAGTAAATCACCTATTTGTACAGTCTACAAAAAAGCCATCTTTCTCAACCAAATAAATCCATAGACTTGCATGACCACAACTGATGATGCAACAAATTGTGGGTTGGCTTTTGCCAGGATATTGTACGTCTAACACAACAATGTTTTTGTGAGATTGAGAGTCTTTATCAAATATTTAATTTAACTGCAGTTGCAACTGTTCTGTATTAGCAAAGATAAATAATATAAATATTTTAGTAACAAGTTATTAGAGCATTTTTTATGTATGTCAGATTCTCCAGCACAAGTGAGAACAGATATTTTTGCTGGTAAATATTTGAGTTATAACTTGTTCAGTTCTTGTAGTCGCCAGGTTTGACATTTTCCAAGTTTTCCCAATGGTAACGAGTGGCATATGATGTTCGCTCAACCACTGTTCGTCCACAGATATTTTAGAGCTACTGCAGGTGTGGCTTACAAATTTGCAGCTAACTCTGCTTGGTGTGGCTGTATAGTAGATATATTCTTCCTTACAATACAATACATTGTGTGACTGTGATGGTTATTCAGATTAGTACAGGCCTGCAACTTTCTCCTCTGTATTTTGCTGCACATGATTGTGCCCTCTGTGTATTTGTTCACTGAAAAGCTTCCAGGATACAAACAACTGGAGTTAGGCCATCCTTTTCCTGATTTCTGACCAAATGTCACTACTATAAGAGCAAATGGATTCTCGCAAAACATAGACTACATTAATTAATTCTTTTCTTCAAAATTATATTTGAACTTGTATGAAAAGTTGAAGCCGGGGACCCACTGAAAAAAATTCAACAATACCTCATCCTACCCATGCTTTGGGACTTCTCTCATACAACCCATCCAATTTTCTCAGTGTATGTGTCTGTCTATGCGTGTGTGTGTGTGTGTGTGTGTGTGTGGCAAACAGGCCAGCATTTTGAGAAGAAACTTCGATCCACTCTTTCTCCATTGCCCTCTAAATCAACGATATCTTGCTCTAGCCCTTTAGTAAAGATGGTGTGTGTGTGTGTTCATCAGGCTGCTTGTGGCGGCCAGAGGCAGAAATGGCCATTATAGTAACACAGTAAAAACCCCTCTGCTTGTGTTTTATTTGATTGAATACATTTTATGGTGGCTTTATGGAAATGACCAGACATGCGCCATTTTCCTGTTTTACTCAGATGAGGTCTTTTGTTTGTCACTACAGTGCACATCACAGAAAGCAATCAAAGTCCCTCACCATGGCCGGTAATAGGAATGCAAACTGAAAACTGCATTACACATTTATTCCAGATTGCAGAGAGAAAAGGCAGGATAAATGAGGCTGTGATTACAGAGAAGAGCTCTTCCAGAGGCAGCTGTCCTATCCCTTTATACGACAAGAACACTCAGTAATAGCTTTGCACTGACAACAAACCACAGGTCTGTCATTAGCAGGGTGTCTTCGAGCCTCTTCACAGAGGTAAGTGAGCACAAACCTGATGCGCCCAACACCCACAAATAATCTTGCTTGCCTCTTTCATATGCTTTTAACTCAAGGATCTCTATTTCTCTTACCTCTCTCAGATGAGACTTGCTCGGATATCTGATGAACTTTGGAGATAATGACCTGGCTACTTAGATTGAATCCATGAGCCCTAAATGGTTCATCTGACCGTATCTTCCACTCCAACCTCAAACGCAGGTAAAAGCAGTTTTATACCTGGATCTCTAGCCTGCATTTAAAATGTAATTATCATTTTGTGCTATCAACCATGACAGCCAGAGATGGTTTTCTCTCATTTAAACAATGTTCGAGACAAGATGCAGCAAATTAGTTATACTTTGAATCATCTTTGTTTAAGTCATTATGCTCTAAGATATGGCTGCGCCTATGATAAAATTTAAATGAAGTCATCTCTGTGAAGTCGATTTCAGCCAGAGTGAATATTTCTTGAGTCAGTGATCAGAATGCGAGCTGAAAGGGAATTTATTGCCCCTGGAAGCCATTCAAAGTGCAGTTGCAGGTAAGACATCAGTGACAAAGTAATGCTAGCCTGTCATCCTTTGACAACTCGGGCTTGGGGGTGGGGGGTGGGGGGGTGCGGGCGATCACTTACACCTGGAGAGATATCTAACCCTGTCGTACTCCTTCTCACACCTCCACTCCCTCACTTATCGTTCTCTCGGCCCTGTATGTGTTCTCAAATATTCATGACCATGCAGCCAGTCTCATCTTAGAATATCTAAATGGGAAGCCCAAGGCAGAGGGAAATCATCCTACTATGAAATTCTCCAGTCCTCTACGAATGTTAAAGCATTCATCTATAAACCTCGCCCCATCGGTTCCCTCCCCCTCGCTGTTAAAATTCCTTCCCTTCTTATTTCCACTCCAAGACTCTTACGGTGAATAGACAACATGGCACATCAGACAAAATGGTACATTTGTAAAGTTTTTTTAATATATAATCTGTGGTTACCATGCGTGCTATCTGCTTTGCATTGCAGTGAATCAGCTCGTGGCACAACATCTGCAACCGGAGATGAAAGTGATATGTAAAACTTTTGACAGCTGATTTGTAAAACACACACAAACACAGCAAATCGCCCCCCATGCTTGCTCTCTCTCTCTCTCTCCAAAAAAAAAAGCAACATTAAATGACTGAGCCGTGGCTGAGTGATTCCCGATCTGCCACTTAAGCGACTGGGGGCTGACGCATTGTGCCAGCTCATGTTCAGGGTCATGCCTGTGTCACTTAAAGACTCTCTAATGAGACCCAGACAAGCACGCTGTGCCCAGTCGAGCGGAGCCGAAAATCTAAAAGCCATCCACAGCACGAGAGCCTGAGGAGAAAAAAAACAAAAAGAGGAAATAGAGATCCTCAAATATCGCAAGGCCACTACATGAGGTCTACTGAGAGAAAGGGTGAGTGGGATTTTGTGCAATTTTTTGAAATGGCTACAAAAAGTCTTGTTCCAACTCATTTTCCTGAAATGGTCACAGAACATTACGACGCAGCACATCATTCAAAACTTTTACCTTTGAAGGCTGTGGGGGGTGTGGAGATGAGTGACTAAGGCTCAAAAGTACCTGTCCTGTAAGGCTGTTGGTTTAGTCTTAAGCTCTAAAAGCCTAGCTTGAGTGAAATGCTGTGTTGTGTATCAGTGACATTCTTGACAGGCTGGCAGGAGCTACTGAGAAATATCACTCACAGAGAGAGTGAGGGACAGCACGAAAGACAGAGAGACATTCAAAAGTTAATAAAATAAAGTAGTTTATCCAGTGCCTGTACATTGTAGTTAGAGAGCACCCACAAAAGAAAATACCCTGTTTTCTAAAATAGCAGCTCTTATAAACCTGAATTTAGGTTGTAAATATTTTACCAGGCATCAATAAAATATCTTTATATCCAGGCATTAGCTTGCCCGGGCAAGTGTTCAGTTTAGTAAAACTTCCGGTGGCAGTGCATTGCACAACACAAGAAATACTCCTAGAAAGGAGTATTTGAATGAATAGGCAGCTTATACAGTGTTGAGCTCACATGGGTGTGGTTCAACATGAATATTCAATACACACATCAGAATAAACCATTGTGTTCCCATTTCAAGCAAATTTCATCTGGGATTATGTATCCAGGCTGAATTCAAATAGCTAGACACACAAGTTAATGTAATTCCACAAAAATGTAAGTGAATGGTGTGCTACAAGATACAACTCAAATTAAAGTTAAAGTAAAGGGATTTTTAATTTTTCAACATCGAATTTATGTTGCATATGTACAATTTTCATTTTCTTGCTTGTTTTTAAATGACAGGACAACAGTATGTTCCTTTAAAGATCATATATTTGAGTTTCAATTTCTAAACCCCTCGCCTTTTAATTTGTTGAAACTGGGTACAAGGACAGCAGCAAATTGGCAAACAAATTTGGCGAACAAAGGCATCCTGGCACAGCGCGGCACAACCTGGAAAAGAAGCCGGAGCTGGATGAATACATTACTAGTTGGTCGAATATATCATCAGCAGGTGGAGTTTGTATTGGCCTCAAATCAGCTCCCCTGTTCCCTTTATCACCGGGCCCACTTCTGTAAGGAGAATACCGTCTCCACGAGGTGCAGAGTCGCATGGCACAAATGTACATTGTCCCAAATACAATACGGCACACCAAATATGTATGCAAGACCCGATAAAGTCCCTGCTTCAGTTAAATTTATGTCTCAGGAGACAGAAATTCCTCTGCACACAAAACCTAATGTATCTATGCAGTTATTTTAGAAGACAGAGCCTGTGCAGGTCGGCTACAACTGCATGACCTATAGGACAATAGAACGAGTTTACATTTATTATGGTCTATTGCTTGTATGTTTTTTAATCTAAGTAATTAAAAGCTTATATTGAGTATGTCAGATGGGCATGGTTACTGCATGTTCTGTAGGAAAAGGCTGCTTACGTGACTGCATGAACTGACAGCTCCCCATCCCACTGAACGAATGAAAATACTAATTTAATTATCCAGAGGAAATGGTGTTTGGAGTTGCTTCAAGAAAAAAAAAAGTCCTGGAATGTTTGATGGAGCTCAGGACGCATCCTAAGGAAGCTTCCTGTATTCTAAATGACTTCACTGTATAAACAAGGAATATGTGCCGAGTGGTTTACCAGTCTGGTGCTTGGAAAAACACAGAAGCCCATCTACCTGTTTTAGTAAAGCTTGGTGTGATGTCAGTCAGTCATTTTCTACCGCTTGTTCCCGTTAGGGGTCGCGGGTGACTGGAGCCTATCCCAGTGACTTCGGGCCTTAGGCGGGGTACACCCTGGACAGTGGCCAACTCGTCGCAGGGCTGACACATAGACAGACAACCATTATGTCTGAAGATTAATGTAATGAATGAAGATAGCTACACATGTGCATAACTTCAAACACCATCACGTCACTCAAATAATGCCGTCCATTCATTATTAAAACCACATTAAATTTGCACATAAGTGTGCAATTTAATGTTTATAATATTAACAATGGATATCAAACTAAAGGACAAAAAACTCAACATACATGTATAGGTTGAAGGGTCTTTGAAGGTGTAAAAACACAACCGTTTCAGGCCAAAATAAGCAACAAATTGCACAACCTACCCACCATGGTGCAAGTACATGTGTAATGCCACTGCTATAATGGAGTCTTTACTTATCATAAAGCTCATGAATGTTTCACAGCAAGTTGTGCCAAATGAACACCTCTTGACACCCAGGGTTGAGTGGGGTGCTTGATTAAGATCATTCCTACACCCTCACTGAAGTGCATGTTTTAAAGTCTGTTTAAAATGTGTGTATCAGAGGGCCCAGCCCATTCAGGATTCTATGTCTGGCTCTCTTTCCCATTCTCACTGATGTGCCGGCTGGTGTTCCCAAGGGATCAACGCCAAAGAACGCCATGCTTAGATGCTCATCGAAGGCTGCACACCCTTTTCCGTCAAAACTCAAGGCAAAGGTCTGAGACTGACTCCAATGAATGATGACTAAGATAGTGCCATAATTCACTGCCTGCTATAAATCAGTGCACAACTCTTTGCACCTCAGAATCTGTAGGATACATTTAAACATAATGAGATCCTGCTACAGATTTCTGACAGCTTTTCATGTTCATCCGCTGTAAAGTTTAAAGCTCAGTGCTGCACAACACTTGAAAGACGCTTCACGACTGGCTTTGAACACATTCTCATCATTATCTCTCTCTCTCACACACACACACACACTGGATTTTCAACATGCAAACATACAACAAACACTCTCTCACACACAGAAGCACAACAACTGTTTACTCACTGATTCCTGGCTCTTGTCCTTTGCATCATACACAGTCAGCTTGACTAGTGTCTCCGGGCTAGCAGGATACTCTGAAGGGAAGGTCACCCCCGTCAGAAACAGCGGGTCTTTGTTCGCCTGTCAGAGAGAGGGACAGCACAGAAACCGGGTGAGATACTATATGTGTGTTTGTGTGTGTGTGCATGTGTGATAGTGTGTACCCTCATGCCCATTTGTACTGCAACACACATGTTCATTGAAAAAGCAGGAAGCCAAAGGGAGAAACGGAGGGAGGGAGGCTTGGGTGGGTAAATGAGCCAACAGCTGGGCTCAGTCTGTCCTCCTCCTACTCTCCCCGGCATTTCTCCCCACTCCTCTCGCCTCCCCTGTTGCCTGTCCTGGGCACAAAAAAGGAGTAGATAGAGCTCTCCCCAGTGGGTCTACCTGGAGCTCTAGCATAACTACAGTCCCCCAACTGAGACTGCAGGCCAGGAGCAACAAATGTTGCTCACAGCAGCCAATGTTGGGTCTTCAAACATACCAGAGGGCCGCATAGCATTAGCTAATATTCACTCACAACTTTCCTGAAATCACAGTAAGCCAGTCACCACCTTTAACTTCCAAGCCAGGGCTTGTTTTGCCATGGCCTGCAGAGACCTTGCTTTCATTACACGGTAAAATTGTCCACCTTAACAAGGGTGTTAGTGCTATTTACTTTAGATTTAAAGCCCCCTCTAAGACCTCTGCAGTGCCCGTAGAGTGAGTGCCTGTGTGTGACTTGTTTCACCTGTTGGGAGGAATTTTCTTCAAACAACAGAGAGCATCATGAAATAAGGCAGGTTTCTCTGCCAGTATGTAAAAAATGTCCCTAGTTTCCAGAACATTCTGAAAAAGGGGCCCTTTCTAACATTATCAAGGTAATAGGACCACAATGGAAATAAGCCTTTGGGCTGTATTGTGTTTCTATCCGTTTGATGATTTGCATATCTGGGGCATCTCTGGTTGGAGGGGCCACTTTTAGAGTAAGGCTCAATAAGGAAGTTCAATTAATCAATCAGTCAATACACCTTGTTTCAACAATGTTCTTGAGACACAGGTGATTCTTGTTGCACAAAACTTGTTATAATTGTTGTTGAAACTATTTTATTTGCAAAACAATCCAGTGGAACATCATCATCTGGAGATTTGAAAAGATGTGTTGTGATTTTGAAGTGTAGTTACATGTATATGTTGCAGCATCCTGAGAGATTCAGCTGGCCCAGGTGCATAGCTTTGCCTAATTATGGCCTTCTAGCCCAGGAACCATTTCATATCGTCTCGCTCACAATCATCCTTTTCTTTAAATTTAATCTGATACAGTACTGTATGGGCACAATGCCCCCCAAAATCAACTCTTAGAAATGATTGAAGTGTATAGAATATGCTATAAATCCAAACATAAGTGAATTTTATCACACCAGGAACTGAGGGGCTTTTCTGGGAAGACTCACGGATTGTTCAGCCATTTGGTGTTTCCTATTTGAACCAATTCAAAACACTTTGTGTTTACACTGGGGACTTCCTCTTCCTCTGCTCCGCGCTGATGGGCGTCTTTAGAACACAACCCTTTGGGACCGTGTGGGGACAGGCTGGGGAGCAGTAATGAGACCCACACAGACAGACTGGCAGACATGCATGAATGTATGGTCACACCCTTTAGTTAAAGAAACATCAGCAAAGACACTAAGGGTGGACAGTATGGTTGAAATCACTAATCATGGTAAATATTTTTAAAATATGGATATTTATAGCAAATGTGGGCAAAATCACAAGTGAAATATTCTAAATGGTATGCCGAGTATGTGTTTGTTTGTGCTTCACTGCATTTTGTTAAAATGTTGTTAGTTTATTGTTAGTACTTAGCAAGATTGTCTTGGAAACTAATGAAAACAATTTGTAAAATGATCCATCATCAAAATGTGATTTCTCCCAAAGTCGATAAACAATAACACCAACTTATTGCACAGACCGTAAACATGAGAAGGAGCGTAGTTATACGCACATCACGTGCAGGTGCAAGGCTACTGGAAATCAGCAGCGATGGAAAGGTCAACGCCTAATAGCCAAACGTTTTGATCCCAGTCGGATCTTAGTTAGAGAATGGATATCACACTCTCCATTGCTCTTAAATACATTTGTGGTTTAGAGTCAGTGTGCAGACATTAGTGTTTTCATCGACCAAAGACCTGAAACACAACATGCCTGCACAATGGGTGATTATTGCGTCAAAAATGATAGTTAGTTGGTTGTTCAAAGGCAAAACAAATGCTAAATGGATGGTCAATCAGCATAACAGCAGCTCAGGTAAGATGGACACACCAACAAGCCTTGACTCATTGACTACACTAAGGGATGTCTGAGGATTGGGAGCCAAAGCATGAAGCGCCCTTAAAACAGCAATGGAGGGAAGACCCAGACCCACCTCCTCACCGCACCACTAACCCCAACTGATCCTTCAGAAATCTTCCATGCGCTGACAGAGGGGAAATAGAACAAGTCTATTGCTTCTTGTTTCAGCCTCCCTACACATGGTAAAATCAATCTTGATGCCTGGTGCCATTTTGCCGCCCAGCCCCGAAGCTTTGTGGTTTGTGTACACCAACATCCTAAACACACAGCCCGATTCAGCACAGCGGGTACAGACACAGTGGAACCAGTGCACTGCTTTGAGCTCAGCGCAAATCTGGATACATCAATTCTGTACACTGACAAAAAGACAGTCAGAGCCATTATACTCAAGAATGTGCAGGTACACACAGACACACGCACACACACATAACCCCTTACACCTCCCTCACTGGCACACTGAATAGGCCTCATTCAGACTTACCAGCATGCTTGGCAGCCTCAGCTACGGCTGAATCTTCTTAGTGCTACTGATGGGCTGAGATGAGCTAAAGTGTTAAGCCTGTCTCCATTTACACAGAGAAGTAAGCCAGTCTGTCATACAAGTGGTCAACATATGCTATGGGAGTCAGCTGCCCCTCGCTTGTCTTTTTGTCTGTTTGGGTTGCAAACCTCAGTGGAATGGCCAATTTAGGTCATTAGAGGGTGTGTGTTTGTGTGTTTGTGTGTGTGTGTGTTTGTGTGTGACTGGGTTGGGGGGAAGTATGAGTATTCTGGCTTGAATCTCCCTACACTGGAGTTTTTTCTCCCTCCCTTGACCACTCATAATTACACACACAGACTAGACTTCTTGGACTTGTTCCAGGCAGGGGGGGTTCTTCGCTTGACTAGCATGACATCAAAGGCTGTTTTATCCCTTGGCTTTGCGTGACGTCAAATCCCCCAGTACCACCACTCCCGGACCCATTGTCCTTGTTTTACGAACGGGATTTTCCTACGAGATACTAGATGGCATTTTTGTGTTGCCAGCTTCAAATACAATTTGTCCAAGATGTTTCCTATTGCACTTTAAAGCGATTTAGAGGGTTTTAGATTTTCTACTTAAGTAGTCACTGCTCTTTTCTGTTTTGCCAACAGTAGATTAAGATACAGTACCCACTTAGAGACATACAATCGCTCTGTGGAGATATAAAGGGTCTGCCTTTCGTGGAAATATGATACTGTGTCCCAGTTCCATATTATACAGTGTAAAAATATTATATTAGTATACTGCATATGTACTATGTACTAATGTTAGTGTGTGCTATTTGGGAAATTAGTATATAAGAAATTAATTGACTTCAGTGTTTGTACTAATAGGAAATAAAACAAAGCCTGCACCACTCAGTGTTGCCAGATTTGACAGATGCCAAATAGCCCAATCAGAGCCTCAAAGCCAAAGTTTTAACATAGTTTTAATGAATTAAAATGCCATTTGGTTTTTTAAGTGATCAGCTATCAGTCATTGCATGTAGAACCTGCTAAACTCAGTGCACTGTCAGAAGAGATAGGGACGATTCATTAGAATATAACTTAACCTTTTCTTAAAAGAAACTACCCAAATGGTATGAATTGAAGCCCAAATTATTGCCAAAACCATTATTACCTGCCTAATTAGGCAAGACTAAAACCAACAGACCTGCTTTTATGTGGCTCTATATAACTCTTTGTGTTTTATCTTTTTACCTTCTTTTGTAGTTTTGATTCATGCAAATAAACAAACTGCCAATTTCACATTTGAAAACTTCAACACCAAGTAAATGTTTGTCCAAGGATTTATTACTTCATGCTTTTGTTTTCTGTGTTCACCAGAGGCTGTCGCACCGCCATCTTTCAATTCTCACAACTTTTTTCCCGTAGCGGTGAGTAGCTAAATCATTTCTGCCGTGGCATTTTGGGTAACTGTCAGCTGACACCATATATTAAATATAAGAACATTGTTTTACATTTTGGTACAATAGCAGTTAGTAATTTAAGATATATTCAGAGGCAGTCTGTACTTGAAAGACATACAGTATGTGCTACACACTGTTGTTACCTTCATTTGGCATATTCTATAAAACCTTGACTTTCTCAATAAATAACACCTGGAGAGATTCTTTAAACTAAACAGTAGTAAAGTCCAGATCCAACATGATTAAATGCTATCCTGTTCTTTTTGTCTGACCCCTGTCTAGTGATTCATGGGTAAGTCTAGAGAGGGCTCTGTAGCAGTTGGCATGTTCCATCATTTATCTTCTAAATTAAACCCGTATATCAAATTCCTGATCGTATTCGTAGATCACATGAGTAGGACTAATGCTGAAGCTTTCATGCAGCCCAGACTCCAATCAGTGTCCAGCAAAGCCGGCGGCAGCTGTTGAGAGCAGGCATCCTGGGAATGTGACAAACAGGAGAAACACAAGTGGCGGTGGGGCTGCCTTCAGAGTCATTCTGCACACACAGTGGGGCTCCCCAGTACACACACACACACACACACACACACACACACACACACAGGTCTTCCTCTGGCCACACAGGTTAATGAACATCTGCTGCTGTGCATGTTGGATGGTAATGTATGAGTGGGAAACCTTACCTGCCATGACAAGTAACCTCTGTTCCTCTAAACATCACACCAAAACTTAATTCAAAGAGGATTTCAAAGTCACATTGAATTTTTTCAATGTTGTGCTGCTTCTGAGTCAAATTAACACTAATAACACTGATCTGATTGATCTGATTTCTGTGTGAAGTGTTAAATATACTGGTATATGTAACAGTAAGGATCATCACTTTTATTGCACTATCCAGACTAATAAAAAAATATATATGGCAGAGAAAACTCCTCAGACTATCTTAAACAGCTCTTATGTGGCTACAAAGCTCTCTTTTAAATCAGACTTGTAAAATCACACAGAATGTGCACATACCCTATTTTTGTGAAGTCGAAAGCAGTCCATATCCTCAGCTCCAAATCCTGAACATTACAGCCATGAAAACATCCAGCGGGACTCAGAGTGTCTGCAAAGCTGGCTGAGCCAGCATACAGTATCCTACCACATCCTGTGTTTCTATGCACACATGCTCAAACACACACACACACACACACACACTGCTGCTCCCTTGACAGGACTGAGGGAAAAAGCAGTTGAAATGCAGTCTTTGAAAGAGACGGTTATGCTAAGTTAGTTTTACTGGATTAGCAGGAAAATAATGTGTGTAAGGAAACTTTGCCCCTCATATGAGGAAAGAAAAAAAAAAGTGTGTGTGTGAGTGAGTGTCCACATACATGTGTGTAAGTGGGTGTTCCATAGTGGGACAGGGGGCAGCTGTTGCCGCCCAAAAAACACTTGTGTGGCTGTTGCCTTGGCAACAGCACTGTCACACTGGAGGTAATAAAAGAAGCATTTAAAAAAGTCAAAGAGCACAAAAGCACTCTGACTGTATGGAACTCCCAAACAATTAAACCCACAAACATATATTGCGCATATTGAGAGGTAATACTGAGTGAGAGCCACACTACTCTTTCAGATGTCTCGACTGTCACAGGAAATAGAAGCTTAAAGCTCATTGTCTGTTCCAGTTCGATGAGTCAGATGGGGGAAAAAGGGTTGAGAAAAAGGAGGGCAGACAGAGATGGAGAGAACACCATCGAAGACCCAGTGACCCAGAGACACAGCAAAACAACAAACATCAAAGGTCGCAGAGAGAGGATAGTGCGTGTGTGTGGCCTTACCTCCACTATCTCTGTGCAGGTATGAGAGATGAGCTGCTGCTTGTGGGGATCTATGACAGCCACCTGGACCAAAGCATTGGGCTTCCTGTCTCTGCCCGAGGCCACCAGATCATTACAGGCTACAGAGAGGGAGAGAGGGAAGGAAGGAAGGAAGGAAGGCAGGAGGGGAGGATGAGAACAGGAGACGACAGGAGAGCAGGGAGGAGAAGAGGACGAAAATCAAGATGAGAGGGGGAGATAATCCTTTATGATACAAACATAAGTGACACAAATCACACGACACTGGGTCACAAATGGAGAATGTGACAATAAATGAGAGAGAAACACGGTAAATAAACATAGAGAAGAAAATGGCTAGGGCAGAGGATTTAAAAATATCTCTTGTCAGATAAGGTGTCACATACCTTAGCGCTAAAGAGCTGCATCACCACAAAGGAACAAAGAAGTTGGCTTTACTGTCCTCACTCTGTGAGGCCTCACCTCAAAACACAATAAAAGTTTGAGCAAATAAATAAAATATATCTACATTGAGATATAAAATTGTTGCCTCAGCTGTTGATTAAAACGGCAGCCAGGCAAGTTGAATTCCTTCTGGCAGTGAGATATCAATTTTATTAGGGCTTTCATTTTCGACAACAAAGGCAGCTTGTCACTCAGCCCCGCTGGCTTCCAAGGACAGGAAGACTTTGCATCCCACAATTCCTTTATAGGAAACGGACGCTTCCTGGTTACGAATAGAAACTCCCCGTAACAAGATAACACTCGCTGATCCCATCACAGCTAAACTGATGCACCTTTCCTTGATAAACACTACTGTACTAAGACATCCTTGTTATCTCTTTGGTAACGTCAGATATACAGTAGTAAAGTTGAACTTTTGACCACGTCAAACAGCAACAAAACAGCTTGATTTTATTCTGAACCTTTCAAAACTTGTTACGTGCAAGAAAAGTGCAGGAACAACGCTAATTTACGTAGTTAGTTTTTCAAAGCTGTGCAAAGATGTGACTCTTCTGTTCACATCAGTGAATGGAAGGTCTATAAAAACCTGATACCCAGTAAATTACACCATATGGTGCTGAATTTATGTATTAATGAACAGTAGTATACACTAGAGTACAGTAATGACACATTTGTGTTCAGCAACCTCCTTGGATCTTTTCCAAGAGCTGCATTTTATCTACCCAGCACAATTCTGGCATGTAAACAGCAATTGATCCACTCGCAATGCCTGGTCAGTTTCACACATTACTCTGCAAAAAACGTCTGGATAATATCACTCAGTGGGTGAAATTTCATTAGAAAAAACAGCAAGGGCAGACGATTGCTTCTTTGTGTGCAGTTCCATCTTCATGGGCTTTATTTTAATGTCTAAGCAACTGAACAGCAACTGGAGATGAAAGGGGTTCTTGTGAGAAGCATTTTAAAAGGACTAAAGAGCAAGAATAAAGTTGGCAAAAGAAATGAAGAGTTCAGTAGCAGGGCATCAAACGCACTGACATATGCAAACTTTTCTTTTCTCGGGTTTAGAGGTGGTTTACCTGTCTCACTCTGTGATGTTTTAGGTAAAGAGACGAGGAAAACTGCACGGAAAAGTGTTTCTTTTCCAGTGTGCACATGCAGGAACCAATCATTTCAAATTGTACCTTTATTGCAAGATGTACAGAGACACTATACAGACAGTATACAGTATACAGAATAAGGCTTACTTTGTATACACATGCACAAACCCATAGTGATAGTCACCTATTGTAAAACTAAGACAGAACCAGACATTTCCCAGCAGCACTGTAATGCTGATTGTGCTGTCAAGGTGACTGTCCTTGGCTTTTTATTTTTTTAAACAGCAACACAAACAAAACAGGGATTTAATGAGCATTTGTCACACACTTGTCTGAAACAAAGCAGAGGAATAGAAGAGGATCCTTTCAGCATACAAAATTCAAAGCTTTTTGGTAATCTGTGAATTTAATATAACTTTCCAACCTCTCTTATGTGAAACTGAACACACTTTATCAAATTCAACAGAGAATTATTTGTTTGAAGGTTGACTGACAGTGTAAAATATTCTAAAGGGTTCAATTAAAGAGAGGGTTTGTATAGTCATTCACAAAATATATTCACAGCTGTGTTAAAATTTTGTTATGTTTCATAGAGAACAAATTTTTAGTAACTTGATTTCTATTTCTGCGTTGTGAGCATCTGCTCTATCAGAATCACAATATTTTCTACCAACAGCAGTTTGTATGACACTTTTCACCTATGGTTACCTAGCAACAATACTTCTGCTTTATTAACAGTTAACAAATTGGTGAAGCAAACGTAACCATGGATTAAACTGACGACAAACTAACTTTACAAAGTGGAAGACAATTACCACACACCGTTCCCTTTTGCTTTGATACTTGACTATGGTATAGGCGTGATATCTCAAACAATACCTTAATGTCTGGAAAAAAGTTTCCCGCTTCATCCGTTGTTTGTTATATCAGCACAGCTTTACACCATTGTGCATTAATCACTTGTGTATCTCACTGGAATTGACCGTTCGCCAAGCCCCACCCCCCGTAGTTACTGTTGATCAAGCTTTCCATTCTACCAATGCATGTATGCAGTTTACACAGAAAAGGGTGGCAGATTTAACACTCAGAATTCTTAGTATCTTTTTAAACATTGGGTCCTTGATTTCAGGCAGAAGTTGACAAAAGTAGGCTTTTCATTTCTAGCTAGTGACCGTAGATTTTGCTGGCTGAAATAAGCTCGCTAATTAATGTTAGCTCGTGAGCTGATTGACAACTTCACCTCTGGCAAATTTTTAACAGAGGTGAAGGGAGAGAAAAGGGAGAGAAACTTAACACCAGCTAAAAATACTTTTTTTTGGTTACCTCCAGTGGTTTAACTTCTCTAGGGTGTAGGGTGCAATATACCATGACATCACTGTTGGGTGAAGTTACAGGTGCAACAGAGCACACTTCTGACCACACCCAACCACACCAATAAATTATGCTGGAAAAAAATGGAAGCTTTCAACCGTATCCTGTAATCCCACAAAAAATTGTTGCTAATGTTGCAGTTTTTATTGTATCGTATCTAAGCCATAATAATACATAATCATGTTTTTGTTGATTATATTTTGTAGTAATAACGTGAATCTGCAAAGCAACTAGTAACTAAGGTGATAAAATAAATGTATTTGAGTAAAAAGCAAAATATTTGCCTCTGAATGTGGAGTTGAAGTATAAAGTGGCAGCACATGGAAATACTCAAGTAAAGTACAAAATTGTACTTAAGTACTTGAGTGAATGTACATAGTCACTCTCCGCCACTGCTCACAGTGTTCTGCATTTAAATCTGGCAAGAGAAATTTGTTACATATAGTCTTCTCTCTCCCCCTAACCTTTGTAGTCCAGTAAATTATCAAAAAAATACTAATCTTCTTTTATTTGAGAGATCTTTTGAGAAATACATGCTGTATCTCTTTCCAAAAGCAACCTATCCAATGTAGCATCAGTGAGTGGTTAAAAAAGAAATTGATGGACACAAATGTCTCATACAACAAACAAAGCTAGGGTAAAGTTCCCACTGATAGAGTTTTGGAGATATCTGCCGTAGAGATGTCTACATTTTTTGAAGATAATGAGACTATATGGCACTTCAGCCATATGTGTTTCACTTCAAGAGAAACACATTTGAAAAATTCAACAGCATTGCCTCTTTCCAGAAATCATGACCCGGTTACTCAAGATAATCCATAGATTTGTGGTGAGCAGTTTCATGCGCGAACTATTTTCTCTACCGATAGTTCCTACATGAAACTGCTCACAACAAGGTTTGTGGATTACCTTGAGTCATAGCACAACAGGCAACAGGAAAATTATGTATTTTTGATTTGGGGGGAACTGTCCCTTTTAGTAAACAAAAATTTTAGCTTTGAACCTGAACAAACATCACACATACATGAACTAACAAGTCAAGGTAATCAGTGGATATAAAACTAACCTTGGAATGACTGAATAACATAATAAAATGTTCCCTAGATTTCTTTTTCAAAATAGCCAAATGTACATTGGTCCGCATCTAAACTAGACATGGACTTTGTGTGATGGATACTGATAGAAATTCGCATCATTTACATTCAAACCATGCAACATCAATTCCGCAATAGACCTTTGACTGCATTAGATTAAATCACATTTGCTAACTCATCCAATTCTCCAGGGTATGTCTCGTCATGAGACTCACTTCAGAGTATTTAAAATACAACATCTCATTTTGTGGTATAAAATTGAAAAGTGCTTTATTGAAGCCATTAAAACTCTATCTCTACATTCTTGAGCTGGCACACTTAAGTCTGAGTTTTGTCTGAGAACTGGTAAAAGAGTCTGGGAGCAGGGGCACAGCCACAGCAGGGGAGCATAGAGTGAATCATGAAGGGAATAAAATGGACTTCAGTGCATGCAGCCATTACAAGGCAAACCTAGAAACATGTATTACTGATGCTCTTCGCCTACTGAGATAAGAAAACGAAGAGGGGGATGTTGTTGGAAGCAACCTATTTGTTAAGATTATGATCCATTAGATTTGATCCATTTGGGTAGATCAGAGGTTTATTTCACAAGATTGAAAACTTTGATCATTTTAATAGTTGCCATCTAATCTGTATGAATTTACCTCGGATGGCCAGGCTATGAGGCAGCACGACTTCATCTTGTAAGACTTAAAACCGCACAGAGTCCTCAGAACTGGGATAAAGAAGCATTGATCTACATCTCTACTCAGAACATCCCACAAAAGAAGAGGAGCTAATGAAAGAGAATAAATGAAACATGGATAAGGTTGACGTGATCTGGGCTCTCAATTCTTTGTGTGTGGCTGTATGTGTATATACATATTTTATTGCATTATTGGTGCAATGAACTGGCTGATGACCGGTGTATTTATTCAGACGAGCCAAGGATGGCATGCCATGGCCTGTCGGTGCCTGTGCACATGTTTGGCTGGTCATATGCATCGCTGAGTAAAGAGACAAATGCCTTTTACAAAGTTTGCATTAAAGCTGGGCGGACACTATGTTTTTCATAGTCGCACTCACACTACACTTTTAATCAAAATTTCTGCGCAACCAAAATTACTTTTATGTCCACAATTTAAACACGGAAAAACACCTGATGGGTTTTGATCAATGACAATTCCAATTAAGTTGTATTCAAACAAAATAGCTGCGTCCAAAAAAGGGAGAAAAGCAGCATTGCTTTGAACATTCTACTTTGAACAAAAAGCAAGAAGAAGGAAAAAAGAACAGGGGCCTGCAGGTGGCTGGGAAGATGCGGACAATATGGCAGCAATGTTCAGTTTTGTTTCTATCACAGCACAGGGTCAATCAAGACAACATTTAACCACAACATGCTATTACTCCAATAAATCTTACTACAGCTTGTAATGAATCTTTTGGCAGCCGTGATGTGGGAAAGCGTTGGAACTGCTCAATCTGCAAGCTGACCAAAACTTCTCCAATGCCAGAAATCCATCCAGCCAAATTTAACCCAATTCTAAAATGAATCAGTGGTAGCCAAATTCGGGTTAAATTCAGGCTTTATCCATACAGTGTCTGCCCAGCTTCAACAACTGGCTCGGGGGGAAAAAAAGACAGCAAACATGTTTACGATTGGTAATAGTAAGGACAACAGCAACATTCAGAGCTTTTGATCCTCTTAGCAGCTGTTTTTAGGAAAAAAGGCTACAAGACAGAGTTGTAGAATATCTTTCAGTGCTGCAGAGCTCATGCATGCATTATCTCTTAGGGGCTATTCTGATTCCATATTCGCTTTCTCTCTTCAAGATCCTGATGCCAGGTCTTTTGGACTCACATTAAAGGAAGTCTCACATTTGCTTATTCTGGAGGAAGGCTGAAGCAGAGGAGTTTGTGTGCAGGCAGAAACCAAAACTACCAGATACGTTTGCAAAAATATGTTCATAGGCACTGATATTCATAAAAACTGCATCTGCGTGTCTGTGATTGGAGGTCTGTTGTGTCAGTACTGTTAAACTGTTTACGGACCTGCACAGGCATACTGAACATACTGTATCGACACAAAACTGGACAAATTGTGCCAAAATAATTTCAGATAGCTTTATACGCAAACATGTCAGAGCAGCAGATGCAAAATCCACCTCGACCATCAAGACTACAGAAAAGGAACCCGACGGAGGACACGAAGGACGCGCAAGACAGCAGAGGTACAACACGGGGTACAATATGGCCTTCTGGAGCTGAGAAGGCCATTGATACAATGGAGGACGAGCTGGGCTTAATTGACGTATGGAGAGCTCTCCATCTGTCAGACAGGGAATATACTTTTTATTTCCATCCACATACCTCCTACTCAAGGATAGATTACTTTCTTATTTCAAAGTCACTAATTTCAATTACTTAACAAAACTTAATATCACATCAAGCGCCGGTGGGGATAGCACTCAGTTTAGGACAATTACCTAGACTTTGACCCACTAGGTGGAGATTTAATACAACACTACTCGGTGATGGACACTCCCTGGAATTTAATAAAAATGAGATACTGGATTATTGGCTGAATAACGACGTCTCAGTATTAAATCCAGCCGTGGAGTGGGATGCATTCAAGGCGGTTATTAGAGGTCGACTTATTCAACACAGTTCATATCTGAAAAAGAGGTCTGTCCAACACCTGGAAAATATACACTTTTGCCAGCTTGACCATTCCCCCTTTCTTCAACTAAACAAACTCAAGGTAGAATTTAATTCCATCTCAGAGAAGAAAGTAGAATATACTTTGTTCAGAAATAAAGATAAATATTATGAGCAAGGGAAAAGAACAGGGAGATTTCTGGCACAGAGGGCAAATCAGTAATACACCCAATCAATTACTCTGGCTATACGGACTGATAAAGGTGACCTAAGGACAAACAAGGCCGACATTAATGCAATATTTAACACTTCTTATCAAGATCTTTATAAATCAGACAATCCCGGTCACCGTGAAAAGGTCCTTTCTGTCGAGTGTGAGATGCCCAACCCTGTCTCAGGAGGAACAGTGTGAAATTTGAGGTCATAGGAGGTCAAAAAGGCCATTCAGAATCTACAGAGTGGGAAATCTCCTGGGGAGGACCGCCTCCCGGTCGAATTTTACAAGGCTTTTCCAGATCTCCTTGCCCCAAGACTATGTAGTCTCTCAGGATGCAATAGAGAGGGGATTTCTGCCAGACAGTATCCAAACTGAATCACTCTGATTCATAAAAAAGGCAGGGACCCACAACGATGTGGTGGCTACCCTCCTGTATCAATGATTAACGTTGAAGCCGAACTACTTTCCAAGATTTTGGCATCCAGACTGGAGGCTTTTTTACCAAAACTCATTTACGCGGATCAAGTGGGTTTAATTAAAAATAGGACATCATCTGATAATATCTGCAGGTTGCTTCATCTTATGTGGCAAGCTGGAAATGAGGCTAACATTACTTCAGCTCTCTCACTTGATGCAGAGAAAGCATTTGAGAGGGTGGATTGGACGTACCTTTTCCAAACACTGGAAAATTTTGGTCTTGGTCCCTCGTTCGTTAAATGGGTCAAATTATTATATCATAATCCAAGGGCGTCAGTGGTAACAAATGGCAGGAAATCCCGCACTTTTCAGCCACATAGAAAGCAAAGACAGGGCTGCCCTCTATCCCCCTTAATTTTTGCCCTGATACTTGAACCATTAGCAATCATGATTAGGCAAAACCATATGTTGTTACTGTCTAGAAGCCCTGCAATAACTGTGCCACACATTCTCACCTCGATTAACTCTTTTTCAGGCATATCAGGATACAGAAATAACTGGTCAAAGTCTGAGGCAATGCCACTATCAGCACTCTGTCCACCTAGTGTTAGGCAGGGATGGCAGTTTGCGTAGCAGCCATCTGGAATAACATACCTGGGAGTTAAGCTCACTCCACAGCTGGCAAACAATTTCCTCCCATTAATCTAGAGACCAAGAAAACTGGACCAAGTTGGGGTTGTCCCTTCTAGGGAAAATTAATATATTTCAAGATGGTAATAGTCCCTAAAATGAACTATCTAAGTTACATGCTACCATTAAGCTTACCGTGTGATGCATTACTGAAATATAATGACACTAACTTTATGTGGGCATAGAGGATGGAGACAAATTTATGTCCCTTGAACAATGCATGTTCGTTACTATTCCTGCTGTCACTATCTGGGGCTGTCAAATCAGGACATCAGCTCTTCCATCAGCTGGTTTCATCTATCCAATAACACAAAGACACACCTTCATCGCCAACCTATCTGTTTCAATTATGATTCTCTCTCTGCTTGCAGTAGCCTACGTTCTCGAAAATGTTGCGTGCCCCTCCACCAAGTCCTCACAGATCATCCAGCTCATCACCATCAACCTCAGCTTTCAGCCTCAGCAGAGTCTTCAGCCACCACCAGTGTCCAGACTCCACGGGGGGGGATTTATTCTGCAGCTCCTCAGGGCAGAAGCCCTCCACCACCAAAATCTCCTCGCGGGAGTCTGAGCGTCAACGACTTTGTCAAGATTGATACCTCATATCATCTGTTTAATAAATTCTATCTTTACTTCATTCACTTGTCTCTCCTGATTGAAATAAGTATTTGCAGCTGTGGAGCTGCATCCTGGCATTTCTTAGACAATCATCACTCATATCTGGGAGCGAGACACAGGACAGGATGGAACAAGATTGACACTTTTAGAAGGAAACCATGCTTTTATAACCTTTTAAAGGGGATCTCAACCACCTGAATATGAGGGACCTAAGAGATCCTGGGAAAGGGACATTGGAGAAGAGATCTCTGCCAAAGCATGGGAGAAAATTATAGGTTCATGGTTTCAAGTATCAATGGAAATACAGACACGCCTAATTAACTATAAAATTACTAACAGGACTTATTGGACCCTAAGTAAAATTTCAATATTAGGACTTAGACTCTCTGACTTGTGCTGGAGATGTGACACTACTTGTGGCACTCTCCTGCACATGTTGTACTTATGCCTTATGGTGCATCTTCTATGGTCATAGATTATCCTCCTCATTAACAGAGTGATGACTTTGGCGCTGGAACAGGGACCAGTGCTCTGTCGATTAGGTGTAATGCTTGAAGGAAGCGGTCTAAATGCCCATCAGATCAGAAGTATATTTGACTGGCCTGAGGGATCTTTCCTACCCCGCCGCACAGTTAACCACAGCCAGACTGGTGATGAAAATGAGACTGGGTGCCCAACCACGCATCACTAGACTGGCTCTCTTACAGGGACATGACACTTCGACTGACCCTTTGAGGTCAGAGCTATTATGACGCTTGGTGGAGGTGGCAGAAAAGGGAAATGACCGAGAGAAGGAAAAGACGAGGGAGTCCCTTACGCCAGGACACACAGTCAGCATGAGCAGCGTGTGTGCGACGCTGAACCTCTTGCTTTTCATTTTGGTGTCCATGTTAACAGCAGCCGCACTAGCCCGCATGAACAGTGCGGCTGAGGCGCTGCACGTCTGTTGATAGTCATATGGAGAGCATAGCAGCAACATTACACCTTTCACTCCAGTTTCAATGTCTATTTTTTTAACCCAACACCTGCTGTAACCTTTTCAGATTAAACGCCCTCTAGCGTTTCTATGGACAATATCCCTTTTTTTGGTTAACAAGGCATTTGTTGTATTGTATTTATCAAAGGCAAACTCAATGTAGAAAGATAGGGCTGGCAGCAGCAGTGCCGCAGCAGCAACGCTGTCTGTGCGGACACCACACGCGTGTGAGCCGCGGCAGTTCAGCGAGGTAGCCGTCACACACAGGCAGTGTATCCGGGGCATTAGAGAGACATTAAGAGCTTGAGGAAGGAAGCCTGAGTGAAAGGGGAGATAATGAGGGAGTGACATGGAAGGAGGAAAGATGAGTATGGACTATAAAGTCAAACAATGGATTGAAGAGCGGGAAAAAAAGAGACCAAATTTAGAGTGCCTTAAAGAACATTATATTTGTAGATTTTTGGTCATTTGTTAGTGAATTACCTGCCTTAGCTTAGGTGAAAATTAATTCAACAATGATGTGACTTGCAATTTTAGTCAAGCGACTCAACTATCAATGTATACTGAGACAGATTCCTAAATTACCATAACAATTGAGCATTTGGAGTAATAATGTTTGCCCATCCTTGGAGGCTTCAATTACTATGCTGTATTTATTTAGTGTGATTGGAATATGCTGAGTTCTTTCAAGATGAATTTGCTGGAAATGAGTTTTAATACAGTGGGCCTCTGAGACCCCACAATGAATCTAAATTCCATTTAATCGTGAGGGGAGCCCTGGGAGTTGCCACGGGAGACAGGAATATATGCTCATCTCCAGAAGACGCTTATTCATCACGATAATTATTTCACACTTCAATTAATTTGACAACGTTATTTGCATGTGCCACCATTTTGCACACCTGTTTGCCAGTGGGTCTGGGGAAAACTGAGGGAAAATAAGGGCTGCCCTGTTGTAATAAATATGTTCTTCACCTGCTGCACAGTGCTGCTTATCACTCATGTAAATTCCGAAGTTATTGACAAGCATTTGATGTTAAATTTGTACAAGACTTTAATATAATGCCTGTAATTTGCTGTTTCATATGTTAAGGGAGCCTCAAGTTTAAAATAAATTGTGTATAACTCAAAGTGCATTTGTATAGCTGCCATTCACAACTAATTTGCACCTGTTACTCTCGATACTCTATCTGGATCCTGTAAAATTTACAGGGGATTTTTTTTTTAATATACTGACAATGTATTTTTTAAACCTTCTGTCTTGTAACACTAGAAGAGTATTATAAATTCACTTTGGAAGAAAATCGTTTCAAAGCGCCACCTTTGCTACTGTAAAGAACCAAGAACATTAGTTGAAAAAGAACAAAAGCCCTCTGCAAGAGTCTTTGTAGAAATAAAAAGTCAGCTTTTGCTTTTACTGTAGTTAAACATAGCACAGAATGGACCTCATATTCAACGTGTCACGTCCATCATTTACACTTGACACCAATAAAAGATTTTTTAAAAACTTCAAAGGAGAAACCTGTTGTTCCGTGCATGAGATATTTAAAATTACAATGAGCTGATGTTCTTGTCTGTGCAGGTATTAGAGAATGAATGTGCATAACTGTATAAGGCACAATTTACTCTACTTTGATTGTTAGTGGCAACATACACGTTATTTGCATAGAAAATGGTAGAAGTCGTATCACAGCCATCTCTCACTTTCCCAGTCCTGCTGCATCTAATTCAGTATTCAAATTGTGAGGTGGGGTCACACTAGCCTCTCCAAAAAGAGATCTGTGTTCCCCTGAAAGTTATCTAAGTGAAAGTTTTTTAAGTGAAGCAGTGGTTGGGGGTCACAACAAGATAAACAATTAACCATTAATTTTATCAGTATTTCTTCTCATCCAGTGGTTGATATGAAAGATAGAAACGGGATTATTCTCCTACCGACTGTCTCCACTTAAAAATTGGTTTTTAATTGGTTGGTATTTTAAGTGACAGAAATGTGCACAACATTTTAATTTCTCCAGAGAGCAACACACAAAAGTATCGTTGTTATTTTTGGTTTGAAAAATAAGCTGCGGTAATAAAATCCAGCAATTGATGAGCCTGATAAACAGTTGACCATTGTTCCACTGTATCTAAAGCTGAGAGGCTTTAAATGGTTTACTGTTAATCACTGGTCATATTGTTAAGCTTTAAACGAGGACTTTGAAATTCACCTGACCTAGTTTATGGTATTGCACTGACCACAGCAAAGACCTCAGAATGTTCTGCTGACAGTCGGAAAATAAGTGCATGTGTTTGTGAATTTGTTTGTTTTAAAGAGGTACTCCAATTAATTACTATTGCACATCCATGTAGTTGCGGGACACACAAGACTCAGATTGAAATCAGAATAATCTAAATCAGAGCAGCAGAGGCTGAGATATCGTGACTTTTAGCCTGTCTCTTGGGTAAAGCTTAAAAAATGCTGGATCCTACATTTTCCACAATGGATAGCAACTTTACCTAGACCCTCCTTTCCTCCTAAATGGTCACGTCTTTCAAACTCCACATCTTCAGTTTATAGCGCAGGATTTCTCTAAAATATTTCAAGTCCAAGCTGAGATAACCCTGATGACTTCAGGGTCATTTTTTCAAACTTTAGAAAGTTTGTTCTACCGAAACATAAAACAGTAAACAGCTGAGTGGCACTCCCCATGACGACTAAAATCGTTGGAGTGCCGCTTTAATCATTACCATGTAAGTGCAGCCGTATTCCCCTAAATACCATGTTTGTCTACAGTGATATAATTAAATGTTAATTAGCTGCAGGGCTAATTGCAGAAGTTGGACACCATTCCTATACACAGCCAGAAAACACAAACACAGGGACATGCACGCAATTAGCAATCAACAATTACTCCTTATACTAGTGTGCTTTTTTCACCTCTGTGGAATGTGGGGCAGGTGAAGCTCATTCAGAAAACTGCAGCCAGAGTTTTAACAGGGACAAAAAAGGAAGTATCCGTTACAGTTTAGGATACTTAGTTGATACATTTATATTAAAGTTCTCTTTTTTATGAAGCACTGAGCGGCCTTGCTCCATCATTGTGTCGTCAACATGCTTAAAAGCTCGTTGCCACCCAGACCTCTCCAGTCATCTGGCGCTGGTCAAGACTGAGGGTCACTTGAGAGTCTGGCGAAGCTGCCTTTGGTTTTTACACTCCTAGCTGTTGAAAAAACCGTCCTGAGCACTTCAGATTTGCTCTGACTATCACTTCTTTCATTTTTCTGTTGCCTTTTAATATTTAGTATTGTATCTAATATATATATATATATTATTTTTTTATTTTTTTATATATTTTTTTTCTCTGTTCTTAACAATGCTCATTTAAACCACACTGAGCATCCCCTTGTGTGTGAAATGTGCTACATGATTTAAGTTTCGCTTGCCTTACCTTGCTCTAGCTCTACTATTGCTACCGGTAGTTAAATTGCTATCTCGCAGCTGCTGAGCCCTCAAAGAGGCCATAGGCATGTCATTGACTGTCGGATGACTGCTTGGTTACTTTTCTAATTCCTATTAATGAGTTTATTGTTATTTCATTCATTATTGTAACAAGCCATCATATTTGAAAAGAATCCATTCTACAACACATTAAAACATGTCAAGCATTTTAACATGTAACCTACGTAATGTAATATAAATATGCACAAATCATGTAAAAAAAAAAACACTGTCATTGAGGGTTTGACAGATCTGAGAAAGGTTCGACAGATGTACAGTACATTGAGCACACATGAGCACACATTCAACCAGAGCAATTACAGAGGAACATGGTATTTCTCTGCCAGCTGTCAGCTGTATTTTCTACCATGACAGAGAATTAAGTGCAGACCCTCAACCTACAATATCATTTGAGTATAACATTTAAATAGAATGAACATTCAGAGACCAAAGCAAGCCTTACAAATGCTTTATTAGATTGCTTAAAGATTATATTGGTATGGTACTATATCTGCACATACACCCAGTTGTGTGCACTTGTCAGTGTGTGCATGTTTTCAGGATAATGACTCTCCTATTGAGCCCCAAGCAAACTCTATATAAATTAACTCTGATCACATGTCTTTATGGGTCACTGTAATTTTGCCCTCTATGTAATGGCAATGGGACTATCAGGAGTGTTAAGAATCACGAGGTATCAACATGCGGTTGTGGTTTAAACCCATTGAAAACTGTTTTAATGGTCATAGGAGATACACTAAGGACTGCCCAGGCCAGGAGGTCATCAGACGACACCAGGGAGGATACGTTTGTAGAATGCTCATCGTTCCTCATAGTACTGAGATGAAACAGAAATTGTAGCCTCTGTATTCTCTGTATATCTGTATTCTGCCATTCTCCAGTTTGTTGTGAACAAAAAAGTCGAAAGCCTTTGATGCTGTCAATCTCATCCGTCAAAGACCATAGAAATAATATCTGGAGTTTGGATTTTCACTTTAGGAATCTTGACCTGAGCCACAATGAATTGTCTAGAAATAGAATTCCAACATCTCAGTTGCATAAAAAATGAATGAAGCCATCTCGGCGAAAAGTTCAAAAGGACCCTCTCGCCATTCTGTCTAATGTTTTCTCTTTGCCTTTTTGTATTGTCCCTTCTAACTATACTTGGGGTGTGAGTACGTGTTTCTCAATTCTGAGAAAAGATTAAGGATGTCTGCAGATATGCCACTAATTCTGACTGACTTCTGCATTAGTGTAACTGTCAGCATGTGACTGTTTGTTAGTGCGGGTTTACAACTGTTACATCTGGATTTATTTTAGGCAAGGGGGCTGATAGGCCATAAAGCTTAGCAGTGTTTCTGGGCAACGGAAGAGGGATTTGTCAGTACTAAAAGTGTGCAACCATGCAAGCGGGTCCATATGTCCTTTATCTAATGTGCTTCCAAGAATGTCAGGAACGTGTGGGATATCCTCACTTTCAGTACTCCCCTGTAAAGTAAAATAACCCTTAGAATCACAGAGTAAACACAGTACTTACCGAGGCTGAACTCCACCTGAGGCAGCTTGGGTGTTAGAATAACACCTGAGAGGCAGATAAAGAAAGAAATCAAGAAAGATAGAAAGAAGTGGAGTTGAGATGAAAGTAGAGGGAGTGGGAGATAAAGGTGAGGAAGAGGAAAACATTAGAACTATGGCAGAGAAACACAGAAAACACATATTGAAAGTGAATCAGAACCATGACTGTTGCAGTTTGACTTCACTGAGGTTTAAGACGTGTGGGGCTAAAAGTACTGATTAACAGGTCGATTAATCGATTAACTTGTCAAGGAATTTTTCAAGGAATCATTTAGTCTATAAAATTATAGGAAACAGTGAAAAATGCCCATCACAATTTCCCAGAGGTTCTCTTGTTTTGCACAGTATGATCAGTCGGAACCCCAAAGACATTCTATTTACAATAATATAAAAGAACAAAAACAGCAAATTTTGCTGGCAGTAAACTGTGAATGTTTAGCACGTTTTCCTTCCTGAAATGTCAGTCAGTCAGTCAGTCATTTTCTACCGCTTGTTCCCGTTGGGGGTCGCGGGTGACTGGAGCCTATCCCAGTGACTTTGGGCCTTAGGCGGCGTACACCCTGGACAGTGGCCAACTCGTCGCAGGGCTGACACAGAGACAGACAACCATTCACACTCACATTCATTCACTACGGTCAATTTGCGGTCATCAATTAACCTAAACATGCATGTCTTTGGACGGTGGGAGGAAGCCGGAGAACCCGGAGTGAACTTCCTGAAATGTGTATTTATCAAATTTATTGCTGATTATTTTCTAACAATTGACTATTTGATTAATCGACTAATTGTTTCAGCCCTGAAGAAGTGTTCTTCCATTTTAAATAGAAAGGGATCACCACATAGCCAATATATAGAATATAAAGTAGACTAAGGGGTTGAAATCTATGTGGCACCACCGTGGAGACGAAAACTATTTTAGTCAGCAAACAAATCCATGGAATTAGTAGTTTGAACATGCTAGGAGCATGGCAGGTTCCCAAAATGCAGCAGTGATAAGCATAACTGTTTGTTTTAGATTATGCAAAAACACTGCAATCTTTGTGAGCGTCAGAACAAGAGTTTCAAGGTATCCATTGTCCTTGAGGGCTTATGCCATAATGATGAGTGGAGGACTGACTGCTTGTATCATCTGTCACCAACGATTTCTCTCATTTATCACTTTCCCAGTCCGACACACGACTATTCAAACACCCAACAGATGAAACGCCTGCATGATGGTGCAACACATAGAGGGGCTCTAAGCCACTCAACAGCGTTTTCCTCTTCCTGGGGTGCTTGGACACAATTGGTCCCTCTAAGGCTCATCAACCCCACTAATGGGCTATGGATACTCGATGCTTACTGAGCCACATGACTTTAGGTAATAGTCATTTTATATAATGAGGATCCTTCACAAAGACTAAAAATGATTTACTTGTGTATTAGAATTACTCCAGATATGCACTATATTCAAATACAGAAAGTGAATTTAGCCTTGAATTGATATCATTCTGATAGCTCTCTTTTGAAGTATAGAAGGCTGGATTTTTATTTGTTTTATATATTCTTCGCTATACTTCCACACAGTACAGTAATGTATGGCTGTGCACAGTAGGTGAACAATATGAAGTATGCAATGAAGCTTGACCTAATCCTAAACTGCAACAGTATTGCAACAGACTAACTGAAATTTTCACTTTAACATAATATGTGGTCTCCAGCATAATTCATTTTCTCTGATCACTCCCAAAAATGATATTTGATTTCAGACACACTTACAATTTCAACATCATT
Source organism: Coreoperca whiteheadi (assembly GCA_011952105.1). Taxonomy (NCBI): domain Eukaryota; kingdom Metazoa; phylum Chordata; class Actinopteri; order Centrarchiformes; family Sinipercidae; genus Coreoperca; species Coreoperca whiteheadi. The sequence continues at coordinate 11,298,080 of CM022472.1, read as the reverse complement.
TATCACAAGTTTGCTTTGGAAATCTGTTAAATTATTTTTTAAACTGCTGAGTTTAGTCTTGATAAATTCAAAGATGGTGTGTTAAAATCCAACCAACTCTTCAGAGGTTTCCATTCTTTTCCCACAGTATCCAAAAGTTGCTTCAAATTCTCACCACAATAGTATATATACCAGTTCAGTACTTTTCTTCAATTCTTTTGCACATGCTCGTTAGAACGTTCATTTAAATTCATGCAAAACAAACAATGTCACAGCGACTGCTAATGAACAACAAGCATACTAAATTACAGAAAACATTAGCATTAACCGGTGCCCTCTTGAGAGTCACTTGCCTACTGATGCCAAGAAAACCCAATGCAAGACAAAAAAAACAAAACCCCAAGCAACTTGCAGTGCATATCTAAATTCGGCAAATATGTTGACAAAACTGTGAATAAAATCTCAATTTGCCAGTGTTTTCTCAAGTTTTAGTGAATTTGGCTTCGTCAGCTGTTGTACTTGTCAGAGTAGGCTACATTTGAATAAACAGGCTTATGCAAACTTAGCGCAATATCTGTCATGCATACAAGTACAGTAAATGACTAATTAATCAAGGACACACATAGCTGAAGCACACGGGCAAGTTAACACACACACACACACACACATACGGTTACACAAATAGGCCAATTATGTATGTAAATAAACTTTCTGTGTTGCTATCTGGTTTTCACATTACTATCATCATCATCCCATTCCTCAGGGGTCATGTCTCCTCATATTGTCACCACTAAGGCTTCCTTGTGAGTGCTGATGAAACTTTAATAAGCCCGGATGACATGTTCTGTGGTGGCAACAGAGAGCCCTTTAGCTAGGTGTGCTGAGACAGTGCCAGCTGCTGGGTCTTGTCTCTGGTGCCATCATAAGGGACTGTCACTTGAACAGCCCAGTTACTTTGGAGGACTCCATCTGTGCTAGACACCAACTTATCTGGAGTGGAAGAAAGCAGCGTAAAATGGCTGTTATTGCAGAATTAATTGAATACAGATAAGAAGTAAAGCTAAGTCTAGGTTTGATACGGGTTCTGGATACCGATCATGAGACATGCGCACATGGAAACTCAACCAGATATGCTTGATAGTGAAGCAGGAGGAGGATTGGAGTTAAAAGACGTCTGAATTTTAGAGCACAGCTTGTCAGTGTGTCAAGTATTTATAGAAGGATCCTGCCAGAAGCTTTGATTATAAGAAAGGCAACACAGGTTATGTTGCATCTTTGAGAACGAATACTGACTACATGACATTTAAGAGTGTCCCGGTGTAGCTCTGGAAACTGCTGCTCACATGTTCAGCGACTCGATATCCACAGTTATTAAAATCATGGAGAAATTATTCGAACGCACTTCCGAAGACAGAACACCTGTTATGCACACTGTGACATCATTCTTGTCTACGAGCACTGAACACACTGCATATCATTAACCCCTCGGTGAGAATCAGGCTGACCAAAACAAATACACAAAGTCTAATTACAATAATTACCCATTACATGGGGAGAGGTCTGCCACCTGTACTGTCCACCTCAATCACATCTCCTTTAGCATATGAAGCTCACAGGTGATCCAGCTCCAATGCGTGGATAAGTATGTGGAGAAAAGTGGAACAGGTGTGGTATTTAAAATCGATATCCGCTGGCATTATGAATATGGTAATAAGCTCAGCAAGGCGGCAGGCAGGCAGGCAGGCGGCACATGCAGATGCAACTCCCAGAAGGGCCCAAAGCAAATGAGGTGTGCCTGCCCGCTATACTGCAGTTTCATCTGGCTCTAGAAATAACAGCACAGCCTCACTGTACCACCAATCTATCACCCCCATGTCTGCGGGTGGTATCAGTGGGGGAAAAGGCACGCTGAAGGGAGAGGAGAAGGTCATTTATCAGGATGTGAGCAGACTGGGTGATTTCTCTAGAATGACAAAGTTAATTAATGCACAGGGACTTAAATTGTCCGTCTTGCAGATGATCATTTAACTCTCTTCCCTTCTCATTGCCCTGCTTCCTCACCCACTGCACAGAGTGATAACCACTCACTAGCGTCTAGCAGAAACTCTGAAGGGAGGAATGGATGTAGGAAATGTGGGGGAGTGCACGCACAGATTTCACATGGGATTGCTGCTTATTCCTGACTCCACAAAAAATAATTGCGGAAAAGCTCCAAAATACCGCCTCTCGCTGCTCCGGTCCCTATCATATGCTAGCAGCTCAACTAAGAAAATCAAGCAATTTCCAAAAAGAGCTCTGATAAACCCCCTCGCCGTGGTTATAGCGCACATTCTTAATGACTCCTTCTTATCCTCTTCATGAATAGATATTACATGTAAGAGCCTGTGCCTAAGAACAAATGCTGTTTATATTTTCAATATTATTTACTTTGGATTTTGAGATGTTATTAAAAATTCACTTATGTGGCTGGCTCACCGTGGGATATAACCGGCCGTCTCTCAGTAAACCATTCCACCCCAACCACAAAAAAACCACCGCCAACTCTACTCACCCTCACGGCACATGCACACGGACACACGCACAGTAATTGCAATCTTTCTTTCTTTCCATTCCTTTTGTTTAATCTTGCCCTCCCCTGTTCTTCTCTATTCTGTAGTTTAAATTGCCTAAACAACAGCTGCACATCCTTTCTGATGATTCAGTCATCAGCCCGGCTAACATACCTCTAATTCCATTGATGTTTGCACAAACAGGCGTCCTATTAGGAGAAGTGGTGCTGAATGGGAGAGTGAGTTATCGTCACATTACTGCCCTGGGAGATTGAGAGGGGACAGATGGTTTTGTTGCCAGCGTTTAATGAAGTGTTGTGAATCAGTTGGGTGTGCTGAGGAGGTCTTGACTGTCGTGTCGATGGGAGATGGGAGTCTGGAGGGTTAACAACAACATGGAGTGAGACATTTGGCTCCACAATAAGCTATGTGAGGTAAAGAATTGTGCAATGACAAGCAATTATATTGCAGCTTTCATTGAAAACTCGCATGCCCATATGCAAATTCTGGTATGAATAGTTAATAGTCAAAATAAAATAATTTTACCCCTTGTGGTGAGGAGTTTGTAAAATGCCAATTCAGTCCCACCTTAATAAGTACTGAGCAGCACCCTGTTTGGCTCTCCTGTCAAGAAGGAGGAGATAAACCATTTCACCTTGCGACTGATAATGTGGGGTTGTCAACCTGTCTTTCGTGCCAAACATGGTAATTATGTGCTTTGCTCTTCCTTTTGTCTCCCAGGATGCTTAGGGGAAACAAAGCAGAGGTACCGCGAGATGTTTGTCATTACTGTTATACTCCCACACATGTCAGATGTCATCTCCAAACTGTGACTGTGTGATTTAATTGTAGCCCATATCTAGGGTTCGCAATCAGGTCATAACTGTTAAGAGTATGAGCATGTTTGTATTTATGTGAGGATGAACTGTGTAGATGTGCGCGTCTAGTTTTTTCCTTATGTGTGCGTGTGTTTGCATTTGTGTAATTGTGCATGTAAGCTGGTTCAGCGTGTATCTGTGTGGTTTGAGGCTAAAGAGACAAGGCATTGTGAATTGCGCTTTCATTCCTCTTTGCACAGCTCCATTTACTTATCCCCATGGGGAAGATGATGGTGTTGAGCTCGCATGCCAATGCAAATGCTTAGCGGCGCTGCATGCATGTCCTTTTGGTGAGCAAAGGTATTAAACATGGAGAGCAGGCTTTGTGGTATTACTGATATGGCTAATCTCTTTAGCATTCTCCTGTTGTGATGGGCACTGAGACATCTAGTTTGCCTCTGCCAGGGCTCATTAGTGACAACACATTCAGGCTATATGGAATATGACTGCAGTAAAAAAGCAAAACACACACACACACACATTCTCATGCACACAGGAACACCCACAGACAGAAACATGAACGCACACACAGGCACACATACACAAACAGACGTGAGAATTTGTAGACACAAACATGTCAACAAACTGTCTTTTTCCGAACTTTTCTCTGCAGAGCCACTTAATCAAATTCGTTGTTGCCCAAAACTAGGTTCAGCAGACCTCTCTGATATAATTGACCACATTTCGGAGACAAACTATTTCTAATGTAAATTCAACCACACTGCAAGAACCTAACACTTAATTGGAAACCTGCAGAAAAGCAGCAAGTTTTGAAATCAATTAGTGTATCAATATGAAATTGCTCCAAAAATTGCCTAAAAATCACTGCCGGCAGGCTGGTAAGACAGAGTGTGCTGTGCTAATTTTCTTTTAAACATTTCAAATAATTTTGATGAATTACCTGGAAACAATTTATGTTTGGCCTGTATAAATAATGCTCTTTTGTAATAACTGCAACCATATGACCTGAGGCATACGTTATACAGATAACACAATAAAACTGCACTGAATTCACTTGATTATTGATTATCATGAATTTTAAAATTGTTCCCTCTCTCACTGTTACCTCCACCCTTCGCTCACTCTCTCTCTCTCTCTCTCTCTCTCTCTCTCTCTAACACACACACACACACTCTCTCTCTCTCTCTCTCTGTGTGTATGTGTGTGTGTTTGAGAGACAGAGAACCACTGCAAACACAAACAGAGGAAAAATATGCACAAACTAGACATCATTGGAACAGGCATTTATAGAGACAGTAGGATACTGAAAGAGCCAGAGGAGACAGATTAAGAGACAACACAGTGCAGTCAGCTCACCGGCAGCGGTCAGTCCTTCGGGGTGGGCGCTCAGCTCCTTCATGTCAACCATGCAGTGTCCCAGTTGTTGGGTACCGTCCTCCATCTGTCCAGCTTGCCCCACAGATCTCCCTCCTGCTCCTCCACCTCCTCTCCCACCTCCTCCACGAAACACCACAGTCCAGTCCAGTTCCCCGGCTCACACGCAGCCTGCCAAGCAGAAAAGCTGTCACGAAGATAGCAATCCGCTCGCCTCGCTTTCTTGCTGCCTCACAGTGCGCTCTCTGGCAGCATTAAAGATGCCTTTTGGAAACTAATACGGAAGAGAGGGACAGGCGAGGGACCGGGAGCAGCGGCAGGAGGGAGAGAGAGAGAGGGAGAGCAGGAGAGAGGGGGGCAGGGAGGAGTGATGAGGGACTGAGACTCAGAATGAAAAAGAAAGCAGAACAGAATTGATGTTATGTGCGATACACAGCTCTATCCATCAATCTTGGGCTGTCAGTAGGGCACCTAGACCAAACTGCACAGCGCAACACAGTCAGAAAGACACAACTCTGCCCCTCTCTACCTCTGTCTTTCCCTTTCTCCTCTCACTGCGCAGCCAATGCTGTATCCAGACATGGCAGCAGGGGTCCTTCTGATTTCTGACATCCGTCTCCCTCCCCCTCCCCCCTTCCAGCCTCCTCTCGTCACTCCACCACCCCTTCGCCTTTCCTTTTCCAGAAGCAAAACAATTAACAAGAATCTGACTGCTGAGCTCCATATGGTGACGCTAGCATCATGCAGCATGTGCTTTTGGAAGTTACATATGGTGGACAGGGAGAGGAGGAGAAGAGGGGGAGAAGGCGAGAGAGAAGTCACAGTATAGTGACTTGTGTTTTTTACTGCAGAGTAATGTAATTGCTGAGTATGACCCAACGTGGCAACTTCACTACAGGGTTAAATCAACAGGTTCAACCGACAAAGTGACAGAGATAATCGCTGTTTCTTGTGTTACTGAAACAAAATAATCACATCACAGTGTACATCTGGGCTGGACATCTGCAAATACGTAGAAAATGAGGGACCAGAAGATTTTTTAATCAGCAATTATTTGTAATGATGAGTTACACTGGCAGAATAATGCAGCTCTTTTCCGCTCTCTTCCTCTGTGTCTTCATTTGTGTTCATCTCGCCGCCTCTCCATCCACTCATACTGTGAAGGTTATTGCTAGTTATTTGGCAACCAAGGCCATGATGCTACAAAAAGACCATATCTAAAATCATTGTTAATTTCATACCCTGCTGAATGGAGAGGGTGTTGTGGTCTTAGCTAAAGCTAAAAAAAACACAGAGAAGGCAGCAGCCTCAAACTACTAAAGGAGGTAAACGCCTACAAAATGTATTATTGAATACTGAGACATGTAGCATCACCCAGAAATGTAAAAACCGAAACATCAAACGATAAACACATAAACAAAGGTGATTCAAAAGTTGTAAGTACTTGCTTTAAACCCCAGTTGTTAAAAGATTAAAAGCCACTATCTTTTAAGCCACTTACATACAGTATCTGTAATGGGTATTTTTTCAATTTTAAGGTAGTAGCACCACCTTTTCCCTTGATGAGGTCTTTTTCACTATCTCTGTCTATATAAGCTACAATGAAACTTTGCGCAAATCTTCAAAGCATGTGTCCCATCAATTTATCAGCATGAGCCATGCGAGAAAACAATTAATACACAAAATATTTGCTAGATTCTAAAAACATCATTAAATGTTCATAACATTTCTTCTCCCTTTTTTTTTTAGCTCTTTGACAATAAAATGCCTTTTCTACCTTAAGGCCACCACTGGTATCCATTTATTTAAGTATGCATTAAAAAGACCTGAAACTAGCATGACGTGAAAAAATGGGTCTCCCACTTAAATTTGGGTTCCCAATCTGGCAACCCCAAATTCTGTTTTATGTATTATAATTTCTATGTGATATAAATGATTATTCCTGACTATTACAACAATTAAAAAACAAAAAAACACAAAAGTATTGAAACTATCTATGAACTTGCTGTGTATTTAATCATTGGTGTTAATACAAACCCTTTAATAAACCCTTTTTAGTTATGTCAAATAATACCAGCTAATATTATTTATGCGGATTGTAAGAGATTGTGCGTCTTATTACGGACTTAATTCGATATAACCCCCAAATAAGGCTTTTTTTTGCACGTTTACACATTTTACAATATTTTTGTCTTTGTTATACAAGTGGTTGAGTTCAAAGATAGTTTTTTTTAGACTGTGAGAAACCTTAGCTCCAACGATATAATCAGTCTTTAAAAAACAGTACTGGTACTAACAGTACTACAAACCCTAGATGCAAGCCACATGGGCCAGAGCCACGCTGAGGTCATGCGCTTTCTTGAGGCGGCTGGTCTGGATTGGAGTTGGTGCCAAAAACCTAAATGAAGATAAATTGGTCCCTGCAGGAGCAATAAGATAGAAGATGAATCCACTCTGCACGAGGAGGTTTCTTCTTCACTACTCTCTCTATCCTTATCCCTTCATCCCTCTATTGCCACATTCTCCTTGTTTTCCACCCCCTTTACTCCCTAAAACCATCAAGATGAATGTCGTCTTCTTCTACGTTAATGAAAATGTGGTGGCACACACGTACACAAAAAACACAGTCGTGTGCGTGTGTTCGCACAAACACACTCAACACAGCAGAGAGGCAAACAGGGCTGTGGAGTGATCCATTAACATTCTAATACGTTTCTTTTAAAGGCGACATGTGTTGTCTTATTAAAGCCTGACAGATAGAAAGAGCTGGAGAAAATCAATAGACAATGCACTAGAGATGGGGAATAGTACAAGTACACCGAGGAGAGGAGAAGAAAATAAACATGCCCTTTTTAGCTATTCGGCCCCAAAGCCTAGAGAATAGATCCTCACATTTATCCATTCCAATAGCACTTGAGGCCCATTAGAATTTGTGATACACTCCTTCACAGTATTAACTGCGGCGAGCCAATAGCTTGATTCACGGTTGACTCTGGGGTGCATGTTGCCTCTGCCAGGGTTACACATGTAGTGCAGTTAAAGCCACAGCGAGAGACATCCCATTCTCATGGTGTGAGTACACACTGTCTCTGGCCTCACATAAACCTATTATACCTTAAACTTAAATCTACTGATTTACATGTGTGGTATCGCATAGACTGCATGTTTGTTTTGTTGTATTTTTAACATCTATTGTGCATTAATGTTTTATTTGTGGTTTGAGAAATCAGCCTGCTGAGTGTGGCAACCACAAGAACAAGAACGATAACATCAAAGTATTCACCTTCTAGACAGCTACCCCTGCTGGGTGCCCTTTTTTGATTTTAACACGTTTGTGCCATAAATTTCTAAAACGGCACACACACAAGCCACTGCAAAGATTGGGTGACAGCCCAAGGAAAAAAACAACAATTTGGTGAGTTTTTGTCAACTGAAATATCAAAAACATTACAATGTTTAGTAAAGGTTGAAATAAGGAGGATTGTAGTAAACTAGCAGTGTCATCATCAGTCCAATACAAGGCTATGTCTAGTTCATAGAGTTGTTTTTACTGGTAAATGCTTGCTAAATAATAAAAAAAATCCTGATCTTGCAGGAAGCAGACCTCACACACACTCACTCAATTTCTTATTGAAAATACAGTCTGTTTGGTAACCACTCAAAGCTGTATTCACGCCAAATCAGGCGTTGCGGCGATTAGCACAGGGTTGTGCGGCGGTGTTGGTCGTGTTTATTTGTGCTTTAGAAAGAAACCGCTGTGAAACTATCAGACAACAACATTTTATTTCTCTGATTCACCGGCTTTCTCGCTACCACCGCTCGCTCTCTTCATTCACTCTCTAACTCGCGCAACCACCGCTGCTCTGTCTCTCTCTCAAACTAATGGAGACAGACCATTGTGGTCCCCATCGCTGCAGCCTGACCATACTACCCCCGTTCAAATGGGAGAATGGGAGGACTGGCGTTTTCACCGCAATGTCTGATTTTGTGTGAATACAGCCTTACTAAATGAACACAGCGGGTTGAATTACGGTGGACATGAATAGCATCACACTTACCGGTAATGAAATACTAAACTGGCAGACTGAACAACACATGGGAACAGGTTGAAATTTCAAAAGGATCAAATATTAGGAAAAGCAGGCAGTCCATACAATAGACCAGGAACAATTACAGCAATTAAAAACCCGTTCAATGTACTTATGGGAAAGACTAACAAAACTAGTAAGTGTTGTGTATATACTGTACCTGTAAAGCGTATGCCATATTTGGCAAATATAAAATATTCAGTATACTGTATATATAATGGAGTGTTTCTTTCCATACATTATTTGTATTCAGCTGTGTCGTCTGGTCTAATGGGACCAACAATCAATGTCTGTCAAGTTCCACATGAATCCTCTTCACATTAATAATGAACTGACACCCATCCCCCCACCCTTTGCCTTCCACTCCTTTTCCTTTCAGAGAATGCGGAGAGATGAGGCTATTGATTTCTCATCATGTGTTGTCATGTCAGGTTACAACATCCTGTTTTACTGCACCACTACTGACATGCCAGCTGTTGACTTCCAGTGTCTTTTAAAAAGGGATTCACTCAGTTGCTTGGGGAAGCAGCTTTTTTATTTGAAGGACATGGATCTGACAGGGTTTGAAATCTAGAAATCCAGCATTCGTCATATCAACCCACTGACCAAACCAAACAATTGATATTTTAAGATTCTGAGAGCAATTGCACTTTCAGGTACTCAAAGTCTGGATTCTTACATGGACATATGTTAAGGTATACGTTCACATTTTTTCAAGTGTGTCTTTAAGCAATACTCAAAAGGTCCATATATACGAGTATTTCCCACACATAGACTTTACTTGGCCCAGGTATATTAACAGCTGGCAAAGTATATTTGTATTTGGCGAGACTTGAAGGGAAAAGTAAGGTGAGCCGATTACAGTAGGTGTGAGTAAACATTAAAATAAGGTAGATAATTAAGTTGAATTAAAAGGGTGAAATAAGAAATAACCTACTAGAAACGGGGTAATATATTCTTTCAAATATTATATATATAATATTTCCAATAGACAATAGACGTCCCCGCCACAGTTACACTGTCATTCTGTGAGAATGACTGTACAGTACATTATAAGACCTATCGGTAAAGGGACCCCTTCCTAGTGTAACTGATAAAGTGATAGGAGACTAAATCCACAGTCCTTGTTGCACTCTTGTGCAAATACGCTGACTAAAATTTAGCTGAAACTAACATGAAGTTTTAGCAGTCTGAGTCAGCCAAATCAAGTGGGTATCTGCCTTCGTCTTCCTCGTCTGACTACATAATTCCATCTTTGTTTTTCCTCAGATTGTGATTCCTTGATGTGCTGCAGCAAAGACAACATAAAGAGCGGCTTTTGTACTGAAAAGGCTTTGGAAGATAGCTACTTGACTAACACAAACTGCTCCTAGCCACATATTATCTTCAGCAGAACGTAGGAGCACATTTTTGCACAGAAGGACTATTGATCTTGTCACCCATCTCTTATATTGAAGTGGAACTATGAAAATATCACTTCATGGTCAATATCGAAAGGGGGAATGATTGCAGCAATTAATACCTCTTTCAATGTACTGTACATGTGGTCATGTGAGTATGAAGTTTGAAGGCAGACTTGAAAAATAAATTGATAAAGTAGTTCATGTCCTGGTACAACTTTGAAAGTATACATATTTGTCAAAGCAGCCACAACATCTTATACTGTACATTCCTCAAGCAAAGATTTAGCATGTAAAAGGTTTTAAAGAAACACTTAATGGCCACTTTGTCTTGTCACATTATGACTGAATTTGAAAGGTTCCTCCCTGTGCAATTATATGCTTGGGTGTACCTTGTTGAATAAAGCCACATTCTCTTACCAAATATAGCTGAAACTGAATTTAGCTGTAAAAAGTGGTAGAACTTCCACACAACCATCCTACACCATCCTCATCGTTTCCAGTGTATTACAGTATAAACATACATGTACCGTAAATCACTCGCTCATAAATACTTACTGATGTTAGTGCTGCGTCTCTTCTCAAACTTGTCAATAGCCAGTCGATATTACAACTCGTGGCACCAATTCTCCAGTGGGGTTCCATTAAACCATTTGAGCAGAAAAGGGCGCAACGAGATGACGCAATTAAAAGAGCTCCAGTCAAACCTTAAAATGGTACAAAACAATGTAAAAAGAGATGGAAATATGGCATTTATTTTTGCTTCATTTATTCATTTGAGGAACGTTACAGTCTCCTCATCAGTCCACACAAATCTGATGTTTTCATCAGCTGCAATTTTTTGGTGTTTCCTTACGGACGTTTCAGTGGATGTTCAGGTCACATGCTTCTGGTGCGTCATGATTTATTCAATAAGTCTGTTTCCATTGCACTTTGTTGCATTTTTCTTTTAATAGATACACCAACTTTTCCACCCCAGCTTAGCATAACATTTGTTTTTAGCAATATTAAGATTTATAATATTAATATAATATTAAGAAATGTTTAGTTTTTCTATGGGCGAATTGAATAAGAGCGTAAAAACAGATGAATGGAAACACACTTATTGCCTCTTTAGTGGTACTGCATGTATGCCACTTGTAGAAGTTCGTGGCTGGGAAAAAATAAAGTGGGAAAATGTATATAATTACTTTAAAAAAAAAAGATTTAATGCTGTATTCACTACTGCACATTATGGTCTGTGCTGCGTATACCAAACTCAAAATAAACAAAATAGTTTGGTATTCAGACTATCTCTGAGAAATGTACTCACTCACTTAGCCTGGGCTAGGCTAATTGTTAATTGCCAGTTGTGATTTGATTCTTACAATAGTGTCTTTGACAAAGAATAAAGAGAAGGACTCCAGCTATGCTAGCAGTGGCTCTGACACAGTGGAAACAAAATGGCTTTGAGCACACAATCTCCCCGAGAGGACCAGCAATGTTGAAAGTACAAGATATATATGGATTAGCTGTTTCTACTATGTTTCTGAATTACTTGGCTGCCAGAGACACACACATCACCGTCCCAGCATCCATGTATCATTCTTACTGAAGCAGCAGGAGTATTTTCATTACCCAAGGCTGATTCTCTGGATATTTCTTTATCAGGATTGTTCTTCTAAGTAACATTATGTCCGCCAGGAAAGGTTAATACTGATCTAAGCCCCAACTATTACACAACTCTCTGTACAGCCAGGTGTTCTGTGTGATGGAATTGCCTCTATTCTATCTTCTTTTAGACTTGTAAGACAAAAAACGCCAATCCCCAATGAACACAGGAATCCAACAAACAATTGTGAGGTGTGTTGCCTGGTTCTCTAATATAACTAGCAAAGTAATGTAGCCCTAAATCACTTGCGGCATGGGCATTAAGACAACACTATTAGTGATGAACTGAGATATCAACTCGCTTGAAATTTTGACTCTTAACTTTTAATGTAATGACTTTAAGGCGGGGACACATACATCCCAAGCCAGGCCTATTGAACACAAACCACATGTCAGATATACATTAATGTTTTTTCATAACTCCTATTTGTTTCCCACTTCACAGGTCTATATAAGAAGGTGATAACACAAAGGTCAGTTAGCAAGCTGTTGGTGTTAACTACAACATTACACTTTACTCTGCCGTCTTCAAACACAGTAATAAGAATGAATTTCAAAAGGGTTTCATTAATTACGTTAATTGCCTTGCTTATTGTTGATACAAATGGGCCACTTACTCGCTATGAGAAGACAGGTTGAGAAATACCAGCACTGCTATCTACACATTCAATCGTGTTTAGTTTAGTTTTCCAGCTTCAAGTCTTGTAGCTGGACATCTTAAGTAACCACAGTAAGTAAATTACACAGTCCGAAGAAGAAAAAGTGCATTTCAAAATATGCAAACCATGACTGAGGAGGATACTATATGTTATGAGAATGAGCAATGGATGGAAAACCTACACTGTATTAATCAAACTACTACCAAACACCAAGCTTCCAAACCAAACAGTATACCAATGGTTTTAATGAGACTGTAACGCTCTCCATAAAACAATTTTGTTGATTGGTACTTACTTACCACTTATTGCATAAATATTAACAACAACAACTGGCTATTGGTATCCAGTAGTTGCTGACAGTTTTAGCATGTTAGTAAGCAAATTAACCTTTAGACGTTAACATACTGTACGTGTTAGTATGGTAATGTTTAGCATGTTACCCTGCCAACATAATCAGAATTAAAAAAAAAATCCAAAACAACCATAAAAATAATAATAAACAACCTTGCGTAAAAAATGAAATGTACAAATTCAGAAAGGTTTCAATAATTTTCTTTCCACACTTAAAACTAATCTACATCTTCAGGTTCAGGTGGCCAGGGAAAGGATTCACTATCAAGAATCAAGAGGATTACATTGTAAAAGTAATGCCATTATCAAATCTCCCACCGGACACCTGCGGCTTAAATCTTATGTTATACAACACATACACAGTCACTTGGTAATGTGCACAGTATTAGATTAGCCACAAACCATAAATCCCACACCTGCTCCCTGAAATCTCCTGCCTCCTCTCATTGTGCACGCCACTGGCTCGTGTGCCATCAGGCGCGAAGGAGCTACTGTATGTTTAAATAGACAAATCTCACTTAGGCTTCTTTCAAACAGCCTCTTGGAGCATCCTTCAAAAGCCGCGTGGGCCTTTAAAAGCCAAGAAGATTAGAGGATTGATTCATCAACAAAACATTTTGATTCAGAAAAATTCCTACTTCCTATATTTAACCGATTTTTAAAAAAAAGCTAGTCTTTTGTCATTGTGTGTCAGCGCTTTGTGAGAAGGGATCAGCAGAGGTATGAGTTTTGTTTGGAAAGGTCAGGCCACCTGCAGGACAGGGAGGGAGGCGAGGATAAGGGGAGGAGTCAAGATATTGTAGGTAGAAATATGAGTTGATGCTAATTCACAGCTGTCATTCGGAATCTGAGGCACAGTGGAGATGCTGCAACGCGAGAGCCTCATACCAGGCCAGCAGGATGTCTTCCAAACATAAACAAATGCAAACACACAAAAAAAATACAAGCATAGCATCAGAGCAGTGTTTCCTTACACATTTAAAAGAAATAGTAATAATTTGCACGGCACCAATTCATGTGGGAGCGGCCGACTCTTAGCTCGACCAGCTTGGTGCTCAGGGTAGGGCACAGAGACAGCTGAGCGGCGCAGCGCCCTGATCCTGCACTCTGTCAGCTGTGTATGCCTGCTGTCAGAGAATGACAGCAGGCATACACAGCTCCATGTGCTCCTGTTGTTTGTCTGGCCCATTCTTAGGGTAGGCCATGGCTCTCACTGCAGCTAGCTCACAGAGGCTTTACACAGTGCAACCCAGATTAGTTAGGCCACTGATGGGTAATTACAGACTGGCAGCAGGCAGGTTTGCTCCGGCTAGGCTACAAGAGGATATTACTGTTAATTCATTGTGTTGCAGTCCGTCATACTGTACAAATGGACTGAATCGTGAATGCTAATGCTAATGGCACCGATGGCAGATGGGTTGCTGATGCTGGGCAGTGTTTTGAATCCTCTTGATCAAATTGGTGAAAGAGCACCAACATGCAGACAAACAAACCCAGAAGTATCTCTCTGTGATCCAAAATTGAGACAAACAAAGTCAAGAGTGCCTAAAAAGCACACAATTATTAAAGCAATCACTTACTGATTTTTCAATTCAATTACATTTTATTTATATAGCCCAATATCACAAATCACAATTTTGCCTCAAGGGCTTTACAGTCTATAACATACGACACCCTCTGTCCTTAGACCCTCAGTTCGACTAAGGTCCCCATGGTCCCTCATTCTTGGTTTTGACTTTTGTTTATACGCTTGCCTAGCCCATTTTGCTAAACAAGCTGGTGATGAAAAGGAAAGCACAAGGTTGAACTCATACACTGCGAGATGCCATAATTAACCTTACAGACTCTTTGCTACCACTGGCCAAATATGGGTTTACGCTGGGCCTTTCATTCAATTGGCGCTCATAATCTGCGTGTAATTATCATCTGATTTACCAAGGCTGTGGCTAATTATGCTTCAGTGACCACGACACGCCTTGTGGGATTTGTCAAAAATTATCACGATCAGAGAATCAAACTGAGTGCAGCTATGCAGAAACAGATATACTCAATAAATCAAATAACACAATTTCAAAACATTTGCTATGGCTGTAATTAAACTGTAATTGAGAAAGTAATTTATACTTAAAAATTATTTTTGTTACTTAAAATGAAATGAATTGAAATGATCATTTATAAAATGGTTAGTAAAACTGTTTCAGTGAGTCATTAATTAACCTCTAAGGATGAAAAATATATGGAATGACAAAAACATGCACAATAAAAGATTGCTTCTGAAAGACACACGCCACGCAATTAAAAATGTCAAAGAACTGCAGTCATCATTTAGTTCATCACAAAAATGCAATGTTCCGCTTCCTCGATGGTTTTACTAGACTTGTCAGTTATTCCAATTTTCTTACTTTTTCTTTCTTTTTCAAAGAAACTGTTTTTGAACTAATTAATTGTGAGCAGCTCTCCCTGCTGCTCACCCTGCTGTCCAATTTCTACAGAATGCAAGTTAACAAACTAAACTTTCCTTTAATATACCGTACCTGTGCAAATTGGCACCTGCTTTTTGGAGGTAAACAAACTGACCCACATATAATTAACAACATATACTGATTCTCCTTCAAAAGACAACAGTTCCAAAATCCTGTCTGTGAGTATTACAGCCAGCTGCTCAGTGTTATGATATCTGATAAGCCTTTGAACCCATTACTCTGTCACTCCAACTGGACTTTCTGGATCCTATTTTATTGTCTTACCAGTACTTTAAATTCACGCCCCAACGCACACCAATGCAGCCCCCTGCTGTTTAATCCCCACTTAGGCCTCCACCAGTGTGGAGGGGACAGACTGTTGTTTTCCTTGAGGGTACTGGAAAGCTGCTAAAGGTTTTGGATGTGTGTTACAGGGTTACTTATGGATAAAATAATAAAAATAATAAAAAAATTTGAAACCTTTTAACAGTCACCAGTTTGTTAGCTTCTGGAGGTTCTGTTCTTTGCTGGTAGGTGCGTCCTCAACCAGAGTGACACTAAAGTTAATCCAAAAGACAAAAAAATAAGATAAATGATTCAGTGATGACCTACATGATGAAATGACAGTGATAGTTTGAGGTAACTCAGTTGGTACAGAAGACATGTCATATCTCAAATATGATCAAAGCCAGCATAAGGCGTAATGCTAGAGTGCATGTATGTAAATGTACTTATTGTAAATGTAAATTTACGGTCATTGCTGAGCCCGCTAACGCATTACCCAGCGATCCCACATGTTGAAGAAGTTAAGCCAATGACAAGTGGTCTTCTCCTGCCTTTTTGAGTGCAAACTGTCCCTCCCAGCATGCATGACTTTTTATCTTTTCCAGCAGGAAGGACAGATCAGAAGATTAGAAGAGGTCTGGGCTGCTGCGACTCTGTTGGAGATCCGCGATATTGCTCAAATATTCAGGCTGGCACTCAGCCATTACTCTTCACACTTAGGTGTCAAAGTAACTGAAAACTTTAAAAACTAATGTATAAAAACATAAAAGAAGGTATCCCACAGCCTGACATGGGCATTCGAAAGGCTGGCCAGATTCAAAGTAAAGTTTTCTTCCATTTGGCTCGGCTTTCTAATTGAAAAAAACATCCTCTTCCAAAGGCAGCTTTTTAGGAGGCAACACACAATGAAATGTGCGAGGGAGTTTTCTTTACATAAGATTCCAAAAGCTGAGCAGGAAATGAGTATGGTTGACTCCGTATGATTTGCATATTAATATGAATTGCTTTAATGGTCATTAAACTCTTCAGGCCATTCATGCCAGGCTAATGCAGACACATAGTAGTTAATCACCATCTCTTTATATCACCCCCAACACTAGTAAGCACAGACAAGGTGTGCTGGTCAACCCTTGGTGATTACTCGCTTATACTGAAGATTCATGTGTGTCCTCAGTGTCGGCTCAGCTTACTCCTCATGGGGTAACATGTTCACACATTTTACACTGCATCTGTGTGGCCTTATTTTACTCTTAATTAAGTCTGAGGGTCACGCAGAGCTCCTGATGCTGGAGCTTCGTAAATGAGGCACTCAGGGTATACATCCACAGTGAGACAGCTTTTTCCGGACTTTAAACCCAGGCACCAATGCCGCAGCTTGTTCTTTTTCAAAGAGGGAACGGCATGAATTCCATAGACCAGAAAATGTAATAAATCATATAGGCTACTTCTATGCTGCACAAGTGTAGGGTCTCAGCTGAATTTTGGTAGTGGTCAAAGATGCTGCTACTCTGTGAATGAAGCAATGAGTTGGCTCAGAAGTATAGACCAGCATGAATGTGGTAAATGAGTCCCTAATAAAGCTTTACAACACTAAGGCCGTGCATAAATGCTCTGTGAGCAAAAAACAAGGGAAAAAAGGTTCATGGAAAATGTATCTTTAAAAAGGAACTTAATATAAGAGCATGACAAGTTCCAACACTTGGAACATTTCTTTTATACCTTGTCCTTCGACATTGGTTGCCTTACATCGTGATAACAGGAATCTATTTTTAAACCGCAAAAAGTTTTATAATCAGCAATGAATTAATCTTAAACCTTTCCCTTTGTGTATAAGATGCTATTTAATTTAACATTTCTGTTTGTGGTGTTGCTGTGTGCAGTGTTGTCCAAGGGTGCACATGTCTTATTCTTCAAGCCTTCTGCTGAGTAGGAAGTGTAGTATAACGCTGTCAATAAAGCTAGAACATGAAACTGTTCATGGTGTGTCATGTTCAGGCATGACATGCAGTGACTCATGCGGTCCTGAGTCCTCTTCAAAATATTTCTGTTTAGTTTTAAAGTTATAAATACCTAAAACATTTGCGTTAGATTAGGTCACATGTACTGTCAGTTAAGGAATAACAATTGACAATTGACGCGGGAAAAGCAATTGTTTCTGCTTTCTGGAAGATTGTAGAACCTACATTATAAATCTGAAGAAGAGCATGGCAGGGCTCATTTTATTTCATTAATTTAAAATGTTTCTTTTTATAGAGAAATGTGCCTGTTTTAAAGTGCTACCAGGGTCATTTCTTGTAGAGCTTTTTACAGCTTTTATTGCAAGAGATTTACAAATATCAACATCATGTTTCCAGTTCACATAAATGCATCAGAATGGCCTAAGCATTCACAATGAGTTTTATAAATAATATTGGAGCAATGCAAATGGATTTATGCATAAATGATGCTCAATTATGCTTTTTTCGTCTTTTCTTTGACAGAAAATATTCAGTGTTAATTTAAAACTGGTCTCTTGAGCTGTCTCTTTTCTGATTTCTTAATTTCTTCTTTTTGTTTGTTTTAGTGGATAAAAAGGAGCAAACAGCAGCATTTTTCTGAAACACTTGAAAGAGAGTCAGTTTACATCTATATTTATATTCAAACATAACTGTCAGAAGAAGCAAGCAGAAATCCCACAAGACAATTATTTCCAGCATATTTACTTGTGTCAACCCAAAGAAATTTGAAGTGATTCTAAGAATGATGAAAACACGAAACAAGGCACATTTCACATTAAATGCAAATAAGGGCTTGTTAAGTTTGCTTCATGGTTAGTAACAGTGTAATAATTTCCATTGCTTCCTAAAAAAATAATATCTAACGATGATATTAGGACACATTTAACATTTGTTAAATCAATGTAAACACTGGGCATGCAAAATTTGTATGCACAGATTTTATCTTAACTCGTGCATACTGTATGCAAATATTTGTACTTCTGGATGGGGCTGCTCGGAAAGTAACGTGCAGAAATACTTTTCATATTTTGTGGCAAGTTGTAGGCCATGGATTATTTTATAGTTCTGGCCATTTAGAATCACATCTTATCAATTTCTCATCCATCTTTAATTACAGTATGAGCAGTAGCATAAAGCCACGGGCAGTGCTCACAAATGTCAGTGCAGTCCAGGCTCAAAGTTTAACACATCTGAACTATTAGCAAAGTGCGGCTTGGGCAGCGCACAGTATACATAAGAGCAGGACTGTTGCCAGAGGAAAGAAAAACAACGGACTCAATAACGGAGTAGGTGCATGCAAAAGATGGTTGAACCCCAATCAGGTAAATTGTGCTTTGGGGTCATACCAATAGCAATCCACCACACCATTCTAAATCATTCACACCATATTGTACATTGTTAAATTTAAAATGTCTAAAAGTGAATCCAAATCAGCCCCTGTCCTCATTCACAATAGAATAGTTAACTGCTTATATATATTCATGTAAAAATTGCATTGTCGTTGGTCTTGTTGGACATATTTTTGAGTTGATTCAAGCGCCCATACTCTAGATAATTAGCTTTGTATTTATTGTCTGTATCTATTGATAACAAAAAGGTGCACAAACATAAATGATGGCTTGTCAGACTCAGAAAATACTCCGCTGTTGGGTTTCTATAGCTATTGACCAAAAATTCACACTGAAATGAGCGATGGGTCGTCAGTCTGGAGAGAGACAGATAAAACCAGACAGTGGGATACTGTCTGTTTTTTTTCAGTTTTTTATTTTCACTCAACCAAGAATTTTGTAACGTGTGATGGCTGACTTACCTCTGAAGAGAGTCCGGGCTTCATTAAGGCCCTTCCTTCTACAGTGTACCAATCTAAATTCGCAGAGCTGCAATGATCTACTGTTTAATTTGATAAATTAGGCTAGTATGATTCCATTTCTAATTACAGCAAAGCTTTCAGGAGGTACAGGGGTTAAGTTCATGTTTGAAAAGATGATTAGATTCCCAATGGCGGTACCTCCATCTTGGTTGGGACTCCCACTAACACAATTGGCCACGTTCGCCAGTGGGAAGCCAGTCGAGGGTTCTCGTCCTTATCACTGCACTATTGACTGCTACTAACTGGAAAAAGGTTGCCTGCACAATAGCGTGTGCAACTTTAGCATTATGCACTTTCAGTGAAGCAAATTGCTGTCATGTCAACAAATGGCTGGTGACACCATGTACGTTACTGCATGGGAAGACGTTGAAATGGAACACAATTTAAGAAATAAGGGCTTTCTATTCAAATATTATTATAACATCCCACTACATAAAAGTTCTGTATATGTGTGACTCCATAATGAAACAATTGAGTTTTTAGGTGTAATACAAAACAGAAGCTTAATATAACAAACATGGAAAATAACTACAGCACTAAAACTGATTTTGAATAAATATAAAAACTGCACACTCAACTCTATGAATAAAATAGTACAAATGCATCAATACTCACGTAAAGCATATAAAATGTTACAGGGAAACATTTGGTGCACTGCCATGTCAAAGTAAAAGTTATGAGAAATCTTGGGTTAAGTGTTCTAATTTATCCATCCTAAAACTGTCTTGTGGAAATTATGCAAAACCAAAAAAAAACATGATAAAGTCCGATTTCCCACAGAAGCTCAGCGCAGTAAGCCATTATCTGTGTACACAACTGTATATTAATAATATCATTAATATATTCTTCGTACCAAGTAGCTAAACTCAATTGCATTACTCGGTTTGTCCACTAGCACAAAAGCCCATCCTGCCACCCTTTGATACCATTTTTGCTGCTGTTTTCTGAAGTGGGCAACATTTGTCCCATTGTTACACCAGAGTGCCGGGACGCACGGTGAACCTCTCTCCCCTGTCATTCCTTCCTCTACATTTCCAGCTCCAGCTCTGAACCTTTGGCTCGCCCTGATAAAATATTTAAGATCTGCCATGATTAAAGTGCATCCTCCTCACCTTGGCAGCAAAATCCATTAACCCCAGGAGAATCAATTCCATTGATTTCAATGATAGAGGCTGGAAATGTGCATGTGGAGGGATGAACATGAGGTAAAGGTAGAGGGTGTGGGGAGGTGAAAGACACAGTACAGTGGTGAGGAGGTAGGGGCTGGTTGGTGGGGTGGGGTGGTGGGGGCACTTTTTACTCATTGCTCACACAGTAAAGCTCCGGTATGAAAAATGCATGGGACATCAGTCAGGAACACAATTATTTGCATGGCTCAGAGGATTGAAGAAATGCGTGCGAGCCTCCTTGACACAAGCACTCAGGATGCTCCGACAGTACAATACAGCTTAACACAGCATAGCTTAGTGCAAAAGGAAGACAGTCAGGCAAGGAGGGGGTTAGAAAAAAAGGACACACACAAACTCAGAGAAAGGGCATGTGTGAGTGTGTGCTGAATATCTATGTCACTGTCATCTTCACCATCATCACATTAATGTAGAACACAGACCACATCAATGCCACACACACAGTGCAGCACAAGACTGTCACATTAAGCATCCTCCAGCACTCCGGTTCAACTGCGGAGCTCATAATTTCCATCGCAGCCACAAATCTTTTTTTCAGTGTACTTGATAACATGCAGGAAAGCATTTCAGTCTGTGGTGAGTGGGGATAATTATACTGGTAGAGTCAGTAAGTGTTTTCAACAATGACAGTTCTGTGTACTCTGAACATTATTTGAGATAAAGCAGTCCGGGTGTGCTGGTAAATTGCCATGCCCCTACTCAGAGGCAGGGGGTCGAAACCTTTGAAAAATGTTTTAATCCAGAGCTGTCAAACCAAATAATGAAAGCCAAGTCCATATGGGCCGTTACTGCTCCTTTTTAATTAGCCCAGAAGAAGCACAGGGCAGATCATCAGGCTGAATTCAGTTTTACGGACACCTGACTCACACACAGTTACAAAACTATTTGTCTCACTCGAGACAAATTTGTGCAGCTGTCTTTTGTGCCATTAGCGAAAAGTCACACAATTTTTATTGCGACAGTACAGCACATGACCAAGTACCAATACCTCACTAAACAATTAGAAAGCAGAGACACATGCAGAGGAGGAATCGCATAATATCTATAACAGATGACATGACAGTATAAATCAGTCAAAATACTTTTTCTTCACAATTTGGAATGACCAATTCCCTATGCACGGTACATATACAGTCCTTCAGTAGGCACTGCTAGCTCCACCGTGGGCCTGAGTCATGTGCTGCCTCCATGACACATGGTGTCATCATGCTTTTCTTTTCACCTGACAGCAATGACCTTCAACTGGCGGCTAAGTGTGTGAGGATAATGTGAATCCCTCTATGTGCAGGTGCCCTTTCCAACCGGTAGGAGTTGCTAGTGCAGCAACAAGGACAGGAACCCTCACTGGCTTCCCACCACCCTTTTGGCCCCTTAAACACAGATTTTCAACAGTATTTAGTATTTTAAAAACGTGCTTTAACAATGAAACTAAACACTGAAAAATACCCTGGTTTTCTTTTTTTATGAAAATACTCACCCCACAGTCTCCACTACAGGTATACCTGTACAATCTAACGCAAACCAATCCAACTCTTCTGTCATAAAGTCTAATTTTATAATAATAATAATCTTGCCTATAATGTTCAGGTTTTGTTGACACTGTCATAGAGGTGTTAATTAAATTACATCTTTTAACAAACAAATATGAGATCCATACCTTACAATTATGAAACAATATCTTGTCATTATAAGATAAAATATCGCATGATAACGAGAAAATGATCTTCAGAATATCAACCTTAAGTGAACAGTCAAACTGCTGCAGCTGAGTATAGATTGGTATTGCACTGCAATACCAAGAAACTGTTTACTTCCTGCCAGCTGTTGGCATCAACAAATGCTGCAACAGGAAATTAACTTGGACCCAGTGATTAAGTTTGGATTTCAAACTGAGAAATGATCGATGGAGTGGTGACTGGTAGACAGCTAAAACAACCTCTAGGTGAAAACTCCTGACAATGGCATCAACATTGCTTACTGACACCAATTTCTCCTAATGCCTTAATCCAAGAAGAAAATAGACACTAATTTAGTCAGAAAGTGTCCGACTTCTCAAATAGTGATGAGTGTTGATGATATTTTCATTTTCTCAAAGGCTTGAGAGAAAGACCTCTTAATACAATATTCACACACATATATAGTATGTCCACATATATTAATGTTACATTCACTTCACGGATTACATTTTCTATTTGAATTCCTTGTACGACACAATTCCCACACAGTTGAATTCCTTTTACAGGTTATACAGAGAAAAACTTTACAAATATAATGTAAACCATCAATAGTGCAAAAGGTTGAACTGAGTGCATTTTTGAACCACAATGTACTTAATTATAATGGAGCTATCAAATTAGTCAGCAGTGTTGTGACAACATGAATTTGTCACGAGCTAAATATAAAAGGCTTTTATCTTCAAAAGACAGATGCTTTACGCAGTTGGAAAGAAAAACAGTTATTACGCACACACACACTCAGCATGGCTGCATTTTCAAAGATATTCTCACATCACAATTATACAAGGACTGAGAAGCTTATATAGGCGTGCGACTAAGTCAATTTCATTGACAGTTAATCTAACGATTCATGAATCAGTTCAAACTGAAAAAGTCGAGCTTATGAAATATAAAAACTGATCATGAGTTGTCTGTCTCTGTGTCAGCCTTGCGACGAGTTGGCCACTGTCCAGGGTGTACCCCGCCTAAGGCCCGAAGTTACTGGGATAGGCTCCAGTCACCCGCGACCCCAAAACGGGAACAAGCGGTAGAAAATGACTGACTGACTGATCATGAGTCATCAGAGTCCATAGTGATCTCTTCAATTTGCTTACTTTGCTTGACCAACACTCAAACAACCCAAACGATTTAATTAACGAGGATATAAAATGGAAAAAAGCAACAGCACCGTACATTTTTAAACCAGCAACTAGCAAATGTTTCTACTTGATAAAAGATTGATTGATTGATTTATTAACCTATTTTTAAAACTGTCACTGATTATTTCTATGGGGCTAATCGATTAATCTACTGATAGTTTCAGTACTAGTCATATACGTATATGTATATGTAGTTTTGAGAGTGAATAGCTTTGTCTGATGCATACTAGGTCATTTGTTGTCATATAGCTGGAAAATGTGGAGGTTTATGAAGTAGCAGCAGTGCTACTATCAGATGACTTTTATCAATCACTGCACATCTGTGCATTTGTTGGACAATAGGCTTAAAACATCTCAATCTCAGTCTCAATCAATCTAATTTATTTATATAGCACTTTTAAAAATACACAAAAAAATATAATACAAAAAAAATATGTCAAGTATAAAACTCTGGGAAACACTGATGTTGTTCCACCCTTTAAGTGAAATATGAGAAACGCTGCTCCCGATAAATGTAGGAAATTAATATTATTTCCTCCTGAAATATTTTTAAAAGAAATAGGAATTCTGCTTTGTAGAGGTAACAACAGTTTTCTTGCAAATGATTTTTGTTTTCTTTATACCTTTGTTCAAAATTACCTTAAGTTTTGTTATACATACATGTGCAAGCACACAGGGCAACCAAGAACACATCTAACAGCTGGAGTTTGATGTAGCCTGTACTTTGTCTCTCTCTCCTATTACTACCTTCTTCATCTGGACACCTGCATGTGCATTGCTACATGGAGGGAGACGCATTCAGTCAGCATTTCATAACTAAATCTTTTTCCATGAGTGAGCAACTGTGGGGCAGTTAGCCACAGTAGGGTTTTTTCCCCTCAAGCTGCAAACCCTCTTGTCAATTTGTTGGTTGGCTGTTCTAATGAAGGACGGCCACAGAGTTTCCCTAGCTAACCTGAGAATGAGGTCCTTCTTCCATGACGGAGCTTAGCTGTGCCTTACCAAACCTCATCGCAGCCTTAACAGGAGAACTCTTGTGAAGTGCAGCGCAGCAATAGACAAAGGGTTGATTAAGGTCAACTCACACTCTCTCTCTCGCTATCCTACTCTTTAAATCTATTATTATTATATTGTTAGGTTCTCTTCTGCCAAATCTTGAATGTGTCTAAGTTTAATATTTAAAAAAAAACAAGCCTTAGTAGCAACAAAACCACAATATCACAGTGTACCAAAGAGGAAGCCTCATATACTGTAGTGCTTATTAAATATAGGAGTCTGACGAGTTTATTTTGCTATTTCTTGCGTAGCAGTGCAAATTCAAGCCTGATGGTGGTGCTAGAGTTAAAGTCACGAGTCGCCAAAAAGGTTTGTCCTCTGTGGGGCCAATCACAGCAAATGTCATGACACGAGTCTTTGAGATACATTTTCTCGATGAATATTATAAGTAGGGAAAATCTGAGTGTCACTAGACAAAAGATCGATGTTCACCAATATTATTAGTTATCACCAGAGGTGTCAAAAGTATTCACATTCATTACTCAGAAGAAGTACAGACACTAGGGTTTTAAAAAGACTTCTGTAGAAGTTGAAGTATCAACCGAAGCTTTTTACTCAAGTAAATGTGTAAAAGTACTGGTTTCAAAACTACTTAAAATATAAAAGTATAAGTAATGTAAGGGAAAAAATCCCATTAAGGACAAAAGTTTAGGCCACAACACAGGGGCCTATAGCACATTATCCCACCTCCTCAAAAAACATTTTTCTAAAGGCCATAATGACTATAATGTTATATTAAAATGTTAATGTTGAAAATTGTTTGATTGCACTAGGCTGCCTGTTTCAGCCGCATATAAGCCCATTGACAATGAACGCATTTTAGTACAATGCAAATAAATTAAAGAACCATAGTGTGACGGACATCTTCGAACTTGGCTACATACATCTGCTCTAACGTATTACTTAATGACCCCAACACTGGCTTGTGTCATGTGCAGGTGCAATGGATCATAGTATATGTTTATACTTCTCCTCCAACCACAATCAAATTCACTCTGTCCGGATGGCACGATTTATTTTTTTTAACGTTGAGATTTGATCATTAGTATAATCAACGCCGCTAAAATTGCCATATAAGGCTACCAGTTTCACTCGGTTTGTGGGTAAGTTTCATTCACAAAAATGTTACAGACAGACTGTCTGTCCATGACTCGTACAACAGGTCTGGACCACTTATGAATTTGGTTCATGCCAAAGAGAAAATTCTAAATACGAGAAAATTGGTGAATGCCACAAATTCTCCGTACAAATCACTTGTATGTGCCACTTAAGAACAAATCTGTTTGTACAAGTGGTTCTTTCAAAAGCCCAAATGTCTCACATATTCTGAACTGAATTTCTTTTCCCTATCATATTGCACAGAACATCCGCAGCAGCTAAAAAGACCTGAAGCAAATCTCTACTGTAGCTTTAATTTGGGATTGATAAAATGAAGTCCTTTAGAACATGCTGAACTTCGAATTAAGAAACTGTAATTTCAATTGAATTAGATTAAAGTACAGTACAGTACTGGCACACATGATCTAAACAAGTGATGTGGTGCCCACAGATTAATGATATCAAAGTCAATCAGCATCTGTTAGGACATGACAAGCTCCAGTCAAGTAGAACGCCAATTAAGCTGCCTACACTTCCTTATTAGGACTATAATTAGATAAGCAACTTTGTTCTGCACAAGCTATTTTTATTACTCTGTTTGGTCAATCATTACAAATTACAAGTATATAAAATAAACATACTCTAAAATGCACACATCTCCACCTTCCTTTAATGAATATTGCCAATGTATTCAATGTAACAGCCATCCCTGGGTTAAGTGGTTACTTTAAGGTAAACAAGTAAGAAAGGATTTGCTTACTTGTGACTGAAAGCTTTGAGTGTGTGTACTCACTTGTGTCCACATTCAGTTAGTGTCTACCAATAAGAGTTTCTCATTTGCGTCAAACACTGTGTAGAATTTTGCTAGTAATCAAGACCTGACTTGAGACCACACGTGGAGGATTGTGGTGTTATATATGATGTTTCTGGATTAATGTTACTGCTGCATTAATGTGTAAGAACTAATTTAAATACTTTGTATACTGTTGGGTAGTTTAATCTACAGCAATGCGTCATATTCTACAAGATCATCAAATGTTTGCACTACTGGAGATTTGACGGTATGTTATTTTAGAGCAAATGTGTATATCAAGATATATATCATATATCGGGGCATAGCCTGAAAATATTGAGATATTATTTATAAGCCATATTGCCCAGCCCTAGGTTAAACCTGTGAAAAACTATTCTGATAAAGCCTAGTCCGATGTTGTGGTCAAAGGGAGGCTTTTAATTAAGCATTTTCTTCAAGTTGTCCTTTGAAAATGACAGTGACTTGGTTTAAAGCCTACAGTTATACATAACTGATAAAAAGGTTTATATATTGATATACCTTAGCTTGCCTGTAAGAAAAAGGATCTCAGTACACATGGATAGTGTTTTACTAACTCAAGGTTCCCTGTAACAATTAATGTAAATAGCAAATAAAGTAAGTTTTCCATGACTAAAAGGAAACTTGCTAAACAAGTCATCATGCACCATAAATAAAACAGGTTTCTTAATTCATACTTTGTACTGCTCTCCATATTTTTAAATCAGGGCTACAGCTCAGCAGTGTACTTAAAAAACACTCACAGAAATCCATCACCAATAAGGTCTTTACCCCTTAATTGTCTGCTAAGCAACAACAATGAGGAATCAAAGCCTTTGAAGATAAAGAGAAGCCATTAAGCTTACACTGCTGCACCAATCATTATCAGCCAAATCCCAGGGACAAGGCTCATCATAGGGGTAAAATAAAGAGTAGATAAGGCGGGAGCTAATGATGATTTTTCTCTCAGCATCCAGCATGAAAAGCAACAAATGGGCAATAAAAAGCCCAAAGAGGTGTCACAGAAAGACTGGAGGGAGCTGAAAGAGGCTAATCAGCGGTGTTAAAAGCTTTCTGAAAAGACAAGACTGAGACAGCCCAATGACTTGGTACGTGGATTATATTTTTCTCATGGCCAAAACGGTGAAGAGAAATATCTGGTATCTTCTCCTCCATGTTAACCAATCCAATAGAGTGAATATTTCTAAATAATATTTTTTAAAGAGGTGATGCGAATGAATGAAACATGCTTTCTGCAATTATTTTTGCTTTCCATAACATCTTAATAACTAGACAGCAGTAGCCCCACCACTCTCAGACAGTTCAAATAAGGGGAGTCTCTCAAAGGACTTGTCTCATTTCAATCTAATGACATAACTCTTGTAACCTTGATTTAATTAGCCACATAGACATAGACAAGCTGTCAGACTCCACCACAACAGAGACATTTCTGTGATATACAACACAGTTCCCATTTATCAGGCCTACTTAGAGTCTTCTTTAATGAGTTTTCCCTGCCTATTGTCTTTATTTGTGTTAAATTCAATCTGCTGCCTCAAAGTGAATTCAATATAACGCTTTGGGACTCCCTAAACAAGACGTAATTACGCTCTAACAAAGGATCTATCATCAAAGATTTACAATGGAATCAGGCAAGTCAAGAGACTGAGTACAAGCAACTCAATATCTGCCAATAGCTTCTGATGTCCTGTAACATGTCATAAAACGGACATGTGTATCTGTACATGTGCTGAATAAAAAACCCTTCACACAAACACCATGCTTTGAGGTTTAACCATGTCCAGTTGAAATCATTTATGCTGCAACAGTGCTCAAGTGCATGTAGCATTGTTGACACCACAGATGCTGAGCATATTCACATAAGCAAATGTATGCACAGTATGTGTGCGTTGATAACATTTATTTTTTGTTTCATAACAATCTGTCTACTTATTGGAGAATAACCGCGACTTCGAAGTTATTTCCTCACATTCTCAGCCTTGTTATAGCTGTGGAGGGAGGATCGGGCCCTGCTGTGTCGAGCCTTATTCTGCTGAAGCTTTGATCAGGAGGTTCACACAGGCGACAGACTATACCACCTAACAGGGGAAGTACTGCAGTGCTTGCACAGCAGGTGGGGGTTGATGCAGGGACTTTCTATGGCAAGAAAACTCCGCAACTCAAGAAAAATAGCACTTTTCTTATATGTTCTTATTCTCCATTAATTTTTGTGTTAACTTAACTTTTTCTGATACATTTTTGACAGAGGATGTCTGGCTATTACCATCATCATTCCGTACACATTAAAAGAGTTGTATATAGAGTTCAATCAAGACATATAATCAGAATACATAGAGGGGCTATAATTTTTTTTTTTATTCATTAACAACAAATTACATTACTAATTGTATGTGAAAGCGGTTGCTCGTGGTGACTAGCCCACCGGACTCTGCAGTTCCCCTCAGCTCTATGGAGTTTAATAGCTTCTTTTAGCTCCTTGTTTTGTCACGCCGAGGTTTTTTGCCACAGCACAGAGCCGTTTTCAGCATAAAAGCTCTGAAAACAGACAATACCCTACTTACCCAGCACCAAACAGCAGACAGACAAAATTAGCGAGTCACTGAAATATACCGTAGTGGATCATTTAGCAGCTAAAGAGCCAGATATCTCCCTCAGGAACTGTTTGAGACCAAAAACAGAGCTAAAAGAAGAGCGGATATTGGACTTATTATACTGGACATCCATTAATTGGCCAGTTATGTCACTCCAAACAAATGCTAGTATTGCTCCGTATCCACTGGAAGCGTAAATAGACAATTTTTTGCAAACGTGTTCGTCATAACTTAAAAGGTGACAATGTGTCAATGTTGTGTACACAGCTTGTTTCCGCTCCCCCAAGTTATTGCAGTTCTAAATTTATTAATGACAAAGTTTCTTCTTCTTTTCCTTTCAGCTGTTCCCTTTCAGGGGTCCCCACAGCGAATCATGTGCCTCCATCTAACCCTGTCCTCTGCATCCTCTTCACTCACACCAATTAACTTCATGTCCTCTCTCACTACATCCATAAGTCTCCTCTTTGGTCTTCCTCTAGACCTCCTGCCTGGCAGCTCCAACCTCAGCATCCTTATATTCACAGTCTCTCCTCTGAACATGTCCAAACCACCTCAATCTGGCCTCTCTGGCTTTATCTCCGAAACATCTAACATGAACTGTCCCTCTGATGTACTCGTTCCTGATCCTGTCCATCCTCGTCACTCCCAAAGAGAACCTCAACATCTTAAGCTCTGCCACCTCCAGCTCTGCCTCTTGTCTTTTCTTCAGTGCCACGGTCTCTAAGCTGTACAACATCGCTGGTCTCACCACCGTCTTGAACACCTTTCCTTTCATTCTTGCTGATACTCTTTAATCACACAACACACCTGACACTTTTCTCCACCGGTTCCAAACTGCTTGCACTCGCCTCTTCACCTCTTTTCCACAGTCTCCATTGCTCTGAACCGTTGACCCTAAGTACTTAAAGTCCTGCACCTTCTTCACCTCTGCTCCCTGTAACCTCACCGTTCCACCTGGGCCCCTCTCATTGACACACATGTATTCTGTCTTAGTGCGGCTAAGCTTCATTCCTCTGTTTTCCAGAGCAGACCTCCATCTCTCTAGATTCTCCTCCACCTGCTCTCACTACAAATCACGTCATCCGCAAACATCATAGTCCATGGAGAATTCTGTCTAACCTCATCTGTCAGCCTGTCCATCAACAGAGCAAACAAGAAGGGGCTCAGAGCCGATCCTTGATGCAGACCCACATCCACCTTGAACTCCTCTGTCACACCTACAGCACACCTCACCACGGTCTTACAGCTCTCATACATGTCCTACGCCTCTCTAACATACTTCTCTGCCACTCCAGACTTCCTCATACAATACCACAGCTCCTCTCTCGGCACCCTGTCATACGCTTTCTCTAATTTCTCTAGTCAGAAACTCTACTGCCACCTCTCCTAGACACTTCCATACCTCCACAGGTATGTCATCAGGACCAACTGCCTTTCCACTCTTCATCTTCTTCAACGTCCTCCTCACTTCACTCTTGCTAATCTTTGCTACTTCCTGCTCCACACAAGTCACCTCTTCTACTCTTCGTTCCCTTTCATTTTCCTCATTCATCAACTCTTCAAAGTACTCCTTCCATCTTCCCATCACACTCCTGGCACCTGTCAGTACATTTCCATCCTTATCTTTAGTCACCCTAACCTGCTGCACATCCTTCCCATCTCTATCTCTTTGTCTGGCCAACCTGTACAAATCCACCTCTCCCTCTTTAGTGTCCAACCTAGCATGCAAGTCCTCATATGCTCTTTGTTTGGCCTTTGCCACCTCTACCTTCACCGTACACTGCATCTCCCTGTACTCCTGCCTACTCTCTTCAGTCCTCTCAGTGTCCCACTTCTTCTTTGCTAACCTCTTTCTCTGTACACTCCTGAACTTCCTCGTTCCATCACCAAGTCTCCTTGTCCACTTTCCTCTTTCCAGATGATTAATGACAAAGATTAATGACGAAGTAAAATTTGATGTCTTAAAAATTTTAAATGTACCTTATCACAACCATTACGCAGACAACCATAGTCATAATTGTTATTTAGTATATTTTGTGCACAATGAGATCTACATGCCCAGTGGATATTACTTGGAGTTAAAATGCATCTTGATGTAGAAGCTCAACAACTTTGACGTCACTGGGTGAATCACCTTGAATTAATAAAATGTCTAAATCATGCTGACTACTAAAGTACCAAGACAACAATGTAGGGATACAAAATTCAACATTCACCCGCTCTCTCACTCGCCGCTCTTAACAACAAAGCTAATTGATTCAGTGATATCCTTTAACAGTGTTAAACAAACACTAAAGCCAACAACTCCATCACAGTAGACCACATTTTGTGCTGTTTTGGTATTGTTAACCTTCATGGCTTCAGATAATGGGAGCAGTGGGTTGTGGGACGGTGGGAAAGCTGTCTCCTATTGCTCTTGCTGCTTCACTGCATGCTGTACCTCAAACAGCACCAGCTACCTCCATAATTGATGAAGCACTTGGGATGGAGGGGGGGGGGGGGACCCTGCTCTTGAAGCTATTTCTAAGTTCATTTAAAATTAGATTTTTGCTGTGGACATTTCCTCCTACATAAAAGTCAACATATAGATGATCAATGGCAGTTTGTGTGGGTCCTGGTGTTAAACAAAAACAACAGTTTGAATGAGGTTCTTTAAAGATTTACTTCGCTCTGTGTTGACAAGAGCAACGGTTAAGATCCTTCAACACAAAAACATGAATGTTAACATGGGCCAACAGTCACATAACATTTACACAAGAGGGCTGTTGACATTTCTCTACTGTGGCAGAGGTAAAGACGCAGCTTTAAAGTGAAATCTCTATACCCCCAGTTTCTTCTTTGATGTTCCAACCTACAAATCCTGCTGTAACTGACTCTGGTTCTGACTTGATATCTGGAGGCAATGATAGAGTGTGCCTTTGCAAACGTAGATGATATCCACATGACTATTGAGTCTATACAATACATGCTGTGAGCAGTAGTGTGTGTTTTGGAGCTGTCCTATTATTATTACTTGCCAACCTAGCAGAAGAGAAGAGTAGATGAAAGTGGATGGCGGAGGGAATAGCTGCCTGAAGGCATCAAATCATTTTAAAAAGAACCTCAGGTCCAAGTGGAGAACAAGTAGCTCCACAACTATCTTAACTACTGGGATACATGGATGACATGGCTTAGTCCTATACAATACTTAAAACACTGAGTTTTTTGGGAGCTGTTAACATTAAGGGTATCTCACAACAGTGAGATGAATTGCAACTACTCAGCTTGCTTACTGTTATAACAACCACTGGCACTTCAGTAAATGATACGGGCCCTATAGGTTGAAGCTATTCTTTTGCTGTTCTACATCATTTCCCCCAGACTGCAACGTTTGAAGTAACATTTACAACTCAACTGTGTATCTAATTGTCTGGGGGGACTCTATTCAGAGAGAATTGAGCCCAAGAACTCCTAAAATGTTTCAAGCAAAAATCACACAGCAGATAATCTTTCCATTCATCTACTTATCCATCCATCTAATGTAATCACAGCTAATTTCACACTCATAATGTCACATAATCTCAATTTATCACACTGGCATATGGAAAGGATGAGGCTGACGAAACTCTACATTCTTCTTATTGGCAACAAATCCAATGAAAAGACCAAAGTCAACAATAAATTGATCCTACTAACAAATATTTCCTGTGTGGCCGAAGCCTGATATACTGTAGCTTAGTTCTCTGTGCCATAGACATCCATTGTTGTCCAATAACTATTTTACACCATATCAATGTGCCACACTGGGTGACACATTCCTTCATTATGATGAACATGGACAATGTATTTTGAGTCAATCCCACATACACTGTCTTGCTGCC
Source organism: Coreoperca whiteheadi (assembly GCA_011952105.1). Classification (NCBI taxonomy): domain Eukaryota; kingdom Metazoa; phylum Chordata; class Actinopteri; order Centrarchiformes; family Sinipercidae; genus Coreoperca; species Coreoperca whiteheadi. The sequence continues at coordinate 11,265,078 of CM022472.1, read as the reverse complement.
ATAATACTCACTAGCATGGGATTTATCTTCTCATGGGAGTTTTTGCCAATAAGAAAAATATCGAACAATGCCAGCCTTATTCTTTAAAGCTCATTGGAACAGTTGTGCACCAACTTAGATTTATATTGTCGTTACAAGAACAGTCTAACCACAAATATATGTTTGCTTTGCATTTAATCTTTTATTAAAGTATTTTTCTTCTTTGCTCTTTATCTTCAAGTGTCCCATCAGTAAAGACATTCAGACCGATGCTTGACCTGGCTGGGAAAAGTGGGTAACTGCCCCATGACTCCAAACACTCAGGGGGCATGTAAATAGTTTTTTGGTCATTTAATAACCTGCCAATTTGTACAAGAATTTGAACCACAAAAACACCTGTAATATGGACCCAAGTTTCCATAAATGTTAATTACAGATTCTAAAAACATTCATTAATTAGAATTTGAGCAAACTTGCCATTTATCTACTTTAAAGATAAGATTCGGTCTAAACACAGACTCAACACTGGCTTCCCAAAGCCTAGGGATATCTCCAAATTTAGCCTCCCTAAAGCCGCCCACTTCAACATTTCTTAATTATTTAAGATTTTATTGATAACCTACAAAGCAGTAACTTATTTTGATCCAAGCGTATGTCCATGTACTTAACCGCATGACATTTTTATCTAAATTTTTCACTGCACCTCTTTTCATGCCTTCCAAGAGTGTAGTCAAAGGAAGAAAAAGCATTTGTGGTCAGTCAGAGCCCCACAGCTGTAAAACAACTATAAAGTTGATGAATCATCTTTTAAGTCTTTTATATGGGCTTTGTAAAGGATTGGCTGAGTTGTGGAGGGAGAACACCCAGAGGCCAAAGTAATCTTCACCCAGAGTAGGGTATATTTGTAGTTTACACCAGACAAAGAAGCATTTTAGGCTGGTTTTGGTGAGGTTATGAAAAAACAATGAAAAAAAGGACAAAAACGTTTCGCAACAACATAAGGAAATCCATCAGTCATAGAAAAAGAAAACCTAGGCTAGGCCCATGCCTGTTGGGCAGCTAGCAGCAAGTTTCCAGCAGGTTTGCATCTGCATTGACCCAACTTTTAACTCCAAAGTTCCCTCTACTATGAAGCCGATGCACCACACAGTGGTCATTTTTCCTCTGATGTCACTCTAAGGGTGGGAAGCTCAAATGCTGTTATCAAAAGGATAATGTCGCACTGCTGTGTTCAAGGCTACAATTTGTATAAATATACAGAACCTGAAGAATTGTTATCATTTTACAGCTTCCCGATTGATCAGCAACTGAAAAGAAAATTAATAGTGAAAATCCAGCACAGAAACTGATGAAGCGGGACCAGGCTGTCCAGGACATGATAAGGATGGGCTTTAAGACAGAGAGCATGCGCTTATTTGACCCCTTTTTTTCTCTTCCTCTGCCGTGTAAGAGTAGGGGCATTTGAGGAATCACTGGGAGAGTGTTTTCAAGTCTCACAGTCGACAGTAGAGCAATAATAACTTGGGAAAATTACCTGTTTTTCATTCATAAATTAAATGATGCCAGAGTGCTTTAAAGACACCTATCCAAGAACCAGGGTTATTTTGGACTATACTGAGAGCTACATTGAGAGGGCCAACTCTAAGGTGGTAAATTCTGTTTTTTTCTGTTCTGCACTGCTTACATGCTGTAGGCCTTTTATGGTTAATAAATGATTGATCTGCACCAGCTCTAGTTGCTAGTCAGCATTTGGGTCCTGTTCCATTGTATTCCCTGTTTCCCGACTTGACTAATTATAACAGTCCTGATCTCAAAATTCTTCTAAAGTATTTGCATCTACTAAAGGATCAAACATAAAAGTAATGGCTCAAACACATGACTTTCGCGCAGGAGACCAAGGTTCATTTCCTGTGACACCAATAGACTAATCAATGATTTTAATAAGGAAGTAGTTATTTTAACCCAAACTATGATCTACCCGGACGTTGCATATTTATTATTGCTACCTTGACATCAGAATGAGAATGTGTTGAAAACGTGATACTGACACGGGGGACAGGCGTGTGTATTACACGATTTGGCATGCACCAGACTGTTAGTTGGTTACGGCAACAGACCGGCAGCAATTGATAGTTTAGCGGAGTATCTGATGTCCAGCACAGTACGGTAAACAGTTTTGTGGTACTGTTTAGACGCACGTAGAAACACGTGTCAAACTCCGACTAAGACAGAAGCAGCGTTACCATAAACGTCACGCGGTAGAGACTCTCAGCATAGTTTATTACATGACTATTTTGGTATAAACATTTACCCGCCAGCGTGGCGGATATCCTTTTGAGATTTACACTCCAAAATGTAAAAACTACCGGTATTTGGAGTTGGCTGGTGTGTGCATTTCGAAACCTGGGCTGTGTTGTGAGCTGTTTCATGTAGGAACTATATTGGTAGAAGAGAATAGCGCCTGCGTAAAACTGTTCACAACAAATCTAAAGAATATGGAATTTTGATCTTGGGGTGAACTGTCCCTTTTTTCTAGGTGTTGATTGGTGGGAGCCCCTCTGGCGGGATTACATTTGTGAGCAGTCTGTATGTGGGGTCAGTTTCTGACAAGGAAATAACTAAACAATCTGGTATCTTGTCTGCTTGAAGAGAGGGATGAAGTAATGACAGATAAAGGGTTCATTCATAATTTTGGTCTTCAAAACCCAGTTTCTCTTCCACTGATGTGCAATGATATCTCAAAGTGTAATATTTGGTTGACTAGCAAACCAGAAATACACTTATGGACCAGAATTTTAAAATCCCTTTACACTAACCATGTTGATGATGAAATACTGTTTCTTATCCTAATTATGAAGCTCAATAGGAACCTAAAAGAGAATGACACAGTAGATAATTTAAAAATAATCCGTTATTTATTTTTAAGCAGTCAGTCCTGTGGGATGTTTGTTGACAAGAAAATGACAAATTTGGACAGGGAATTCACAAATCTAATTTCATTTTGATTTTCAGATTTGTAAAATTAAATTCCTGAGATGGGTTGGAGACCAAGGGTGTTTCCTTATCATTGCCCAATCCATAGTGGGATAGTCACCAACCCTAATCAGGAAACAGTGGGTATGGAAAATGAATAATACTAGGCTATCCATGTCATGCATGCAGCGAAAGTGTAAAACCGTAGAGGTTGAAACCATATCTATGAGCAGATGAACACATTATACATTTATACGACTAAACTTTAAGGTCTGCAAGTTTGGCTCAGGGCACCAATTAATGTCTTAAAGATTTGATTGGGATGCAATGATATCACTTGACAATGCTAGTTACTTGAAGTTTGCTGAATCCTCTCAGCTACACTTGATAATTCAACTTGAAAAAAACAGTGACATTGTTAAACACAGTGGCCTAACCTTAATTTTCACATTCAGACCATGCAGAAAACTTGAGCTAATAACATTATATGGAATATTGCACTAATCCCTATAGATATGACTGTACATTGTCATGAGAAAACAAATAGAAGGGGTTTTCCAAAAGCGTAGTAGTATATGGAGCTGACAAGCACCTCTAAGGGAGGGGTCTATGCCCATAGGTGGTCTATTTTACAACTTTTACTAATAATTTACGATGATAGATTTATTTCATGACATTCTCTCCTGGCACACTGATAAAGTCTACCAGACATATGTTCACTTGTAAGTTGTATTCGGTAGCTAGATTAAAAAAAAAGTTCAATATACAGTATTAGTGATCTGAATTTAAATTAAGGAAGCAAATGTGTTAAGTGAGGAGGGATTGAACTCCAATTGAAAGCTTTAAGACATTGGCTTAGGCTTCATTTAGAATGGCTGGCTCTTCAAAAACAACTGTTAAAATCAGCATGTAATTATCAGGCAAGTGAGACGAATTCCTAATCTGAGAAGCTGCAGGGCTTCCAGCGCCTATGGTTAAAACTGCACAGCAGTCCAGACATACAGTGTGGCTCACTTAAATATGATCAGGAAGTCTGCACACACATCCAATGGTGCTCTGCAGGTGTTGGGTTAAGTCCGATAAGTACAGGAAAAAACTAATCCACATAATCCTTTTTTAGAGAGAGAATAATGGTCGTCGTCGTCATCAGGCATTGGTGCAAGTGTGAACACTAACGTGTTAAAACTCAGAAATAAATCAATCTATAAATAATAAAATATTTAATTATTTCTTTCCGGAGTTGGCAACTCAACTGTTCTTGCAGGTGACTAACAGTGTCATCAAAAAGACACCGTGAATAACATACATTCATCAAGGTCATTCGTCACTGAAATTGGCATCATAGTGTAAACTAAGCACATGTATATATATATATATATACACACACACCACAATTTTTCAATCCACACTGGCAAATTGAAATTAAAATGGCTGGCTCCCTGCCAGGCACACTAGCACAGTTAATTGAAGGATGTGTTGGTCAAAGCAGAGCTCTACAGTCAGTCCATGTTCACTCAGATGTCAAATACTCTAAGTTTAAAGCTCAGACTGGCATCCTCTCTCCACCTCCCAATCCTTATGCTTACTGCATTATTCATAAAACTTCCATAGTTGACTGCATGGGAAAGAGGTCTTCAGCTTTTCCTGTTTTTCTGTGAAGCCAACAGTAGCAGAGTTTTTCATCCTTGTATTGCATAATACCAGTTGTTTGGCTTTATATTCAAATCGAGTAGAGGTACAAGGTCATAACAAATATCACACGACAGCCTGACCATAATCTGCATACATCAGACTTACAAATGTGGCAATCAGTGCTCATTAGGGCATTTGTTTTCGCAAAGGAGCTGATACTGTCAGTTCAGCATGCCATAGCCATGATTCAGGGTGATACTTTTCATGGATAACAAGCAGCACAGAACTCTTAGACAAATCCAGGTTGAAGGCGAAAGTAAAACAGCCGCCATTACTGCGGTGGCATCTCTCTTTTAAACCTGCGCAATAACACTGCAGCGCATCAAAGGACTTAACTTAACTTTTGTCAAGAAATAACTCTGGGGCATCTTTAATAACCTGTTATATGTTAAGAACAGAAGCATCACAATGCAATTAAAATAATGGTTATAATCTAAAAGAACATTTTCAACAAACATCCAGGTGTAATAGTTATCTAAATGTCTTTTCCCCTGCAAATCACTAAAATTACATTTACTGGTCTGTGCCGTTATCAGCTAAGGTAAACGCCACAATGCTGTGCTCAATTACATAAAACACCATATAGCCTTATTCTGAGCTGCATGTCAACAACAAGGGCATCAGGGACCAGTGTGCGCCTGCAGTGTGCCGCTAGCTGGGTTGGGTACTCCATGAAATTTGTCTTTCAAAATGTTTACTGAATTATATATTTCATCTAATTACAATGCAAGAAATCACAGACTGCAAGTTTGTTGATTTCTAATCATAAAGTAGCAAGTAATGCCGACAGGGTTTAGTAACTACACAGAGTTTTCACTTTCAAGGATGAAAGTCATACGTTAATGTTTTTTCCCCAAAACAGTCACTCACTCTCAACTAGTGTTTAGAGACCAGAAATCTTCCATATTTACGCTGGCTAATTTCATTAGTCAGAGGGGGTAATTGCTGGTCTTAATGAACCCAAAAATCTGTGCTTACACCGTCAGTGAAAATGCTTTCAGTCGGGGTTCGACCACCACAGCAATGGCGACGTTGCTGGCGAGCACGACACATACACCAGCCGGCGGATTATTCTACAGATCAAAACCACTATATCAAACGAACCAAAAACACATTATGGACACTCAAAAACAACACTCATCTCACCTACGGTTTCATTTATTATATTGGATTATGAAGTGTGACTCAAATTTAGTAAGGTGTACATGTTGAAGAGCTTGCACTAGCTCTCTAAAATTACATAATCAAATGCCATATACACCATGTACAAAGAGTGTTGACAGTGTGTCACTGTGGAAATGTCACAGTTGTCATATAAAAAGCCTCATAACTTGAATTTTTCACCTAAGCTCAAGTATAAGGCTGCTTTTCTTAGCTCCTGAGACGTTGACATTTTAGACATGCATTTTCTCCCGTAACATCAACACTATGGAAATTAAATGCAAATCATACAATTTCCTCTTAATAATATGTATGTTCAGGGAAGGCTTGAGATTGCATGGCCTTGGAGCAAAACAATTTGAAACATTTCAAAACACCAACTCTCAAGATTACTAATGCATATGACAACTTCTGAAAGTTGACATTAAAACTCGATGCAAGTTGTTATCAGGTTCTAGCAGGACACACTAGGGTATGAACCCAAAAGCAGACACTCAGGTAGAGCAGATGCAGTCAAATGTTTTAATAGTAAACGAAGCCTTACACTGACGGTAAGGCAGGGATAAATTCCCAAGTCCATAAAGCAAACAGAAATCCAAAAAAACAAAAACAAGATAATAAATCCGCATACGAGGAAGACTGAAACAGGGCAGGAATGCAAGGCGTGGAAACCAAGAGGAACTGACCCAGAGAAAAGGGAGAGCAGAGACTAAATACACAGATGAGGGCAGGATAACAACATTTCAAAATAAAACAGGAAATAACAGAACACAACCCAAAAGCCATGACAGTGTTTGGCCATTCAGAGTTTTGCTGCTGTCACAGCTGAAAATGGCAAACACTGGCAGCAAATGTCAAGCAAGAGAGGGTTTATTATTTGTGTATTTTGTACGAAAATCTCAAGTCCAATCAGAAAATAATTATTTAATTGAAATTATCGATATGATGCCTCCCTCTCCTGAGTTGCCAAATGGTTTTCCAGCATATCTGCCTCAAAGTCACCCCTACAAGTTCTCCAACATCCAGGTTTTCAAATCTTCCCAGTGCTCCCAGTGCCTCTCAGCTGATTCTGAATTGACCCAAACCAACCATGTTTAGGCATATAAACATTAAAGATAAAAAGGAGAACAGTGAAATGGGGCAGATGTGCCAGCATCTACTTTCTCTCGCCCTCATTTACTAAACCCTCCTTCAGACTAGGTGGTTGTGGATTAAATGGAGATGTTATCGAGGCTCAGGGCAAGTCAATATTGCACTTGCACGTGTGTGAGGCTGATAGGGGTCATACATGGATAGCCAGAGGTCCTAAAAAAAAACCCATCTTGAGCAGCACGAAGAGAGTAGCCCACTGGATGAAGAGCAACCAGGATGTAGCTGGGTATCGAAGTGCACAATACAAATCTGATCATCTCAAAAGAGAGATGGCCATTGCTAGCTGTAGAGAAAGAGAAGAGGTTTGATGAGAAGCTGCCTTTTATCAAAAATGCAGGCCACTTTTGATTTGGACAATATCATGACTGATGTGCACAATGCCACTCTATGAATAAATGTCATGTGTTCAGGATTTCTGCTTCTCCCATCATGAACACAAACTAGGAAAACAGGGTTTGTTGTCTTGTTATGATAGAATCTAGTAAACTGCAGGAGCCATTAGTTTCCCATTTACTTGTTTTAATTATTTAAAAGCCTTGTTAAATATTGTAAATACACACACACAGAAGCACGGAAATGCATGGTCACACACACCGTCTGCTTATGGGCTATAAAAGACAGCCTGAAATATCCTGCCTTGCCTTTGAAGAAGACTGATTCCAGTGTGGGGCAGACATTTTTATTCCTCATTCACAGATGGCTTTTGCTTCCAGTGCAAAGCAATTTAGAATGGAAACATGTCTGGCATCTTTGTGCCCCAACTAGGTATCTTGTCTGTTGCATCAAATGAGAAAAAAGGTGATTGTTGTGAAAAGGTGTAAATTAATTTAATGAAGACAATGGGTTTGCAGCATTGTTATATATATATATATATATATATTTAAAATTAAAAAACGGTACCATTTACTCCAGTATTTCTTTCTCCCCTGTGAGGATTTGATTCTATATCAAGCGGACACATTGCCCTGAGTAATTTCACTCAAGGATTTAGTGCACGTTACACTGTAGCTCAAATAAAATGTTGTTTAATCAATAGGGAAGTATAGTGCCATAATAAAAATCTTGAGGTCCTCACATATATAGGGCCCTAAATCATTTTTCTATTTGCTGTGTTCATCAGTGTTTTTTGCCAATAGAAATATAGAATTTTTAAGTGTGTGATTCAAGTTTGAGTGAACCTGCTCAAGAAAGCTGTGTGTAACATTTAGGAGAAGCTATTGGCAGGAATGGAATAGAATATTTATAAGCAGGTTTTCATTAGTGTTTCTTAAGTTAGTTAATCAACTAGAAATAAGAATCTTTGTGTTTTCATTACCTAAGAATGAGCCGTTTTTATCTACAAAGGGAGTGGGTCGCTTTTCACGAGTTTAGTTTCTCCTGCACACTTGGAAAGGGAGGGTGAGGCGGAGCTGTATTCAAATGGTTGCAAACTGCAATTTCACTGCTAGATGCCACTAAATCCTACACACTGGACCTTTATCCATTGATGTTATACCAAAAGCAAAGAATGAGGAACAAAGTGTGAGTGAGTGAGTGAGTGAGTGAGTGAGAGAAAGATTGTCTTCAATAGCGCTCGTGCCTTCCCTGTAGGACAGACAATGATTGATGGCCAACTTTGACTGCTGAATGTGATTTCTGCCTGACAATCAATCACATCAACGTTCAGTCTCAACCTAAAAATGCAGCCATACTTAGAAGGATTTGTTGCCAAGGACGCGAGAAAACAGGGTCTTAGGGAAGCACCATATGAATACTGCTGCCTAAGCTTGCCCTGTCTGTGACCTTCCCTGCAGATTTGTTCAATAGAACCGTCTTGGATATTGCCTCACCATGCCCTTCTCTGCTCCACAGGAAAACCTACACCATCTCCCTGGGCTGGGAGATCCTTAGTGACTTGAGATATTAGGCTTATTGGAACACAGCATCCTGGGACACAGTTGCCAAAAGCATTTGCATTTTTTCTCATCATGCCACAGCAGGAAGACAACATACACTCTCACTGTGTATCGTTGCTGCCACAAGTGAGCAGATTCCTATGAGGAACACTGCCTGCTGGCAGCAATATCGCTTGTTATTATCCCTCTCCAACCGGAAGATAGACAGGACCAGCTGCAACCAAGTCACCTGACCACACATCATTTCTACTGCTTTTCTTTTTCCTGACAGGAATTCTGCTGTCCGGTATAAAATGCAAAGCATCTCCATATTAAGACAGCCAAGGGATTGTCCTTTTATATTATATTATTATTATTATATTAAATCTGTATACTTCTGCAGTCTGCCACATTCTCTACTCTTCCTTTTTAAGCCAAGTTTGAAGTTGACATATTTTGCTTTCTAGTGTCTCAGAAAATCAAAATTTTTCTGAATGTTGTGATCAGATTAGAATAATTTATACCTGAAATGTCATGTGATTTTTACATGACAGTGTAGCTGGTGGGATTTAGAAGGGATAAGTTGGTAAAAAGATATTTCATAATTACACCAATATTTATCAAGTCAATCAAAGAAAGCAGCAAATATTCTATTTAGTTTTGACACATTTATACTCACTCACATGTTTTATATGTTTGTGTTGTAACTTTTGTGCTGGTTTATAGTTTTAACCATTAGTGAGGTGGCTGTTAAATTCCTTGAACCCAGCTGTATTTTGCTACTGTTTTGTTTAATGTGGATGACAGTTGGTGATGACAAGTGACGCAGCAAGCACATGTAGACCTAAATATAGCATTGAAATCAATAGATCGGCCCCATCATGACCGATACCCAATCCAGCCGTTTGAGTCAGTATCGGACTGATATCCGATATCAGTATCGGACCGGTGCATCCCTAGTTTTATTATATTTCTCTAACACTATGTTTATGTATTTTTAATTAACAAAGTCCATTTAGACAGTCGAGCCTTTACGAGGTATCAAATGCTGATCATTTGAAAATATAATGCTTCAATCAAATAAATGTGACTTGTTCTTGATTTCACATCACATTTAGATGGCTTTAAGATCAAAGAATATAAATCAAAATTTTAACTGAGGTGTACATGAGTCTCCAACAAAAACCATGATGCTGATTTAAAACTGTTAAAAAAGGTAATATGCCTTATTTATATAATGATCATAGTTTTCTTCAATGTAATTCCCCAAACTGGTTTGCATTATGTGTTTAATGTTTAACCATATTTTGTTCTATTTAATACAATGTGAGAGTCTAAACACACTGAGGTGTGCAGACAAATGTATCTGCTAATGTGTTTAAAAGTGGAAATTGAGACCAGTGATCCAAAATTGCACAAAGGTGAGAACATGTTCCACAGTAAAAATGCACCTGCAGTTAAGATTCAGCAGTTTATGCCCTTCGTACATTTGCATTACAACACTTTTCTTTATTGGAGGTACCGCAAGCAAGTTGCCTAGTCACACCACAGCGAGGTCACACCACTGCCAGGAAACCCTTCAAATATTTACGTTCATCCTAAGAGATGTATCAGCAATTCTCGTCCTCTTTAAAAGTTAACAATGTAAATGCAATTAGACAATTCAATGGGCCAAATAAATATTGCCAGCTTTTCCCAATACATTTCCTGCATAATACACATCAACACAATAAGAAAAAGGCATTGATCTTTGAGGAAGACTTGGAGAGTCAATATTAGAAAAGATTTTATCACTCTGACAGCCTCTTTATCTTCCAACAATGTTGGGGCAGTGGTGGCCTGAAGGTTAGAGAAAAGGGCTGGTGACTGGAAGGTTGTTGGTTTGTTTCAAAGACAGGCAGGATAGGGAACTGGGAGGTCGAGTGGACTGGGTGGGGAAAGTGAAAGAGCACTGCTTACCCCTCCCTCATTACCACCAAATCTCATATCCTGATAGAAGTCATTTTATATCCACGATAATGATACAAATCACGATATAGCTAGGGCTGACCCAAATACTTCGAAGCTTCTACTGTTGCCATGGTAATCGACGTCCAAATCAGCATTCAAATACTTTATTGATTTTCTTATTGTATATGTGCATGACCACAAAATAGCCCATGAAATAAGAAATAGTAATCCAACATTATTAACATTAAACGGTATTGTACAGCGACGCAGTGTTTCCCCGAGGTTGACTGCTTTTAAAGACAAAAACACCACCGGCTATATGCAGAACGTACCCACTAGGTCAGAAGACCTGAGGGATTTCGGAGCAAAGAGAATAATCATGTTGAATATGTGCAATATGTTGAGAATGTCATGCTGTTTGAGTGTTGAAATTCACCACATAGCTGCAGAAGTTGCAGCACCTATCCAAAATAAGTAGCATGAGTACTGCTGACAGCAAAGATTACATTAAAGACGAGATTGAATGGGAATAAAAGGGGAGCAAGGACCAGCAATAATGGAGCGAACCATAAGCCAAATCTTGGAGCTAAAATGCATCTAGGCCAGAAGCTGGATTTATTTTCTTACAGTGACAGATGCTGCAACCTGGAGGATTCAACACCTCTGCAAAAGGTACTGTAGCTGTGTCACGCAAAAATCTGAAAGGAGAGCAGAATGACAGAATCAGAAAGAAATATGAAGCTCAGGATAGAACAACCAGCTGGTTCACAGAACTAAGGAGAGGGGCTGATTTGTGGGATATGATGACATGAAAATGAGGAGTGTCAACATCGTGGGAAAGCGGGAATGGCAGAAGCTGAAAATTTATGAGCCTCGAAATTTATGAAGGAAGATGACAGAGCAAAGGGATAGCGCAAATTCACCATGAAGGGGAAACCTAAGAGAAAAAACTAAACACGTCTTAAAGGGTTCACATAATTCAGCCATTAACAGTAGCCTGAAAGGTGTAAATGAAGAGCAACATGGCAGGTACATGCTTGGGGGTCAAGTATTCCAAGTCCACAGTGCTAATGTGTGAACAGCTGGCACATACAAACACAAACACACACACACACACACACACACACACACACATCCGAGGGTGATTTATGAGGGTCTAAAGAACAATTGAAAATGAGGCACTGAACCATGTACGACAGGTCTATGGGGATGAGTCTGTGGCTGCTCCGGAAGGCACAGTGTAGCTACCATAACTCTGAGTGATGGAGAGTATGGCCATAGGGACAGTGCGTGTGTGTGTATACCGTTTGTCTATGAAGGTTATCTGTTGAGTGTTCCTTGTTCTTATATCCCAGTGGGGACTTGAACCTGCATGCACATGGACCCAAGGGGACTTGAGGTCCCCCGGTTTTTCAGCGTAAAGACTTGGTTTTAGGGTACACTTTACAAATAGGTTATGGTTAGGGTAAGAATTAGGCATTTAGTTGTGATGGTTAGGGTTAGGGTAAGTTGCAAGGGAGCGCATTATATCAGTTAATGTCCTCACACGGATAGTGAAACAAACATATGTGTTTGTGCCCATGAGTTGTGTCTCTGGGTGAATGTATAACACTTAAAGTCAGTATATGCATGATTTTATCATTCTAAACTTAATACTTTTGATACTATCAAAAAAAGTCACAGACAGCACAGCTGTCAATTGTAAGGCTTTTATTGTGAAGCAGCGAAGGCTTCCTGTCAACCTTGATTGCCTATGTAATAAACTACAAGCTCCTTAGCACGTAAAAGTAGGTCTAAATAAAGAAAGCAATCTTTCTTTCTTTTTTTGTCAGCAGGCAAGGTTTAAACCTTGCAGGCAGTAATTTCCAACTTAACAATACACTAGCAGCTATTAATCATTAGCATACCTTTAATCAGGGGGGAACTACTCAAATCACTTGCTATTGTGTTTGACTAGGGGGGAAAAATCTCTCTCTTTCTATGACAAGGTTGGAAACCACATAATATACAAGTAGCCCAATAAAAGGGGCAAAGAAGGACCTACATTTATTTATTCCTGGGTGAAACCAGTCTTTTGCTCACATATCTATGTTCAGGCATGAGTCCTACATTAAACAGCTAGGTAGAGCAAACAAAAGAACTTGAGTTTTCATTTGAAGATGGAACCATTTGGCTAAACTTGTTAAGTTGAGGAGTGTCAGACTTGCTAACCTATTCTCTTCGAGATGGATGGCATCTAAAACCAGCAGAGAAAGTAAGCCTGTTTGGTTATGAAATCAGGCTCTCACATGCTCAGGTTAAAGATGAATCAGAGTCCATCGCAGTGTTGCCGTTGTCCGCAGGTTGTGTCTTATCGGTCCTGCTGTCCCACCAGCCAAGCAGTAAGGCTGGCTTACTAATAAGCACTAGTACAGTATAGAAACCACAGAAGCAACTACAGAAGTGCTTTGCTGGAGCTGGTAGTCTTTTAGTGTCAAAGATATTATGGGCATACAGGTGTTTGCCAGCATGGACGTTCTCCACCTACTCATTATGTCTCATGCAGCAGCAGACGGACATCTCGTTGCCCCATTCCTAACCAAGGAAAGAGTTGCAACTGTGACGTAAAATATGCTAAACAAATTTTAGACATATGTCTGGCATGTAACCAAATATGCAAAAAAATTAATAATTGGGATCCTGCATATTTAAAGTGCATTTTTACCTCACAAAAAACAACAACACTGATATTATATTTATTTTTAATTAATTATTTTTTGCTGCTAGAAACATCTGGCGGGCCAAATCAAACCTTATGGCGGCACCCCTGTTTTAGATAATAAGGTATTATGTTGAATACAAACTTAAAGAGGCCAGAGCAAAATTTGAAGCAAAAATATTTTAAAATTTTGATCAAATGAGGTTAATCCAAGCCTGAATGCAACTCAAGAAGTATTGATATCAAAATTCTACAAAATGATTTGCTATTGATTGTACTTAAGGCTCAAACATAAAAGTAATGGGTCAAACACAAGACTTTCACACAGAATACCGGGGTTCATTTCCTGTGTGAAATCAATAATCAATGTTGATTATTGTAAGGAAGAAGTTATTCTAACTCAAACCATGATATTTTCCCAATCCTTACCAAGTAGTTTGGGGCCCTAAACCTAACCCAACTGTGACCGTCACCTGCAATGTTTCTCAGCAAGCTTTATTTTGAAAGTCTGAAAGTTGCATATTTATGATCGCTAACTTGACAGCCGATTGAGAACGTGCCACTGCCATGGTGGGTGTGTATTAAAAGTATAGACTGTGTGATTACACACTTTGGAGTGATACCGGCTTGCAGAGGCAGACCAGTGACAAGGGATAGCTTAGCGGGATCTGATGTCCCGTATGGTAAACAGTGCTGTGAATCTAGGAGCGCTCGAGACGGTCACTCTCATGGTATTGTGTGTGTGTGTGTGTGTGTGTGTGTGTGTGTGTGTGTGTGTCAAACTCCGACACAGCAGAGGACAGAAGCAGCATGCCCGTAAATGACACCAATGTTGCGTGGTAGAGACTCTCAGCACAGTTTATTACAGGAATATTTTGGTACCTTCCAGTGTGGTGGATCGCCTTCCGAGATTTACTTGCCAAACGGAAAATCTACCCACATTTGACACTTGGTGGATGTTGATTCCGCACTCTGATTGTAACAGTTAGAAACAGGGCGGGATTAAAAAGAATACATTATCCCTACTTTTGGTTAGACGGGTCTATCAGTCAGGACCAATCAAATCATCCAATGTCCTTCCCTTTCAGAGCAGCATGCTGAAACAATTTTGTGATTTTGTGACAATTTTTTGAGTTGATCCACCACAAAAGCTTCTCCCCAGAGGACACTAACATCCTTTTACCAGAGGTGCACAAACACCACAAGTGAATATATGGCACCTTAGATTAAATCAGTTTAGGAGAGAACACCTACGCTTACAATGTTGCTGCAGTCCTGAGAGATCCATTGTCCCATGTAAGAAGTGGTTCGGCAATATTAGGTGAGCAGTCTAACACAACCGGAATAGTGGACCACTGGGATGCTTTGGCAACCAGTCCCTGACATCTATAAAAGATGTGGCTTGCCTCCACAGTTTTTGCTCGGGACGTTGCAGCGCATACTGATGGATCTGTGTTGGCTGGAAATCATTCGCACCACTGCCATATGTGTAAATAGCTGCAAAGAAAAATACACTAAGTTATTTGTTTTTATTCTTGGTATTCATATGAAATGTAACTGACTAAAAAGGTATTCACCAAGGGTGTAAAACGTAAACAGGATTTGTTCATGTCACAAAAATAACAGAAGACACTACTGCTTTTGCACCATGTGCTTTTGACAGAGTAAGGGAGATGGGTGTCACAGAAAATCTCGACGTCATCTAGTTCTTGACATCACATGCTCTGCGCTTGACTGCTATTGACACCACTGCACCTCTCTTCGCATTTTTAGTGCAGTTACGTTCATTGCAATTCACCAAAAAGGAACCAGCGAGCAAACAAAAAAGCCACCACCCTTACGCAGAGCCCCACCAGCCACCATGGACCATCACAAAGAACAGAGCCCACTGTCTCGTTACAAGTAGCAATCAATCAATACAGTTTTATATTGGAAATGATAAGAAATAGCCTCAGTGGAATCCGTTAGTAGACAAAACAGGTACATCTTTTTGACTGTATTTCGAGGTCAGGAAAAAAGGCGACAATCAATCTTTGGAAATACAGACATTGCTGTTTTTTTAGGCAGAGCACCCAACTGAATTTCAGCGCAGGAGAGATGCACCTACTTCATCTTACACATTTTAAAAGAAATGGAGATTCTTGTTAAACACTATGTATGTAATATCTGATACATCACTAAGGAAATGTGTTGTGTCAGCAGAAACATTTTATATTCTACAATAGCTACACTTCCTATACACATATTTGATTCAAACTGTTACTAAAATCATGTGATCTCAACCAGGTGATGAGCTTCATATTTTGACTGTTAGCCTAAATTTCATTTTGAACAAAGTTGCCCTTCTTTACTCCTATCTAATATAATTTCTGTTTTTACATTTATGAATACTTCAATGGTGAAAATTCTATAGTCATCCTTCTTGTGCTGTCATCTCAGTCTGATTTTTTTCTTCTTTCCTTTCAAAGAAGGGGGGCACCACTTCAGGGATACACAATGCACTTAAAAGGCCCCTGCATTTGTTGCATTGTCTGTTTATTTACCTGTGTGTGTGATTTTATTGTTAGTAACACGCAAATCCTGTTATTTCTCTCTTTTTCCATGAACAAATGAAAATTTCAAGACCAAATATCTCTAGGATTTAGATGATCAATAGGTTGTGAATGTAACCCAGGCTTGATGAAGAGGGGTCAGCACACTGTATGCACCTTTGGGACTAGACGCACTTTGCAGACCCAGTTCCTACACTTGTGCTTGTCGGATGTGTAAGTGCTTTGTATGTTATGGGAGGCCTTTATGTCAAGTACACTGTATTCCCCTTATTTCTGCTCTGTATTTCACCAAAACCTCTTAAGATCCATGAACTGGGCCAACTATTGTTGTTGCCCTCACCTCCTTTTAGGGAACGGCAGTTATATTTATAACCTATAATTTCCTTTCACTCAGTACAGAAATGACAACATATCATGCTGTGGAGCATAAAATAACTCTTCTTCTGGGTTTCATTACCTGTGACCCCCAAGATGTCCAGGGAATCCAGGGCTCTAGAACAGAAAGTACAGGGTTTTGATACAGTGGAGAGCTTGTGTATTCTTGGACCTGACCTGTGGTAAACATACAGTACAGGGACCAAATGAAGAACAATGTCTCTGTGCAACATCACTGCAGTCCAAGTGAGACTGGCAGGTAAACCAGTGGATCTCCATGCATGTAGGATATCGATGTTTTTCTTTTTGAACGTTGTCCTCTGATTGAATCTGGCCTCAACCCACTTGAGAGAATTTCCAAACTTCCCACTGGGACGGAGATGATGGTAGAGAATTTCTCTGTCTGGAGCTTTGTCAGGTTTAACATGCATGTGGTTCTTTATCATAGCATCCTTAGGCATTACCCTGATGTAGCTGTGATGTAGGATGATGTAAACTGCGCTGTGGACCTAATCCAATGTTCTTCTATTGGGTTTAGGGTTTACAAAATCACATTGGGGATCTCTCAACTGAACCCTGATCTGGCTGACCTGATGGAGCAGTGACCAGACTATTACGATACCTATTTAATCTGTCCAGTAGTACGGCAAATCCAATAAAAAGTATTAACTAGGGGCGTGAGTAGCTCACCTGGTAGAGCACGTGCCCCATGTACAAGGCTGAGTATGCAGCGGCCGGGGTTCGATTGCAACCCATGGCCCTTTGCTGCATGTCATCTCCCCTCTCTCTGTCCCACATTTCCTGTCTCTCTTCAGTTGTCCCTATCAAAAGGACTAGGAACTACTCAGCTAGCAAGTTACTATTATTGCACCAATGACCTGCCGAAGCTGGTTACCCTCAGTACACTTATCCTGTTAGATCTCACTGTTTCATTTGATATGGTCTTTCATAATATTCCACTGAACAAATTAGAAACACTACTTGGTGTCACTGGCACTCCCCCTTATATTCAAGTCCTACCTCACAGCTACAGTTTGTATCAATTAGCAGCTTTAGGTCTCCCACATCCCCCCTTTCCCCCTTCCATAATGTGTATATTATGAATGTATTCTTTTATCTGTATATATATTTCTTTGCTGTTGTTGTTCCCAAATTTTTCTTTCCACTGTTATCTTTTTATGTATTTGTAAACAAAAGACACAAATAGCTGGCTATTCATGGAGCCATAATTCCCTGTAAGTAGTAAGGTGTGTTTTCTTACAGAGTTGTTTTAATCATAAAAATACTGTGTTGTTTGATGAATTAGAGGTAAATGCTTTACAAATTAGCTTTTAAAACCGTTATACTGTAGCTACAATTGTCAGGTCACATGAGATATACACATGAGATTTTAGCTTAATTTAGCTTTTTCTAGTATGTGCCAATATCCTGCCCAAAAAGGCTTGTTGTTATCGGCATGTAACATGTAAAAGAGACAGAGAATTTCCAAATAGCAATGCCTATTCTCTTTTTACTGCAGACTGCGATGAAAGACATCAGGTTGGGGATTCCACTGAATATAATGAATTTAAATTGACACACCATCAGTGGAAATACCGTGTATTGAGAGGAAGACTCATTTCAGTGGAGGACGTGTGGGATTACAAGAGCAACTGTCATCACATTTCGCCATGCACTTATTCATTACTGTTTTTCAAAGGACAGGCGGGCTATGAATCCAAGATTGTGGCAAAGTGCACCCAGAAAAATAAGACTGGGGCACAAAGGTGCATGAATCTGCTGAGATACCCAGCCACCCTGCTCTCAAGGGATCGCAAGGATGAGAGTCTGTCACCTGGATGAATTTACAAATGAGACGAGAACGTACTAAAAATGAAATGAATGACTTGAAATGTGATTCTAGGGAAAAACAGCAAGGGTCTGTCTGTATCATGTCCTCTTTCAACCCTTCACATCCTGAAGCCTCCCCTGTTATACCTTCTGTGCATCCAAGCAGAAAATGGAGACCTCTCTCAAGAGAGCAATGGTCAGCGCTGTTGTGTTCACCACCATGCCGCAGCAGACAATGAAAAGTCTATAACTAGGTGTGAGACTTTTCAACTGTTGTACCATGCATCTGTCCAATAATCTTTTGTCACTCATCTAGCTCAGAGTTGGACGACGTCATGGTACATTTTATTGTATCTTATGGTAAAATTGTCAGATAGTGATTATATGTAGTAGTGATTATTTTCATTATCGGTTAAACTGTTGATTATTTTTTCAATTCACAAATTAAACATTTACAAAATGTCAATTTTATCTGACTAAGAGTTTAACTCCAGGATATTACATTCTAAATAATTTCTAAGCAGCCAATCCTGAAATTGAAGAAACTGGACCAGTGATTGTTTTTTCTTTATAAATGAATTGTACAATTAATCAACTATCAAACTTGCTGTTGATTAATTTCCTGTCTATTGACTATAATCAATCTATTTGTTTCAACGCTCTAACAGTGTCTTACATGCTGGTAATTAAAAAGACTCAACATAAACAACACAACATAAAACACACATTTCCTTCTACTGCAATAATGCCGACTGAGATAAAGTGCATGTCAGACTGTTACTGAGCGTTGTGAATGAATTTTGGAATCTTTTGCTTCTAGAGCTTTGAATTGCAGGCTAGGTGGGAGCCGCGGAAATTCACAGTTCAACGAGTGGGAACAGACTTTGAGAACAGACTGAGCCTTTCAGAGGAACTGAGGCGTGTAAAGTGCAGGTAAGCTAAGCAGAGGCTCCTCAATAAGCTCACTGGGAAATCTGACAATCAGATTTAAAGCATTTCTGCTTTTGATGGACAAGTTTCTAATCCATGAAGCAAGAGAAAACCCATCGCTGGGCTGCCCTGCTTGCCCCATTTTCTCCCTACAGCTACTTCCAGCTTAGAATCCCAAGAAGCTCCATGGCCAACTAAATAAAGTCCCCTCCAGCACGTCACGGGTATAATTCCCAGTCTACCTCCCAATGGGCTACCTCACTAGGTGTCTCCCCACCTCAACTGGCTCCTGTCGATGCACAGAAGAAGCAGCTCGACTCTGAGTTTAAGATCTAAGTTCAGGATCAATGAGCTGCTTCACAGAGAGTGAGTTCCACCACCACTACTGGGATGTGATCCTTACACATACTGCCACATTTCACCAACAGTCAATCGCCCCTGTTCAAACATTCAGCGACACACATGACCAATCCATGCCCCTTACTGGAGGCAATGCTGACTTATACTGAGTTCACAAAGTCTTCAACTTTGCACAACATCGTGCAGAGATTTCCACAGCATATTATAGTGGGTGCGCGCCATCTTCTCTGAAATAAAGCTCGTCCCTAATAGCGTCAGAATAAATGAATATATTTATAATGAAATCTGCAGATATGCTATATCATACAGAAAAGGCTATGTATTAATAAATAAAGTAAATAAATAAATAATGATGCAACTATTTACACCATCACCTAGCAACTTAACTAGTAACCAAACCGATTACTTGATTGTTTGACGAGATGCAGCAGGCCATTTCTAATTCAGGGTAACAATGATTGATTGATCACATTGTAGGTTTACATTACGGTAATAAACTAGAGCAGCATATGGCAATGTCATAAAAAAAGAAAAGAGTTAAAAAGTTAAGAAAAGAAGAGGCAAACAGCTCAACCAGTCACAATCAGGTGAGGATGAATGCTGCACTTTCCATCAAAACCATTTTCTGGGGGAAACCTTGGTGTCATAGCATTCTTGTAAAATGCACTTTTAAATCTCAGCATATAACATTACTATGTACATTTTAAGGTAAACTGTATTTATCAAGACACTTTTCTGAACAAAGAATTTGTGTTTTTATTGAAATAATATGTATTCCCATTCTCAAACTCCCACCCTTGCAAATTGCATATTGACTTTATTACCAATGAAACATACAACACTACTTTCCTACCATCCAAAAAACTGCATTACAATTGCACCATAGTTGAAAGATGCTCTGACTAAACTGAAAACGAATTTAATAGCATCGTAGTTCATTCAGCTCTGAGATACTTTATATGAATGTATACTGACATATAACTCAAGCCTATTTGTTATTATTTCCCATTCTCTCTAATGTGGTACTGTACTTTCAGTTATCACATTTTCAGAAAATGGTACTTAAAATGGTAAATTTCACAAGACGTTTGTGGCTATAGGATGCAGCCCTAGTGGCAAACACTGTGCTTAACAAGGCACAATTTTACTCTCAGCATGGAGGTCACATTCACCACTACATCACCCACTGTGATGGCCAAACGTTGTTTCTATTATATGCCCAACTGATGCTCTGTGGCAGAGCAAGCCTTTTATTGAGATCAGTCAGGCTGGTTTTTGCCAGGTAATATGGTGTTCATAAATTGCATTTCTCTAAAGCGTGAACATGCAATTTATTTGTGTTGCATAAGCCAAGAGCATGTGGATCTGTGTGTGTGGGTGTGTGCATAATTGTTTAATAATGGATACCTAAGTTGAACCAATGGTCAGTCCTTCAGTTGTGTGCTCGTGCACAAATGAAATAGATTAAGAACGGGACAAGACAGACACAGCGGTAGTAGCACCTCTAATGCTCTTGATCTTGCTCTTGTAATATTTCTTAGCCAATGTAACAAAGACACTCGGTGGTGAAAAAATTAGGTTGAAAAAACGAAATAAGCCATAAAAAACGATTTTGGAAGTTAAACTGTGTTTCAACCTAAGGGGAAACAATAAGTTTGTTTTCAATCAGGAGAAAGCATCACATTGTCCCGGGCTTCCTTTCCTTATGCCTCTCTATTCTTCTTGGTCAAACACACACAGAAGTACTAGTCTGTTCCTGGAGGGCAAGAAATCCTATTACTTTTGAAACCACCTCGGTGGCACCGAATGATAGTCCAGCTGGGTGCTTGATTGCTCTGACAACTGTCACTGATACCGAGGGAGCTAGCCATTCTACTGAGTGCTGTTAAAACTTTTCCTTTGGGGCTGAGGACCGTGTTTCTGCACTACCTCATGCAGCTTCTTTCATGCATTTAGGGCTTCTTCCAAAGTACTGATATTCAAAATTTGCTGTGCACAAAGCAGGAATCAGGAAATATCAAGCACTAGAGTTGGAAACTAGACAAAGTAAGATTTGATAGTTTATAAAGAATACATTTTACGACTTTAAAAATAAATATGTTACAATGTGTGACAAAATGCTACTGTGATATAATTAACACATACAAAGTGTATAACAAAAAAAATCAGGATAAAATTAATCTTTGAGAATTTAGCAGCAAAGTAAATCACATTTGTTCTAATTAAATTTCTCTAAAGGATAACAATATCTAAGATAACAAGAGAAGGATAATTACTTTTGAATAAAGGCAATGGTTATCTGTAACTACCTTTTATAATGGATGCAAACTCAAGCTCCTCAAATTATAAATGCGGCAAATCACAGAAGCACTACACAAGAGTAATAGTTTGGACTGCACACATCTATTGTTCTACATCTATCGCTCTATGTCCTTTGTCATGCAATTTTCGTTCTCATTTCCAATGTTTCCTAACACTGATATCTATATCTCTCCTTCCACTTTTCCGTCCGTCTCCCTCACCTTGTTTCATCCTTTGTTCTACCCTTGCTTTCCTGTCAGAACAACACTGTGCAGGCCCCGCCTGAAGGCCAGGGGACTGTGTGGCCCCCTTGACAAAGTGCACCTGCCCACTTCCTAATGACTCCTCTGCCACAGAAAGACTCAAGGGGAGAAGGGATGAGAAGAGACATGGAAGTGGAGAGGAAGCACCTGTATGTTTGTTACACTGGACAGTGGATTTGGGAAAGTTTATACAGTTATTTCCATCCAATTCAGTGTGAGTGTTCTGGCTACGTATTGGGGGTATAAATGTTACATGCCCTTTAAAGGGTGTCTATATATTGAATCTGAAGTTATTGTTAGATACGGGAACTTTTTCTGCCCTTTTCAAGCTTTCTTGTACTGTATATCTTTCCCAAATTCTTTCTTAGTAACTCTCCCTTTCAATCTCTCTCACACAAGCAACCACGATTAAGCAGGATAGTAAAGTATGTAACTAAATGGCACTATTCAATAGCATTTCCCCATTAGTGCTTTTACCTACACAGTTTACTACTCAATGCCCATTTACATATGGGGCAGAGATGTCAAATCTACACCTCCTCATGAACAGAGGCAGTTCGGAAGCTTCAGGCTGCATCCCACTGATTCCATCCCATACCGTAACATTGATCGAGAATCAAGATTGGCCCTAAGGAAGCCTTTCCTGCTCAATAGCATGTGTACTTCCATCTGAGTCTCCACAACATTTTGTCAATACTTTCCAGTTCCTGCACTTTGTGAGAAGCTCTCTCTGCAGGCAATCTCCATGATGATCAATTAGTCGCCGGGGCACAGAATGGCAACTGTCACATGCAGTGAATCCTGACAGGTCTCTTAGAGAGCCTATGTGGTTGGTGGTCTTATCGTGATGGTGCCCAGTAACAAGCTAGGTCCATTAATTTCCCCTTGGCTGATTTTAATTATTTAGGAGCCTAGTACTGAATACTGTAAATGCATACATACACACACACACACCTCCTCTGCCTCAAATCCACAGCAGCTGGAAAATTATTTCCCCAATTAAACTGTTGTTTGCTGAGTAAACACATCCCAGTGCACCAAAGCCAAAGAGTTCCTCCTCAGCATCGTTTGATATGCAAACTGGCCACCAATCTCCAATTTGCTACCACTGTAATTGTAAACATTATCTGAGGAGTTTAAAATGGCAACACTCCTGATCATTCCAGCTCTCGTCAGGCTCTCATTTCTCTGCTTGGTCGTCTATAATGGAGCGTGATATACATTTCAGTGACTTTGCGCCATTGTCTCTTGCTTGGTCTATCTTTTTGTCATTTTATTATGACTGAAGGGTTTTCTTTCTCAGCCCTGTATATGCAAGTCCTAGTGCCACTTCATTCAGCACATGTTACCCTAGGACGCACACCTAACACACACTTTACCACACTATTACAAGTAGGTTGGACAGAGGCTCAGTAAGTTCCCTGACCATATCCAACTCTGATCATCAAAGAGACAGTGGCTCTTCAGAAATCTGCAGTTATAAGGCCCCTGATCAGGGTGAGGTGTCCTGCTTCTCTCTCTGTCTAGTTCCTGTCGACAAACTTTGATTTCTATTAAAATGTATTCCCTTCAGTGCAGCCGATGAGCTGCAACTAACAGACATGGATCAAAGAGTAACACAACTGAGGACAGTGCAGAGTTGAAGCTAGAGTGCGGGACTTTTACATATAAATGGACGTCCGTTACATTCAAGCCCTTGCCATACAAGTTCACACAATGCTGATTAAGCCTATCACCGCCAGGTAAATTTCTCTGTATTTTGCAGTATATAGAGTTTTTAAATCTGGTGTCTGAGGCGACATTCCTGCACTGGTGCACTGGTAATGATGCGTTTTACGCCAACCGGCAATGATTGGTTTGGTTTAGATTTGATTTAATTCACCAGAGAAGATGCAGGCTGCAGGCTCCAGCAACTAGGAGTGAAACCTAAGAAAAGGTCAGGAAACTTTTATGATGCTCCAGATAAAAAAGAAACTTTAGAAGAAGCGAACGATGGCAAGGACAAACACGGAAAACCATTGGTGTGGCTTTAGCTTTTCCTTGTTGCAGAGCGCTGAAAGAAAAGTCTGAGGGTGGACACAGATGTCACGTTCTTGCTCTTGGACAGGTTGGTAAATTATTTGGAGTAGGCTATGTAACCCTACCCAAATCATGTATTCTTGTCTTGGAAATGTCTCTGTGCTTCTGTAACTATTTCTGAGCACGAGCCAGAAGGTGGAGTCAATAGTCCCACACTCCAGCTTTAAGATTGGTCCTACTGTTGTGTTTTGCAAAGTGACTGTAAAGACATTGTATTTCTTTGTTACGTGAACACTTCTCCACTTTCAACATCATTTCCGTGTATTAGTTTGAAAGTTGGCATGTCTCTTTCCCGAACACAACCCAAAGTTTAGTTGTACTGTCCTCGTGTTTACTGTACGTCTGCCATCCACTGACATATACTAACATCATAGATGGTGGGAGAGCTACAATAAATTTCATTTCCTTCTCACCACCCAAAAGGAAACCAGTGACAACTCTGGCATTGGTGTTGTTTTTAAATCAACCAAAATGACTTTCCAGAGGGTCACTGGAGAATTACCTTGTCAAATCAAAGTGAGCTTACATGAGCCACCACTGAGAAAATGCAACAAAATGAGGCACTAGCTAAGGCTGCTGCTGCTTTTACTGGGCAGCAGCGTTTGCCAGCTGAGACAACAGAGGACTGAGCCTCTGAGAGTTAATAGTGCTTAATAGTAGTAAGCAACAGTAACTCAAACGGACCAAAGGGACTTGTCATTTTTTTGTTGCATTCATGAGACTGCACACCAGTACAGAGGGACTGCAGGTATGAAATTGTCTTCAAAGATTAACTGGATCAAACAATCAGCGCCTTCAGGAACATAGGGGCAGTTGACCATGGAGTACTTTTGTAAAACATTCCTAGCTGATAAGGTGGGTGGTAAGCAGAAGTAAAATCAAGATGTTCATAGTTTTGCCAGCCCCTTCCCAACAGTACAAAACATAGCCTTTCATTCAGTTGTTTTGTATTGTAATGGTACACACAATAGTTTTCTTTTGTATATTTGTCAAGGTGATCATAGCCTCCTGTAGGCCCATTTAAGTAGACAACCACTTAAACACAACCATCCTCCATTTTAACTGGATTATGCAGACCCACTGATACAGACTGGACATCTGCATAATTATCAGCAAAACAGTGTTTAATCCTTTTAATTAAACTGAAAAACTCAACTAACTACATTGTCCTAATTGGTATTTGGATCTATACTTATTGTATGCTATAACCTGCAGTCTACAGTCTACGCAGGGCTTCTGTTTTTCCAAATTGAACCCAGATGAAAATTTATCCTTTCTCCATTCATGCTTCTTTATACAAAAGCAGCAATCTGGGAGGTGCCTGTGGTGTTTTTGTTAAATCAGGAATCAAAACAGATATTGGCAGTAATATAACTATAAAGCAGCACCACTACTGTTTGGGGTTTTTATTTTGATATTCCTCATGCTGCCCCAGAGCTAACTAATTCATCCACATGGGTGCCTGAAACTGTTAAAAGAGGATAAAAGAGAAAATACTGCAAACACTTTTTGCAAAAAGATCATATATCACCGGAAGCAAGGCAACTTCTGTCAAAAAAGTCAAAATGAAATTACTGCTAACTTCAAGTATATCAATCAGACTGGTACCGCTGTGGACCTGAAGTTGTTGGTTATTTTTTTTTATTGTTTTAGCCGTATCATTTTTCAAAAGTACCTGTCCACTACGCTCTGAAACCGCAAAACCAATCGTTGATAGTTGACAGAGATAATGTATTTCACTCAAAAGAAAGTGATGAGTTTGAGCTTCATTCAGAGTGCCTTAGGGACCCCTTCAAAGAAAAGAAGGGGGTCTATATATCATATATCATATGTCATCTAATTAACCTTTAGCTGTCTGATTGCAGATTGTAGTTGTACAAGTATTGCAATCATGGGTCTGCACCAGGTATGACTTCACGCAACGTACAGTATACGACCTACTTCCATAAAAAAGTTGATTAGGTGTAACAGACTTAACTTCCATTAATTCCTAAAGACTGTATGATGTGAGTAATTTCACTGTGTGCAAACTTTACAACATGGCATACAACACATGAGCTGTTCTTTTCCGCCTCTCGCTGTGAGTGTCACACTGCAGCAGTAGTATTGGGATAATTCTTCCTGTGCTTTGTTCACACACAGCAGCTGGATCAGGGTCTTCCACCACACGAGGTGGGAGTGAGTTATTGTTCTCCTGGGAAATAAAGTCTAATTGATAATTACAAAGAGAGCAGACAGGACTAGGAATCAACCCACACATCCTTTCACCGCAACATAAAATGTGCACAGCATGCTAAATACTATACCAATATTTATGCATCTTGCAAAAGAAATGTCTTGTGTATCTGTTCAAATTAGATTTCAATCTATGGCAGATGGAAAACAATATTGGCAACATTTGCAAAACTATTATTGTGAGAGCACTTGAAGATATGAATGCTGCATTGTAATAAGGAGTTATTGTACTGTGTACTAAGAATAATGGGCTTTTCACACAGTGGCTGATATAGTTTCCAGGTTCACTGTTTCTTTCCTTCATGAAGTGGCTAGCTAGTTCCTTGTGGCACTCTGCCGGCCGCATATTTTCATTGGCTGTTTGCAAGCGACCAGCTGCTTCACTTAAATGTGGCTGGCAGACTGCCGTGGTGGCACTCAAAGACATTCAAGTAACAGAATATTATCAGGATTTATGCCAAACATTCAACTAGTGCACATACTACTGAGGTGAAATATTGCTAAAACACAATGTTAGTTTCTGAGAAATTACTGAATAATCATTAATTGAATATAGCTACATCATAAGACAGTAATTAAATATCCAACTATGATTTATTCTTTATAAATCACCTGCAAAAAAGATGTTTATAATTAAGTCACACTGTAAAAATAATTCCCTTGGATATAAGTGCCAATTATAGACTTTTTCCTTATCCCAAAACGAATACAAGAACAAAATCAGTTTAGGGCCAAAAAGGCGTGATAACAGTACGGAGTACAAAAGAATATCCTAAGAGTCAAGTTTTTTTTTCTTCTTTCCCTGATATTATTAGGTGCACTTCTGAATATAACAGTCATGGTTACAAGACACTCCTTTGTAAATGATAGATGAAAGATAACACAGAGTAACAGGTATGAATGGACAGAGAAAGAGAAATTAGTGTTAAAGTCTGCATACAATATTTGTCACCACTGAAATCTTACATTGTGTGTGTTCATTTCGGGACATATATTCTTTGGTATACAAGCCCCACTATTAGGTGAGGTCATGCTTAGCATAGCATAGAATGTTAGACGGGTACAAAACCTTCTGACTAGTGAGGTCAGGAAACATCATGTATGGCTAAGGTGGAAGGACCACACTAATCCTTTAAACAAGTAAATGTATCAATATGACCACTGAAAAGTACTCCATTGAAGGCTGCTTTGTAGCCACTAGGGGACAGAAAGACAAATGTACACTGACAGAGGATCTATATCATCTGCTTATCAAGTGCACATGACTAATGTGTTGGTTAAGAATTTCTTTCTTTTAAATCCAGCAGACACAGAGACACATCCCATTGACCTCTTTCTTGGAAGTACAATATTCAGTAGCCCTCAAAGAAGGAAATATATGTGAGTGTCTTTAGCTTGTTCAACATTATTTACTATCGCAACTATAGCAACCGACTTGTTTAATATGCTCTTCTGAAGTGGGTTCAGTGCTATTAGGTACCTTTTTCCAGGAGTTATTTGATTACATGTTCATTAATAATAGATTACTAGACCTTTATAGGTCAAAGTCCTCCATTTAATTTGAGGTTTTGTGGTAAATTGTACTTGCAAATAAGAAGAAAAACTGAAAAAATGTGTGTCAAGAATGGTTGCTCTCAGTATCATTGTTCATGGACAGTCTCTGCTACAGTACCAGCAATACAAACACCGCTCTCTTTTTTGTTGGAGCAGTCCTTTTTGATAACAGTTTAACCTGTAGTTTTGTTTTTTTTTTTACAATATTGCAGGTGGTATAACTGTTCCACATTCTCCTGGCTAGTTTGTACTCAAACAGTGCATTGAGACTGCAGAATGCACAATTCACAGACAGATGGTCAATACAGTTACAAGCAGTGGAAACACTGGTCCCTCCTTGGCTTTCTTTTAGGGCCATTGCAGGGAGGCTGCAGCTATCAGATTAATTGTACTAAATGTATTTCTTAGGAATACTTGTGGAGTGTTCTTTTTCATTTAGAGCACTTGCATTACTTTATAGTATAGAGTGACTTGTGGTTTTATAAACGCATTAGTTCCTGGATAATAATGCTTTACAGCCATAAGTGATAGAGTTGAAGGAGTGAGAGGAGTAGAGGCGAGTGAGAGGTGTGTAATGGTGGCATAAATAGGTGGATGGGGATCGATGCATGATTAGCAGTTGGATAATGGGAAGAGAACAAGGAATGATCTGAGTATGGATGGTGGGCGGATGACTGGGTAGAGATCGGTGTGATGGAGAAGAGGTATAAAAATATTGTATAATTACACTCAGTACCCAGTTTATTAGGTACACCTAGCACAACCTAATGTAGTCTAATACAACAGTCCTGCAAAAAATCGTTCATTCATGAAGGTCATAATGTTGAAACTGGTTTAAAGATGTTATAGAGTTATATGAGCGCATCGTATGTTGTACGAGTAAAATCTATTGTCCAAATTAACTCTAGGTTAAAGACAAATGCAGAAAGGTAAAGTCACCCTGAAATGTACCAAGAACCAAGCCTCAAAAAATGAAATTACCCAAGTAAAAAACCAGTGCTTCAAAACTGCATGTACAGTACATCAGTAAATGTATTTAGGTTATTTTGCGACAGTGAGAGAGAGAGAGAAAGTGAAAGAGAGACACAGAGACCGGAAGAGCAACAAAGTATCTAATTACAAAAAACTGCAGTCTTCGTTTCAACTCAAACATCTAAAAATAACAAGAACAGAGCACCTCAGATTCCTTTATCTGTCCTTTAAATTTTCTAACATCAACGGATGTCAAAATTGGTGAAGAAAATGAATGCAACAAAATAAATACTGTACTTTTGCACTTGAATAAATTTACATTTTAATTCTGAAACGGGAAATAATCTGAACACAGCTCATCTTCGTCCTTCCTTTCAAGTCTGGGTGGTCAGTATAGATTTGGGTGAACCGTCAAGAACTCTCCAACTTTGTCCTTTGAAGGTGACAGCTCCGTGTGTTTCAAACCTTAGCTCTGCTTTGCTCTCTGACTGACTGTGACACTGACAGGAGGAATTCTCATGAAAGAAAATGTTGTAATCTCTGATGGCTCTCTCAGCCCTTGAAGAGTCATTTCCACTGAGTTAGACATGTCAGTGCTGCAGACACCTAGTGAATTGAAAAGGAGGGTAAAAGCCCATTGGGTGCCATCATCGACTGTATATGAAAAAGGTGCCATACATCAGGGTCAGGATAGGGTTAGGGATGTGGTGAGGCAACTGCGACAAACTATCCCACATTCCCCTGGAAACAGGTCTCTAAACGTATGTGCCTGAGGCTGCTGTGGTAAACAGAGACTCCACATCGGGACTACAAAAGGCCCCACGAAGGGTCCGGTGTGGCCAGGAGGAGAGTGGGGAGAAGGCCTAGAGCAGAATCAGGGGGCAAAATTAATTAGTCCTTGCTGGGGAAGTCAAACATAGGAGCTGCTATAGAAAAGCAGCATGTTTTAAATGCCTGCCTGTGATGACAGGTGGGCCAGTCTGTGTACAGTCTGTGGACAGACATCACAGAGAAGTAAAAAGCGTGCTGCATAGAGTTACATGAGGAAAAAGAGAGCCATAGTAAAAGCCATAGTAATTTAGGATGGAACTCTATTAGAAATCTATTAATGCAGTATTTGACCTACATGGGATTCTAATAAAACTGAGACTACCTATCCTGCCTTCTCCTTTGTGGGACAAAGTAATAACAGCAACAGGTTGAAATTTTGGTCATGCCATTTTTGCAGATTAACTCACAATAAAGACACCTTCCTTAACCATCTATTCCCATTTCATTCTAATAATTTCATCAAAACAGACTTGACCAAACTCTCTCTGCTGCATTGCCACATTTTTTTTCACAGACTCAATGCACATACACTGTAGGACTACACTACATCTGACATTATGGAGCTTAAGGCACTGATGCTAAAATTCTCTCCCTTGAGTTTTTTTCCCTGCAAGCCTATTGTCAGCCTCACACTGATGCTGTGTGGGTGGCAACTGCAATGTACTCGCTGATGGCCTGTAGTTCTCTTTCACACTTCAAGGGCCCACATCAAGACAAGCATCTCTTGGGAGACTATCACGGACAACAGAAACTTAAGTATATGGCTCTGAGCACAGGCAGCAGGCTGTACGGGTTTCTGTTAAAGTTTAACATTTTTTAAGTTTTCTAAATAAACAAATATTTTTTTTAAAA
The DNA here is from genome assembly GCA_011952105.1 of Coreoperca whiteheadi. NCBI lineage: Eukaryota > Metazoa > Chordata > Actinopteri > Centrarchiformes > Sinipercidae > Coreoperca > Coreoperca whiteheadi. Next base: position 11,234,465 of record CM022472.1, on the reverse strand, counting down.
CCCCATCCCCTTTTTGCTACAGTTCATAATTGCATTCTTTTCACAGCCCTAGCTCTTGAAACCTTACATAAAACAGTTCTTAGTATTAGTTCTTATTATTCTGGTTATGGTCTTGTGGTTTTACTTTGTAATTTTCAGGTTATAAAAGCAAAGCCTTATCATTGCTTTAAAAACCCTCAATAAAAATAAGTCAATAAACTTTTGATTGTTTTGATATGCACTTTCAGAACATGGAGGCTGCAGCTACAAAAGCCCCAAAATGGACACATTTATTATGATCATAGTAAATTATTTGAAACCAGTGTGAAATGCACTGTACAGTATGAGACCAGTATGCTATGCTGTGTGTTTCATGCGCGTCTGTAACGAATCTCCACAAATCATAAGTGACAGGTGAAGTGGTAGATACTTAATGGAATCATTTGATAGCACACTAACTTTCCACATGTGGTTCCATTACAGCACAGACATGGGATGAGTTACTCTTCCATGTCGAGGCTATGAATGATAAGCCCTCATAGCTGCAGTGGTTCTCGGCAGAGGCTAATAGCTAGCTTCGGGGGCACAAGCATTACACATATATTACAGGAAGATGTAGAACCAAGAAGCAGAGCAGTGGCATCAACAGAAAGTGATATGAGTTTGGGATGAAAACAATCATGTTGCCCAAACACCCCAAAACATTAAGTATGAGCAGATGAGTGTGGAGTGTGCTACTATGAGTGTAAAAGGAATAAAAAAAACGACTGACAGGTAGAAATGAGAACAGGCTCCTTTTTCCACATTGCAGGAGGATTTGGTGACACAAGTATGACAACAAGCACAAAACGCATCAAGGCCCAAACATATCAAGTTCATGGCCCATTTCCAACACAACACCGCAAAATGGCAGAGCTGGGCAATATGGCTACATTCATGTCTTTAGATTTGCACAGACATTAACAATAAGCTTTTTAAATTGGAATAATTTAGACAAAAGAGAGTTCAAATATAACTTCAGAACCAATTAGTTTGCCGCAATCATATCTTGACTTTTCTAGAGCCTCTGTTCTTTTTCTCTCAAGATTCATGTTATCAACTGAAGTAGAGCCAGCAGCAACGTTACATTCACTTTCAACCATGTGTGTTGCTGCTGTACATAGTCATAGCATAAATACTTCAACACGACACAATACCGTAAATATCGTCAAATGGCAATGTTTAACATATTTGTACCTGTATTATCAAGAACAACATCCCTAGGCAAGCATGTACAGGGTAAAAGTAAAAGTCAAAAATAAAATCTGGCTTCTATATCGTTATGTTATGCAGTATTAATACTCAACAGCTACATTTGGAGATCCATTAAACAACAAGAATATATTCTCAAAAACAAAATAAGACATATGGTCCAAACATAACAACTTAATATTTTGATAACGACAAAAGAAAGGGTTTAGCACAGTCAGAAAAACAATGGAATAGCAACGTTCAAATGACTAGCTCCTGAAGATGGGCTCAGACTGCAGGAGTTTTAAAATCCAATTTAACCAATTTTGAAATCGTGTTGCATCACACACTGAAGGAGAATGTTCTCTTTAATCTCAAACATTTTTACTGTTCACCGTCTCCTTGTAGACTTGGCTATTGCGGTCTCTTTAGCAAAGTACTGACGTAATCATCCCGATTTTCAATGTTACATATCAAACATGTTTAAAATTATCGGTGTAGTTTAAGGCTGGCTCTGTAAACCCCTCACATTACCAGATGATCTGGGCCAAACATCGGTCCTGACCGCGGTCCCAGACCAGATATCGGCATGAATCTGCCCAAAAAGCCTGTAGTGTGAACCCGGCTTTAGTGAGTTAAGAAAACTCTCTTGCCTTGATAATATTGATGATATTGCTTGATTTAGAAAAGAAACACATAAACATAACTTCCTTGCGCAGTCGACGTGATTCAGTCTGTGAGTTTACTTATAAATCATTGCAATTCAAGTGCAATCTCAAGTCTTACAAGAGCCCAGAATATTGCCTATATTGTACTGGCTTGATTTGGTTGAAGTTTTAAGAGTAGCCATTGGGAGATGTGTGCTGCCTCACTGGTTTTTGAGTCTTGTTGAGAGAAAAAGCAGACACAATGCATTGTGTCTGCTTTTTTCTATGAGCTGTCTTCTATATCAGAGACACTGTGCACTCATACAGTTCATAGACAACTCTCTCTGTCCTCCCCCTTCTTTTTCTCTGCAAAATAAGTTTTTTTTTTCATTATCTCAATCTCCTTGTTGTGCTGCACTATATTTTAAGGATTTTGTGAGTGTTAAAAACAGTGACGTGGGTGCTGAGAGCAAGCTAAGAATCATATTAAATTGCTGAAAAACCAGTTGTAATTGCAGTAGTTTCAAAGACCACAGACTATGTTCTGTGTCTTGCTTGTTTTTAATTTTTCTTTACAGTATACACTGTTGTTGTTAGCTCATACAAGGTTAGACCATATACATAATGTATTTTCTCTAAATGCTCATTATTGGAAAAAGGCTTTGGGTTTGAAAGCAAAATCCAGCAATAAAATGCATAGTTTTGTTCCATTCTTCCACAACACGTTTGATATAGTGTGAGCTAAATGAGATAAGTTGACATTTTAATTTCAGCCTATCACTCCCATCTTGAAGTCTTGTTTCTTTGCAAAAAACGAACAAGCTGCCTTACATTTATTATTCCATTAAAAGAGTGCTATTGTATTCACTACTGTACCATGTTGAACCAATTCCGATGAACATTTTGCATTTTGCATTTATTAATGAAAGAAATAGGCTTTTCTAATAGCAGGCCTCTAAGTAATAAACCAGACCAGTCCAGAAACTGATCAGCACTGCAGCAACACGGGAACTGAATCCTGAGGCCCGTGGGCCCAGAGAAGAATGAGCATAACATGTTTGGAAAATACAGATATCTAACTACTCTGACAGAAAGAAGCCTGCTAAAAGGAGGCTGTGACCTGTTTGAGATCTAACAAGGCAAAGAAACGAAGAAACCTTGGACTTTATGCACCGGCCACGTGGTGCAGCGATGGAGAAATTGAGAGAGAGAGAGAGAGAGACACTGAAAGACTTAACTCTCAAAGGAAGAAACTTTATTAGCGAACTGAAAGTGCTGTTACCAGAGTAAAGAAGCCTGCTCCACTTTTTTGCAGCTCCAGGTCCTAACGAGGACCATAACAAACCTTAAACTCAGCCAAAAGCTGGCAAGCGCTTACACCGCGTTGCCATCACAACCAACCTTCATCCGCCTGCTTATGGAGGAAGGGATCCGACCATAGTGGTTTCCTGTGTTTACACAAGCTAATGCCGCTAACCGAAATACTCATTCACTGCATCCTCTGTGTCAAATGGTCATTCATTCATTCATTAGCCTAATTATTCATCGCTGTGTTCATATGATTCATCCATGGTTGTTTTTATCTGCTCCTTTGTGTGTCCAGTAGTGTAGCTGCTTGTGTATGCTAGTAGTTATTGTCCTGTGTGTGTTGCTCCCATTGCACTCCTCGCAAAGGGGGAGATATATTTGTTATTTCCACTGCTGAGGTTTCTTCTACTTTTTTCCACAAGTTCTCAGGTTTTGGGAGTTTTTTCTATGTTGATATAAATATTGTTAGTTTGATCAGTTTGCAGTTTCTATTTTCTGCACATTTTATTGCTCTCTTGAGACATCCATACATGTCTATTTCTTTCCAATTCTAAGTCAAAGAATTATTTCTTTTGTTTTTCCTCTTGCATGTGTTTTTTTGTATGTTTTTTTGTCTTTAATGTATCTTCTTGTCACGAGTCATGCCTGTCCTTCCTTGTGTGTCCTGTGATTTTCGCCTCTCCTTGTGTGTTGAAAGTTCCCTGTTCGGGGGTTATCCCTGTGTGTGTGTGTATAGTTAGCTTGTTTTACCTGATGGTGCGCTCCCAATAATCAAAGCCTCCTGTCTACCTGTCTGCTCTACACACACTTGAGGCATAGCCACTATTCAAGACGCTGCAGCTTATATACCCTGGGTCTTCTCTTCATCTTCTTCAACCTTGTGACACCCTTGTGCTCAGGATCGCCACAACCGCCTATCACCACCATCTGCCTCCTACCTGCACTACACTCTGCCACGCTTTCAACCCTAAAACTCCTCGGACTCAGCCCATCACCGACCACATCTACAGAGACGCCGCACCTCCCTCCGAAATCCCTCTGCAAACTAAAAATAAACTGTTTACCTACTTACTCACTTCTCCCCGAGTCTTGCATTTGAGTCCAGTTAAAATACTGATTGTGACACATCTCTTTCAGCACATTTCCATTGTCATATCTACGTTCCATTTCTGCATGTGTTTTGATATTTGCGGCGACTCTTGATTTGTAGGCAATGTGTTAAAGTTTGTGCTTTTGCTCTTGTATGTGTTTTGATAATTGCACAGTTTATGGATTTGGAGCACATTCGCCTGAATATTTGTTCTTGAAGCACTTTTTTCCTTGGGGGCCGTTATAAGATGCTGACATGTTGCTGGCTGTCACCTAGATTAAAGGCATTAGTTCATCATGTTTACACACAGGCTAGGTTGGTTTAGTGGAGCAGAGTATTTCCCAATGAATAAATACTTCAATTAAAATGCAGCTGATTTCACTGTATACAGTATCTGCATCTAAGAACACTTGGTAAACCAGGGGTGTATTTTCTTAATATAATATCTAGATCCTCCTTCATCTTGCCTAATTTTCATTTAGTAGGGGGGTAAAGGGCCAACAGGCTTGATGAGTTCATGCAAATGGCAAGACCCTTACAGCAATTGCTACACCCTTGTTGCTTCACTCTCTGTACATTTACAGAGAGGAGAGACAGGATAATTCCTGGGTAAACTACAAAGGTGTTAAAATGTTCATGTAAAATGTGGCCAGCAAACTGGCTGAGTGAACAATTCAGATCACGAGGACACTTCTTCACATAAGCTGGGTACATGTACACCACCAGGATGGCCGTCTTGTGGTTTGCTCCATTGTTTGGGGCGTTCCTACTGTATCTGCGTGATGCTTATTCAGGACTCATGCAGAGAATATTTTTAATTGTTTTGAAGATTTTTTTGCACTCCTCACATAATGTTTTCCATGCTTTCTTAATGTAGAGCATCCTCAAGAATGGTCTTTTCTGCCAAATTCTACAACCCTTTATTGTGATAAATGATCCTGTGACCCAATTTTCTTGTCTCAGACTAAAAAATGCATTAAATAAAGACTTCCATTTCCATTTAAAACAGAAAATCTACCAATTTTAGTCATGCCAGTAGCGTGGCTCTAGCAATGACAATGACGACTGGTCGGCTGGTCCACCAGACTCATCTCAACAAATACTAGAAAGACTGCCATAAGATGCATGGTCTCCAGAGAATGAAGCCTTCTGACTTTGGTGAGCCCCTGACTTTTACTGTAACGCCACGATGTAGACATTTTTGTTTTTTAGTGAAATATCTTGACAACTATTGGATCAGTTGGTATGAAATTTTGTACAGATATTCATGGTGTTCAGAGGATGAATCCTAATGACTGTATCGTTTGATAGTAAAAGGGCTATAATCTCTTTTTATTACAGCATTTTCGAAATCATGCAATATAATGCTCTATTTGACACCTTAACACAAAGACCTCATCAGAAGTCAAAAACGTTTTCTTTTTAAGAATTGTGAAATATCATTGTCATTATGGTCACCGTTTACTGCTTAAAAGATAATGATAAATTGTCTTTCAAGAGACTAATTGACTGCAGGCCAAAATGAAAGCAGCCTCTCCTCTAAGAGCTGTTAAAGAAGATGTGTTAATCACTCCTGTTTAAAGGGAGCTGAAGAGTATGTTCCCCACAAGGCTAATGCATCTCATTTAGCAGAATGGCATTTTTATGGGAGCCTGACAATATTGTGGTGAAAGGAGAGACCCTGCAGCAACAGAGTCAACAATTGCCGTGGGTGGACAAGTGGTGTGCGATCGCAGAAGACTGCAGCCCTAGATTTCACAGTCTTGCTCATTTGTAACCTCTGTTTTAACCTCTAAGTCCAATTCAGAATTCTCAAACTCGCACAAAAAAAAAGATTATTTATTTCTGTTCATGTCACCGCCCAAAACATAAGATATCTTTCTCATACAGAACAGTCTCCCCAAATAATTCTATCAGCAAATTGCTCCCTTTTTAATCAAAGGGTAAAATCTGTGTGAATTCCTTAGAAGATGAAAACAAGTCCTAGGGTGTGATGCAGGTATCAGCTGATTGGGTTTGAAGCACATACTCTATTCTATGATTAGTATTCTTTTATAATATTTTGGTTTAATATCTTATTGTTAATTTTTATAGTTACCATTCTTGACCTGCAGTACTTGCTTTATGCTTCTTCTTTATATTTCTACTATTTATTCACTGGTACCAAAAATACTAAAGAAAATTCTTTGTATGTGTAAACCTACTTGGCAATAAAGCTGATTCTGATGAAAAATAGAAGAGGCCTTTAACTTTACAGGAAATGTAATGTTGGCTATTTTTCTCTTTTGCTCTTTGTCTCACTGAAAGCCAAAAGGGGAGCAAAGCATTTCATAGCACTGCCTATCAAAGGGTTGCTCAAAGAGATGTTCCTCAATGATTGGGGTTTATTAGTGACAAAACCTAAAGGTGCTTGATACAACTTTGTATTTTGGTATTGTGAAGTGATGGTGCTATGACCAAATGATGTGCCAGCTGGAAATGTATGCAAATTAAAACAATGTTGCAGATACAGTAACATTTATTCCAATTGCTGCTTCTGCTGAGTGCAATGATTCAAGTGTTACTAATATAGAATTTCAATATAAATCATCAATTCTCTCACAGAAATCAAAATAATAAATCCAGAGGTATTATAGCCCTAAGGAACGTATTTATGTCTCTTTAAAACAAAATATGACTGATAAACGAACACAGCTCAGCCATCACCTGCTTCCTCTTTACTTTTAGAAACGTACAGCTGTGTATGATTTGTACCAAAATGACAAAGTAGTTTAAATGCATTTATTAATTATTAATACTAGTGAAAACGTGGTGGCATTGAGCTCTTAAGGCTTTCAAAATTGTGCACAATTCTGACAGAAGGTTTCTGATTAACAGATGTGCCTTACTGCTTAGAAAGCTAAAAAGCTACAATTTCCTTGACAGCAACAAACCTAAAATTATGTGACATAACAGGCATAACATGTTTGAGGTGTGGAGTCTGCTTCCTGGCTCCATTACTGTACTTTCTTGTAAGAGACAATGGAGACAGCGGAGAGTGTTTCTTTAACGCATCAATGACATATAACACAGAAACAGAACATTCTTACAATTGAGGAACTGGAACTGAAATGTTTTTTTCAGTTTTATCTCAATAAATGTAAAATAGTTGTCACTTTATGTTCTGCTGTTTGACTAATTGATTAATCGACTGATTTTCTCAATCCTACTATAGATCAGTATTTTAAGCATCCAAGCAAGATACATTTGCCCAGATTGTAATGCTGTTCTAGTTCTCAAAATTCAAACATTTCAGTAGCTTGACAAAAAAAATACTGTTACTATATACATAGCGAAGAATTGTCCAAATGCACAACAACATTCGAGAAGTACTAAACTTCAAAAGATTCAGCAATTCTGATTTTGACAATACATTTCTTGAACAGGATTTGCAAACAAAGCTTAGGAGAGGGCTGAAATCCTCCGTTCAACCTCATGTGCTAGTTTGCAAAGCTGAGTGTATGCTAATCAAACCATCTTCATTTGAAGAGCATCCTGACTCTTGCAAAGCGTTAATCCATGACGGCTTGTTCTGAACATTATCTAATAATTGGCACATTCCCCTGGTGAGAATGGGCCTGCAATCTCTTTCCCCACCATGACAGTGTAATGGATTTCTATGCACATTCCACGTGGCTTTGAACTTATCTTCACCCCCCCCCCCAACTGAACTCTTAGTTGCCTCCCACCTCTCTCTGTATGGAAATGTGGTACATCACATTATTTTACCCCCATTGCTTTTTTTGCTTCAGGCTATGTACAGTAATGTTAGAATCATTTCATGGGTGGCTATTTACATGATGTTTACCCTGAAATAACACGGTAAAAGAGGGCTCATTATGGTATCAAATGTAGCAGTACTATAACATAAGCATATGTTTCATCTTAATAAAAAAAATAAATGGTTTTGTTTCACTTATTATGTTGCAGATTTGCTCTCACGGACCTCATGGCAAATTATCACACTCGGGATACACACACAACCTTACCTCGCAGGCGGGGTGAGGAAAGACATGCACTCCCTTGATCTCCTAATCTCACATACTGGGCTGCACTACACACCAGCAGACCAGCAGATGGGCAATTCTGCACACTGGGTTTTTCAGGTCGGTGGGGAAACAGTAGACACAGCAGGTTACACAGAGCAGTGTTTGAGGGCAGTAAGAGGTAAACATCAGCCTTTTTCCCTACTTAGTAAACTAACAGCTCCAAGCATAAACACTGCCTCAATAGCCTATGTTTGAGACCTGCTGATTGCAGACACCACCACAGGCCATTTTCAATGGATAATATTTTTCTTGTTGATTATTTTTGCTTTCAGCCTTCACAAGTTTTTAAGCATCACACACTGTAAATAAAAACCTAGAGTATGTGGTCTAAATTTTATTGTGAAAAAACAGAAAACCAAGTAACAATTTCTCCTAAACATTATGCACATATAAAACTAGTTTGAATTGGAAAAATATGTTTTGTGGGAAATGTAATGCTAACTGAATAACATTTTAACAGAAATATTGACAAAATGCCAGCTGCTCTAATCAATATTTCTATTAACAATGGGGAAGATGACTATGTTTAATGTGAACGAACCCACAGAGAATTATCACCCAACTCCGCAGTATATTTACATTATCTTTCAGCTCGTTGTTTTGATTTCACAAAAACAGCAACTTTACTATTTTAGTTCACTCTCATCATTAGCATCATTTCCAGACACAGTACAGTTTTCAGGAAAAAAGCTCCAGCCTCCTGCCCAGCGCCAAATGGCAAACAGACAAATGTAGTTGCTTGCTGAACACATTCGAGCATTTAGCAGCTTAGAAGCCACGTATTTCCCCTGGTGGAGTCCAAGCACAGAGGTAAAAGGAGACCTAATATTGAACGTACATTCGTCAGGGTGATCAAAAACAGGACTTCAAGTGAATGAAAATGTTGCTCCATATTTGTTGGATGTGTGAATGGGCATCCGGTTGCTAACAAACTTGCTATATCAACATTACAGGGTAATATACTGTAAATGCCAATGTTGTGTATACAGCTTGTTTCTGCTGCCACCAAGTGGCAATAAATAAATACAAAAAATTTAAAAGTTAATGCAGCTTTGAGGATATCAGAAAAATGCTGCCAACAAAAATAAACTGAAAACTTCAAAATGATCACTTTGATTTACAATATCTTCCATTGATTTTTCCTGTAAGATCCGCTCTTCGCTTTAGCGTGATTAGGGTATTTATGTCTAAGTTAAAGGCAACTAAAAGCTAAGTTAAGGTTGGGGAAAGACCATGGCTATGAGCTACTAAATATTGATTAAGTCCGTGCGTTCTGGAAACATGAGATGAGACATGAACCTGCTCTGGACTTGATTTAGCCAGTAAACGCAAGTTGTCATTTGCTAATTAGTTGCATGTGAATAATTGAGTAATTTGATTAATTTGTATATGAGTAATTTGTTGAAGACAAGAGCACTCTCTTGTTTCAACCACGGCTGTGTACAGACTCTCTCATAATGCTCCAGTCACAATTAACAGGACATAACTATCTACACCTCCAAAAAACGGAACCGATTTGAATGCCACAGCAACAAACTCAGTTTCCCATTAATAGGTCTTTTTCGCAGAACACATTTTGACACATCACAGTAGGAAAATAATCAAATTAATGATTAATTCTATTTAGCTGCATCAGTCCTGATAGCAAGCACGCTGGATCACTGTCACACTTTGATGGTTTACTGGGACACTTGTTAATATTAACACCTCTGCTTTACTTACTATCACAAGTCAAAATGTCTGCTGTGAAAAAGTCCTAGCATCAATGTCTCTACAATATAGTAAACATATTTAATATAAGTGCTACTTAATCATCATAAGCATCCAGCAGTTCAAATGCACTTCAAGATATGTGAGACAGTATGATGGCAAGAACAACCACCTCACCTCATCAGGCCACTTGGTTTAACTAACACAGTTAATCTAATTTAGTTCCCAACCAGCCAGATCTGGTACATCTTAATAAGTCATTTAAGGATATTATTGATCCCAGCGTCACCAGTATAGCGTTGTTTCACTGATCCAGTTAATCTGAAGCCAGCTTATCCATCTGGTGTGTACCACTCGTCATAAAGAGAGGTGCAAATCAACCTGAGGGACTCAAGGAGCCCAGAAGACATCAGTTTGCCTGAGATAAGGCTTTTCCTCTTTGTGCACAATTATAACATTCCCACCTCCCTTGGCACATACCCTCGCCTTGCCTCTAAATCAAACAGTAAGGTCTAAGGTCTTTTATTAATAGCCTGTCAGCAGAGTTAACATTTATTTCATGTGTATTCATCTAAACGGGCTTTACAAATGGCCTGGTGCTTGTGAACCTGCTCTTGAAAAATTAGCCTTGTTTATCACCCCCTTCCTCATGAATTTCAGTGACTAAGTGAATGTACGGCTATGTGTCTACCTAGATGCTGTTTTCTGCCTGAGGTAAAAAAATGAAAAACTTCTATATTTAGAGTGCTCAGAAATATCACAGCATGTGGTAGTTTGTTAAAAATGAGAGGCGGTGGTAATGGTAGAACCTCAACTAGCAATGACGTAATATATGAAAAAATAGATGCTTTAAATTGCCACATTGTATTAGAAAGCGCCGCAATGTAACTCAAGTGATTCAAACAGACGTTACTCGCTCCCAATTGTTTACTGTTGACAGACCACCAGAACATAAGGGTTTGAAAACGGAGGTGTGAGAGGAGGGAAGTCACACAGGAGCACTGGTCTCACTATAGAAGATGCTATCAAGAGTTATCTAGAGGAAATCTCCCTAAACATAAGTGAAACAGACAGCGCCTCTCTACAGAATTTATGGTGGCCCATTATTTCATTTTGTGAACACCCAGTGTTCTCCCAGCATTGGCACTTCCAGCGAGAAACCTGGTGTGCTGACACAAATTGATTACGGGAGCGAGGAGACAATCTATTTTTTCCTCTAAACTGATAGGAAAGAAAGACAGGAGGAGAAAGGAGGGATGTACACAGACAGAGAGAGAGAAAGGACGATGTTTAAAGTTTTGCAACCACATCCCATTTTTAAAGACAAACACGCCAATGAAAGTGTTTTGCATTGCAGATCCATTCAGTGATACCTGACAGAATTTCAATCAGAAATACATTCCAACACTTTTCTGTTTATGGAACTGCTGGCACCCAAAAACATATTTGATGCACTGAGATTATTGACTTTAGGGTTTTTTGTTCTCATTCCACCTATTTGTGAGTCAGTGAGAGTCACTTGTCGTAAGTGTGAATATCAATCAATCAATATTTAATACCAAATGAATGAATGAAAGTTTTTTATTATTGTGTCATGCATACTACGCCCATACTGCACTGGCTTACAAGACAACACAAATGAATAAAAGCCTGATCCAGAAACAGATTTTCAGACCCTCATGTTTAAAACTAAATTCATAAAACACTGAAAATGTAATGCACAATATTAATATGAATTAAATAGTATGTCTTTGGCTTGTTTTCCAGGCTTTTGAGACATAGTTGGCGAACTTGAACATAGCAAGAACAGCAAGTACAACAAATGAAAAAAAAAAACATTCCACTTTTTGACAGAGGAAATTTTAGGGTTTTCTCGAGCCATTTCATGAAAAAATGACACACTTAAAATCACTCTTTCTATGGACAATACATAAAGGAAAGGGGACTTTCCTCATTCCCAAATCACACAGCTTGCACCCACAGTCATCATTTCCCCATAAGTATACAGTATACATTTGAGTCTGTCAATCTCAACAGCCAGCTGTGGAGCTTAAGATCTTGGGCTTCTATATTAGCAAGAAGTAACATGATTAGATTAAACTTTTTTGCCATTTGCACAGGTACAAGACAGTATGGGTACATTGGAATTCAGGGCCTTACGTCAGTTAGTTTCGTCAAGGTATTTCCAAACCCTTTTTTTCAGACTTGGAAAAAAGATGACTTTAAAGTTTACATATTATCTCTGTAGATATACAACATATCAGCCGCCTGAAATATTGAGTGAAACTATTAAGCCCGCAGAGAACCATTATTGTAACCTCTGCTATTTTGATCAGGTGATTCCACAGTCGGGTCATTTCACAGTTCTATCGTACTGACCCTGATACTCAGCCCATGTCTCACTGAATGTTTGATTCTTTAAAGCCCCATATCCCTGTAGCATAATTCAGTACAAGAGAGACACATGCATCATAAAGTTGAGTATATGTAGAATAACCGAGGTCATTACGTGTGTTTACGTCTGTATATCTGTCTCTCTGGCTGACCTTAACACAAAAAAAAACCTTCATGGGGATGGATGCTGAATCTTTACGCAGGGATCAAAGCGCTTCCAGTTCAAAACAGCATCCAGCAAGATAGTTTTGACATCATCGTCAAATACAATTATTTAATTAATGTCACAAGAGAATCATAATCTCCTCTATGCATTACTTTCCTGGTTTCAGAGCCAACTGTCTTTTGGAGCTACCCAGACATGACTAATCTCCGCTCTCCATTCTTTATGTATATGACAGCACAGGTAAAGCTGCAGAGCCAATACATTTGTCCTTCAGCACATGACACCTTAGCCTTACTAATGAACCATTTAACAGCACTGTGAAGGGAACAGCAGTTAAACGAAAGGCCCCTTGTGGCTTTGGTAAGAGCGTGTCAAGACTGGAAGAGACAGTAATACTTCACATTGACAGGAGAAAGAATGAATAATGAGTGGATTTGTGGCTGTTTCAACGTGAGGCTAATCTCTCAACATTTTCCCATGCCCCATCTCTCCCTGGAGGTGTAGCGCTGCTTGCACACCATACCGCAAACTCAAATCAAAATTAAATCCATCAGGACACATAATATGCTTCACATTCTCTTAACTTGCTGTTATATGGCAAGAATATACACGATTTATTTATGGTCGGAATGACTGAAGAATACTACCATTACAGCGGCAAAAGAAAATCGACCATCTAGACTACAATATACACTGTTATTGAGTTTTATTGAATTTGAATAACTGAAATACTAAGCTCACATTAGCTAACATAACTACCTTCTCATTCACGAAAATAAAACTGTATGGTGGTAGTCTGATGAATGGTAGCGGGGCCTGAGGGCTGTGCCAGAGCGGCAGTGGTGGGAGAAATGTGCAGATCCTTTACTTAAGTAAAAGTACAAACATCACACTGTGAAAATACTCCACTACAAATAAAAGTCCTTACTTAAGTAAAAGTATGAAAGTATTATCAGCTAAATATGCTTAAAGTATCAAAAGTAAAAGTACTCACTGTGCAGTGAAATGGTCCCTGTCAGTGTTTTCCTATTACATGTTGTTATATGACGCTTCTGGATTAATATTACTGCTGCATTAATGTGCATGTTGCATTTTACTGCTGTAGATGTTAAAGGTTAAACTCATCTTAACTTTCATTTTATATACGTTTGGGTAGTTTAATCTGCCGCAATGCATCATATTGTATAAGATCATCACATGTTTGTAGCATCACTGTCCTGTGAGAACAGTGTATCTCTAAAACAACTTTTCATGAAATCAGAAAAACAGCCCTGTTTTCAGTTTTTGTGACGATGCATTTTCCAGCTGATCCCAGAGGTTTTTTAATAGTGTATTTAGTTTAAGACGTAGGAGAGTTTTCTCAACACATAAAAAGAACATGTCATCCTTCAGTTTATCACAAACATTCAAAATCACCACATCTGGAGATACATGTTTGTTTTTTTTAAAACTGTCATCTGAAAAGTAACTAGTAAGTACAGCTGTCAGACAAATGCAGTCATTGACGCTGAGATGGGGTAGAAGTAGAAACCGGCATGAAACGAAAAGACTCAAGTAAAGTAGAATTACCTTGAATTTCTACTTAAGTACAATACTTGAGTAAATGTACTAAGTTTTATCTTCACTCGCTAACACAGACCTAGGTTCCTGCCAGATCCCTGCGCTGAACGACGTCTGGTGGTACCATGCCAAAAAGGAAAAAAATCACTCTCGCGCACCTTCTCTGGATCCGTTCCGCATTGGTGGAATAATCTGCCTGGTCCTAAAAGAACAGCAGATTCTGTAGCCACCTTTAAAAAGCACCTGAAAACGCATCTCTTCCATCAACACCTAACTGACAATCACTAACTTCTACTTCCTTTCTATCTCTCTTCCTAAAAAAAAATGCAAAAAAAACCAAAACAACCTTCCTATCCTCAGCTCTGTATACTGTGCTGGCCTTTAACAGACTAGTTTCTGATGCACTTATGCTTTTTGTTACCATGTGTTGTTATAATTGCTTCCATTGTCTTCCTCATATGTAAGTCGCTTTGGATAAAAGTGTATGCTAAATGACTAAAATGCAACCGCAGGGGGGCACAAGCCAGTGTCTTCATGTGCCAGTCCCAAGTCTGGATAAATGCAGAGGGTTGTGTCAGGAAGGGCATCCGATGTAAAACACATGCCAAACTAAAAATGCGAATCATGACAATGACTTCCATACCGGATCGAAAGGAAAGGAAAGGTGTTCAAGACGGTGGTGAGACCAGCGATGCTGTACAGCTTAGAGACAGTGGCACTGAAGAGAAGACAAGTGGCAGAGCTGGAGGTGGCAGAGCTTAAGATGTTGAGGTTCTCTTTGGGAGTGACGAGGACGGACAGGATCAGGAACGAGTACATCAGAGGGACAGCTCATGTTAGATGTTTCAAGAGATAAAGCCAGAGAGGCCAGATTGAGGTGGTTTGGACATGTTCAGAGGAGAGACTGTGAATATATTGGTAGAAGGATGCTGAGGTTGGAGCTGCCTGGCAGGAGGTCTAGAGGAAGACCAAAGAGGAGACTTATGGATGTACTGAGAGAGGACATGAAGTTAATTGGTGTGAGTGAAGAGGATGCAGAGGACAGGGTTAGATGGAGGCGCATGATTCGCTGTGGCGACCCCTGAAAGGGAGCAGCCGAAAGGAAAAAAAGTATGCTAAATGACTAAATGTAAATATCCTACCACTGCAGCACAGACATATTCGCAGTAGACAAATCGTCTCTAGTACATACAGCCAAACTAGCAGTAGCAGCGTCTCGTTCTGGGTGGGTTCCTTTTCCCCGCTGCAGCCCCCGAATCGGAAGCTGGATAAACGCGTTCTTCTTCAAAGTTCAAATGTGGATCACAGCCTGTACGCACGGTTGTACTACCGCAACCTACCAAGCGGAGTGTATGCCACCTATTTAATGTAAAAATAAACAGATATTAGACGTTGCGGAAATTGTCATTGTTGAAATCTAAAATACTGGCAAAATAAAACAGAAAAATTGAAGAAAAAAATAGAAACGCTCATTCATTCTGCCCCAGATCAAATTTAATGCCTCCTACAATTCCAGAAATTGTAAGACATTTTTGAATATCAAAAACTACATTTAAGACTTTAAAGACTTTTTAAGTTTCCACAGGGAACCAAACAGTTGTCCGACACAAAAAGAGTCTCTGAAGAGTTTTTCGCAACTATAATAAACATTAATTGACACTGGATATTTAAATACACCCTAAAGCACATTTCTGCCTCCTACCTAAGCTATTTTTAACCATTCCTCCAAGATACACCTGGAGGTTTATGAACCAGATAACTAGTTTTTGTGGTTCTCTGCATTAAAGCTTCTGAGTATTCATGAGAAGGAGTAGGCAGTACTCTCCAATGGGACTTAAGACTGTGATCAACAGAAACTGTCTGTCAGTCTTTGTCAATGTGAGCTGAGAGCTCAGGGGATGTTGTTGGGTTTCCATTACACAAGACTTGCATTCAGACTCATCTCATAAGAGCCAACACATATGGATAACAATCAGAAAAGGCTACCTTTGGAATGCCACAGATGGCTGTCACAGATGTTGAAAGTCAGTTTTCATTTAATCTCTGACAAATTCATGCAGCAACTTCAGTTTTGATGTTTGGGGGGGGGGGGGGGGGGGGGAATTTTATCAAAATTTTTATTTTTTCCCTCCCCCCCCC